>JANDEH010000013.1:20198777-21398777 GCA_024610705.1 Tetragnatha versicolor
TCTTCAAATGGAGTAAACGGGCGGTTATACTGCACTCTGGGCTGAGGCAAGTCCCCCATCAGCTGGGGAGCTGTGCAAGTTCTGTACCAGGCAAAATCACAGGACGCTTCGGGTTAAAGCACAGATCAGAATGAAGCAGCCCTCCTCCTGTCCGTAACAGACCGTCTTTGTCTCTAAAAGGATTCAAAGGGTCATCCCAATCATTTTTCAACATCCAAAGTTTCTGGTAAAAAATCCCTACCCATACAATTACAGGGGATATAAGCCCCAGTGGATCAAAAACCCGTGCAGATTGAGATTGTATTTTTCTATTGGTCAGAGGAACCTTTAACTCAAGATTAAGTTTGAAGTAAACAAAATCCAAATTTGAATTCCACAGCAATTCCAGCACCTTCCAGTGCTCCGAATCCTCGTATTCACGCATAAACTTCCCATACTCACACTTTAAAGAGGGCGAACAGGCAAATCCTCTCTCCATAGATAAACGTCTCTGTAATGCAGAGCTATAGGAATTTCCCAAATGCAAGTGGGGTCTAAAAAAGGACAATCCAACCACAAATCCACCATCAGGATCTTTCCCTAGGTTCTCTCCAAAATGATCTTCACAAAACTCCTCCCCGTCCGTTAAATCATGATTATTCCGGGTAGAAACGGATTCCACCTCCCAACATCTCTTAAACTGAAGATCAACACCAGCACAATTTACAGTGAAATTAACCCGAGAAAATTGCAAGTCAACTCTCCCCAAGACAATCCAGCCAAATCTCGAGTTTTGAGCTATAGGAATTCCCGAGGAGCTCAACACCTGTCCCGGAAGTATCAGACTAAAAAAGTGATCAACACCTACAATCATGTCAATTTCTCCTGGGCTAGAAAATGTTGGGTCCGCCAAGTTTAATCCCACCAAAGCCCCTCGATCATCAAAAGAAAAGGATCCACATGGCTGAGCAGATGTTAACTTCTTCAAAACATAGGCTTGTAAATTAAACGACTGGGAGGAATCATGCTTAGATTGAATATGTATATCAACAGAGCCAGTCGTAGTCACAGGTTTAGAGGATGCAATTCCACTTACTTGAATATGCCCATGGAGAGCCGGTCTCACCTGGAGCTTGTTTACTGTTGACTCTGAAACAAAGGTAGTTTGTGATCCGGAGTCGAGCATGATCCTGATGTCCGTCAACCCACCGGATGCATTACGGGCTGATACCAAGGCAGTAGGGAGAAGCGCTATATTAGACAAAGCGGCATTAGTAGAAATGCAGCCTGGAGCTCCCCTCACGGACATAGGCTCCCGATCCGATTCCCCTAAAGTATAGTCCGAAACGGCACCCAACATGTTGTTTCCCACAAACTCGTGCAAACTAGAGTGATGGCGATCTTTACACGTTCGACAGGAAAACTTTGAGCTGCACCCTCTAACGGTATGTTTATCGGAGAAACAATTAAAGCACAAATTCCTCCTCCTCACAAAATCCCTGCGGGCGGATGCGTTCAAATTAATGAATCCCAAACATCTGGCCAGGAAGTGCCGACCACCACACTTTGGGCAACTCCCATTTGATCCGTCAGTCATAACCTCTGGCTGGGAGACGTAGGTACTCGGCCGTATTGAGTCTCCGTGCATTGATTCCATGGCCGAACACCGCTCACCCAGGAATGTGAGGAGCATCTGAAGTGACGGGAATTCCTCGCCGACGGTTTTTTCTGCCCAAATGCGTCGGGTCTCAGAATCCACTTTTTCCAGCAACAGGTGAACTAGCCAAACATCACAGAGAGATTCCTCAGGAACTATTGATGCCAAACTTCCGAAGATCTGCTCCGAAGCATCCACGCAGCAACGAAGATCTCCCTCACTCAACCTTTCGATTCTTGCCCGGGAAAGAAATCTTGTGATCAAAGAGTTTACAATCAGTTTTTTCTGATCAAAACGACCTAATAGTCTGGACCAAGCTTCTTTATAAGTAGACTCGGAAATCGGGATGTGGCGAATTACAGCAGATGGGACCTCCCCCAACAAACCCTTAAGGTATTGAAATTTCTGAATATCCCTCAAACTTGAGTTGGAGTGCACTAATGTAACGTATAAGTCCTTGAAAGACATCCAATCCATAAAATCACCGTTGAAACACGGAATATTGAGGCGTGGCATTCTGAAATCGCAACCCGAGGATGCATAGTCATCCTGATCCAAACTAAACGCCGATCCCGAAGGAGCAGTCCTCTGCTTCATCAATACCAAAAGACGGGATTTGCATTCAAAGTATTTGTTTTCGGTGTCCTCAATTTCCGATAAACCAGCATTCAATCTTGAGTCCAAACTACGAAATTCTCTGAAAACTTCCTCCAAATGATCCAGTCGTAATTGGATATCAATCGCATCCGTTGCCTCACTGACCTTCTCAATAAAGTTAGTAATTCGTGTCAGCGCAGCCTTCTGGTAGCCTCTCTGCTTTTTGATTTCAGTCTCCTCCGCCATTACAAATTCAAACCACGATTCAACTTGCAAATTACTAAGCCGTAAACGAACACAATCCCTGTAATCACGGTAATAGGAGCTAGGTCCTGTCGTGGACGCCAAAATGTCGTTGGAGACCAAATGAACGTAACAGCGCTAGGGCGAATAACAAGCTTTATTGACATAAACGTAAGAAATATATATAGTTAAAAAATAGTTAAAATCACAGTTAGTTAAAATCACGTAAACACTACCTAAAAAATATATATATCCGAAATTCGGAGTAGATGTACACCAAAACTAAGGTAAGCCCTGTATTGAGGATTAAATTTCCAAAACCTTTTGGGGATAACCTCCACATCCCCCTTTTTACTTGGAACTTTATTATTCACAACTTTTTTTACATTATACAGTATCCGATCCCTTATCCGGCGTCCCGATAACCGGAGTGTTCCGAAAACCGGCGTTTTTTTCCAAAATTAAAAACAATTTTTTAAGTTCCAAATCCATGCTCCGAAAGGATCCAGTGAGCTCCAACCGATGTACTCCGATGTTAGTGCCCTCAGTCCGCTGCCCCTCCCGATTCCGCGACCCACTCTCGCCCCCCTGTCCAGTTGGAGATCCGCGGAGACCAGAACGCTAACGGATGATTGTTTCTTATCAGTGGAAGGGAAGGGAAAAGACCAATTAGATGCGTATTTTCTATGGGGTCGGGGTGTAATGCAGTTCTAAGAATATTCTGGTTGAAAGAAGAATTTCACTTCGGCTTTTCAGAACGGGAAATGTTCGGGAGGGGGAAGCCAGGGGCCGCGCGAGATTGTTCATTTTGCTCTCTCGCGCTACCCTGCAGATTGCGCGTATCCGCAGTTACGTTAGTAAACGGACGCGGTCTTTCTGAGCTTTTTTTGGGAATTGTTCCGAAAACCGGATTTTCCCGTAAACCGGACTGATGCCGGTCCCGAGCGAGCCCGATACGGGGTCCTATACTGTATATGCAAATCCTGCGAAAAATGTAAACCTAAATTTTGGAATAGGTGTGCTAAAACTACTTAAAAACCTGTCTTTTACAGTCAACTTTCAAAAAATTTCTGGGAGAGGACCCCCAGACCCCCCTTTTGATACTTCGAGCTTTATTACAACCTTTTTCATACAAATTCTTTTATAACAGAAATTCTACATTTAACAAAAACAGAAAGAAACTACATTGAACCTATTTAATATACATGGAAGGGTTGAGGGCTAATTTTGGCCCCTTCCTAAAAATAATTTCATAATACACTGCTGGGGACTTCTTATGTGGACACCTTTTCTCCAAAAAAATTTTAACCTTCTTTTGGAGGGTGCCCCGAATTTTTTTTGCTTGCTAGGGGTGCCGCGGCTGAAAAAGTTTGAGAACCCCTGCTCTAAAGTATTTAAAACGATTAACTAGGACATTTGAAGATTAAACTGTGTTACTATTTTTATAGGTCCCTAACAATTATGTTTTAAAGTATGGTTAAAAATCGGAGCAGTAATTATCCCTGAAAAGCTGTCTTAAAAATAAGATTGCTTAGTTGTTTGTAAAATCAAGCTGTATATTAGTTTGTATTCCTACAGCTTGGTCAAACAATCTGTCTTTTGAAGATAATACTAGGATGGAAGGATTTTTAAAAAATATAAATTTAAAAGCTAGGGGAGCTACAAATTTCCCTACCTAATTAAAGATTATTATTTGATAAGAATATGCATTTATAAAAACATGATATGCCATAGATGTCTTTAAAATATGAATTGTGAACCCTTGTAACTTGTTTTAAACATAACTAGTTGATATGATAAGTTTAATTAAAACAACTACTTGCACAGTTACTTTCATACATAAACTCCCGACTAGTGACATCAAGCTTTTTTCAATCTGTAATTTGTGTTCTATCACTTAATCAGATTCAATCATTTGAAAATAGTTTTGAAAGAAAAGAAGGTTTTTCAGATTTTTTTAAAAATTTGATCTATAAAATATTTTATTTCTGTATGGTATTGACAATGTGTATTCAACAAATATTCTATTCCAGGGCTGTGTTTACATGATGTGCAGTTCAGAAGAAGCAGCCGGAAAAGCTTATAATGACCTCCACGGATGGTGGTTTGATGGTGAGTTTCATTTTGCAAATGATAAAAATCCTTGATTTGGATTACCTTGATCCAAAGCGTTCTTTACCCTTAATTACTGTGCTTATGATTCCGTAATGTCTTTTAGGAAAGCTTGTAACTGTTAAGTACCTGAAAAAAGGGCGTTACTTGCAGCGCTTCTCAGAGGCGGAGCATTGCACAGAGCCCCTGCGACCCTCCAATGACAAGCGTCTATCGCTCGCTGCCCCCTACTTTAGCTCTGCCCTCGAACGATCCTGAAAGCAACAATTTGTGTGCATAGGAACTCTCCACCCATGGAAGTGTGCATATGAGGAGTTGAAATACTGATAATTGAATTGTCTATTTGTAACTGTTTCTGATTTACTGATGATAACATTTGATGCTAGCTAGTGGGCAGCAGTTTCTTCACCGACGATGTTCCGATTCGGCAGGCGAGGATGAGTATTTTTCTCTATGCTGGGTTTCGTTATGATTGCCAATGTACCAATAAACAATATTTTGTCTCATTTTCTCCCAGTTACTGTCTTTATTTTTAAAAAGCAGTTTTTATTGAATAAAATGAATGTGCTGCTTATAAAATTTGTCGGGTAGTGATTTTCTGATACACCAGAACTGAGGAGGTATTGCTTCCTTATCTCAAATACACTTCTCAGTCCAGGGATGTCCAGTTTTCTACATTCACCAATGTACCCCAGGTTGCCCTGATTAATCATAATCATTATGCTTAAGAAATCAGCTTCTAATTGTTTCATTGTGAAAAATAATGGGAAAATATAATTAAAAGACCTATTTAGAAGTAATTTAATTTTTAAATTACATCCACAGTACTTGTCATAAGATTTGTCTATTTGATCCCTTCAATTGCCTTCAGATCTGAAAATTTCTAAGAAGAATTTATTAAAAGAAAGCTTCTTTTGTATTAAAGTATTATTAAGTATTACTTAAAAGTATTCATTAAAGTATTCAATCTGACTTGTTCATTAAGTAGAAAATAATGTAATGAGGTTTCATTTCATAATTCTGAAAGGAATCTTATGCTTTTAACCCTTTAAGGACGGGCGCATCAGCCACCGAACTGCTCTCACAGGACCACAGGACGACACTCGAGTAGAAAGAACTTCCCCTGGGGACGGGCACTTTGCGCGTCCAAGTCGAACTTTGGAAAAAAAATCGTAGAAATTAAAATTGTGGACCAAAGAATCTAATTTTTGGCATACGATGAAATGAACACCTTTGAAGTCCATTCTAAATAATTTTAAAACATTATATCTTTGTTTTCTTTGAAAAATTTTATAAAACAAGTAACTTAAAAATAATTAGCATTTATACATTCAGAGATAAATTTTCATGGGTAAAATAGCCCAAAATGAAAAGATTTTATCTCTACAAACTTATTCATAAAGATATATTAAACATTTCTTGAACAAAAACCACTTTTATTCGCTTTTACTGAAGACGCACAACGCGCGCAGCTAATTTAATCGCTGGGAAATCGTTGAAACATTGTTATTTCCAAAATTAATACTAATAACTTATCTCTTCTAATCTCAATTTCCATTTAACATTCAAATATATGGATTATTTCTGTTTAAGCAATAAATATTTCTATCCGAGAGCAACCGAAATACTCCATAGTAAAACCATCAACACATCCATTTTTCTATCAAGAACTAATAAAAAAAAGTATATTGAGACTGGTAGAACAGTTACATAAGTTAATATTAGCTAGGCATTTGGACGGCTTTTTTTCAACTAAACTCTACTCTAACTTCCACGGCTAGGCGTTCCATTGGTTCCATCACTAAGCGCCGAGACTGCTACGTCATCACGAGACCTACAGCGCATGCGCCACTGGCCGTATTAGCCGTCCAAATATACACTTCCCTTTTGCAATTGTGTGAGTCTTGCACGGGAGAGGCGATATGTGCCACCCGTCCTGTGGGATGCTTTAAGTGGTGGCGCACCCGTGCGACACCAGGCCCGTAGGAGCATCTCACTGACTGCCGGCACACATATGCGCCACCCGTCCTGAAAGGGTTAAACTTATGATTATTTTTTCAATATAAAATATAGACCAAGTTATCTAAAAGGTTGGACACCCCTGCAAAGATCAAAATTAACTATTATTCGTTTATTGCAATAACATCTTAACAATTATAAATTAAAGATGAAAAATTTAAAGTTTTTTGAAAGGCACTGTCTATTTGGACGGCCTTTTTTCAACTAAACTCTACTCTAATTTCTACGGCCCTGCGTTCCATTGGTTCTATCACTAAGCGCCAAGACTGCTACGTAACCACGAGACCTACAGCGCATGCGCCACGGGCCGTCCAAATAGACACTTCGTTATTGAAATTTATCTGCTGCTTTGAAAAGATCTTCCAATCCAGTACTACCTTTTTATTCAAAACATTTGGCATTCTTGAGAGTTTTTGGGTCTTGTGACTTGTCAACTCTCCTGTTTTTGGCCGGAGTTTCTGGCTTTTATTTTGAATTGCCAGTCTCTAAAATTTTTACAGTGTGTTTTATCAGGCTGTTTTTTTATCCTGCACCCAATCAAAAAAATGAAGCTGGAGATTTGAATTAAAGGCAGAAAATCAGTCCAAAAGCAGGTGAGTTGGCAGGTCTGCTTGATTGTATTTCGGGAAGAGGACTTAATTTCAGTGACATTTGATTTCTAAAATTATTAAAAGTGAAATATACAATACATCTGTCATTAAACCTGGAACCTGAAAAATGATCTGGGAATTTAATTAAACTTGGTAAAATTTTTGAAAAAAGAAACTGAAAATTGTGTAAAAAGTTCCAGATCTATATGGAGTTAAGTAATTTAAGAATTATTTATTTTTTGTTGATTGTAGGAAATCCCATTATGGGAGGAGTTAGTAGCTATGCATTTTGTCATGTTTTCCCATGGTGAAATTTAGATGCTCAGTTTTCGGCGCAAGTTTAGAACTGCTGATGCGCCAAGTTTTTAGCGATAGAAATCAATATATAGCAACCCCAACTAATGTTAAATGAATTATGTGGCTTCTAAATATGGCGCCAAATAGCCAAAACTCGCCAACCATCAGCAGTTCTAAACTTGCGCCAAATTTTCAATGGAAATATGCATTATCAGCAACAGAATAATAGGTAAGCAGTTCAGAGATCTGCAGCCAAAAAGCACCCAAAACTAAAACAACCAACCATAACGGATTTATCCCCAGAAGGATATTTGTTTTAAGCTTAAATTCTTCACATATTTCTTTTAAAATGTTCAACCGGTAGTTGGAAAAAATTAGGTAATCTTTTATTCCATAAAAAAATATTTTGGGGATGGGGTGGTGTTCCCCTAATCTTAACACTGTCTTGATTCTACTATTATTAAATCAGGTGTCAGAAAATAATTGTCACCTAAATTTATGGACAATTTATAAGAAAGGATTAGATAGATACATTCAGATAACTTTTTGTGTCCCCAGAAGTTGAAATCCGCGGGTTATAAGAATAATGAAAGCAGGGCCCGGCTGTCGATTGCAACCCAGACGGGGGCCCAAGGCACTGTATATTTGCACGGCCATTTTTCAACTAAACTCTACTCTAACTTCCACGGCTAGGCGTACCATTGGTTCCATCACTAAGCGCCGAGACTGCTACGTCATCACGAGACTTACAGCGCATGCGCCACTGGCCGTTTTGGCCGTCCAAATATACACTTCGGGGGCCCCAAATCAAAATTTGGATAATTCAAAAATAATTTCAAAAGGTGGGAGGGCCGCCAAGAGGGAGAAGCAGAAGCACCAGTCCGGCCCTGAAGGAGTTTCTGCAGTCCTCGTAGAGCCGTTCCTCATCTTTACCTTGATTGGTGAAACCTTTCTTTCGACCAATTAGAAGACTTATGAGCCTTGGGTACGCGAGGACTACAGGTTCCTCCAGTTTCTTACACTTTTCTTTGTATGATGTAGAAAATTTTTGCTAAAATAAACTTTTTTACTTCATTTAGTCAATAAAGAGGGTGTAATATATTTTTATTGTACATAAATAATTAAATTTTTCTCGTGGAAATAAAATCTGCTTGTGTAACAATCAGCCTCAGTAAAAATGAAGTTTTAACTGTGACTGTGTTTGCTTTAAAGATTCTATAAATTGTTTGCCGCACTTTTTCGCGCCATTCTTGACACAAATTTAACAAGCATTATTTGCTGTGCATTCAACGTTTACGTTCCTCGTAATATTTCTGTCTCAAAATGTCTGGACGTGGAAAAAGCGGAAAAGTAAAGATTGGCAAGTCCAAAACTCGTTCCACTCGTGCTGGTCTGCAGTTCCCTGTTGGTCGTATTCACAGACTTCTTCGAAAAGGAAATTATGCCGAGCGAGTGGGTGCCGGTGCTCCCGTGTACCTTGCTGCCGTTTTGGAATATTTAGCCGCCGAAGTTCTGGAATTAGCCGGTAACGCCGCCCGAGACAACAAAAAGTCTAGGATCATTCCTCGCCATCTTCAACTGGCCATCCGAAACGACGAGGAGTTGAACAAACTTTTGATGGGAGTGACCATAGCTCAAGGTGGAGTACTACCTAACATTCAGGCTGTTTTACTGCCTAAGAAAACTTCCACTGGACCTTCAACCGGTAAGAAAGGAGGGGCCAGCCAAGAATATTAACTATAAGACTGTAAGAAATGAATTTCTTTGCTTTCGGTTTATGTTGTGACGTTTGATGTAAATTTTAGTAATAAATTACCAGTCTTTGTTGTACTTCTGTTCTTGTTTCTTTGTATTGTTTAAATTATTAATTGCCTGTTAAAGAATAATTTTGATTCTATTTTTATTAAGCACAACTATTTACAATTTCTAGTGTCAGTTTAAACATGAAAAGTTAATAGTATTTATAGAAAATATTCAGGAATACTTGTTAAACTTTCATTAACTGTTTCTGCCATTCACTAACTAATGAATTCTATTGCTAAAGACCTTTATAATATTAATTCAGTATTTGAGAAATTTGTTAAGTCTATGTGGTCAAGATTTGTTAGGTAATGGGTTTTCCTAAAATTGATTAATTATAATGAAATGCTAGGTTGTGGGTACCTGCTTATTTCCTTGTCGACTGACACTGACTCTTATGAAACAATCATATCCAGTTCACTGTACAAATAACTGTTGCTGAATGGTCAATGTGTGATATATAAACAACTTATTAATTACAAGTGTTGGTCATTCTAAGGCAATTTGGGTTAATGACGCGATTCCGGCCCGCAGATTTTCATCGCTAAATTTGGTGATAATAAGGAACTTGCATGTGTCAGATTTTCATAAACTTTCAAGTGTTCCGTATGGTTTTTTGTAAAATAAAATGAAATATTTTGTCAATTTTTCAAAAAAAGTGTACAAGTAATTAAATATTTTAATTTAAAAGTCGAGAAAAAAACACGTGACTGAAAACGCGAAGTGTGTTAGCATGCACAGTGACGTAGAATTCCATCAGTTAAAATTGCAATCAAAATTGAATTTCTTTGTTTTAGTTGATGATTTCTTTTTTCTGAAGTGTCCGATATGAGTGTTTTAATAAATATTTACCTTCTAGACACTTCTGGTGACTGTCAGAAATCCAAGGCAAACATTTTGGGAAAAGTCAATATATTGTGACGTCACTGTGCATGCAATTAAGCGTTTTCAGGTGCTTCGGAAAATACTATTTTTAATAATTTTTTTGCAATCAAAAAATTTCTCAATCCGCCTCAAATTTTGTGTAGTGGCTATTTTTTGCGTGAACAGGGGTCGCAGACCTCCTATATTTCCTATAAATCCTATATTTTTGAAAAATTAGTAAAAAACCTCCTATATTCTCCTATATTTTGATAAGCCTCCTATATTTCCTATATTTTTGCTGAGCCTGCTTAAATTCGCGCTGTAAACGTCCCATTCCTTAATGAACGAAGAAGTTTCTCCCATTATCCCTAGATTTTTTTTATTTTGCATATTATTTCCGAGAAAAATGACGATTTAAAGAGGAAAAATCGTGATTTTTTTTCGCGAGTTTCGTGTTGCTTGCGGACTGCGGAGTGTTCCGTTCTTCCCGCGACTTCTTTCTTGGATGGCCGCGGGTGCCAAAAGCTGCGGAAAAGACGAAAAATGGATTTTTCGCTTAAGTACCATTTTTCCGGCACCTAGTTGAAGCTGGCTACTTTTCTCATTGTAATTACGATGTAGAAAAAACAAGCGTAGTCAGAGGCGCCTAATAAGTAGTGATACCTCTCAGATCGCGTTTTTATCGATTTTAGTCAGTGTTTTCAAGTAATTTTTCTTAAGGTTTTCCTAAGTTGTAAATTTTTAATGATAGATCATTTTGGTAATAATATAGTGTTTTTTAAATCTTATTATATTATAACCTGTTTCAGATATGATATCAAGGGGGCCGTTCAAACATTACCTACTTTTTTGGTCATTTTTAACCCTCCCCTCCCCCCTTGTCAGCAAAGATAAGCAAACATCAACCCCCCAACATAATTACGTAAAAACTGCCGCCCCCCCCCCTAAATTTTGACATCCCTTTTAGTAAGTACTGGTTTTTTTTCTCCTTGAAAATTAGGTGACTTATACAAGGAGCTGTCCTTTTTGGGTGTAACCAAAAGGGTTCAAAAATAAGTCAAAACACAACTTTTTGGGGTAAAATTTCAAAATGTTTGGAAGTAAATCCACAGAAAAAAGTGCATATGTCAGATTTCCTAATTCAATTTTTTGTTAAATTTATTTTTGGTTGGGTTTTGAAATTATTTATGCAAGAAACATGAGATTTTCGAAAATGCAGTATCTTACAAAAACAAAAGCATCACTCATATCCCCCTCCCCCTTGTCAGAAAAAATAAGCAAAGAGCAAACCCCCTCCCCCTTTGGGTGCTTACGTAATATTTGACCTTTCCCCAGGGGAATGACAGGGACCCACCCCCCAAAAAAATCGGACTTGGTGTCCAAAACAAGTTAAAACTCTGTTTTTAGGATCAAATTTCCAAAAAATTTTATGGGGCAGGACCCCAGGCCCCCTTTTACACTTTGAACTTTATGATTCAGAGCACTTGTTTTAATATTATGTTAAATCTTAAAATTAAATACCAAAGAGTAAGTATTATATAATTTTTGAATTTATCTTCTATGCTTTTTGGTCAATCAAATCCCTGGAAAGTGATCGCAAATAAGATTTTTTGACACTCCTATATTTTATTTTTAAAAATCCTATATTTTTTTGAAATGTCACTGCGACCCCTGCGTGAAGAATAGTTTAAAAATATAAAAAAATCATGCCAGTTCCTCATTCAATGCTCTGATGTTTGGGTTTGTAAGTCAATTTTCCATTTAAATTTTCACAAATATTCAGAGAATTTTTCAAAATTAGCACTTCAGTTTTCTAGTGAATATCGGAGTACACTAAAACCTCACTGAGCTACCAGTTTTTGAAGGCACAAATTTTTCTCTATTCTGATAAAATACCTTTTTTTAACTACAGGGTGTCCGCTAACCCTGGAAACAGGGAAAACCTGGAATACTCAGGGAATTCGAAAATGCCCTGGAAAACCTGGAATACTCAGGGAACTCAAAAAATATTCTGGAAAAATGTGATTTTGTACGATGGGTAGCGTTTTCCAGCGTTTTTTTTTACGTTGTGGAGTTACCTTCTCCGGTATTTAGTCAAATCAACGGAATCCTAGCTCGCACAAGCTAAATATTTTAAAATTTGCAATATAATGAGAAAGTTAGATGTTATGTTAAGTTAGTGGTAGTCCATTTTTAGTGTTATAAAAGTGATAATTCCTGTCACATTTAAGTGTAGTTGCTAAAAAATACATAACCCTACTCCAAATTTTAAATTTTACAGTTACAAAAAATGCCTTAACTTGCTACAAATTTTAAGTGACTGAAGTATTTTGTTGCAAGTACTATATAGCTGCTACAAAATACTTGAAATATAGCAACACCCCTGCTTTCTCAAATTTAGTCTGTCTTATGCTTTGAAATTACAATTTTTATTAGTAATTATACATTGCTAGCATATGTAAGCTTTCCATCTTATCACCAAATATTTAAAAAAATGCCTTAAAGCTTTAGTTTGACCAAACCTGGAAAATCAAAAAAATTGTCCTGGAAAACTCAGGGAATTCTTAGCTTAGAATTAAGTGGACACCCTGTAACTAGCAAAACTGACAACTCTTGTGACTGGTTTTCCCAGCATACTGAAAACATTTTCCAACCGTTACAGCTGGGAAAGAAACTGACATTTTTGGTGAAGGTTGGTGTTGCCAATGAATGCTTTTTATATTGAGGAATAATAAGCAAGTCAACCCATAGTGGTAAACTGTTTTGTTTGTATTCAGGGGTTCATCCAAGTTTTTCTGCCAGGATCCTATTTTAGGAATTTTGTGAAAAATTAAATGGAATTTTGTAAAAAACCAAAGGAATTTTGTGAAAATTTAAGGGCTGTAATACAACCACAGCATTCATAAATTTGAAAAATCCCCAAAATTTGGCAAATTCCATTCCAAAAGGACGGAAACTAATTTCAAAAACAATTTTCAAACCACTTTTGATCGTAAGAATTGTCCATTTTCTTTCTAGATGAACCCTTGGTATTTGTAACAATCATCCCAACTCGAAAAGCTAAGTATCCCCCTCCTCACATGATCAGTGTTTATACAGTCGCGTGCTTTGCTTAGTTACCAAATGATTGCTTGAGAATTTTGCACTAAATGAAAACATTTATCTTCCACCCTATTGATCGTTTTAAATTTTTTCACTGCAAAAATTTAAATATTTTTAAGATTGACTTGGATCTTAAACTTCCCTGTAAGCTATATAATCAGGATACTCAACTGAATAACTTCAGGTCTTGGTGCAAAATTCTTATGGGATCGTCTTGTGTTTAAGTAAAACATGCTACTGAAAACGAGTGATCAGCTGATATTGGAATATTTGCCGAACATGTTGGTGACAAGGCCACACCCACTTGCTCCGTCTATCAGTATTCCAAGCTCGAAGACCAAACAGAAGTAGAGCAAGTCAACATTGTTTACTGTCCAATAAAATGGAATAGTAAATATCTAGAGTTAATTGTCACTTATTGCCAGCAAGGAAAAGGAGGGTTTTTCAGATATGTTTTTCATAACTTCTAGGAGGGGTAGGACCACAGAGAAAAATCCTAACAGGGTCCAAAATGATATATTCAAAAGTTGAATGGATATGAAGGCGCAACGAGGAACTATAAATGATTGACAGACAGATCGGCAGTACATTTGGGTGACCAAACTTGTGATTGGCTGCCCTCAATCTTCTATTTTCGAAGGAGAAGGAAAAAGTTTTCTCAACCAATCAGGCTTTTTCGCCCGCCTCTCGTCACGAGAGTCTCGTGACATAGATGCGACCGCAGCGCCAAAGTAGCCCCACATCCATCCAACTTTTCGATTTCCATTAGCGCCTACGGCGACGGACTCTCAGTTCTAGTACTCTGTGGGTAGGACCAGGGTTGGCTGGATTGGACCCAATGGGTTTTTTCAAAAAAACCCACATTTTAGACCCATTTTTGGGTTTTTTCAAGAAAAATCAATTTTGGCAGTTTTAATATTGAAGAAAAACATTCAATGAAATAACATACCAAGAACTGCAGTTGAGTGGGTTTTTTCAAAATTTTAACCAGGTTTCAATGTATACTGGTTTTTCATTATTGAATGTTTTTTTTTTCAAAATTTAAGACCATTTAAAGTTCAAACCTTATAAAAAATTAAGGAGGATTTGTTTTAGATTCCAGTATTTTTTTCAAAGTTATATAGATTTCTTTCAATATTGTGAATGGGTTTATCAAAGCTTAGGATATTTTAAAATTTTAAGATGGATTTTTAAATTGTTTTTTTTCATTGTCGAAAGGGTTTTTTTCAAAATTTCATACGTTTAAAGTTCAAACTAGTTATAAAAAGGAGGATTTGTGTTAGATTTCTTTAATTAAGTCAAACTTAAATACATTTCTTTCAAAATTGAATGGGTTTTTCCAAATTTTAACTAGGTTTTAAAAATTAAATGGTGTTCTTTTTTCAATTTTAAAAAAGTTAAATAGGTTTTTTCATTGTTGAGTGGACTTTTTCCCTTATTGCATGGGTTTTTTAAAAATTTAGGACGTTTAAGTTCAAACTAGATATAAAAAATTAAGGAGGATTTTTTAAATTTCAGTGGGTTTTTTCAAAGTTTAATAGATTTCTTTCAATATTGAATGGGTTTATTCAAAGTTTGATATTTTTTAAATTTCTGTGGGTTCTAATCAAAATTTAAAACAGGCTTCAATAATTAAGGGTTTTTACAATTTCAGTGGGTTTTTTCAAAGTATAAAAAGTTTCAACTTTGAAAAAACCCACTTAACTATGCGAAAATGGACATTATTTTGACAGAACACATTTAACCAAGAAAGAACTCACTAAAATTTGAAAAACCCACTTACTATGATTGAAAGAATTATGAAAGAAAACCCCATAATTTGAAAAAACCCAACCCACTTGGGTTTTTTAAAAAAAACCTGGGTTTTTGCCAATCCTGGGTAGGACACACTTGGAGGACTCAGAATCACCTTACATTATAGTGAACATTATTTATTTCCCTCCATGACGTGGCCGATGTGGTTTAACGGTTAGCGTACGATCCTGGCCTTTCTTTTTTTCTCCTGGGTTCAATTCCACCAAAGTTTTTTTTTTAAAATGGTAACTACACAAACTTGTGTTAATTTATAAAAAATTATTACCCAAAATACTTTTTCAATACAAAATTATTTTTATTGAATTAAAAAAAATCCGCACTGGGTGTTATATTTTCTGTCCTGGGTTTGATTCCACTGTGAGCCGATATCTGTATTTTTACTCAATAAAAGGTTTAAAAAATAGTGAAACTACACAAACTTGTGTTAATTTTAAAAAAGTAAACCTAAAAAATAACTTTTTTTGATGCAAAATAAAAATATACCAAAAGATAAAAAATAGGCATGCTCAATTTTTCTTTTAAAATGGATTTTTTTACTCGCAAATATGTTATCAAACTTGAAAAATAAACTATACACTTTGAGAACCTGTTAATTATAGTGCAATTCAAATAAAAAATCCTATAAACAAAATTATTAAAAAGTTAATTTCAAAAATGTATCCGAGTAAACAAACTTTGTCCTTTGCTTAAATGAAAATGTTAAAAAAACCTTCAAGCTGAATTTTTTTACTCAATGACATGTTATCTATTTTATAAATATATTATTTATTTATAGTACAATTATTTATATAAACCAAGTTATCAAAAACCAAATTGAATTTTAAATGTACCTGAGTAAATAATGTTTGCCATTAGTTTGAACTTTATAAACAAAGAACTTAAAACTAAAAGATCATTATTATTTTTGTGCAATTTTAAAGAAAAAAATGCATTGATCTAAAATTATACGAGGTAATAATATATTTCAGAAATAGTAAATGAATTTCAAAAATGTGCTGACATATTACAGATATCGTATCCAAATTATAATAATAATTGTATTTTGAATCAATAAAAAATTATGTGTGCCTTTCAAACGTTGCTCAGCTCTTCCCATAAAACCCGTGGGGGAATTGTGACATCACAAGAAGCAGCGTAGGAAAACTAACATTTTGAGATACAGTAAATAGTGCGCTTTTGGGTCGCTTTTATTTTACTCTTGCAGGATGTAAAAGTGAAAAAGAAAGATATGTTTCGTCCTATTTTTTCATTTCGTATATCATAAGAATGTAAACAAAAACTGTGCAAGTTCCTCATTATTCTTTTAAATTTAAAACTTTTTATTTGCATCAAATTCTCATTTTTTAATGTCTTATTAAGTCGTATTATTATGTCAAGTAAATGTACTTTGAATTTTATTTATAAGCAAGAATGCCAACCTGCATTAAATTAGTCCAAAAGTCTTAGTAGTAGAAATATTATTGAAATGATTATACTAATAAAAACAAAAGAATTTAGAAGAAATATGCATCAACATTAATGTAAAGTACAATTTCCATTGTTTTCCTAGCTTTATCAATCCAGAATTTAGTTCCAAATGCAGGATGATTTTGCAAAATCCAGAAAGTTTGGCATCTCTGTACTGTACATGCTTAACAATGCTAGTTCATTGGCCCTAAAATCAAACAGCAAGAAACATTTCTTTTGAATCATAAAAGAAAAATATAAAACAGACTGGAAATTTTATTAAAAATTCAAAGCAAATAGAAAAAAAAACGCAGCTTGCTTCACAACTTTGAGAGCAACTAAAAATATGAACACACTGATGATTCTACACAGATGAAAAGACAAATCAGGCTAAGAGTTGAATCCACATAATCTATCCCCAAAGATCTTCAGTTCTACCAAACTTGAAAACTAGAGCTCTGAAGGGAAAAAATGGTACATTGAAGTATTTTCGTAAGTCTTAGTACATTATACTCTCGATATGACAAACTTGGTTATGTTGAAAACTTCCATTTCTCAAAAATTAATTTCCACTAAACATAAGAATAGTTTTTAACATAAGAGAAATAACTTACGTTGCAAACTTTTTGATAAAACCCTCATTTTAACGAAAGTTTCTTTGATCTCTAAAGGAAATTCAAAAACAACTAAATTCTAAATTTATAAGCACTAAAATATAAATTTTCCTGTACTAGACTATCATTAGAACCTGTTGTGCTGTACAGGAGCAAGTCCTGTATTCTAAAACTGAAGACCTTTTATTGATTTTTAAGAGGAAAAAATTTGGAGAAATGTGAAGGGTACAAAAAAAAGAGTGGAGAACTATCAGAAACTTGTCAGACATCCATATTAATAGCAGATATTTTCCCCAGGGTTGCTTGATTTAAATCACTTGATTTTTTAAAAAAAATCATTGATTTAAATCAAACATTTTAAAGTAGCACAATAAAAATAAAAAAATTAAGTAGTTGTATGCTTTAAAAATGGTTTGCAAGATTTGTGGCTTACATTTTTTAAAAACTCTTCCAGATATTAACTGGGATTGATAGGTTTAAGTTACTTCTACATAAAATAGCCTGCAATATCAAACAAATTTTACTACCAATGACAAATATGTTTTTGACAAAAAAGGGTAAATAGCAAGGTTTGAAATCAATAATTGTGAATAACTAAACAAGAATTAAATTATTTTTTTACCTAGCATAAAATTTTTAAAATACGAGTAAGTTGATGATTTTTATTGAAGGATTGTTTTTATAATTTTAGTCATGTTTTCTGAAATAATTTTTCTTATATTACAAAACTAGATGGAATTTTAGCCAGAGAAAGCCCTTTTCTCTGTGGTCTGTACATGATTGTCAATAAGTAGCTTACTTAATTTTATTTTTTATCCCTAATTATTATTTTAAAGAAATAAACCTATATCACCTTGAGTAAAATTAATTTTAACTGAATCAATGTAATTTTTTAATTTTTATACAAAAATTAGGCATTGTTTTAGTAATCATAGTCACAATTTATTTTCCAAACTTAATATTAAGAAAGAAGGATAAAGATTTTTGTAACTGGTGGTACAATTATTCATTCACCCTTTTAGGATGGGCATATTGTCGGTGAGATGGCAGTGAACTGTTTCCCTTAATTAATTTGATTAATTAATGCATAAAATAGATCAAAATTGAGAAATTTAGTAATGCTAAATTATTATATCACATTGAAATTTCAATACAGTCAAGTCCGCTAAATGTGATCGCAGTTGTCCGAGACTAAACTGATAACATTATCCGATCGATAACAATAAGCAATCTCATATCAAAAACAGTAAACAGTGTTACTAGATTGTTTGCTTTAAAACCAAAACCATGTAATCGTAATAATCATGTAACACTGTTCAACAAATTTGACCTTCAAAATTTTTTCCTTGATAAAAAAAGTCATTTCTTATAGATTTTGGGTCGCTGAATACGAAAATCACCATTAAAATTTTCAATTGACTCAGGATTTTCGGGGAACAGCCCCTCCCCCTTTTTACGTTTTTCGACGACTTTATAACTTTAAACTCGATTTTCAGGATCAAAAAGCATTGCTTTATCTTCAAATTGCCCCCCACGGGACATGGAAGGTTCAAATTAATAAAATATGATAAATTTATAACAAATTAATAGGTTTAAGGGGTAATTACCCCCCCAAAAATACAAAAAAAATAGCTAAAAATTATAGAGGTTTCTATACGCTATTTTTTCCTCTTATTTTTTACACAATTCCGTTTGAAGGGTCCTAACCGTTCCCCAAGGACCAAAATTTGATGACAATATGCAGCAATAATTTTTTCTAAAAGCGGCTGAGGTGTTAGCCTCCCAGAAGCCCCCGCGGAACAGTTCGGAAGACTTCCAGAATCGCGAAGGCGCTCGCGAGCTCAGTGATGATTTTGAAAAGATTACAAATGACATTTTTCTTATATTTTGGGTCTATCTCTATCCTAAGTAGAAACTCTTCAGTTCTTTAAAAACTGACCGGTTTTAGGGAGTGAGGATTCCATGTTTCAAGATGTTAATAGATGCACGGCTGTGGATAACAATTAGGGGGCATCCCCTTAAAAACTGAGGGTGATGGAGGAAAATGGGTGTCATATTTGAATTCAGCAGATCATTATACACAAGAATCAGCTGAAATTCAGGTAGTGGCTTCAAATTTTTTTTTGTACGGCACTGTTTTACTCTTAGTGCCGCATTGAACCCTTCCATGGGTGCTTTGGGGGCACTCTCACATCAACCGCTTTTAGTAAAAAGCATTGCTGCATATTGTCATCAAATTTGGGTCCTTGGGGAAGGGTTAGGACCCTTCAAACGTGAATTGCGTAAAAAATAAGGGGGGGGGGAAATAGCGTATAAAAACCTCTGTAATTTTTAGCTATTTTTTTGCATTTTTAGGGGGGTAATTACCCCTTAAACCTATCCATTTGTTATAAATTTATCATATTTTATTAATTTGAACCTTTCATTTCCCCTGGGGGGCAATTTAAATATAAAGCAATGCTTTTTGACCCTGAAAATCGAGTTTATAGTTATTAAGTCGTCAAAAAACGTAAAAAGGGGGAGGGGCTGTTCCCCGAAAATCCTGAGTCAATTGAGAATTTTAATGGTGATTTTCGTATTCAGCGACCCAAAATCTATAAGAAACGACTATTTTCATCTAGGAAATTTTTTCAATGTTGAACAGTGTAATCGGTCTCTTTTTTTCCGCTCCTTTATATCCTTCCCCTCCAATAAACCACTTATTTATTCCATAATCTAAATTTCATTAAGCAAGAGAAAATCAAAATCTCTTATCAGAAGCATCTGCAAAGAGTGGATCTTGGTGTTTCTTTAACCAATCACAAGTATGGATTCGGACCCCCCCATAACCCGTTTTCTTTCAATATAATATACGGAATGTTTTATTTTTCTTACCCAAACTGAATTTCAGAAAAAAGAAGCCCCAGATGTTCTCATGGAGAAGATTTTTACTTGTAAAAATTGACCTTCAAAATGAAACTCGAACCCAAAAGCGGTCGTTTTAAAGGGGATATGGACAAATTTTGATAATATTAAGCGGATTGATGATCCATAGTTGATCACATTAAACGATGTATTTTACATTAAAGTAAATAGGAATGATCGGGACCTGTCGATTCCGATAACATTATCCGATTGATAACATTAACCGTGATCACATTAAGCGGAATCGACTGTATCAGTACATCATTATTCAGTTTCAGGAAGTTCAGGACTAGTACAGTCGAGTCCGCTTAATGTGATCGCAATTGTCCGAGACTAAACTGATAACATTATCCGATCGATAACAATAAGCGATCTCATATCAAAAGAAGCAAACAGTGTAAGTGTAACTAGATTGTTTGCATTAAAATCAAAATCATGTAATCGTAATAAATGTATTCAAAACACTATTTTTAAAGTAGGTAAAGTTTTAAGGGGAAAATATAAGATTAGTTCAATTAATAAAATTAATAGTACGGGAGCTGGCGTTAAAATGAAAAAATCATCTGCTCGTACACGATTTTAATAAGACAGGATAGTGTTAGTGGTGCTGATCACGGAATCGAGCGTCAGCTGGTCAGGTAGCGGTGGGTTGAGCGTGGGGAGGGGGTCAAAGTTGCAAAAAAGGGAAAAATAAATTAATCTGCTCGTGTATGAAACTTGGTGGAGAAGGTAGTTTAGGCCTTCCTTATTACAAAAGTGACCGTCAGCTGGGTGGGTGGTGGTGGAATGACTGTCAGCTGGGCACGTGAACTTGCAAACAAAAAATTTATCTGACAATGCATGGAACTTGGTACGGTTTTTAATCTATGTTACATGAAGTAATAACGAGTTACTAGTCTTCAACTTACACTAGCAACTCATGAATTAATATCTGTTGTACTAGTAACTCGTTATTATTTCTGTAACAGAGATTGACTTCCTACCAAGTTTCTTGCTTTGTCAGATAAATATTTTGTTTGCAAGTTCACGTAACCAGCTGACGGTCATTCCACCGCCACCCAGCCAGCTGACGGTCATTTTTGTAATCAGGAAGGTCTAAACTACCATCTCCACCAAGTTTCATACACGAGCAGATGAATATATTTTTCTTTTTTTGTACCTTTGCCCCCCTCCCCACGCTCAACCCACCGTTACTTGACCAGCTGACGCTCGATTCCATGATCAGCACGACTAACACTATCGTGTAAAATTAAAATCGTGTACGAGCAGATGAATTCTTGAAATTTAACGCCAGCTCCCGTACTATAAAATAATCGCTTACTTTGTAGTTTTATTTGTATAGAAAGGTCTCTTTTTTCCACTCCATTATATCCTTCCACTCAGTAAACCACTTATTTATTAAACCCAAGGTAAAATTCAAATCTCTTATCAGACACCTGCAAAGCGTCGATCTTGGTGGTTTCCTTAACCAATCATGAGCATGGATTCGGACTCCCCCATTACCATTTTCTTTCAATATACGCAGAATGTTTTCTTTATCTTACTCATACTGAGCTGCAGAAAAAAGAAGCGCCAGAATCTCTTTGGGCAGATGTTTACTTGTAAAAATTGATCTTCAAAATGAAACTTGAACTCAAAAGCTGTCGTTTTAAAGGGAATATGGACAAATTTTGATAACATTAAGCGGAATGATTATTCAGAGTTGATCACATTAAACGATGTATTTTACATTAAATTAAATAGGAATGATCGGGACCTGTTGATTTCGATAACATTATCCGATTGATAACATTAACCGTGATCACATTAAGCGGATTCGACTGTAATTCATTTAAATAAAAAAATCTGATTTAAATAAAAAAAGTCCGATTTAAATCAAATAAATTTGATTTTTAAAAAAAATCAGCAACCCTGATTTTCCCTAAAATTGGTCAATGGGTTTCACTTATGTTTGTTGCTGAGTAACACAGAGTTTTAGATTAAACTGCCAAACTGAAAATGAAGAGATTCTGACTACTTTTTTTTGCATCAAAAAATTAGTTCAGAAATATTCTGGAAAAAGAAATTGTCTCACTACAATGATCTGCTTAACTTTGTAAAGAAATATAAATGTGTAAGTTAAAATTCTAAATCAAAGTTTTAAAAATTTAATTTAAAATTATAATTATTTCAATTAAAATATTCCTTGTTTTCCAAAAAAAATTATTGTACAAAAATAAAATTAGACCTGAATTTAGAAGTTTTACAATATAATGTCTTCTTATGACATTCTATAACCATATTTCATAATTTTCATAGTTTTCGAAGCTTTCCTTGTCGTGTTGAAAACTATCTTGAAATTGTTTACCTGTCTCTTCGGCTTGGTCAGATTGAGAGCATACTGTAGTAAGATTTTTGTAACATAAAAATCCTCTAATTGGCAAATTTTTTTACTACACAGACAGAGGCGAAATATCATACTCAAGTTTGCAAAGTATTATCGTACACTACATATAGAAATGGTTTCTTTCGGTCATAAGGAAGATAACTATTGCAAGTTAAAAAAACAATAGGTAAGTTTAATAAGAGAAGGAGAGGAAGGAGCCTTTTATCAAGTACTAACACAAATGCCAAGCCATTAATTGATCCTTGTTTATTTTAGCATAAAATAAACAATTTGAAATTTTAAGGTCAATGTCCTGATTTTCAAAGAATTGCCCATTTAAACAGAAAAATAGCAGCATTATTATTACAAATGGTGCTTCTACAGAAAATTGAAAGCCTTAGTTTTAAGATGAATAAAATGGTTTGAAATACAGTCAATAACCCTATTACCCCAAGCCTGAATAAGTGGAATTGCTCAAGACCAACGTTTTTATTCCACTTATCCAGTTTTCCACCATACACCTTTAAGGCATATTGCATTTATATCAATAAAATGCTTATTTCCTTTTAATTTGTCTTCAAAGGTCCTGATCAAAAAAGCGTTAAATTTAATAAAAGAAAAAGGCAAGGAAAGTACAAGTATTAATTCTAAAAGATGTCATGAAAAAGAATAATTACTAACCCAAGGAAAATTAAGATGTTTTGCATAAAAACACCCACTCCAGGTCCTTGCGGATCTTTCACTAGAAAAAGAAAATAGTAATAATTTAGATTATAACCAAGCACATAATAAAGTTTTAAGTTAAAGTATTTAAGGTGGAAGTTAAGATGCAAATGAAATTCCAGAAGAAAAAGTTGGTAGGAAAGAAGGTAAGGGAACATACCCATACTACGTGACCCGTTCAGGGGAGGGAGGGGGGTCTTCAAAATACCACTCTCGGTCACAGGGGGGAGGGGGGGCTTAGTGTTTCGTCACATAGTCAATTTCCTCTAGTCAATACAACAAAATTAAGCCAAATTAATTATTAAAATTCGACAAGTTAATTTTTTATAACTTTCTGTTTGCAAAACATGATTGCAAACTTCATTTATGAATTACTACGTGAAAACTAGAGGGGGAGGGGGGTCTTGGCATATACTACGGATGGTCACCAAGGGGGGGAGGGGGTCAAAAATGGGTCACGTGGTATGGGTATACGTTCCCTAATGTTGTAATGAAGGTAAATGGGATTGATTTATCACATCCTTTCATAAAAATATTATATCGTTTAATTAAAGAAGTGTTTGATTTTAGAGCATTTTATGTGTGTAAAATCTAATGATAATGACCCTTCACTTCTTAATATTTATAAGTATTTTAGAATAATAATGAATATTGCTGATAAACATTCTTATTCAATTTTTAGGGTTGAATTTAATTAAAATTTAACTGATTTTTACAAATTATCCTTTTCAGTGTTTATAGTATGAGATTTGGTAATGCTTTTTAAATTCCTCAATACAGTTGATTGGACAGTACAATCACAGTACCGTTCAATTATGTGATGTGTAAACAAAAAAGGTTGTCTTACTTGGAATGACATACAGACCAAACAGTATCCAACAGGAGCCAATCAGAGAACCAAAACCAAGCACAAATCCAATGAACAACCAGACTCTGGCACCTAAATAGTTAAGATAAAAATCACTACCTACTTAAAAAAGCACAGAAGATGGTTCTTTCTGAAAGCGGGAAAGTAACTCCTAATGGTTGTGATGATCACTTATGCACTGGATTTTCAGATTTATTTGCAGTAAAATAAAAACAAAACATAACAAGTTAAATGTTTTAAGTATGTGTAAACTGCAGGGTTCGAAACAAAAACATGTTTTTTGTGTTTAAAACATATTTTATTAAATTTTAACCCTCCACACTAGGGTGGAGCGAAAAAACCTTTTTTTCGAAATCGGTCAACGGCTAGTGCTCAAAGTTTGTGGTTGGGGGTCCTTATAACCCACAAAAAATTTCAGTTCGATAGGACAATATCTTCAGTCTGCGCTTTTCGCTCAAAGTTTCAGGTTTTTACTAAAAAACATCAAAAATACGAAAATTTCCCAGAATGTTTCTAGATGCTCCAAAATAGTTTTTATGGTAAATAATTACGTATATTGCTAGTATGTAGCTTAATTATAGCGATTGAGTGTGTTTGATTGAAGCGAAATGGTTTTATAAAATCGGCAAAATTATCCAAAAGTAAAGCATTGATATGGATTTCGGGAGAACCATAGCCTGCTCTAGTAAATCGATCACGACGACTTAAATCACCGAAAACAATGATATAAAAAGAAAATAATTAACTTCCAGCTCTTAAGCTCCTCGAAAAATCCACAAAAAGGTGGCTGGATCGAGTGCCTCCCGCCCGCACGCTCGCCCCCCGTTCGGCGCGTTTTTAGGTTTTGAATTCCGTTTTTGTGTCAAATTTAGGCAGTACCTTTCTGTCTATTAATCCAGCCTTTATGTATCTATTTTGGGAGTTGTAACCGCTTACAAGAATAGATGCAGCTTGCAGCAGATACATCCAATGAACATTTTCCGGTCTTTTCTATGGTCTTTTTAGAACTCTTGCTCCCATTCCTTTTGCAGGTATTGGTATACTGTAGCTAATACACTTGCAGGAAGAAATATGAAAATGGGTTCTTGATCTTTCAAGGAAAATTTGTACTTCGAATACCAGCAAGATATTTTTTTTGAATTAATTGTACGATTTATTCAAACTTTTCACTAATACTTTCTGAGATGACAAGGTCTTTCAATCTTTTTAGAGATACCGTTGGTATCGATCGAGGCTTTAGTAGAAATACTTACTGTCCAGTTTGACACAATATTAGCAATGTCTATTGAAGAAGGGTTTTTGACATTGAGCGGGCTATTATTTTAATTTTACGTTGGAAAATAATTAAAAAAAACCAGATTAACACTTAAAGAGTAGGCAACTAACTTTCTTTTAAATTTTCAAACTTTCCCAAGACATCGAATGTTCCTGAATTGGAGGCAAATTGTTTTCCGGTAAAGGGGGTCCGGCGGTGTCGCTAGCGGTGAGGGAGATCAGCTATCGCAGTTCAAAGGAGCGCCATCGCCGCGCCCCGAGGCATCCGAGGAGGGCCACCCACAAACAAGCCATAAACTGGCGGTGGTCCTGATCTAATGACCTCCCCTTTCTCTTCCGGGGTGGCGGGTGACAAAACTTTGATTCGGACAATAGTTGTGTAACTTGAATAGAAAATATCTTTCCCTCACACATGGCATATTATCTATTATCCCTATATTAATGGATAAGAGAAAGAAACATGTTTTCGCACAATTGATTTAATTTTGATTTCGACGGTGCTAGTTTGATTATTATTTAATAAATTAAGAGCAAGAAGTTAATTTTTTCCTTTTATATCATTGTTTTTGGTGATTTAAGTCGTCGTGATCGATTTACTACTGCGGGCTATGGTTCTCCCGAAATCCATATCAATGCTTTACTTTTGGATAATTTTGCCGATTTTATAAAACCATTTCGCTTCAGTCAAACACACTCAATCGCTATTATTAAGCTACATACTAGCAATATACGTAATTATTTACCATAAAAACTATTTTGGAGCATCTAGAAACATTCTGGGAAATTTTCGTATTTTTGATGTTTTTTAGTAAAAACCTGAAACTTTGAGCGAAAAGCGCAGACTGAAGATATTGTCCTATCGAACTGAAATTTTTTGTGGGTTATAAGGACCCCCAACCACAAACTTTGAGCACTAGCCGTTGACCGATTTCGAAAAAAAGGTTTTTTCGCTCCACCCTACTCCACACAGATATGCTTAAGAAAACTATGATTTTAAAAAATTAAATTTGAGTTTTAAATTGAAATTACATTAACAAAGCTATTTTTCCAAAATACAGTACAAACAATCTGTCCTTTTAAATGATTTTCGTAAGTTTTCTTTACTGAATCATGCTTTTTATTAAGCAATGCACAACCCTATGTCAAGGTAAGGAGATTTAGTGGTTTGTTCCCAGTATACTTGACACCAACTTTTTAAACAGGCTTGATACCTACTATTTTTCTGGGTGATCCCCACATGAAAATGGTGAGTTCGTTGCATAAAAATAAAGCAAGCAACTTGCTAAAAAGTACATGTGATTTAAAAAATGTTTTTTTTAGCTTTGTTTTAAAAGAAGTGTTGAAACATAACAACCCTGGTAATTTGCAACAGAGTTTGCATATGGTGTAACTTATCAAATATTGGTTTGGTACTTAAGAATTAGCAGGGTGCAAATATCTCCAACCCAACTATATTGGGAACACTTTATTATTTACACATAAAATTAAACAAAACACTGTGATTGAGATATTTTAATTGTTATATTTTGATATTTGGTTATTTTAGGTAATTTAACAAAAAAACTCAGTATTTCCAGCCAGCTAATCCAAAATTACCCAAATATTTTGACAGTTTAAGTTCCAGTGTTTAATTCTTTTTAGATCAAATAATGCAATCTTAACAAAAAACATAATGTTTACCTCTTTGACCCAAGCATCCAGTTGTATAAGCATCACCTCTGACTTGGCCATTTGATACAGCATTGATCCTGAAATAATACAATTTAAGACGCTTACTTACACATAGGAAGAGCTAAAACAAATATATTTCAGAATAGAGGCCTTAGTGAGAAGGTGTTTCGTTAAACATTTTATACCACATAAATGTAGTTTTACTAAAGTTCAGAAGATAGTTTTTCTTACATTCCACTCCTGCCACATTTCACATAACCCACAGGAAAAAGGGAAAATAGTTTCTTGTATTTAGGAAATTTCAGACAAAACATATTGTGTTCGGATATAATATTAGTCCCGCAAGAACACTCACATAATAGAAAATAAGATACATACATGAACAGAGCAATGGTTCCCATGACTCCGCATACGTGATAAGCATGGTAGAAATCATTTGTATCTGGGTATTTAGCAGCAATATAAATAATGGTCCACCAGCCTGTAAAAAACTAAAAAAGAAAAAACCTTCAACCATCTTACTTGGAAAATCAGTATCTGAAGAACAAGTATCTTTACAGGTATCAAAATTTTGAATTGTGTAATAATTTTTGTAATATGTTTGCTAATTTAATACTATATTTTAGTTACAATAGGATGGAAGTATAGACACCAAGGGTATAATCCTATTTCATGAGTATGCCTTGGTGCGTTTTTTGGCACTTAGTTTTTTTTTGTCGCCAAATGCGAAAGGCACCATATTTAAAGCTGTGGAAAGCTAAAAACATAGTCTAAACTACTTAAACTTAATAAAGAAACAATTTAAACATATTATATTATATAACATAATTTAAAGTATTTATCACTTGATTGACGAACTTTTAAGACTTCAACACTACGATGCAATAATAATATAATTCTGACGTCTTGTTTCTCCTCTGAGAAATTAAGCAATAGTATATAATTTCAAAGATTAATTACCCTTTATAAGATCTAAGTAATTAAGCATGTATTTCAATACACCATACTGAATTATGCAGGTTTGAAAAGTTTAGAAATATAAATGTTAGACATACATACATACAAACACACACACAAACATTGATTTATATATATAGATTTGTGTAAATTTAACACTTCATCATGTTGTTGTGGTTACACATGGCTACTAGAGGACTCTTTCTAAAGCTGTTCCGATTGTAAATATCATTGTGGCAAGTAACCTTTTTTTGTTAAATTTCTTAAATAAAACTGATATTCGCAACTTTAAAAGTGTCTTGTTTTCATATAAGGAAAGTGTGATGAAATAGTTTGATAATGCTGTAGGCGTAAAGCCATGAAATCGTCACAAAATAAAGGGAATGCTTACATTACGAATATCGACAAGTGTAATATTGAAGTTTATAGATTTCGAAATTTTTAATTAGGTTAGAAAGCTGACAGATTTTGTTTGTATAGTATACTAACTCACCAAAGACCCTGCTACAATGGAAGCAACTGAGTTTCTTTTTTCTCCAAGGTCCAACCATTCTGGGCAATTGAAGTGGATGTTATCCAAGCAACCTGCCATTATGAAAATTAAGTAGGTAAATAAATATAACTAATTTTAATGAGTTATTAAGATATCAAGCCTAGTTTCACTTTCCCGATGCTTGTTTATTTGAGAATTGAGACCTGTTTCATAACTCTTCTTCTTCTGCAACTGCGTCAAAAATAACATAAGCTTTTCCTTCCACTGTTCTTCATCGAACTTTATATATATACTATTTATTCAATTTAAATTCGAACAAATTTTTAAAGTAAATTTTAATGATGTTTTAAAAAATTTATTTAATTTAGAGAAGAAGGGGACCCCAATTTTATGTTTTTATTATTTTGAATTGAAGTATTTGATGGCATCACAACAAACATCTATATGAAATCGAAGAAATCAAGCCATGGCGGGTGTATTATTTGAAGATATTTTTGATGTTAAAGACATTGATCCCGAAGGCAAAAAATTTGATCGAGGTTCGTTGTTTAATTTATAATATTTTTTTGTACACTCTGATCTTCCTAATTTTGTATCAGAATGATATTTTCAGAGTTGTTGAAGACCATGTGATTCTATCATGTGGTGCTCTCATTTTAATAATATCAGTTATTTCAACTCCCCATAATTATTGTATTGGAGATTTTTCTGTGAATGATACGTATGTTTGTTTTGATGATTTGTACTACTCGTGTTATGAATGTATGCAAATTTGATAGTTGTATTATAAATTAAAAGTCTGGGGGTGTCCGGCAAGAGTTTTGGGAAATGAAGCGAATCTGGGCTGCAGCTGAAACCCGATGGCATCCGAGCATTGAATTGTTATTGCCAAATTTGGCGTTGAAAATCTGCAGCCCGGATTCACTTCATTAATCAGAGAGTTTTATGGTATACTAGCGGATATGCCCGGCCTTGCACGGGTAGAGTGTATAGTTTTTTTTTAATTAAATTTTCCCAAAATACATTTATAATTATTAAATCAGAAATTACCAATCAACCCGATATCCAAGACGCCTTTTTCCTATCCCGGTGTTCCCGGTAATTTTTAATATACCTGTGTTCCCGATAATTTTCCTATCCCCATGTTCCCGATAATTTTCCCTATCCCGATTTTCCCGATAATTTTCCTATCCCGATGATCGAGGTAATTTTTATGTCCCGGTATTCCCGGTACTTTTTTTTCCTATCCCGATGTTCCCGGTAATTTTCCTTTTCCCGGTGTTCTCGGCAATGTTACCTAGTAACTGTTCGGTACTTTTCCAATCCCGATGTTCCCGGTACTTTTCCTATCCCGATATTCCCGGTACTTTTCCTATCCCGATGTTCCCGATAACTTTCCTATCCCGCTGATCGAGGTAATTTTTATGTCCCGGTAATCCCGGTACTTTTTTTTTCCTATCCCGATGTTCCCGGTAATTTTCCTTTTCCCGGTGTTCTCGGCAATGTTACCTAGTAACTGTTCGGTACTTTTCCAATCCCGATGTTCCCGGTACTTTTCCTATCCCGATATTCCCGGTACTTTTCCTATCCCGATGTTCCCGATAATTTTCCTATCCCGCTGATCGAGGTAATTTTTATGTCCCGGTAATCCCGGTACTTTTTTTTTCCTATCCCGATGTTCCCGGTAATTTTCCTTTTCCCGGTGTTCTCGGCAATGTTTCCTAGTAAATTAATGAGTCTAGTGAACAAAAATAACAAATTTGAAACAATAATAAAAGATCTAGTAAATTGAAAAGTCTAGTGAACCGCTTCATTTGAAACAATGTTTTATTTTTTAATTCGTTTTCCATGTAGAAAATTTACACTTTTCCATAAATATTTAAATTTTAAAGGAAAATATCTTAAAATAGGGGAAACTAACGTTTCAAAATTAATTATTTGAATTTATTTTGGTGTTTTTACAACTGATATAGTTTTTAAATGGACAATTATCGAGTTTTTCCTGTTAAAATATTTAATTTTTGAGGTTTTAATCTCGTTTACAATAGTGAGTCGAGCAGATCTGCCTGGTAGAGAAATGGAGAAATAAGCGTTTTCGACTATAAATTCGTTAATTACTCGTAATTATTCGATTTTCGAGCTTTGAAAACTATCTTAAGTTACTTCCCGACTCGGAATACGTCTATGCGTCGAGTTTGGTTTCGGTCCGTGGCCTATTTCAAGAGATTACCCCGGACATACATACATACACACATACATCGCCCGTTAGCCTTTTATTTATACAGAGATTATAATGCAGCTTGGCAATTCCGTTAACGTTCACTGTTCACGCTTAATACCACCATGATCTTTTGGACATCAAAATGTAAAAATATTGCTAAATAATTTTTAACTAATAGATTAAAATGTTTAGTTAGATCAATAACTGTTTAATCTATAACAATTAACAAAATTTATTGATATTAGAATATATGGCGATCAAAAGAGCTTGACGATATTTAGAGGGAACGTTAACGGAATTGAACCAGGTATAGTTTTGCAGTTCTGTTCCTAACTTATAAGTGAATAAATGGTTGATTTTGGTTATGAAAAATGAATTTATGCATGATAAACTGACCCTTACAATAAAACTATTCAAGGGCCACTACTTTAGATTCATATTTTTATTTCTTTTAAAAAATAGTGTTAGCAGATATATTATGGAAGTAAAACTTTAAAAAAAGAATGTTACACTGTTATGGACCACATAATTTCTTTCGGGCAGCCAGTTCGACATCACAAAAGCGACATTTCACTTGCAGCGTTGAGCTAGGATATTTAGAGCTCTTATATGTTTAATGAAGAGAGAACAATGCAAAAACTGTTACTAACACATTAAACTCTTCTAATCCAATCTAAGATTCCAAATCCTGCCCGAAAACTATTTTATTTTTTAACACCCATAAACCATATAAAGCAGGGGTCGGCAACCTGCGGCTCTTTCGATGTAAAGTTGCGGCTCTCCAGTTCCATACGAAAAAATTAATAATTTACTAATCAAAACTTTAAGATTTCTCAAGATGAGTCAAAATCAAAACTCTACTTTTAAAGTTAAGAATTCCGTATCATTTTTCCTTAAAACTCCTAAAAATTTTGGAATATGTGCTGATTTTCCTAGAAAATTCTGTGACTTATAAGGAGTGATCCTTATTTGGTTGTTACAGAAGTTCTAAAAACTAATTAAAGCACTATTTTTGCGGGTTTTTTTCTGAAGCGGGATCCACACCCCCCTCAAAATTTTGCTATTACTATACTATTTTTCCTTGAAAATTCTGCCACTTAAATAATGAGAGGTGCTCTTAGGGTGCAACCGAAAAAGGCAAAATTGAGCTAAAATGCGATTTTGAAGGGGAAATTTCAAAAAAATTTTCTGGGGGAGTACCCCTAGACCCTCTTATTTTTTCAGAAATTCACATCATTCATACAAAATTTGGAAATTAAGTCCACTAAAATTAATTTACAATGTGTACATTAGGGTGGCCCTTATTATAATGGAGAAAATTTTTTTTCAATATTTTGTTTCGCGCCGGGCTGATTTTTTTCCCTTTTACTATAGAATGAAAGTGTGCAAAAGGATTTTCCAATATTTTAATATTAACACGTGCCTCAGGCTTACGACGGGAATAGCGTCTCCGCTAAGAATTAAGAAACATAAGACTTCGTAAGACATAAGAATATTATTAGTATGCATTAAATTAGTTAAAAAGTCAAGAATTAAACAAAAGTATTTATTGAAAAAAAATTTAAAAGCATACATATTGCATATAATTCAGAACTGCTTAACGTAAAACAACAATTACACTACTCGACAAAAAAATAGGGTCAAAATGCTTCTGACACAAATCAAGCAGATTCTTATGTAAAATGACCCCCTGAATCCGAATCCGACCCCCGTTTTTCTCCATCACGTACAGATTTTCGGGGAACAGCCCCTCCCCCTTTTTGCGTTTTTCGATTACTTAATGACTTTGAATTCGATTTCCAGGGGCAAAAACTATTACTTTAGCCTTTAAATTACACCCGAGGGAACAAGAAAGGTTAAAGCTTCTAAAATATACAAATTTGTAGCAAATGGGTAAGTTTAAAGGGTTATTACCCCCCTAAAAATGCAAAAAAATCGTTAAAAATTATAGAGATTGTTTTTGGCTATTTTTTCCTCTACTTTTTCACGCAATTTATCATTAAAGGGTCCTAACTCTTCCCCAAGAACCCGAATTTAATGAATATATGCAGCAGGGATTTTTGCTAGTAGCGGTTGAGGTGTTAGCGCCCCCGAAGCACTCGCGGAAGAGACTCTCTGAATCGCGCCGCCGCTAGTGAACTCAGGAATTAATATTCATATTTTGAAAAGCTCAAAAATTACATTGTTCTTATATTTCAGGTCTATCCTGAGGAAAATTGTTCAGTTCGTTAAAAACTGGCCATTTTTTGGGGATGGGGGTTCCATGTTTCAAGCTGTTAATACATGCGTGGGCTGTGGATAACAATTCGGGGTTGTCCCATTAAAAATTGAGGGTGATGGGGGAAAACGGGTGTCATATTTGCGTTCAAGAGGTCATTTTACACAAGAATCGACTGAAATTCAGTCAGTAACAGTTGGAATTTTTTTGTATAGCAGTTTAACCCTTAAGTATGGCATAGAACCCTTCCGAGGGTACTTTGGGGGCGCTAACACCTCAACCGCTTTTTGTAAAAAGCATTGCTGCATATATTCATTAAATTTGGGTCCTTGGGGAAGGGTTAGGACCCTTTAATGATAAATTGCGTAAAAAATTAGAGGAAAAAATAGCCAAAAACAATCTCTATAATTTTTAACGATTTTTTTTGCATTTTTAGGGGGGTAATGACCCCTTAAACTTACCCATTTGCTACAAATTTGTATATTTTAGAAGCTTTAACCTTTCTTGTTCCCTCGGGTGTAATTTAAAGGCTAAAGTTAAAGTTTTTGCCCCTGAAAATCGAATTCAAAGTCATTAAGTGATCGAAAAACCAAAAAGGGGGAGGGGCTGTTCCCCGAAAATCTGTACGTGATGGAGAAAAACGGGGGTCGGATTCGGATTCAGGGGGTCATTTTACATAAGAATCTGCTTGAATTGTGTCAGAAGCATTTTGACCCTATTTTTTTGTCGAGTAGTGTAATTGTTGTTTTACGTTAAGCAGTTCTGAATTATATGCAATATGTATGCTTTTAAATTTTTTTCAATAAATACTTTTGTTTAATTCTTGACTTTTTAACTAATTTAATGCATACTTATAATATTCTTATGTCTTACGAAGTCTTATGTTTCTTAATTCTTAGCGGAGACGCTATTCCCGTTGTAAGCCATACTATTGCTATGGCGCGCTATGGGAAAACTTCACCCCCGATGAGGCACGTGTTAATATTAAAATATTGGAAAATCCTTTTGCACACTTTCATTCTATAGTAAAAGGAAAAAAAATCAGCCCGGCGCGAAACAAAAATCCAACTTTGAAAAATAAGGGCCACCCTAGTGTACATAAGTCATCTAAAACTTGATGCATAGTGATTTTAGTTGGGAGCATTTTCACCCAACAGAAAAAATGTTGGGTAAAAATGCTCCCCAACTAAAATCACCCTCCCAATCTAAAATAAAATATGTATTAAGCATATATACTATAACATTGAGGCAAAAAATTAGTGGCTCTTTAAAAACTGGGAAATTTCGTAAACTGTTACTTTTGGATCTTCTGTTTCAAAAGGTTGCCGACCCCTGATATAAAGGAATTGAATAGCAAGCAAAACAAATTTTCTGGACTTGAGGCGCCACTTACTGTAAAAATGAAAATAATGTTGAATCATTATTGGTTTCACTACAGATTTAGAACACTGCAAGAACTGTTACTAACATATTTAACTCTTCTAATCCAAATACCAAACAAAGAACCAAAGGTTTTATCTGTAATCTAAAATTCCAAATCCCGCCCGAAAACCATTTTATTTTTAAACACCCATAAACCATTGGTATAAAGAAAATAAATAGCAAGCAAAAAACTTTTTCCGGACTTGAGGCGCCACTCACTGTAAAAAAGAAATTTATGTGGAATCATTATCAGTTTCACTACAGATTTTGTTTTTGTCCAATATTATCTTAAATCATCGGAGGTATGTATTAGTAATGGTATTAAATTATTAAGTACTATTTTATAGTGTAAGCACATGTAAATGTTCTGAATCCAGGGGTTGATCCAGACAAAAATTGGGGCCCTTTTGCTGCCCCTTCACAAAAATTCCCCTCTTTAAATCTGCCCCTTCACAAAAATAAATTCTTAAAAACGCCCCTTTCATGAAATTCAAATTAGCTTTAGTAATAATTTGCAAGAAAACATTCGCAAAATATTTGAATTTTTCATGATTTTCTTGATTTATGAGTTAATTTTACTTTTACACACTGATCTGCTAACTATCACTGTTCCAATTTTTCACAAAAACATTTCATTTTTTTCACAAAAAATAATGAAATGGGCCCCAAAATATAAAACCTGGATCTACCCCTGGAATCCTGAACCCTTCAATTTATTATTTTGTTGCTTTCTTTCATCTCTTATAAAAAAACTCAAGTAGAAAACACCAAATGGAACAGACGGAAACTTTCTGCAGAGAATCAGTCTGCAGTCTTTAGAAAGTCATAAATCTCAATGATGAGGAACTAACTCACTCGTGGTACTCACTATATTCCGTGGGAAGTATAAACTACAGTAAAATCCTGTTATAACAAACTTCACGGGACCGTAAAATTTCTTCTTAGTAACGGAAATTTTGTTGTAATCATACTCATACTGTATCAGTAATTCAAATAAAAACGGTTGGGGACTTACGTAATAACGGGATTTTTCGTTGTAAAAGGATTTCACTGTATAAGGCTGACTCACTGCAGAAAGTTTCTGATTGCTCTCGTATTCAAACCCCGGAGGCCGCAGCCAGGCTGATCAGATTGTTCTTTGTCAACTTTTTTCAAAAGAGAAATTTGCGGAAAATTTTGATGGAAAATTCTCCGCAAAACTCTCGACGTGCACGTGTGCACCTATATTATCCAATATGATCCCGAGACCCACCATTTTTACTTGGAGCTTATATTTTGACATTATGTGCAATACCCTTCAAATACTACCTATTAAGTTATCTAAAACTTTATGCATAAATGTAGTCATTAGGAGGGGGTATACCTCAGAAATTATGTTGAGTAAACTCCTCCCATTTAAAAAAAATCCTTGTCCTCCTCAACTAAAATCTGAAATGACACCCCTTTCCTTTTTGTTCTAGGTCTGGTCATTCATGTGCCCTACCATTTACTTTCTTTTTTTATTGATGATTAGTATTTATGTCTGACTACATAATAATTTTACCCATTTTCTATTTAAATATTTGTATTTCTAAGCAGTTTTGCTGTAAGGGAGAGTGGGGATACTTGAGCCACTTTTTACAGTTTTTTTATAACTTTTCAGATGAATAGACAGCAAAAAGAAAGGTTGTGTTTGAAAGTTTGATATTTTTTTCTTTATAATTAAGTGGTAATTATTATTTGGATAATTTTTCTATAAAAACTATTTACATTTTCCTTTTCACTGTGGCTCAACTATCCTTATGAGGGAGATTCATGAGCCATAATGGAGGGATGCTTGAAACAACTATAAATACACCTTCTAAAGCAAAATTTCTAAAACTTTTTAAATAAAGCATTTTTTAAATCGAGCTAGAGAAGAAAAATGCACACAGTTTAAAAAGTAAAATAAAAAGTTACTTATACAAGTATACAGGGTGTCCCATAAACTGAATTTTTCAATAATTTTTTTGGGGTGCGCTCCCTGGGAAATAAAAAACACATCCTAATTGGTAGCTTTATATGAGCCTGATGATTTTTTCAAAAATGTCACCGAAATGTGCCTTAAAACAGTCAGTTTGATTTTTATATACATTTTTAAAGGAAAATGATTGGAATTCCATTCCAAAAAATTTGGAGTTATTTTCATTCCTAAATTTTTAGATAATTTTAAGATTTTTGGGGCCCCTAAGGCCAGGGCCTCACTGGCCTTATGGTAAATATACCAGGTTTTTCAATTTAAAAAGCGGGACACATGACTGACAAGGGCAGGTCATAATTTTTTCAGATTTTCGATGTCTCAATGAACCGGAAGAATTTAGAAGATCTTATGAATAAATTTTGCATGAAACGCGCACTCATAAGCTAGCTGTTTCAGAATAGGGGTAAACCAATACTAGAGATGGGAATGGCCGGCAAAAAAACTGGAAGCTTTGGAAAACAAGTTTTTTTTCAAAGGGTTTAAGGTAAATGTGGGTATAGTGGACACTGTACCAATAGTGGCCACATAGCTGATTAATTTTAAATAGAACGAGTTAGAGGCATCGAACAGCGTCAAAATTCATAGGCATAGTAGATTGTGCAATCAGGTAAGCTGATAAATTACCACCGATACCACAGATCAGCATGGGAAGGATATTTAAATATTTGAAAATAACATCGGCCGAGTGACTGAAATTTCATTTTGCTTATTGAATCGCGTAAGGAAACGGGTAAGTCGGAACTGATTTTTTTGTATTTATTACCGCTTGATTCACTTTTAAATTTATATCAAGATAAATAAGAGTCTATAAAATAATACTGAATAAAATTTATTTGAAAATGTTGACTTTACGAGGATTTATGGGGGTGCCCACTTTACCAACACATAATCTTAGATTTTCCAATAGTGGCCACCGCAATGGCTTCTAATAGAAACATAAATAATACTTAATTTGAATCAGTTTTTCTTCATACACTGTTGACTGTGCTTTAAAATGAGGATTAAATAAATTTGGTTTAATTCTGGCTTCGGGAACCAATGTTTCTAAAACATTGAATTACATGCTAAATTCCTCTCAAATCAGCTACAGCGTAGACTTTGGGCCGAAAACCATCAATTTTTTTAAAAATAAAGCTAATTTGATTGAATCTAAAATACATTTCGTTGGGCAGGAATATTTAATTAGAACTAGACGACTATACCAAGAAAAACCCCTCAATTCCATGCATAAACCCCTCATATAGGCAGAAAAAGACAGGTGTCCACTATTGATGCAAGAGGTGTCCACCATAGAAGCAACAGCTTCATCTATGTGGCCACTATAGATGCAATTTGGAGTACTTTTAAAAAATTAATTAAAAATACTTTGCCCAATCTAATTAAAGTTCTTAATGGTAAAATCGATAGAAGAAGATCCAATTAACCTAAAAATAGGATGATAACCGTTTCGAAGCAAATAGATTGGTATTTATTAAGAATTTAAGCAAAAATTTTCCTTAAAGTGTCCACTATACCCACATTTACCTTATTTCTTTCTAGAAAAATTTAAATGTTAATTTTAATTTCAAATACTTTTTTCAGAATTATTTTACTGATATCAATTAAAAATATTTTAGATAGTATTCTTATGCAATACTTAAAATGAAGTTTTAACAATAGGGGAGAGTGTTGTACCTCTGGACAAAAATCACGTTTGGATTTTTCTAAGACAGGTAAAATCACATTTTTAACATTTAAAGTGCCCAACCTATAGTCCTAACCTTAGCGAAGATGGTAATAAATATTTTTTATTTAGCTAAAATCTTCAAAATTGGATTTTTAATTAATTTTAATAACTTGACGAAATTTGTGTCCATAGGTACAACAACGTGCTCTCCCTATGGACAGACCCAGTTGTACCTCTGGACACCCTTAAAAAGAAAATTTTTAGTTGAAAAAAGCTTAAAATGAACATTTTTATTGGTGTATTACCTTTTAAAAAACTATTTCAAGAATTTTAAAAATTGGGAATAGATTTTTAAAAGTAATGTAGTTTTAGATCGTAAATGATCATTAAAACGAATTTGAATGATAAAGTTCTTGATTTTTTTACCAAAAATACATAAATCAAATCACATGGGATTTTGAGATCGAAGTTTGAGGTAATAGTTTCATCAGTCAGGGGCCATCCATAAATTACGTGAGGTGTTTTTTCCAAAATCTGGACCCCCCCTCCCCCCCTTGGTGAGATTTAGTGAGATTTTGCTGGACCCCCCTCCCCCCCACGTGAGATTTACCTGCAACCTTTAAAAATAATTTCGTTTACATTTTGTGCTTAATATAAAGAAAATCGTATAATTTCTTACTTAAAAAGTTGACGTGAGATTTTATTCGACCCCCCCTCCCCCCTTGGTGAGATTTTTACAAACCCCTCCCCCCTTTTTGACCTCACGTAATTTATGGATGGCCCCTCATGCTGATAGATCTGATCACTTCACTGATCCATAAAAACAATTCGATCGACACTTAGTTGTGCGTGCAAGCATTTGGTGGTAATAACTTTCGCAAATCTTCATCAGTGGAAATTTCAAGTTTTTTGTAATCATACTTAAATGCGATAGGGTGCTTAAGATTTTATACCATATTTTACATTAAATGCAAAGTAAAATAAAAAATTTGAAAAAAGTAGTTTAGATCACAAAATATTAGATTTTTCATCTAAAAATCACTTGAAAATAATCTCCGACAAATAGATAACCATTTAGAATTAATTTAATATGCATTAAAATGCATTCACTTTAATGAAACCTGATTCAAAAACACCGATTAGCTACAGACACCCACAAGAACGTGTCCGTAGGTACAACATGTATGGTGTCCGAAGGTACAGCACCAGGTGTTTTTGCGTTTAAAGTTCTATAGAAAATAAAAGAATTGAGATCTGGCAATTTCTAGTATCAAAAATAAAAAGTCAAAATCTCGGGGATTCGCCCCTTATATCACATTTTATCGTTTTATAATTTAAGGGGAAGAAAAATATTAATGTAGTGATGCACTAAAAAAAAACTTTGAGCACCTAAAAACAGTAAATTTATTATATTAAATATAAATATTATTTTAAAGAGCTGATTTCACGTTAGCAACTAGATAGCATCTGTTTACATTCAAATTCAACCACAAATTCAAGTTTCCATTTTTTCCCGAATTTTAAAACGCAGTGGCTGAAGGTACAACCGTCCTTAGGTACAGCACTCTCCCCTATATTAAGCATTTCCCCCCAAAAAAATTTGGATTCCAATCGGGAAAAACTGAAAATTTTTAATGCACAGTTATGATGAATTTAATAATCTTATAAACAATTAATATTAAATCCAGTACTTTAAAAATAAAATTTGAATCATATAATAATTTTTTCCACGTTTTTATCAAATGGGTTTACTTTTACTTGAAAAATTGAAATTTTATTTCGTAAGAATTATTATAAATTAATTTTTTATGATTTGATTAATTTATAATATAATGACTAATGATTTAATTTTTATACAATGAATGATTAATATTTAGTTTATAAAAAATATGTATACAAAAACTGCTCTTTTCTATGCAAAATAGGTAAATTTTTCCAAATTTTCCATCTCTAACCAATACCATCTTTATGTCTTTATAAACGCCGATCTCTCACACACATCTAAAATGGTAAAGGGTGCTTTTAAGATCATTGAAATATATATTTTTAAAACTTAGTATTCAGTTTGAATATTTTAGGGTACTACCTTTAATCTGTCAATTAGGGGGGGGGGCTGGAGTTCCTCCCCCAGAAAATTTGTAAGTTTACTCTTTGAAATAGTGTTTTGATTCATTTTTAAAAAATTGGGATGGACGGACTTTTTGGCTACGCAACATAGTTAATTTTATAGGGGAAAACCTATTATCAGCCAAAACTTGGAGAGGAGGTTGACTCTTAAAAGGGCACCCTGAACGTATACGCTTCTGTAATATCACACTTTATTAAATCAATTGCTTTGAAATAGCAACTAATAATTGAGTAATAATTTAACCTACAATAAATAATTTTTAAAGATTATCTCGCCATAAAATTGAAAAAAAAATCTAGGGCTTTCTTTACATTTTATCAGAATAGCGGGACAGAGAGGCAAAATGCGAGACCAATCCATGGCGTACATAGAAATTTTTTTCGGGGAGGGCCCCTAATATCCATCATACCCTCAACTAGATTTTTGCTCCTGAGGAGATGACCGGGCTACCCATAAGACCTTCAAGCCTCTCCATGCATTCATAATTGGTTAAAAGATGTCGTGATATCGAACATTTTTTTGGTAAAACTAGTTGTTTTTATTACCCTAGTTTAAAAAGTTTGTGGTTGAAAAGAAATCCAAGTTTAAAAAGGGGGTCTGGGGGTCGTCCCATACAAAAAAAATTAGGAAATTTGACCCCTAAAGCAGTACTTAAAACTGCACCACCTAAATTTTCTGTAACATTTTCAGCCCGGCAGTTTTTCCGGCAAACAAGGGGTTCCATGGAAAATTTTTTAGACTTCAGAGGGACCCCTGCTTTACAGTTAAACATGCTGATGAACATTTTTTATGTGACTGAAAATATTTTTGGTCTTTCAGAATCTTTCTCTTTTTTTACGATTCCCTCCCTTTTTTTCCAATGAGGGGACACTTTTTCGAGTGCCCCCTCCTTACAGTTAAACATGCTGATGAACATTTTTTATATGACTGAAAATATTTTTGGTCTTTCAGAATCTTTCTCTTTTTTTACGATTCCCCCCTTTTTTTTCCAATGAGGGGGCACTTTTCCGAGTGACCCCTGAATCCGCGCCTGCCTGCCTCCCCTTTGGCGGAGCGGAGGCCTCCCTCTCCATACCGCAATGAAGATGTGGGGCCCGCGAAAGTTTCTCCGCTGCCGGGGCGCGAGTGGGGCGCCTGTTGAAAGCCCCTCCGTGGCAACCGCGTGTCCGGTCACGTGCCGGCCCGTCCCCCGCCCCGCCGCCGCACTGCAGCGGCGCCCTGCGTCAGTCCTGACCTTTAGCGCCATGTGCTCTGTTGTTCTCAGCCCTTGCCGCCCGCCGACCACCGGACGATCGGCAGAAAGTGGTCGGGGGAAATGCCGTGATGCACCCCGTGTGAGGCGATGAAAAAGCGATGGGGAAGTGTCTTTCGCCGATGATGATGGAAAGTGTTGAGTGAGTTAGAAGTCGTGTTGTTTCTGGTTGAAGTTTAGTCTTGGAAAAAACTGAGACTTCTATTTTGTGTTGTGCATGTTTGCATGGTTTGGGTTTTTTTTGAGAAAACACGTGTTTATACAGTGTTATATTGTTAATCTCTCCTTAGATCGTAGCGTGCTTAATTTAGAAAGTTTTGCCGTTAAAACTAAAGTCGAATCTTTCGTCTTGCAAACCAAAATTGGGAGAAAAGTTTTGTTAAAGCTGCCTATAAAATATTGTTACTGCGTAAAACTAAAGACAAACCTATTTTTTAGTCTTGAAAACCAAAATTGGGAAAACTTAAGTTTAAGCTGCATGTAAATATTGTTTTAAAAACGGTGTAATTGTGCTGTTTTTGTGTAAAAAGTAAAAATTACGCATCACACGTAATGAAATAAGCATGCTGTATCGTTTCTGCATTGCTCCTCTTTTCCCTATATGTTTCCTTTAGGCTGTTTATAATCGTTTTGATACTATGGCCATGGTGTGACCTTGCTGACCGTCCATACTGTATCCCGTAAAAACAACTGGAATAAAAAGGGATCGTTTCAAAACATATGAAGGGCGAAATCGGATACAGACAAAAAGTTCCTTTTTGACCTTTATGATTAGGTCTTATGGGCATCACGCCATACCAGGGGGCAATTTGATATAACAAAGGGTAAATAACCAATTTTGAGAAATAAAAAAAAAGAATGCATTGCACTGCAAATTTCTCCAGTTACTGAAAAATGAGTTAAAAACCTTTTTTCTTTCCAACAGAGTCAAATTTAAAAGAAAAAAAAGGTCTGGGGAAGAACCCTTTTCTAACGTAGGCCTAAAAAATTTAACGATTTTGTCTCAATATAACAAAGTATATAACTTTATATTAATGATTAAACCCTGGCAAAGATTTAAATCCTGCATGCATGCTTGAAATTAATGCCACTAAAACAGAGGGTAAAATCCCACCTCACACAGAACTAAAATCTAGTTACACTATGATCCTGTAGGGGGTATGGAAAATTTTATAGAGAAATGCTTAGGGGTGAAAGGCATGAAAAAAGTTTCGAGCAGCACTCAATTAGAATTATAGTAACTACAGTCGAGTCCGCTTAATGTGATCACGGTTAATGTTATCAATCGGATAATGTTATCGAAATCGACAGGTCCCGATCATTCCTATATAATTTAATGTAAAATACATCGTTTAATGTGATCAAATTTGCATCATCACTCCGCTTAATGTTATCAAAATTTGTCCATGTCCCCTTTAAAACTACCACTTTTGAGTTCTAATTTCATGTTGAAGGTCAATTTTTACAAGTTAACATCTGCTCCATGATAACTTCTGGAGCTTCTTTTTTTCTGAAACTCAATATGAGTAAGAAAAATTAAACATTCCGCCTGTTATATTGAAAAAAGCGGTTATAGGAGGGGGTCCGAATCCATACTTGTGATTGGTTAAAGAAACACCAAGATCCAGGCTTTGCAGATGTTTCTGATAAGAGATTTTGATTTTCCCTCGTTTACTGGAATTCAGATTATGTAATAAATAAGTGGTTTATTGGAGTGGAAGGATATAATGAGGCGGAAAAAAGAGAGACCTTTCTTTAAAAATACAAAAGTAAGTGGTTATTTAAATTTTAATAACTGAACTACTCTTATATTTTCCCCTTAAAATTTTACCTAGTGTAAAAATAGTTTTGAATACATTTATTACGATTACATAATTTTGATTTTAAAGCAAACAATCTAGTTACACTGTTTGCTGATTTTTGATATGAGATCGCTTATTGTTATCGATCGGATAATGTTATCAGTTTAGTCTTGGACAATTGCGATCACATTAAGCGGACTCGATCGATCTTAAGGTGGACACAAATTGGAGCCGAGCGGCGAAGGCGAACAGCCACGAACACACTCTGCGCACGCGCAAGCGCAGAGTGTGTTCGTGGCTGTTCGCTTCGCCGTTCGGCTCCAATTTGTGCCCACCTTTAAGTAGTCATTTTTCATAAATGTAATCATAAACAACTTCTTAAAGCTAGATAAGGTAGTCTAAATAAATTCCTAAATTCATGGATCTGTTTCTTTTTTTTCACTATGAAAACTCCGTGTTACTGCATTGCTAGAATTATCCTCCAACGTAAGGTTAAGATGTTAACACAGGTATTACTCAGTCCAGATAGATGAAATATTCATTCTGGAAAATTTAAATCTGTTTACCTCTGTTCCTAAATATATTTTTACCTTTCTTTTTATTTTAAATTAAAAACTGTTGTGTATATTGGACGTTTTTATATTTCTTAATATATAGGGCTTTGGAAAAGAACAATAAAAGGTTTCCTACTTATTAGTTTCTCATTCATGTTAGAGTTAGACATACGTATTCGTTTGTAAATGGGAATATTGCTAGTTGACGGATAAACTAAATGGGGAGTGCAAGATGCTTGTAAGGAAATTTTGCGGCTTCTATCTGAAGGCCCTTTGCTCTTACTACAAGTTGAATCAATTAGTCAAAACCGAAAAAAATATTGGGGCCAACACCAGAGTTGGGATTACCCAGGGGTGCAGAAAATTTTTCAGGGTGCAAAATTTCCCCAGAACACATTTTCCCCCAAAATGAGGTTTCATTAAAAAAATGTATTTTTTCAATTATTAAACCTCTTTCAGATTCAATAATTTTCGCATAATCCATAGATTTAAATTTTAATGTTATTTAGACTCCTTTTTAGTCTTTTTTACACACTTATAATCTTATAGCTCAGAAGTGCCTTTTCTTAAAATATGAAAAACTGTCTATTTTTCTCAAATTTAAATCATCGTGAAAATTACCCATTCTGCCAAAAATACGTTGTTTTTTCTGCATACATGTCGGAAAGCAAGGAAAAGCCAACTTTCAGGTTCCTTACCTAGAAAACTAAGATTTTTAGTGCAGAGAACCGTAGTTTTCCGTATCAACATCTGTAACTCCGCTGTTTTCACCTGATTTTCGTTGAAATGGAGGTTATGATGCAGTCACTACCCAAAATATTTGTTTGTCAGCTAATGATGACTGGATTTTCTTAGTTTCTTGGGCAAAAATTTCCCCAGAGCTGCTTGAATTTCCCCCGAACCTGACATATTCTGCACCCCTGAGATTAACCACGTCTTTGAGCTTTTAACCTCAACTGCTCTGTCCAGATTCAATACATTTTGCATTAAGTTTATGAAAAAGTATCTCACACACAAGTTATGGTTATAATACAGGGGTTGATGCAAACAAAAATTGGGGCCCTTTTGCTGCGCCTTTCATGAAAATTCCCCCTCTTCAAATCTACCCCTTCAAAAAAATAAATTCATAAAAACCCCCCTATCATGAAATTCAAATTACCTTTAGTCATAATTTGCAAGAAAACATTCACAAAATATTTGAATTTTTCATGATTTTCTTGGTTTGTGTGAGTTACTTTTACTTTTACGCACTCATCTAATAACTATCACTGATTAAATTTTTCACAAAAACAATTTCTTTTTCACAAAAAACATTTCATTATTCACAAAAAATAATGAAATAGGCCCCAAAATATAAAACCTGAATCTACCCCTGTAATAACAGTTTCCGTTGTCTTAGTTGTTAATACCATACTTGTATAAAATGAAAACCTTTCTGCGAACTTAAAATTTTCCAAAAAATTTTCTGCAAGAATTTACATATTTTTAAATCCCTCTCTCTAAAAAAACACATTATTACTGAAATACCCAAATTGGGACTGTAATCATTTTTATCTGTGTATATGTTACAGTTAAAGTCCGGAAATCAGTTAATTTACAGATAACCTAGGTAATTTGCAGATTAACGAGGGTGATCCGTTAAAGAGCGAATTTTTTTTCAATTTCTAAGATTACCTAGGTAATCTTGAAATTACCTAGGTATTCTGCACCCTACCGACTAGACACTCGTTAATCTGCATACTACCTGTAATCAGTTATTTTACATATTAACGAGGGTGATCCGTTAAAGTACAAAATTTTATTTCATTTTATAAAAAGTTTAAGGAGGTTGGGGGGGCTGCCGCCCCCCCAAACCCCCCTGCCCTAACTATAACCAAACTCGTTTGGGGGGTAAACAGTAACAATGACGAATCAAAAAAGGGGGATCGGTACTTTTTTCATATTACACAAAACACGCAAATCCCACAAAAATAGTAATGAAATAGCAATTTTAAAACTAGAATATAAAAACAATAATAATAGAATATTAAAGTACCAACTGAGATTTGTATCAATTGTGGTTTTCGATCTCGATTTGACAGCGTATTTCAATGAGCACTTAAACTAGCAAATCTTAATGAAAGCGCGGTGTAATCGGATGGCAGCCTGCACTAAACTATTGCTAGGATTCTCGATCGATTACATATGTTAAACCCTTGCCCAGGTTCCAGCGATTGTTGAATTAACGTTTGTTGAAAAGATATTTCAACAGCTGGGACATTTGCTTTCGTTAAAAGAAATCTCTGTCACTCTGAAGTCGGAGCTTCAACACAATTGTTTCAAAATACCCGTTTTAGTAGTAATATACTGTACTTAATCATGTAAATTTACAGTACTTACTTGCTTGTATTATTTTGTTTTAACATTCAACATGACAACTACCAGTGCTACGCTCTAAATTTGAAATCAAAACACCAAATATGACAACAAACTACGTATTGAAACCCAACTGCGCAGGGGTAAGCGCATGGCGCAGTAAGCACCTCAACATTTTAACAGAAAGTATTGAACGAAACAAACTATTTTGAACTTTAACTATCAAGAGGCCGTTATAGTGTAGATTCCCTAGGTAAAATGCGAAAAACTCAAAAATCCGCACATTAACGACAGAAATCAGTTAATCTTAAGTTTACCTAGGTATTCTTCAGATTAACTAATTATCAACTTTAGCGGTAACATATACATTGATACTAATTTTTCATACTAGTGATTTTAAAACTTTTAAATAATTTACATCATTGTATTTTTTATCATAATTAGTGATGTAAAATTCTCGGTAATAATCTTTTGGAGAATATTCTTGAGAATATTCTCCAAGAGGAGAATTTTCGAGAATATTCTCCTAAAAGCTACTAGAATAAGTTTTTTTGGGGTAAAAAAATTTTAGAAGGTATACAGGGTGTTTCAAAATTGCGTTGCACTGGTTTTATTCGAAACCTACGCCTCCTAGGGTCATGGAAGTAAGGTCTACCCCTAGGTAAGTGACCCTGGAGAATCCATTGAGATAACTTACAGCGCCCCTAGCGGCGAAATTAAAAAGTTAAAAAAATTAATTTAAAAACTAAAGGAGATAGAGCAAAAACCTCAGTGAGCGTGTTGTTGCCAACGTCAAGAAGAACTCATTGAACAAAATTTGATCAAAATATCTTGAATATTCGCGGAGATATTAGCAAGTGAGAAAATAGCACTTTTTCGGGGGTCAAAAAGTAAAAAGTTCGCATATTTGCAAATTCTTCAGTGTTATTGTGTAGTTTCGTGTTTTTTTAGTTGAAAGAACACAAATTTTAATCAAAAAATCAAAAAAATTTGCAAATATGTGAACTTTTTACTTTTTGACCCCCGAAAAAGTGCTATTTTCACATGCTAATATCTCCACGAATATTCAAGATATTTTTATCAAATTTTTTTCAATGAGTTCTTCTGGACGTTGGCAACAATACTCTCACTGAGGTTTTTGCTCTATCTCCTTTAGTTTTTAAATTAATTTTTTTAACTTTTAATTTTCGCCGCTAGGGGCGCTGTAAGTCATCTCAATGGATTTTCCAGGGTCACTTACCTAGGGGTAGACCTTACTTCCATGACCCTAGGAGGCGCTGGTTCCGAATAAAAGCCGTGCAACGCAATTTTGAAACACCCTGTATATTAACTTCAAATCAGGAGAATATTAAAGATTATACAATTAGAAGCGCTCCATCATAAAATTTAAAATGTTTTTAAAATCACTAATATTCTTGAGAATATTCTCCTAGAAACTACTAAAATAATTTTTTTTGAAAAATTTTTTAGCAGGTATATGATATTAACTTCAAATCAGAAGATTATTAAAGATTATACAATGAGAAGACATCATAAATTAAAATAAGTCAAATTTAATTTAAAAATGTTTTTAAAATCACTATAAAATATGAAAGACAACATGTTTGAAAGGTAAATGCAGAGTAACCAAGATGTATTATACTAACTAAAAATTTTCCGACTATTAGTGTTTTTGAAGAAAATTATGTACATAAAAATGTTTTTCTGGAAATAATTTTGTAGAATCCTAATGAGAATATTCTCATGAAAACATGAGGAGATGCAATTATAAATGAGTGAAAATTTGAAGATCCTATATATTTCAGGGACACACACAAGTCTCAATAAGTAAGAAATAAATTGAATTGTGTGTAATTTTGAGAATATTCTCATGATAGATTTTTCCTCAAATGAAACACTTCAGGAACTTCCCATGAGGAGTTTCGAGGTGGGGGAGTATCAAATTTTTTTTATATATAATACTGTACAACCAATGCCTCAGTTTTGATATTTTTATTTTTAAAGTATGGGGAAAACTTAATTTCAAAAGTGGAAATTGTTCCATTAATTATGCTTTGACCTTGACCAGTTCTGTGCACGTCACAAGAGCCCAACAACATATAGCTATTTTTACCGAATTTTATTGAGAATATTCTCATGAAGGGGAAAATATAAATGAATCTGAATTTAAAATTATACAAACAAAAAATCTAGCCAAATTATTCTTTCAGAAATAATTTTTATTTTTAAGCAAAAAGTAGTGAACTTTTTGAACCCACTTTGAGAATCAATATTCTCACGATAAATTAATTACATATATTTCCTGTAAAATAAATATTAAAAAATTGGAAATATTTTTCTCAACAGATATTTCAAATGTGATGTCCCTTTCTTTTAAGAATATTCTCCTGATTTTACAAAGTTATATCAAAATTAGCTAAATATCAGGTTTAAAAGGTCCTTTAGTTTGACAACTCTTGCTATTGGTATTACAATTGCTTTCTCAACAACGATATGGAAAGAATTTAAACTCCTCTTTTTTGATAAGAGTATTTTCTCCCATTAAAACTTGCTTCTAATATACTTTAAAAAATATTTTTTACTCAATGAAATTTACTTATTTATCAAAAATAATGCGAAATAATGAAATTACAGTTCAGAGAATATTCTCTAAACTAAAGATGACTTTTAAGGGTAAGTTTCATCAAAGTTATTATTATTTTTAGGTTTTTAACACTAATACTACATGGCCATTTCATATTATTAAACATATTGACATTTATTTCCATTTATCTGTCAAAAAACAGAATATTCTCGATTATTCTCAAAATTCTCGCCCCTGGAGAATATTCTCAGAATATTCTCGTTCTCCGAGAATATTCTCCGGAGAATATTCTCGCTTTACATCACTAATCATAATAGACAATATGCACTATGTCACGAAACATCCTAAAAACTTACCCAATTTACTAATTCGATCATGAAAAACCCAAAAATCAACTTTAAAAATCACAAAAGGTTTTAATTAAAGCGCAAAAAGTGTTTAAAAAAAGCCCTTAAGTCACCTGACTCAAAACGGGGCGTAACCTTGTGTGACGTCATACTTCAAGAGATTTGTTTCAGGCAATACTGTTTTGAGCACATGGAGCATAAAAACTTACTTTTTTGAATTCTCCCGTTATGCATCTGTTTAAGACTGGATAACACTGTTCTTGAAACTCAAAAATGTTCTTTTTAGAATTAAAATTTTATTCCTTTTGTACAGATTTCTTGTATTTTCATTCAGTTTCTTAGCATTTGGACTAACTTTGGAAATTTTGTAAATAAATAATGAATGTCTTGTAGGTTTTTTCTCACAATATTAAGTTTAATTATAGTCAGTATAAAATATTTAAAATATCACTAGTAAAATAAAAATGTAAAACACATTTAAAAACCAAAAAATCTTTGAATTTTTTAACTGTTGCAACAGTAAATAATTTATTTGACTTCATTAAATTCTTTCGTTTATTAATTTAAACTGATGATAATCAAGCATTCCATTTATAGCAATGTCAATGTACTAGTATCACAAAAATTCTAGTTTTCTTTTGCTATGAATTATTATATTTTATGCAGCTGGCATCACGTTTTTGTTTGTTTCTTTGTGTCTCTAAGCATAAAGTTACACTATTTATGACGAATTCTTTCATTTTTTGGTACTGAGAAAAACAATTCATCCGGTGTTCTAACACTTGTATTTTTGCACATAGGTACTAAACATCCTTTATAGTACTTTTTTACTTGTTTAGGGCCGTCCATAGCTGCCGAAATAAGAAACTACAGGCTACCAAAAAACCCCAACATAAATGCAAACACCATTGCTTTTCAATGGATGCCTTTCGCGCGTAATTTGAACTTGAAGTATGACGTCACAAGTCAGAATCGTCAAGCACTGAAGTTTTTGTTGATAGTGACGTCAGAGCAACTTTAAATGCGTTTTAAATCGAATTTATTTGATCGAATTGCAGTTTAATTAGCATTTTTCAACGTAATTTTTCATGCTCTTTCTTTTTAAAATGAATTTGAAAATCATGCATATTGTCTTTGATAGATCGGCAGAATTGAAAAATTTAATCAACTAGTTAATATACCTGGCCTTGCACGGGTGGAGTTATGGCTTTAGAATTTCTTTTTTAAATTTTTCAATATATTTTATACCTTCTTTTACCAGGTAAAATGTATTAAAATCCATCCAGTTCTTCAGAAAAATTTCTAAAAATAATTTTTTTAGTAGTTTTATTGCAGAAAAAATTCTAAAAAAATAGTTTTCATATTTTTTCTGCAGAAAAATTTCTGAAAAAAATTTTCTTTGTAGTTTTTCTGCAGAGGGCAAAATTTTCTGCGAACCCCGTTCGCGCGTTCGTGTATATTATACAAGTATGGTTAATACACGTAATAAAATAACTTCTACGTCTTGTTTTGGTTCATATAGGTCAGTGGTGCCCAACCTACGGCCCGCGGGCCAAATGTGGCCCGCGAGGCTGATCCATGTGGCCCGCGGACTCGTTAAATCTTAAAACTAAAACCACTTTCAAAAATCTTCCAAGAAAACCACGAAATCGTCGAGACATTATGGCACTTCCATCTAAAAAAATTATATAAAAAGGAATTCTTCCAACATCCAGTAAAAATTTTTTTCTTTACTTCTCCTTTTTTTCTAGATACGATGAATTTGCATAAGAATTTGCCATTTGATAAATATTTTTCAGTATCAGTTAGCGGTTAGCCATTTGAATTCAGTTTATAAGGATCTTTTTAGAACCCAACTTCGAAAAGATGTCCGATCGTAAAAAATTCAAGATTCACTCAGAATGCTGAAACTTCCAAGAAAAGTGGACAAATTCATATTTCTTCATTTAGCGAGAAAGTAAATTGTTCAAACTGAGTGTTTGAGAACAAAGATTATTTGGTTCTGAAAAGAACAAAAACTAGTGCTCGATCTCGACTTACAAACAATAATCTTAATTCAGTCTTAAGGATAAGTGTTACAAATTTGGAGCCGAATTTAAACAGATGCAAACTTCTCATTGAAAACGGGTAATTGGTCTTTATGTTTAGAAAAATCCTTAAAAGTTTTTTTATGTGGCCCGCGAGATAAATTTTCATAGGCAAATTGGCCCTCGTGAAAAAAAGGTTGGGCACCACTGATATAGGTCATTTCTTTGTAGTATTCACAAATTGATTTCCTACTGGTGTGCATGTGTTGATGCAGAAGATGAATTTGCTCACACTTCAAGCGAGTAAATGAAGCTCTTGCGTGTGCCTTTACTTTATACCTAACTCTAGTCATGAAAACAAAATACACACTACATACGTATCGACTTGGGCTAAACGAGACTTGGTATCTACGCCTAAAAACGCCTTTTCGAAACCTCTAATCAATATAAAAAAATTTGTTTATGCAGGCTTAATGGTAAAATGGGTATAGAATAATTTTTACGAGTTTTCAATAGCTAAATAGAACGTGGAAAGTAAAATTCTTGTTTTACATTGTAAATCTGCAATGGAAAAACGTCGTATTTTTTACATATAATGTTATTTAAAAGAAATTTAAATATTTGTACATAATAGTTTTCCTTCTTAAATGTTGTACTGTACAGAGTGTATATGAAATGATGCAACAAATTTTAGGTGATGCAAGTTACCACCCAAAGACAATTGTTGTTCAAACGTTTTCGTTCATCAAGCCTTGTGCTGATGAAAAACGAGTTATTTAAGGGGCCGTTCAAATATTATTACGTAAGCACTTTTTTTGTCATTTTTATCCCCCTCCCCCTTTTCAGCAAAGATAAGCAAACCTCAAACCCCCCATTATAATTACCATAGACCTTGGATCGACCTTCTAAGGTCGATGATAATTACGTAAGGAACTGCCGGACCCCCCTCCCGAAATTTTGACATTACTTTTAGTAGGTACTGTTTTTTTTCTCCTTGATAATTAAGTGACTTATACAAGGAGCTGTCCTTTTTGGGTGCAACCCTAAGGGTTCAAAAATGAGTCGAAACAAAATATTTCGGGGTTAAAATTTCAAAATATTTTGGGGGTCCCCCCAGAAAAAAGTGCTTGCGTCCGATTTCCTAATTCAATTTTTTGTAAAATTTTTTTGGTTGAGTTTTGAAATTATTTATGCAAGAAACGAGATATTTTCGAAAATGCAGTATCTTATGTAAGCATCACTCATATCCCCCTCCCCCTTTGCGAGGAAAAATAAAACCACCTCCCCCTAACCCTAAAGAGCAAACCACCTCCCCTCTTAGGTGCTTACGCAATGTTTGAACGGCCTCTAAGGTCAAAATCACTACAATTTCCTTGGGGAAATAAGACCCTTCTATCATCCGGGATCCCCGAAGAGATCTATGTAGAAAAAAAAACGGGGTGGTAGAAATAATAGTCGGAGCGGTTAAGAGCAAAAAAGGGCGAAATACTTCACTTTTTGATGATGGGATGACACTTGGTACACTGATTCCAGGGACCATAAGAATCAGTTTTCGATCAGGAGTAAGCCTCAACTTCCCTTAGAATTTAAAATATTTAACTTTTTGTGAAATTTTTAAATTCGCGTTTTACCAGTTAACTATCACACTTTTCAACATGTGAGGTGACTTTTCTATACAATTTGAAGGCGTAGATTACAATTATGAAGTCAAAAATTTCATAAAAGTGGTTTTTGATATGTTTTTTAAAAAAAAACTAAATTTAAAAATTTAAAATGTTTAAAAACACAATGCAAAACGTAAGTTGGTATCTTGAAATTTTTACCATATATTAAGCTATTCGTAACTATCATAAATCCAAAATTTCAAGGCTTTTCGTTTATTATTAACCGAGACAGGAGACTTTGAATTTGGAAAATTTTCAAAATGGCGGCCATGTTGGATGCGAATACTCATCGAAAACTTCCCATAACTCGGTAAATTTTTGGTCAAAATGAAAAGATAAAACCTTTTTTGAAAGAAGAGCAAAGTCACTCCCCTATTAAAACATTAAAAGAGCAATAAAACTTTTTTAAATTGGTTTTAAATGAACTCTAAGATAGATTAATACTTTACTATGAGAAGCATATTAGACGCTTCAAAAAATGCTTTCTTGGTGAAAAAAGTTCTAAATATTTTACTAAATGTTCACCCTCAAATAAATTTGCGACATTAAACCATTTGAAGGAAAATTTTGCCTTACAAGCGCCTGGGTGCAAACGCGAAAATACTTAATAAACGCGCGCTTCAAATGAACTTTTTCTATCAAAGAATCAAAAAATTGTACTTCCTATTAGGATTTTCGAACTCCATGTTGAAGAAACAAGCATTCCTCATCTTAGGTATCAGAAAAAAATGCATAAAATTCAATTTTTCAGGTTAAAAAATTGCATGAAATGCAATTTTCAAGTTAAAAAAATTACCTTTTAGACGAGAATTTTCAAGCTTTCTATTTAATGCATTAAATCATGAAACATCGTAGACATTCATGATATATAAAGAATACTTAAAATTATTACTATCCAAGTTACCAATCCAATAGTCTATTACTCTATCATCTTCTAAAATTTTCTGTCAGCGCCACTGGTTTTTCTATGAGAGAGATGTTTTTGCGTTTGATTTGTCTTTTTAGTATATTAACCCTTAACTGCTGATTCACTAATTGTCTTGTAATGTGATTAAATTGGATGGTTATATTTGAGAAATTGTATTATATTCATATTAAAAACCAATTTTCTGATATATATGTATTTTTTACGTGGTATGGAAAGATGAGGGGAAAATATCAGAAATCAAGCTTTTGTTAACAAAAAAATGTTTTAAAACATAGCCATTCATTTTATTTTCATGAAACTTTTAATTAATTTTATGTACAGAAGGTGTATAAATAAATCAAGTCCAAAAAGGACAAATTGACGTTTTGTGCTTAAAAAATCACCACGATTTGTTCTACACATGAGTGAATGGTGAAAATATCTGCCCGCTATAATATATAGCCCCAGATATAGCCTTTTAAACTTGCGAAATCGATGTCCCTTTCCCTTCATTGTATTTTTTAATTTAATTTGGAATTAAGGTTGATTTGTTTTTCTTTTCCCATTATTTGAACTGCAAAAATAGCTGAAATAAAATTTGCTCTTAAATTATAAGTATTTTCAAACTTTTTTTATGCAGGGAATGTTTGACTCCATTCATATTTACTTACTCCATTGATACTGCTATAATGACTCAGTCTCAGAATAATTTGGATTGGATAGCACTGGATTTGGATAGTACTGGATGTGGAGGATGTTAACTCTGCCCGGAAACATCTTTTCGCAACAAAGACGAAACCCCTGAAAAATTTGCCTCCAACATCAGATGCACTGCAACTACATATACTTCGGGCCATGTACAGTCGCAGAAAAAAAAAGTGAGACAGTTCGCATTGTGAGCGAACTACTGGGGTTAGGACGATAATTTTTGTGTCATTTTTCATGATTTAACTTCTTCTTTAAAATAAAATATAGTTTATGTCCTTAGGGGGCTGTCTACATATTACACGAAACACCAACTTTTGTTTTTCCTATGGGCGACATCAAAGATTATTCCAGATTCTGAAAGAGCACCCCCTAAAACCCCCCAAAACTAATTTTCATGTAATTTGGTCTCCAAATAAAGCCAGGAGTTGGGGTTGAAGTTCGTCGAATTTGCGTTGAAATCTCGTTTTTCACGTTGAATTCTCGTGCGGGGTTGATGGTTGTAAGGATCAAAATCGAGAATTCAACGTAAAAAACGAGATTTCAACGTAAATTCGACGAACTTCAACCCCCAATCCTGGCTTTATTCGGGGACCAAATGACATGAGAATTGGTAATGGGGGGTTTTAGGGGGTGCTCTTTCAGAATCTGGAGTGATCTTTGATGTCGCCCATAGGAAAAACGAAAGTTGGTTCTTCGTTTAATATGTAGACGGCCCCCTAAGGACATAAACTATATTTCATTTTCAAGAAGAAGTTAAATCATGAAAAATGACACAAAAATTATCATCCTAACCCCAGTAGTTCGCTCACAATACGAACTGTCTCACTTTTTTTTTCTGCGACTGTACCAAGCTGGGCATATTTGGGGTCAAGCTGACCGAATAATTACTACCCTGCCTTCACCGGAAAATTGGGGTTGGAAACAGAAAGACGATGTGTGGAGCCCTAAATGGCTTTCGAAACCAGCCATTTGGCTATCTTGTCGTGAACTACTGAAATGTGGATGTAAGGAGGGATGTTTTTCAAGATGTTCCTGTAGAACTTCAGGTATACCATGTACTCTAATGTGCTTGAATTGTAGAGGCGAATGTCAAAATTCGGAGGAAAACCTATAACATTACCTTTTACGTGAAATTCAGGAATTAAGTACATTTAAATTTGTGTGTCAGTAAAATCAGAAAAAAAAAAAGAATTTGTGTGCCAAAAGAATCAATAAAATTATTTAAAATCCTTAAAAGGCTTGTAATACTTTTTAACACTCTAATCTAATTAGCGAAAGATTTGGATATATTCCGATATTCTCAATTTCTAATGAATATATACAGATATTGAAAATAACTATATACTTGTTGGTAAGTCTTGACTTCTAAAACTAAAGTTCTTATAAAATAAAAAAGGCTTAATTCATATTTTCTTCTTACAATGTATGATTATTCTTTATAAGGTTTGTTGTGATTTAAATCTCTAGGTTTCATTGTCTCAACTTATTTGATATAATGATTAAAAACAAAATGTTTTAGGTTCAAAGGGTGTTATTATTAAAGGAAATGATTGATGCATTTCCCTTACTCGATTTTCATAAAAATATAGCAAGTACACAACGATTTAATAGTTGTTTAAAAGTGTTCGGTAAGAGTTTGAATATTCTGAATATATCATGGATGTCAACGATGTTTCATGTTTTAATGCATTAAATAGAAAAGCTTGAAAATTCTCGTCTAAAAGGTAATTTTTTTAACCTGAAAATTGAATTTTATGCAATTTTTTAACCTGAAAAATTGAATTTTATGCATTTTTTTCTGATACCTAAGATGAGGAATGCTTGTTTCTTCAACATGGAGTTCGAAAATCCTAATAGGAAGTACAATTTTTTGATTCTTTGATAGAAAAAGTTCATTTGAAGCGCGCGTTTATTAAGTATTTTCGCGTTTGCACCCAGGCGCTTGTAAGGCAAAATTTTCCTTCAAATGGTTTAATGTCGCAAATTTATTTGAGGGTGAACATTTAGTAAAATATTTAGAACTTTTTTTTCACCAAAAAAGCATTTTTTGAAGCGTCTAATATGCTTCTCATAGTAAAGTATTAATCTATCTTAGAGTTCATTTAAAACCAATTTAAAAAAGTTTTATTGCTCTTTTAATGTTTTAATAGGGGAGTGACTTTGCTCTTCTTTCAAAAAAGGTTTTATCTTTTCATTTTGACCAAAAATTTACCGAGTTATGGGAAGTTTTCGATGAGTATTCGCATCCAACATGGCCGCCATTTTGAAAATTTTCCAAATTCAAAGTCTCCTGTCTCGGTTAATAATAAACGAAAAGCCTTGAAATTTTGGATTTATGATAGTTATGAATAGCTTAATATATGGTAAAAATTTCAAGATACCAACTTACGTTTTGCATTGTGTTTTTAAACATTTTAAATCTTTAAATTTAGTTTTTAAAAAAAAAACATATCAAAAACCACTTTTATGAAATTTTTGACTTCATAATTGTAATTTACGATCTCAAATTGTATAGAAAAGTCACCTCACATGTTGAAAAGTGTGATAGTTAACTGGTAAAACGCGAATTTAAAAATTTCATAAAAAGTTAAATATTTTAAATTCTAAGGGAAGTTGAGGCTTACTCCTGATCGAAAACTGATTCTTATGGTCCCTGGAATCAGTGTACCAAGTGTCATCCCATCATCAAAAAGTGAAGTATTTCAACGTTAACCGCTTAGACCAGGGGTTCCCAACCTTTTTGCACCTGCGTACCACTTGATTTTTTGAGAAATTTTGGCGTACCACCAGACCTAAATATTTTAATACACGTATGATATTTACTCTTTTATAAGGGTTCAAAAGCTTTTTGAATTAAATTCTTGAGAAAACTTCATATTTAATGGTAAGATATTTGTTTATTTATAAAATGCTTAGAATAAAGGAGAAATAAAAAGGTGAAAATGGTATTAATTTACAGTTTTATTTATTATTCCTAATTATTATTATTTAGGTCTAAAACACACAAATAAAAAATTAGTACAAACTCAGAAAAAATTAATCATCATACAAAATATACTAGTGTTTAGTGCGAAATTTGCTGTTGTTTGCCCGTGATTAAAATATCAACATTAGGAGTGATGGAACTTATCTTCACTCTTAATTCCTCTTCAACACGTATTCTGCTTCTATGTTTATTTTTTATGTACAAGAGTTCAGAAAATCCACTCTCACACAAGTAACTCGTAACAAATGGCATCAAAAATAGCAGAGCTTGCCGGAAGACCAAAGGGTACTCGGTTTTACATCCGATCCAGAAGTTAATTAAAAATTTCTCTTTAAAATAATCTTTCATGGAACTATCTTCTGTAAAGATCGATAAAACTTTCTTTTAGTTCCTTTCTTTTAGTGCTTTGACTCATGCGTACCACCTGAGACGTTCCCGCGTACCACCAGTGGTACGCGTACCACCGGTTGGGAACCCCTGGCTTAGACTATAAAATCTCAGTGCAATTATGCTTTAACTGGTTTTACAGTGGTTTAATGTGGCTTTTAAAAATTAGATAATTGAATTTGAACTTTTGTGCTTCAAATTTTTGATGTATGTATTATTTTTTATTCAGAAAATTCACGAAGTTTGTAATTGCCCCCTTCCATCTATCAAGTTGCCCTCAATGGGGCGTACGCCCCACTTTGAGAAAGGCCACTTTAGAGGTCGATATGGGGTCAAAGAAGTTTTAATTGCCCATAGACGACATAACATCATTGGTGTCGCCGGCTCCATGATTTTACAAAACCATGATTAACTACTCCGAAATTAATGGTTTTAAGATGGTTTTGAATGAAATTGTGTTCCATTTTTTGTGTGAATTGTGTATAACTTTTCAGTAAAGAAGCAGAAGGGGGTTCCTCTCCTGGAAAATTATTTGAAATCCCATCTTTTAACACAGCATTAAACTCATTTTCATTGTTTCACGATTAGGCAATTTCAAAATAAAATTTTCTATGCTTTAACCAGTGCTGGAATTTTTTTGGGGGAGGGGTCGCCTTTTATTTCTACAAAAGAAACTATTTTGTTGCGATGATATTCGACCAATCTCAGCGCTGGGTTCAACCTATTCTAAATGAAATCATGTTCCAAATCATGGGGGTGTCTCCCTCTTATATACGCCGTTAGGGCCCATACTACGACGTGACCCATTCAGGGGAGGGAGGGGGGTCTTCAAAACACCACGCTTCTAGTCAATACGACAAAATTAAGCCAAATTAATTATTAAATTTGCCAAATTAATTATTAAAATTAGACAAATTAAGCAAAATTAGTTTTTTTAAACTTTCTGTATGCAAAAAATGATGGCAAACCGTATTTATAAATTACTACGTGAAAACTAGAGGGGGAGGGGGGGGGGTCTTGGCATATACTATGGATAGTCACCAAGGGGGGGGGGAGGGGGTCAAAAATGGTAAAAAATGGGTCACGTAGTATGGGTACGTTCCCTTAGGTGCATTGGTTTATTGGCACGATCCTTTATGATTAAAGGTTGGAGATTTTTCGGTCTCGCTCAAAAGCTAAAAATAAAGTGTTTTAAGCAATGTTCTTAATTATTAGAACTGTCCCCCAACCCCCGGGATCGACGCCCGTGCTCAACATTTACATTTTCCTCTTAGATTTTGCAAATTTTTTTTCTGAGGCCTGAAGGCAAATTAAAATTCTTCCAAGGAGACGGTGCTTTGGAAAGTTTAGAAGATGGTGGCAGTCTGATTTGAATTTAATGTAATAAACGCCACTTGGGGCACAATGACCGATGTAAAATATTTTGTTTACAAGTCTCAAACTTAATATATTTTAGAGTTTCATAGTAGAAGACGAAATCTATCTTTTTCGTGTTGATTTGAATCATTATTTTTTGAGAGGGTAACTTAGTTGTCCCATTTGGAGGTTTGATTAGTAAGTGTTTATATTGATGCCCCTGCGACTCACAGTTCTGGATGAAAAAACTCGGAAATGCGTTCTCACCTTTTGTATTAGGGCAACTTGTTTTGTGCTGTCATGGCAACTGTGCTTCAATAATTTGGAGCTGTTCAGTGCCTTCAGAGCAATAAGATAAGAGGTAAACATGTCGCCCTAAAAATTCAATGAAGATGGTCATTGTGTTTCCTCTTCTATTTACATAGAAATTAGTATGCGTATTTTGTGAAAAAAATACGAAGAATGGAATTCATAAACTTTATATGTTAACAGTGAAAAACGGTTAAAATATAAATAAACGGTTGAAACTTTCTTCAGAAACACAATTTCCCCTTCCCTGAATGTGAGCGATGTGATGGATTTACTTTTTAAATTCATAATTTTAAAAAATATGAAGTTGACAAAACATCAAATTTAAAATCCTCAATAAAAATACTCGCCCTTAGAACATACACTAACATTGTCAAAACACATCTGTATGATTTAGTCTCATTTTAATAGGGAAGGTTGTAACACTTTTGAAAAACTCCTTGAAAATACTAGTAGTATTGATCTTATTTATATTATTTTTTCTAATTTGCGTACACTTTGATTAATCTGTATACATGATCAGGTGTCGAAGACTGAAGTACAGGTTCCCAAACTTTTTTGGGACCACCGCCCCCCTTTTCAAGAAGAAAATTTTCCACCGACCCCTTAGAAATTTGTGCCTCTAATTTGCTATTAATATAATTTATAGAATTTTATACAAACGTTTTGTAATAAAAAGACTAAGTTTTCAACCAAACAAAACAAACACTTTTAAAGCTAGTGTATGGGGGGACCAATATTCAAAAGTTTTCTATGCACCTTAAAATTAATTTTGAAATAGTTTGGTAATAATTCTACCTTTTATAAGACTACCTTTTTATAAGATTTGATTTACCTAATGAGGTATTCTCACGTTTTGGGATTAAATTTTATTAAAATAGTAGATAAAAAACCATGAAGAATGACGTTTACATCATGTATTTTCGTAGCCTAGTTTCTGAGATATAAATTTTTGAAATTTCGTTTTTTGTTTGGGCGCGAAAACACTATCGAATCACAAATCATGCGCTGTGAGGTCACATCCAATAGAAGCCCGTTTTCTGATCACGTGAAAACAGAAAACACAATGGTTTTCATGCGCTGTGACGTCACATCCAATAGAAGCCCGTTTTCTGATAACGTGACTTTTCTAACGTTTTGGCAAAAATAAAATTGAATTTTAACTTATTTAAAACACATTTTTGAACTTAAAAATCAAAAATTTGGGAGTTTTAGACCATAATGTATCGAAAAAGTATAAAATCAAGCAAATCCCTCACTCATGCAAATACCTCATCCTGAATACACTAAAATCTTTGGCTACGTTCAAATTTCCTGGCCCCCTGAAAATGTGCTGTATTCATCTTTAACCCTTTATGTCCCGACGGGACTTATAAGTCCCACTTCCCGATGTTCCAAATTCGTGTGGCCAAATTTAGTTTACTTATAGTTGCAGTTACGTAAACTTGACATATTTTGGACGAGGACGAGGAAAATAATTTGGGGCATAAAGGGTTAAAATTGTCAAAATTTTTGATTCTCATCCCATAGATAAAAAGAGGGGGTCTGGGGGGTCCTCCCCTGTTTGAATTTTAACATGTTGAAATGTGATTTTAAGCTACTTCTACGGGATTTCTGAATTTAACCCATAATATTGACATATTAAGCAATAATTTAAATCACAGAGGTTTAAATGTAATCAACCCCCTTATACTCTAATAACGCCCCGAAATTTTCTTTTAATACATCACCGACCCCTTTGGGAACCACTGCTGAAGTAGTACGTCAAAAATGAAAGTTCAGTGTACTTCACAGACGTTTTTTCTCGTGTTGCACGAGACCCAGACAGTTTTGTGTTTGAGCGCGATCGTAGGAATGCAGTCGTGTTGGCATAGAGACGGCTTCTCTCTTCAATAATCCAGTTAGCATTTTTTTGCATTCTCTTATGATATACAGTCTTACGGCCACTTACCTTTTTGCCAGTTGTTTTGTTTGGTTTTAACAGCTGACCGGCTTATGACTTACTCTATAACGAATTGGCTGTGCTAGCTTATCTCAATGGTTTTGTCGTAATTTTCTCTGGGCTAGGGTCGATTAAAAGATGTCGGAGAACCTACTCCAAATTAAATTAACATTAGTTTACTGACTTAAATATACATTCTTATTCAATCGTATTTGCAGTTAAAACATTAATTAAAACCGGGTTAAAAAAATTTTTAAGAAAATGGTTTAGGATCTTTTTTATCATCAGAGTTATCGATGTCCCACAGCCAATATTTTTGTGTTATATCTATTTTGAGATAAATGTATTTATTACTTGTCTCTACTCTTCTACAACAAATATTTGATCCAGGTGAACACAGACCATTAACAATTCGCCTGTAAGAATTTATCTTCTCTCGCGAGGAATACGCGTAGTTGTTTGATTCCCACCACCATTATACACGTTTTGCACTTACTACACTCGTGTAATTCGACTTAAATTAATAGTTTTTTTAAATTAATATTTTTCTTAGAATGCATTAGTTTTAGGGAAAGGGGCCGTTCAAATATTACGTAAGCACCTAAGGGGGGAGGGGGTTTGCTCTCTGCTTATTTTTCCTGACAAGGGGGGAGGGGGGTATGAGTGATGCTTACGTAAGATACTGAATTTTCGAAAATCCCTTTTCTTGCATGAATAATTTCAAAACTCAACCAAAAAAATAAATTTAACAAAAAATTTAATTGGGAAATCTGAAATAAGCACTTTTTTTTCTGGGGACCCCCCCAAACATTTTGAAATTTTAACCCCGAAAAGTAGTGTTTCGACTCATTTTTGAACCCTTAGGGTTACACTCAAAAAGGACAGCATCTTGTATAAGTCACCTAATTTTCAAGGGAAAAAAACAGTGCTTACTAAAAGGGATGTCGAAATTTCGGGGGGGGGGTCCGGCAGTTTCTTACGTAATTATGGTCGGGGGGTTGGTGGTTTGCTTATCTTTGCTGACTAGGGGGGAGGGGGTGTTAAAAATGACCAAAAAAGTGCTTACGTAATATTTGAACGGCCCCAAAGGTTGATGAATAAAGGAATAAAAATGAAGCAGCTTCTTTAGGGTCAATACAATATATCAGTCAGTTATGTTCATGTGTTATGTTTTGCTCTTAGACAAACTCGTAAAAATAATGAAAGGGTTGAGTTACTAGCAAAATACGACCTGATGTACCCTTTCAGCATCGCTATAGAACCCGAGTCTCCCTAAGTTTTAAGCTTAAGGGCCACATTTACTACTCCATAATGTCCCGTGGGCCAGACTGAAATTCACTATAAAAATTCGGGAGGTATAAATTATTATCATGTATGAGAATTTTTAGTATTAAAAAAATAAAGGATATCGTTTGAAATATTTAATGTTTTATGCTAAACTATTTCAATCAACACTCTGAATAATAATTTTTTTTCGAAATTTTCGTTCTTTATACGTTGAAGGCTGACTGTAGTCCTGTAAAATACGGGTCGGATACCTAGAAAATCCAGTCAGCTACCGCGGGTCACAACGCAAAAGTTCACGGGACAGTTTTGCCCCGCGGGGCATACTTAGGAGACCTGTGGCTCTCACATAATTCTTAACTACTAAAGACTGCATTTACTTCAATCAAACATAAATTTTTCATTCTCCATTTTTACCGACCTTAGCTATACCTTCCCATTTGAGCTGGCTTAGGAGGGAGTCTGCTCCCTTTTTAGAGAAAAAAAAATCTGGGCTGTGGCCGTACTATAATTGTTCCCATCGCTTCCTGCGGGATGGGGTCTGTTGTCATAACAGGAAGCCCTTCGCGTCACTAATCTGATCGCGGATTTTTTCAAATAAATCGGACTCGGTCGAACAGGGGCACTTCTTCGCCCGTTGTCAGACCACCCTTAAGCATGAGCTGAACTATAGGAATAGGACCGGACTAGGTGAGACTTATTTGTATCCAGACTTCTCAGCTTTTTGAGTTTTATCGGTCTTTAGAAGCTTTGAGGTCTACAGTCTTATGGAGGTCTATGATGTAAACGCCTATGTGTGGGTTTTTTGTCATTTTCATTTAAGTCGGTGGTTCCCAATTAATTAAGACGTGTACCCCATTTTACTGCAAGCCATGGCCCTACTCTGTATCATCTAGTATAAGTAGCTATTGAAAAAATACAGTTTTAGTTGTTTTGGGGAGTCCATTGAAGTTTCTCTCCTTTTATCCCAGTTCGCAATTTCGATAATCTTTTTCCCAACTGGCCTCTTAAATCAATATTAAACCGTAAAATGCCAAATAAAATTCCAAAATTTTGTTCCGTGGGTCTGCGGACCTAGTGCATTTTTTGACTAGAGTGCTGCAGCAGTCTAAGCATGCATACCATGCCAGAGCCGACAATCGTATAATTTCCTATACATTAGGATTAGTTGATAACTAAGCAATTTGTTGCTGGGGAAACGCCTATTCTTCACAAACTTGGAATGCGTTTTTCCCTCTAAGCTGAAAAAAAAACAGCAACCAGATTTGTGTTTCAGTGGCAACGATGCTTTTCAAAGTCCTTAATTGTTTTACAGTTTTTTTATTTAAGTTGTATTTTACTACTACTATCAACTCCAAAAAACATTGATAATTAGAAAATTACTTCCCATTTGGATATTTTATGTTGTAATTTTGACTGGGACCTGTAGGACTTTGGTATAGATGGAGAACTGTATTTTAATAGCTTTTCTGCCATATCAAATTAACATGCAAAGTTTCTTGAGCTGATTTTAAAAATTGATTTTTTAATGGTTATTATTTGTTGGAATTGTCCTTAGAGTATTTTGTATAAATAGTTTCAAAATATTAATTTGCTGTTATTTAAAAGTAACTTTAATTTTATTTTAAAGCATAAAATATTTGTAAATCTTCTTAATTTAAGTGTATGATTTGTGTTTTGCTAGAGAGATGATAAAGGTGTAGTTTCGGGAAAAGTTCTACTTTATGGTCTTATTCAAGTTGATGTTTATCTAGTTTTAGTTATAATATTCCATTAAGTAATTAAGAAAGAAACATAACATCTGTTTCCTTTCTGATATGTTCTACTTTTTTTAAAAATTACATTTTAAGTTTCATCTGCTTTTGTACAGTTTATTACCCAAATCATTCTTACTCATTTTCTGCCCATGCTGAATAAAACTCAAATGAAGATTATAATTTTTTTTATAAATGAATGTTTCATGTTTCTGTTAATTTAGTATTGTGTCATGGTCAAGTGTTTCAACAACTTGTATCTTGTATTTCAGTGAGCCGGTTGCATTGTGAGAGTGAGTCCTTCAAAATGGACCTCATCTTGGATGTTAACACCCAGGCATATCCCATGGATCTCGGTAAAACTAAATCTCTCTTTTCACTTTTTTAATATCTAACAAAACACCTGTGTTTAACTTTTTATGAAATCGTTTTAATTTAACTTTTCTGACCCAACACCTTAGGGTCCGATTATATAAAGCCCTGAATGAAACTACGTTACTTCCTTGAAGCTTTGTTATCCAGGGCTTTAAGATCATAGACCCGTATCATACCCTCCAGGTTTTACGCAAATTAGGTGAAAACTTTGAATCTATGCAAAAAGAGCTTCCTGGGTGAATTACCTTGAAGTGTGCTTTCCCTTGCTATTTGATTTATTGTAGTTTTCTCTAAAAATCTCTCTTGGTTAAGGTTCTTGGTTCTTAGCTTTAAGTGAAATTGTTGAAGGTTCAATTTCATTACAATCTAGTTAAATTTTAACACTTAAAGAGGGCAGAAGTTCCATAGGCTATGAAACTTCTCTTTAACTTCTTATGTAAACATTTATGCTTAAATGATTAAAGTGTTGTTGTTTGATAAAGTTTAGTTACTGCCAAATTAAAAAGTGACATAACACATTTATTACTTTTTTCCCCATCAAACAGGTGATAAATTCCGGCTTGTTGTGGCTTCCACCCTTCGTGAGAGTGGTCAACCGGATGAGGGCGAGTGGACTGGTCAGTTGGAAGGAGCATCCAGAGCAGATTCTTTTGAATATGTGTGCTATGGAAAGATCTACCGTATTGAAGGAGATGATGTGGCTCAAGAGGCATCTAGACTGTAAGTATTTCATCTGATTTTATATCATTTGCCACAATATTGTCAATATGATTATTTTCATATAAATTTTTTTACACAAATGAACCTCTTTGTAACGATCCCCGGTATAATAACAACTGTTAGTTAAAATGCAAATTATTTTATCGTAGGAATAACATTGTTTTCAATTCGTTACAGCTTCCTCAAACACATGAGTTTTTGGTTTTATAGTAACTGGCTTGTAATCAAAATTCCTAAAAAAATTGGCTGATTATGAGGCTAAAGCAGTAGTAGAAGGGGATAGAGAGATAATTTCTGAACCCCAATTACTATGAAATTTAGGTTCTACTGTATAAATTTCACAGCTCTGAAATCCAGTGCTCCAACAAACTTCAAACCTTAGTTTATTCTAATTGTTGGTATTCCCCTTTTCATGTATTTTTATTCATTAAAACTAACTTTATCCTTTTGCCTAATTCTCAATTGATAGTTCATCATTTTCTTAATACAATTTATTCATCATAAAGAATTGTTGTCTTTTTTTTTCTAATTTAACTGGTCTAAACTTGGGAACAGAAGGGTCTACCTTCTCTCTTCAGATTTAATTTACGCTGGTTACTAATTTTTTTCGGGATCATTTTATTTTTACCATTTATTATTCACTACTACACAACATTAGTGGTAAAATAGCTTATTTAAAGCATGTATTAAGCCTTCAAAAATTTTAACAACATTATAAAAATGCTGCCAAAAAAGTAACTATAGATATATTTATATTTTTTTAAGCATTTTCAAAATGGTTCATGAGTTAATATGCAAGTACTTTATACTTTATTGTTAATTCTGGAAAAGAAATTGTCCCTTTAGATCAATGTAACTTTACTTATGGTTATGTGTTCAGTAGCTACTTTTGAAAACCTTTATATGGTGCATCAACAACAACACTATAAGAACTAATAAGTTAAACTTTGAATAGAAAATAACAACAATAAATAGCTGGTTCAAAGGCATAAGGAATAACTGATATTGATATATAAGTTACAATTAGATATAGAAATTGCTGTTAAGAAAAAATCTTTATTTTTCCCTGTTTTGATTATACATTTGTTATCTGATTCCCCAATTTAATTTTTTTTGGCATCAGACTTTTCTTAATATTAACATTGTATCAAGAATTATTTTTAATTCTTCAATTTATGTACTTCAGTTTCATTTGTTTGATTTTATTCATTTGTTTTTTATTCTAAAACAAGTCATACTGTATTAGCTGAAAAGCTCACGATTCTTTACTAACACATTATATTATACTCTTATTCTGTAGTGACCATATTCTTACATTTTTGTGAAGCTTGCATACCCTTGACTGTTATAATCATCATGAAACCCAGTAACCCGCAAAATTAAAGGCATTCAAAACTAACATTTAAGCTGTCTTTACTTAGAAATTTATATTGGTATTTGGTACGTAGAGAGTGATATGTTTAAGGTTTTAAGTTTAGAAACTTACTGTTTATGTACTTTTAACATAAAAAACATGCCAGAATCTAACTATTTCAAATTTTAGTTGAATGGTGATGAAATTAGCTAAACAATCCATAGTTCAGAGTACTTTTTTTTATCAGTTTGTGATGCACAGGCATCAAGCATCTCCTGGTCGAGCAGTAGAATGCCTTCAAAGTTGGGGTGTCGCCTCTTAGTCGCCAGAACTTTGAAATCTATTATGGTATTGGTTCTATTTCAAATGCTTAGACATAATTACTTTTATAATGAGATTCAGAATTAGCTGGAATTATTTTCAACAGAACTTATTTATAAAAACAGTTTAAAACAAATAAACAGAACTATTGTAAGGGTACTTTATTAAATAAAATAATTTTCTGAACAGACTTACAGTCTAGTATCAAATCAGTTAACTATTGTATTTACTTTAAATTAAAAGAATATCATTGAATCGAATGACAACAAGAAACATACTTTATCCCAACTGTTTTATAATCCTAATAAATAAAAATTTTACTTTTACTGATAAATTCAGACTAGTGATGGGCAGGTATCGATACCAAATACTTAAGTACTCGATACCTATAGGTATCGAGTGTATTCGATACCCACAAAAGTATCGATACTTTATTGACATATTTCGTTTTAAATTTTTCAATGAAGTAATCTTTATAATACCCACTGTAGATCAAACGCAGCCTGTTTCCGATTTCATTTTGCAACGCTCAAACCCAAGTCGTTATCATCCGCGAGAGAAATTTGACGCGGCTAGGTTTTTCCCCCGCCAAATCCTTCGCCTCTATCCACCTCCAGGCCCGTAGCTACGGCGCTTTTTGATGGATCGCTTTCAGTTTTTTGAATATTAGTCTGATTATGGATAGGCCCTAAAAAAATTGTCCCTTCAGGTTCATTTCCCGACATTGAAAAAAAGTACTCGATACCTAAAAGTACTCGATACCTATAAGTATTCGATACCAAAGTATTCGATACCTATAAGTATTCGATACCTAAAATTATCGATTTTGCCCATCACTAATTCAGACCATTATTTGGATTTAAAATTTCAAAAATATAGAACTCTATTTGAATTTATAAAGCTTTAGAAAATCCATTTGCCCCAGAAAATAGTTTAAAAATAAAATAATAAAGTAACTGACAATGACAGTAAAATAACAGGTTTAAAAAGTATAATTTATCCGATTACTCTGCATTTCAATTACTTTGATTTTATTGTTTAATTTTATTTTAAATTACTAATGCTATTTTGTCTAAAATAATATATTTAGGAATTAAGAAGGAGTTTTTTGAGGTACTTAGTTAACATACTAATTTTACTAAAAATGTTCTTTGAAAACCTTTTCCCTCTATTAGTTTTGAGAGTTGTTTCTGTATTTTCTCCATTTCTTAGAAACAACTATCTTCTTGACCTTCAATGTCCACAATAACAATACTATTTTAAAATTAAAATTAAGTTTTTTTGGTAATTATTCTTTTTTGTTTTGGGGCAATATGTTCATACCTGATTCTAAACTTTTTTGTTTCTCTATTTGATTTTGTTAAACTTTTCAATAGTGATGGAGCATGATAAAATTGAAAGATAGTGAATCAACTTTTTCTTAAAATATATCTTATTTTTCTGTTTGGAATTAAGTGTTGGTTTTGCTTGTAACATTTCTGCTTTGTGTTTTTCTGCATAATTTTATTATGCTGAAATTTTTATATGTAAAAAAGGATTTTATGAAGTATATTTTAGGTTGATGTGAAAATAGCATTCAGATTTCAACATTTCATTGGTCTAACTTTCAATTTTTTTTCATTTTCCGAATTTTTTTACTTCTATATTATAAGAGTTCTGTTATATAATTTTAGATTTTAAATGTATTTATTAAAATCAATAAATAAAATTTATAAGTACACAAAATTACAACAAAGTAATACTGCTGATATAATTTTTACAATAAACAGACAGTATTTACAATAGAAAGGGTTAAAATAATATTTCCTGATACTACTGTTAAAAGATTTCTTCCTAAAAATAAATAGTTATTGAATAACATTGATTTTTTGGCATAAATATTGTTTAAAAATCAATTCTTGGGTATTATTTACCTACATTTACATTTTTTCTTGGAGGTAAGCTTAAATATAGTTTAAAAAGACTGAAAAATGTAAATTTTATTTACAAATAAACCATAATAAAACATTTGCAAACCCCCCTGTTTTTACTTCTTTTCTTCCTCCATAAAAAGTATGTTTCTTCCTCCATACTCCTTCTTCTCTTTCTTTATTTTCATCTCCATAAAAAATGAAAGCATGTTGCTTTGGATAAGATTACTTTCTAAGCCAAAACCTAGATCACTTTTGGATTTTACACTAAGTGAAATCTTTTGGACGTTTTTTAAAAATTTGATAGTGCCTTATTAATAGGGAATATAATGGTGAGCATTATTCTACTCTGATGACTTGTATTGGTGCATAAATATTGCCTTTTACATGCATTTCAAGTGAAGTAAATTTTCCTTTTAATTACTAATGAGACAGAAATCCTTCCTATTCCTGGCCTTCTTTCCCCATTCCTGTCATTGTTTAAAGAAAATTTTTAAAGTTTGATGAGTTGTAAAATGAACCCACCAATATCCTGAACAGAAACAAACCAGTGCCGTCTTTAATATAAAATAGGTGTTCCCAACTTTCCGTACTTGGTCTCATATCGCCCCTTTCTTTTACTCTCTTTTTCATGTCCCTTTATTTTCCTTCTCAATATTTCATTCCAAAGTAAGTATCATGTGTGGGTGAAACTTCGTTGATAAAGCTTCAAATCAAATGCACATATCCTCCTGCAGTTTTTGAGGATGCTATAAATGATCAATTTTTGAGATACATACTAATATTAGGACACAGATTTGGGAGGGGGAGTTTTGGGTAGCAAGCTAGAGACTTTGGGGCATGGGTGAGACTTTGAGATCAAGCTGAGACTTTGGCATGGGTGGATTTGTGTGCTTCATGGGGGAGCAATGCCCCCCCCCAGTTTTTTACATAAAATTTTTTCAATGCAATGAGAGACAGCATATCCCCCAGAATCTTCCTAAATCCATCCATAAGGGTCACGCCACAAGCCCGGGTTCTATTCCTTGGTGGTTACGGCAGACTCAACCTTTCATTCTTCCAGGGACAATAAAATGTGGACCAAGTTTACTTGAGGAAACAAGTGACATAGGCAAATGGAATGAATAGCCTCAGCTGACTGACTTTCAGTCAAGAGTTCTGCAACAGCTCTGCTATTGTAGCTCTGCTGAGTTGGTAGGTCTAACGGCCTAAAGACTCCCTCAAGTATCCCCCTTGTTTTCCCCATGACAGCATGCTGTCTCTCATTGCATTGATAATATATCCTCATGCCTCTGAAATTTGGAAGGGGGACATTTCTCCCTCATAACCGCCCCATAAATCTGCCCATGTATTTTCGGCACTTTATTATCCACTCAAGTCTCTTTAGTAGTTGTAAGTATAGTTCTAGTTGACTGGTATATTTCAACTACTATTGATTTTAACTATGACTAGTTCTAGTTAACTATTGCCGATCGCTACGTGCAAGGGTGCGTTAGTAAAAGTAGATTCAAACGACGCGGAAGCTCCGATCCACTCACAAATCCAGACAACCCCCCTAGCTAAAGTTCGTCGATCCCCTCGTAATTCCTACACGCTCCCCATTGTCTTTGCTGAAACCGAAGCCTGCCAGAGCCAGCTCAGCGGGTCCCCTCGAGAGGCAGGCAGGCTTCCCCCGTCTGCAGCACAGGCTTTCTTGGCACGTCGCTCGCTTCTCGCGCATTCTTGTCCCATTGCGTGGTGTCTCTCGTCCTCCCCGTGAAAAGGTACTTTTTCTCATTCTTCCCTTCCTGTACTGTATTGGTTATTGCTTGTTTACCCCCCTTTATGTTTGCTGTACCTGTTATTATTTATAATGCCCGAAGTGAGGCAGGCAATGTGATAAATTCAATGATATTTATCACTTTGCTCTACGCGGGCTTTATTAATAATGCCCGGATTTATCCCTTTGCCAATATATCAACATATTTTTGCATTATATCAATCGCAAACGTTGCATTCTTGTCCCATTGCGTGCTCTGTGTGTATCTCGTCCTCCCTGTGAAAGGGTACTTTTTGTCATTCTTTCTTTCTTGTAGTCCATTGGTTATTATTGCTTGTTTATCCCCTTTGCTTTTGCTATACCGGATATTAATAATGCCCATAGTGAGGCGGGCAGTGTGATAAATTCAATGAGCAGAGGTCGTACCAGGCTTTTTGTGAAAGGTCCGGTTTTTGTAAATATTGTGAAAATCTGTTCATAATTTTGTGAATTTGAAGTTTCAGCCTGTTTTTGTAAATTTGAAAATAGGGTCCCATATTTGTAGTATTGTGAAAAATAGTTTTCACAATGAAACATTTTGCAAAGGGTCCGAAAACGGACCTAAATTTCTCCTAAACAGACCCCTGATGAGTATTTATCACTTCGTCCCAAACACGCGGGCATTATTAATAATGCCCGGATTTATCACTTTGACAATTTATCAACATGTATTTGCAATATACATACATGTGATTCCTCCGCCAATTGACGGAAATCCGCCAATTCGTTAAGCAAAATTAAAATCCGACAATTCGATTTGCAAAACTATAATTCCACTTTCTTATTTTCCCCCAATCGTTTTTTACTGAAAACTCTGGCCGCGAGTGTTGCCTCGTAATAAATTTTAAGTAAAATCGAGAAAAATATCGAAGTAATATGAAAACTAGTTAATATTTAAGCTGAAAAATATGACTATCATACCGAATCGTAGATCTCGGGAAGTAGAAGCCAATGGACCAGTAATCACATGTATGAATATATCAATCGCCAACGTTGCGTGCAGGCCCTTATTTACGGTTTTCGCCGCGCTGTGCTACAATTTTATTGCCGTGCCCCTATTACTTCAACTTTTTTTTCCGTTCATACAAAACAAAGCAATTTTTTTGCCTTAAATTTAAAAATCAAAATTAACGTTGATTACATTCAACTGAATTTGGGCTAGAAATTTCTCATTTCCAATTCAATGATGGGTGTTTATTGTGGTGTAAATTGGATTTTTTTTTAGAATTAAGAAAGAGGCATATCCCAATATCTACCCTCTATATGTTTAGGGAAAGGGTGGATATGGGGATCCATAGATTGCCATGTTCTCATGTGCTATTTCGCGGCTTTGTTTCTGTTTCACAGTTGTGCAGATAATTAATTGATGTACTCCCCCCCGGAATAATTAACAATCGTTTATTGGATTCGGTACTTATATAGGAGTTCCTTTTTCTAACAATATGGGAAAATCAATTTTGCTATTGCTAAACATTCTTGCTTTTTATGCATTTTTCTTTCAAGTACAATATTTTTAGTGGGTTTTATTTACCACTTGCCTTGTGTGTAATCCACATTGTGTTACGTGTTCAAACAGTGAGCACAGATTGTGTTTAGTGACACCCCCAAAACTTGAGCTTATCGTGTTTTAAATTAGGAACGAAAAAGTATCTTGCTCTTGAATAATTTCTGGAAAGGAGATATACCAAATGAACAAATCGCCAATGCGTAAATCTAGTTACCGCATCTTTGTATAGCATTTGAAAAACGAAGAGTTTCAAATTGTTTACTTTGTGTAGATATTTACTTTACTTGCATACTTCAAGTTGATTTTCGATCAAGTGTCCTGAAAATTCGTTCTACGAATCCATCAGTTAGTTTTATCAGTTAGTTTTTCAGTCAGGTTTTCAGTTAGTTATTTAGCCAATCTCTATCGAAATAAATTAAAACTATCACTTTGTTGTGTGTCATCACATCCAATATATCCACTCGATTAGTGTCTTGAAAATTCTTTCTACAAATTAGTCAGTTCAACCATATCTATCCAAATAATTGATAACTATCACTTTGTTGTGTGTCACCACATCCAATATAGTTATTGTGGTTAATAACATCCAGCTGTTTTGAACTCTTCAAATCTTATCACTACTTTTATAAGCCAGTTTTCATTTCATTGAGATACATCAGTTGTTTTATTGATAGCATTGTCTGCACCAATATAATCGGTTCATTGTTAGAGTTGCATCTTTCAGTGCAGTCCACTTTATCTTTCGATTTTTGTTGTGGTAGTTATTGTTCAATTGAACTGTCTGTTGAGAAGAGCGAATATCTTTAAAATTTATTTTGTTTGGCCTCTAATGGGGATTCTCTAGATCGGCGTGTCGCAACCTAGGGTAAGCGTACCCCCAGGGATAAGTTGGACTTGAGGAGAGAAAGTTTAAAGTTATTTGAGCAATGAAGCTTGCATTATTCCAAGTACTATAATGAAGATGCATTTTATCTTTCTATTTAAAAAAATTCCGCTACGTTTTTAATTATTTCGAAAGTTTTCCACCTTTCAATGTTCTTTACTTTTTTTCTCTTTAATTCGTATTTGCCCTTGAATTTCCCTAAAGCTAACTACTTTTAAAATGCAGAAAATACATTTTTAGCAATCTTAGTTTATGATTAATCAGCTAACAAAAACCAGTATTTCATGGACTTGGGAAAAAAATCCATAAATACTATCGCTGAAGTGTCATTCATGCAGTTATCAGACTTATTGTTTTTACTAATCTTATCTTTAAATTTTGAAAGTTATGCCTTGAGAAACAATCATATTTAGCTTTTTAAAATCGTGCATGTTTTTCTCTCTCTCCAGATTCTTCCTTAATAATAATAATATAATAACAAAGAATAAATGACCACTGGAATGCGTGCCCTTTTTGGTTGAAAAGATAATCAATGTACATGGGCTGAAAAGGTTGATTGAATTAAAAACTTTCGGCTTAAAAGTTATCTATCCCTTAACTTTTGGAGAGAATGGACCTTTATACTTAGTAGACTGGGAGTTTTTTGGGATCGGCAGAATTTAATAACTTAAAATAACCTCTCCTTATCAGTTAAAAGTAAAAACATCAGCACACCTCTCTAAAATAATTTTAGGAGCACTGCCTCCCTTCCCACTTAAACTGATTTGTGCACAATATAAGGTCTCGAACTTTAATATCTCGAAAATATATCCCCCTTGAGTAACCTCTATCATCCCTTGTTTTTATTTATTTATTATTTAGTTCTGCCGAACAGAAGAATTCCAATTACATAGCAGGGATACAAACGAGTAGCTTCGATTTCGAGTTTTCAAGTTATACTGTATAATTATTTATTTTATACTGATATGATTTTTCGATGTATGAATTTGAGAAGTAGTCGACTTCGATTTCCATTAAATTGTCTTTATTACACGGTTTGCCGGTCAACTAATTTTCTAGTGCCATAGATGTTGTCATTGTCTCATTGATTGTTCCTGTAAGTACAGTCAGTATCACGAATTGGAACTATCTCTGTCCGTGTACTGCTGAACCTTCTGCAGGAAAGATTCTCGCTATCACAGGAAGAGGATATTTTGACCGTTCACCCACCAAGTTATTAATACTGTCGGAAAATGCTCTTTCCTGTAGTTGCTCTCGGTAATCCAGTATGATGTGTTCTCTGGACATTGAAACCTATTGCGCGGACCATAGAAAATCCCCATTCCTAATCCGTAAGTCTTGTTTGTTATATCGATTTAAGTTGGGAAATCCGACGTGGCATAGTTTAAATATGCCATATTTTTCCACTTTGCCGTTAAGTGAAATTTACTGTGAAATTTACAATGAATTAAAACCCTGTTTTTAGGGTCAAATTTCCAAAAATTTTCTGGGGGAGGAGAGGACCCCCAAACCCCCCTTTTTGTATATTTTTAATTTTAAAAACATTTAAATGAGTTTTTATCTTTTTTCCAAATAACAATAATTTTGTGATTTAATATTAAGGTTATTAATTAATTGTGTTCTTGTAAAACATAATTGTGAACCCAAAATTGAACTACCCAAACAATCCGCTCCTGGTGTTAATTCTTTTTTTATTTGAGCCAGATTTGCCGGATTGCTGGGCAAATTTGCCAAGAAAATTTGGGACATCTTAAATTCTACGGTTTAAGGACTTTAACTACGCATTATATTCCTTAAACTGGCAAAATATACATTACTATTGGTTCATTGATGATAAATCGTCCCGCTTTCTACAAGAGGGGCCCTGTTGGAAAAAAATTGTTTGTAAAAAAAGGTGTAAAACAAAAAAATTGCCTAAATAGTTCAACGTCTTGTAAAATAATTAAGATAGAAAATTCTTCCTAATCTAGTACAACACATTTGAATTTATTTTTTAAATTTAAATTTAAAAATAAATGCTTAAGTTTTTGTATTAAAAAGTATTCGCTTTTTTCAGTTTTGAGACCAATAATTTTACCGTTCCGGTACCTCTTTTTTTAGAAATCGAGCCCTGCTTATAATAATTATTAGATTTAATAGCTTTTTCAAAAGCATGGTTTTAAAGTTTAGTTTGAATGTTTGGGGGCTATTTAAATTGTTGTTTGATTTTGTTTGCGTACCGGTTAAACCTAAATCATTGTAACTTTCCGTAAATCGCTTTTTAGCTTTAATGCGGCTCTAAGACATGAGAGTAATTCTCAATCCCCAATTTTGTAATAAAGAATTAGGTGTTTTAAGGTGTAACCCGACCCTTATTTTGTTTTACAATATTGCTTACAGCGTCATTACCTCTGGTAGGGAATTTTTGAAGTGATTTTTGTGTTCGAATATAGTCCCCCGGTCTCTACTACGACCAAGATTGTTACCATTTGGTTTAGTAATTTCTCTTTTATTGTCATTTCAAAGTTGAGCTCGAATTTATAGCAATCCATAATCACCTTGCACTTAACAAAAGTCCGCTGAAGTTATCCTCAAAAAACATAAGACCCGACTATTTTGATTTATCATTCATACATTTCTTAACATAAAAATATTTGTAAAGTGAATGTAAGATAAATGTTTGTCAGTTTGTAAAGTAAATGAAATTAGTTTACAGTAAATGCTTGTATGATGTAACAAGCATTTAAATGAGGCCATGTCTTCAAAATAACAACGCTATTTTGTTATCGCAAGAGAGGTTCATTGAACTTGGGTCCATTCTGGATGAGTTCTCCAGGACCGCAAGTTTGAATTCTGCTGATTTAAACGCATAATTTTGTGTGGGGAATATTTTCCCCTTGTTTTATCCTCTCTTTAAAAATCATGGATTACTATAAAAATTGAAACTTGATTGACGATCTCAAACATTATGGGAGACATGTTGTCTCTCGTAACCTCATTTCTATCCTCATCAACATTGGCATGACATCCTTTTGTAAGCCCTAGCGCCTAGCCTTCCTTAAAAGTTTTTCCCATTCCGCCCCTCTAGAAATCGATCTCCAGTTTTTAGCCTTTATGATGGCAAAATATTCATCTAGGCAGTCCTTCCTCTCTTAGCAGTACTCTTGGTGGGTCTTCTCTTAAAAGGAGTGGCATAAAAACCTCCCGAACTGTTCTTTCTTCGTCCGTTCTTAAATGATAACCAGCCCATTTCATTCTATTTAATTTTAACCTCATTTACTTTATATAAAAAAGTATCTAAAAGTAATTCGATTCACAATTGAATGGCAGTGGTGCAGTGACCAGTGGGGTATGAGTTCGGATTTATAAAATTTGATACTTGTATTTTTTTCGGAGGATAGGTCCAAGATTATTTCTACCTTTCATTCATTTCTTTCGTCTTTACATTATAAGCTTGCTAATAAAATGTGGCCGAAAAGAACACTTACAAGTGGAAATTGAAATTTGGCGATTTAGATTTTGTGTATAGCACTGTTTCTCAAGCAAAATTGAAGGAGTTTGGGGTTCTTACCCCCCAGATAATTATCTGAATTTTCACTCCTTAAATTAGTGTTTTAATTTAGACTAATTTTTGAATACTTGACCCTTTGGATAACACCTAAAGAGGACTACTTTTTGTACGCTAGAGGATTTCAAGGATGAAACACTTGGATACATCATATCCTGGCTTATTCACATACGACTACTTTTTCTTAGTCATAGTATTTCTGTTCTTAACAATCCCGAAATCTCCCCAGATGTCAGCTTCAGGGACTTCACGTGACCCTGAACTGCCGACAATTATCTTCGGTGTGTTTTGCCCCGAAAATGAACCGGGGCATCTATTAATAATTCCCAGCATGTCCCACTCCTGCCCTGGCCCCCCGAAACGAGACATCGTGAAACCAGTTCAAACAGTCTGCGATATAGCTTTTAAGAGGAGGTACTCTTTCCAGGGAAACGCTTAATAAATAGACTTATCTGTGCCTAAGGTATGCAAAGACGTGATTTAATCTTTGTTTGCGAATAGTCCACTGCTCTGACTGATATTTCTATTCTTGCTGTGGAATGTTTGCGCCATCCCCCGTTTTAAAAGTGCTTTGAAGAAGCTGGAAGCATTGCACTAAATGTTCCCTTTTTAAAGCTTTTTAGTTTTATTGGGATATATATCCTTCAAAGTAATGTGTACTCGTTAAATATGTTTGTTATTTTTGGCAGTCATACGACGCCTTTATTCAAATTCACTTATTCAATAGTACTTTATGTCCAGGGATATTTTTAACGCCTCTGAGAGCGTATTTCACGCATTGAAAATCGGAAATACGCTTTTAAAAACTCATAGCATCCTCATTTTTTCTATTTTTTTGTCCATTAAAAAATTTTAAACATTTTTCATATTTCACTCCTCATAAATGAATTTCACGCCTCCTAAAAAAAGTGAAGGAGTAATTTTACTCCTCCAAAAAAGTCCTAAGAATAACACTGTTTATGTCTATATGTAAGGGGTCATCCATAAATTACGTGAGGTCAAAAAGGGGGGGAGGGGTTTGGAAAAATCTCACCAAATCTCACCAAGGGGGGGGGTCGATTAAAATCTCACGTAAACTTTTTAAGTTAGAAATTATACTATTTTCTTTTTTAAGTATGAGAAACAGATAAGATTCTGCAAATTATTTTTAAAAAGTTGTAGGTAAATCTCACTTGGGGGGGAGGGGGGGTCCAGCAAAATCTCACTAAATCTCACCAAGGGGGGAGGGGGGGTCCAGATTTTGGAAAAAACGCCTCACGTAATTTATGGATGACCCCTAACAGGGTTCGTACACCTCCTGAGTTCCCGAAAAACTCTTGAAATTCGCTTTATTATTTTTCTAAGGGCCCTTATAACTCCCGAAAGACATATGTCCGAGATCAAAACGATGTTTTATTATCGATTTGGTGGGCGTTATTGTTTTTTAAATCACTAAAATTCTTCCGAAATATGAAATTCTAACCTCTTTCACAATTCCTTGTTCCATACTTCATTCTGCTTGTATAACAAAGTAGTATAAGGTTAATAACTATTCGTGTTACCTCCTGATTTTTTTTAGCAATTTACTCCTGAAAAACTCCTTAAAGACTCCTGAATTTTGGTTGTGAGTATGAACCTTGATGTAAGTTACTACACCAAAAAGGAGAAATTGAAGACCCTTGTTTGAATGAGTGTTTTCCTTTCTTGAAAATAAGTATGCTAATTTACTTAAATTTTAAAAATTAGGGATTAATGAACTAGTTTTACCCGATTCTAATCAAAATTTGACCCTTAAGCCACAATTTTTTTACCAGTGGTGAATTTTAAAAGCAATTATTAATTGATAGGCAAGAAAATTGTTTTACATATGGCGTTTGATTAAAATCGAATTAAAGAATTATGGAGTTTTTATCTGGGAAGATGGGTTACTACCCTGCTTCCTTAACTACCCCCGTTCTGCCTTCAACTATACAGTTCAATTCCATGTATCCGCGAACTTTTGGACAAGAAGGCCCAAATTAGAGATACGAACCTAAGAAACTTTTTTAAACCACAAACTACCCAACTATACCATGCGCTAATTTCACTATATACGCGCTATATAATGCGCTATTTAGTAATTAGCCTTGATATAGAGTTAAAATAAACTCAGATTACATTCAAACCGTCTTTGAAAAAAGTACTGGATGTGAATGTTTTTCTTTTATACTGGAAACAATTGACTAAAATTTTGGGAAACTTGTGTGAATAAAAATATATTTTTTCAAAACTATCAATAATATAATTTCTGCCTAAGTAACGCACAATAGAAGTTGTAATCTATATTCCTTACCCTCAGTTTGGTGTAACCTCTGGATTACATTTCTCCTAAGTCTTTATCATATTGTAATATAACCCGAGGATTACCAACTGACGAATAGGCGTGCTAATTAATTGGTCTCATTAGAACCCTACTGTCGAAGCAGCAGCGAGGGCATCAAAGAAAACTTTTTTCCCGTTCGCTCGCGCATAGTTTGTCCTGCCAACTGCAGTTCTATTCTCGTTGTGGGCTGCCTTCTTTTGTTTCCTGATCTTACGTTCTCTCTTTGTCATCTCTCCTGTCTCTCCGCATCAACTCAAGCTGTCGCCTGATCGGATTTTTTTGACGACATATTGGTGTTTTGACGGAACCCTCTTTGTGAATGGAATCTCCCTTCTATGAGTTAGTTTTGTATGTGGTGGAAATCTCCCTTACTTCTGTGCTTTAATTCTGTATGGGAATCTCCCTTACTTCTATGGGTAAATTTTGTTTGTGAGAGAATATATCTTACTTCTATGGGTTATTTTTTTTTTCAATTTTCAATTCAAAATTCTTTATTTGTTACGTACACAACATGAACATTTCACAGTTGGAACAAACACATACACAAAAAAAAACAGGAAGACATATGAGTTGCCCAGGGGTCAGAAACCCATAAGGGCAACCTAAAGGAGTTGTATTTAAAAAAAATAAATTGAACATACAAATATACAATACATACAGACATTACACATATAGATATTACACATAGAAAATGGATAATAGTGGCATTGCAAGGCAAGCTTCAGAATGACTAGATTGGAAATTAGAGAGCGTTTGTTCTTTTTTTAAAAAAAGTTCTTCAATATTTTCTATTGTAAAAATAAAAAGCTTTAGTAATTTTTTAAACTTAATAGAGGATTTTTCTGTTTTTATGTCATTGGGTAAAATATTGTAAAACTTAATTTTGTTTAGAAATCTTTCTTCTATGGGTTAATTTTGTATGGGAATATCTCTTACTTCTATGGGTTAATTTTGTGTGGGAATTTTCCTTACTTCAATGGGTTAATTTTGAATGGGGGAATCTCCTTTACTTCTATGAGTTAATTTTGTATGGGCGAATCTCCCTTACTTCTGTGGATTAATTTTACTTATACGGGCACTTAAGTTAAGATGGGTTTTAATTGTTGTGGTTATTGTTTTCTTTTTTTGACGATCCAAAAAGACCCTCCTAAACCTCAAACCCCACCGATATTTTTTTCACTATTTGAAGATAGCAAATTTCCTCTTCTTTCTAAAGTAATGTATATTTTATTGCAAGATATTCATAGATATTTTTGCATTATGCGTTTTTTAAGACACTATGAAAAGCACTTTTTCGTGTTTAAGCGACATTGTAACCATTATAAAGTGCTTCAATCTGCTGTAGACTATTGACTGTAAATAAATTAAATTTTGAGCTTATACCTTTATTAAAAAAATTTGGTGAGGTAAAACGCTATTGAACACTAGCCCAATTCGTCGGCTCTAAGTCAAGATGGGTAAAACTTAAAGAATTCCTAAATTCGAAACTACTTAATAGAATAGAATAAAAATATTTTTTTCCTTATTTTATGCGTACAAATTGAGCATACAAAATTTCACGAAAATCTGAGAACTTAGGGTATAAAATTAAGTTATCGCTGGATGATTTGCATGGAATGACCCAACACTATTTTGGCTCATAGTTTAGACCTGGTAGACAGTGGCGGATTTCCAAATGTGCCGCCTATAGGCTGAACCATAATTTGCCTCCTATATGCAATGCCTCTTACAAAACTAAACAGGGGCGTCATTTCAGTTTTTGGTTGGGGGGCAAAGTTTTTAAGTGGGTTTGGTATACACGGCGTGACTTGACTTTGGGTTCTTTATTTTTTTGGGGGGGGGTGAAAAGGGTGGATCCAGGATGTTTTTTGGGGGCTATGAATTTTCATAATTTAATTTAATCTTCTTTATGATCTTAATATGGGAAAGACTTCTAAAAGGGGGTCTGGGGGTCTTCCCCCAGAAAATTTTTGGAAATTTTTTAAGTTAAAAAACCCACTTTTTTTAACTAGTTTTGGAACGCCTCATCCGAGTTTCGGATATAGATTTTATGGTAGAATTTTTGCATTTGGACGAACTTAATATAAAATAAAGTTGTTAAAATAGAGTTACAGGTACCAAGGGGGTCTGGGAGTCCTCCCCCAAAAAATGTTTGAAAATTTGAAACAGGTTTTTAACTCATTTTGGTGCATAAAATGCCGTATGGTGTAAGACTTTTCATTTGGGAGGGGGCTTAAGCCCCCTAGCCCCCCCTGGATCTGCTAGAGAGGGGCGGTCTGACTGAGTAATATTTTATACGAAATGTTACAATTTTACAATGTGAGCTCGAAGTTAAAATGGGGGGTCTGGGGGGTCACCCCCAGAAAAATTTTGAAAACTTGCCTCTTAAAGTAGTGTTTCAGATCATTTTGAGACCCTTCAGTTCATTGAAAACCACTGAATTTTCTAGGAAAATTTTCAGAAAATTTTCTAAATTTATAAAAAACGTCAAGGGCCGGAGGTCCTCTCCTAGAAAACGATTTTGGAAATTTCCCCCAAACTTCTGTTTATCTACTTTTCAAACTCTATGGAGAGAGCACCAAAAGGGAAAAGTTTTCTTGTAGGTTGATGCCTAATTTTCAAGGGAAAACACTGTATAACAGATACCAAAATTTGATAGGGGGGATTAGGGTTCTCCCCCAGAAATTTTCTGGAAAATTGCCCCTTAAAGTAGTGTTTTAGCTCATTTTGAGACCCTTTGGGTAACAGAAAACAGTTCCTTGTAAACCACAGAATTGCTTTTCTGGAAGGACGTTCTCCGTCTTTCCAGAGCTTATGTTTAGTGTTTCCTTTCTCTTCTCCTTTTTTATTTAGAAAAAAATTCTGCTGTCAAAAATTTGCCGCCTACTAAAATTTGCCGCCGTAGGCTATAGCCTAGCTAGCCTATTTAGAAATCCGCTACTGCTGGTAGATTTTTTTGCCCTTGGCAAGTTGAGTTGTCATAAGTTGGCCCGAATCACATAGTCAACGCTTTACTGCCTATAGTAGCAAAAATGGTATCCCACACACACATGATAACAAATATGCTACCATCAGTTTCAATTTTCAGCATAAAGCAGCAATTTCAACATGTTTTTAAGTTTTTTCAGCAAAAATTTCACCTTCAATTGCTATATAATTTATATAGTTTAGGTTTAGCCCTCAGTTTAAAAAATTTTTTTGGCATTTTTATTGTATTTGGCCCCACACTACATGAACACGAAAAAATTTTTTCTCCATAATTACTTCTTGTTGTGGGTCTTGGAGATTTAAAGCTGTGCGGGGCTGAGAAAGGATTATTTTCAAATTAGTCCACTCTTAACTTTTTTAGAGGTAATTTTTTAAACTTCAATTATAAAAATATTACGAAGGGTGTAGCCATGTTTACTCTGTTTCCTTAGAGGGGTGAAAGGCCCTTCCGATCCCTTCTTACTAACATTCTTTTCACTTAGCTGCCTCCAAAGTTACTAAGTATTTATACACCTTGTTGGCGCTTTGCTTCAGTTTTTCTTTTTGTGCGAGCGGATCCATTGTTTACCAAGTGTGTCACTCTGCTTCATAGCAGACCGTTCTAAGGCTTATTAAGCAGTTTTATTTAAAGTAAGAAATATACACTGACACGAAAGCTTAGACCAATATTTTAAAAAAATCTTGTATACCTACTTACTAAATGAATCGCCAGTTTTTTAAAAAGGGAATAAAAAGTCCAAAAATGATAATTGACTTTTTGTGCTTAAAACTATCTCCAAGCTTTGCTCTACATATGAGGGGAAGAGGGGGTAAAAAAACTACCCCCTATTGTCAGATATATCCCCATGAATTTGCGAAATCGATGTCCATTCAATTTATTTTTTAATTTAATTTGGAATTATGAGTTAACTTGTCTTTCTTTTCTTTTTCTCTGTGCTATAAACTAAGCTGAAGTAAAATTTGCTTTTAATTTAAAAGTGAGGTCACAATATTATATAAATAAGAAGGTTTTGATAATATAGATATAGTTAAAACCCTCAAGATGGTCATCCCTCCTTGCCGTCTAAACATTTCCTTCGCCTTTCACTCAATACAATTACTAAAATTAAAAAAAAAATGAATTAATTAAAAATTCCCAAACATTGCTTCGGAACCTCCCCATCCGATTATATACACTCCAAAGGTTGTACAGCACGTGACGGCACGTAGGGAGGGAGTAGCCAGGTTTGAGGTGAGATGTTATCTGCAAACGATAAGTTATCGGTGCACTCTGTTCCATTCGATTGGTTTTGTACAGTTCATTCCCACACAACTAACTCTCAGGACCATAAGGTAAGATTTCGCGTCGAGTATCCCTTTTTAAGTGATATTCAATCGAATCTCTTTATGATTTACGTGTCTCACACTTGAACTTGAATGCATTTCTTGTGGTCAATATTGGGAATTAAATTAATTTTTCAGTTGCTCGGCCAACAATTAAAAAAATTGCTTTAACTGCACCTTAAGGTAGTTTCAGTAGTTGAAAAGTTAATACCTCATGACAACTAAATCCTATTATGTGCTATTTTGGGATAAATGATTTACAATTATAATAGTTATGTGACTGTTAAATTTAATCCAGACTGAATTTTTAAATTGTTGGAATTATATGAATTTTCCTTGTAACAAATTACTTAAATCAACCGGCTAAATTTTTCTGTTTTCTGGCTCAGGCCTGGAAGTTCAAACTACCCAAGTATTTTATGTTTAAAAAACCTTAATTTTGAGTGATCCATTGTGTGAAATAGTTACTATTTTTTATTCTAAATAAATAAATCAGAAAGGAGTTTAAACCGTTTTATTTGATCCTCTCTTGAAATTATGATTGAGTGAAGATCTCTAAAATACTTAAATACTCTTTAAGAATGTGTGAAATCCTTTTGAAGCTGAGAGAAAAACTTAATGATCTTCAAGTTCAAAATTATGCATCAATTATATTGATGCTGGACATTTTTATGCTTCCGGTGATTATCTTATAAGTGCTATCTGATGCAAATTTATGTGAATATATGTTTGTACGCACCTTAAGATATTAAAATGTTAAAATATTAGCGGTTAAATTAAAAACTTTTTACTCTATAAATATACGTTTCTGAATAAAGAATTACTACTGCGACGAATTATTACTTTTATGGCAATCGATCTAAAAGATACTCTTTCCATAGTTATATCTAAGAATAACACTTAAGTAAAATAACTTCATACAATAGTGAAATTATTTCAAAGCAACGTACCCTTTAAATTCAATTTTAATATAAACTACTGTTTTGATTGGATACAATTATTGTATCGAATCAAAACAGTAGTTTATATTAAATTAACATTGGATTAATCAAAAAGTTTCATATCCAATGAACTATTTACCTTATCTCTTATAGTTTGACTGAATGAATCAGTTTCTTATTTACATATTTAGTTTAATTCATTTTAATATTTCTATTTTCACATTTGTGCTCTCATTCCCATTGTTTGGAATCCGTACCAAAAATCCCAAACAAATTCTGATTCAATTCCGTTAACGTTCCCGCTAAATATCGCCATGCTCTTTTAGACATCAAAAAGTAGAAGTACTGCTAAAATATTCCAAATTCATAGATTAAAATGTTTAATTAGATCAATAACTGCTCAGTTTATCATTAAAAATCAGAAAAATTTGTCGATATTTGAAGATATGACGTTCAAAAGAGATTGGCGATATTTAGCGGGAACGTTAACGGAATTGAACCCAAATTCTTTCGTTACATTTATTTTAAATCTAAGGATCCTGCTTATTTCCAAGTCGCAAATGATCCCCCCCCCTTGATTTAAGTTTTTCTACAACATTTTAAATAACAAATTTGACTGTCCCCCTATTCTACAAGAATTTAAATTCCATGCCCCTAATCATATCACACGGAATAAAACAGTACTACATGAACCTACCTACTCCAAACAATACCTACAGAACCAAACTTTTGTACGATTCATCAAAATGGTTAACAATATGCCAATAACTATGATATTTCTTAAAACTAATTTGAAAATTTTAGAAAGTGCTTTCATACCTTTTTATGATCTGTTTTTACTTTGTGTTTTTGTGTTTCGCTTAGACTTAGCCTTTTAAGGTTTTTTGTCATGTATATGGATTTTTTATATCTGGACAATTTGTGAAGCAAATAAACTAGGAGAAATTAAGTTCTATAAAGTCTAATATAAATCTAAATTTACGACTATAATTGTTTAATAAGGAATTTAAGACTTGATTTCAATCTTTTTTTTCGCTTTAATTTATTTAGTCTTTTACTATTTTCACATTTCTGCAATAAATTACGCAAAAATATATCATTGAACTTTTATAGACTTTTTTCAACTGATGTCTTGTTCTCCACTCCTGATGTTCTGTACAACACTCTGCCGAAGATTCAAAATTCCGAGTAAAATGTCAAATGTGATCATAAAATACAAATTATATTAGAATCCATTCATTTTTTTTCACTATCCTCAAACCTTGGATTTCGTATTGCCCTTTTTTAAACTGATGATTCAATTAAAACACGCACATTTAGTTATTTTGTTCTAAGTACTGTGAGTTTCTAAGATAATTTCAAAACTGTTGCGGGAACTTAACAGCCATTTTTAAGCAGTTTCTTTCATCTGGAATTTTGGGATTTATTGATCGAGGTCCTGGTCCGAACCTCGGTTTATCGGGGTTTTACTGTATTTTTTATAAGGAGTTGGACCAAAACCTTTTGTTTCCTCTTTTGAATTGGAGTTGTCATAATAGAATTAAAACATTTTGTTTTTCTGAACATTTATTTCACAAAAATTTATTTCTTACTCATACTTTTTAATGTGAACCTCGCGCGTTATCTATTTTCGTCGATTCTTGCACATCAGGTGAAGTACAAATAAATTGTAACTGTTACAATATTGGTCAAGTTAAAATTTTCTTATATTTCTTTTAATAACACTTCCCCACTGTGTATATTGCTTACTCTTTTTAGTTGATGAATGTTTCAAGCTTTTTACGTAGGTTTTTGAACACTTCTAAATAGTTACATCAGCTGATTGCCTGTAATGTAAAATTGTCCTGTTTTATAATATTAAATAAGGAACTGTATAAAATTAGTGAAATAATCTTCTTATGAAAGTTAATCCCTTGGACAGGGAGAAATATATAAAGACGCCGTCTCCAATAAACGGCCGGGAATAAAATGTTAATTTTACACGGAATTAACCCTATACAAAACATTTTATAACAGGGATAAAAAGTCTTCTTTTATAACTGTAAATATAATTCAATTTAAAATCAATCCGTTCGAAATCTTTGCCTTTTTACTATACCTCAATCACAGTAATGCCGTTTTATATCACTCATTAAAAAAAATTTGCCAACTCTCCTGACTCTTCTGATGTACAGCTAAAGAATCTAAAGCAGTGGTTCCCAACAGGTGGTCCGCGGACCACTAGTGGTCCGTGAGGCCATCGGAAGTGGTCCGCGAGAGGATTTTTAAACATATCCAAAAATGTGTTGAAATTAAAAAAAATAGTTTTTCTTATCACATATCCCATGAAGTAGGGTGGGTTGGGGTAAAATGTGTGTGGGTCAATTTTAAGGTACCTTCACATTCTAAGTTTTATTTCATCAAAACTATTACTTTTTAATGATTTCTTTCAATTGGATCTTGACACTACAATCCTTGAGAACATTTTCTTCTAATTTTATAAAGTATTTTTTAGTTATAAGTTGGTTAAACTTAGCATCAAAAGTAATGACCTATTTTACCCCAATGTGGGGTAAAATGGGTCTCATTGCAAAAAGATGTCAAAAATATATTTATTACTAAATATACATGAAAATAAGAAAAAAGGCAATCGACTAAGCCGTTTTTATATGAAGAAATTTGTTTTAAGTTGCACTTTAATGAAATAGTAAACGTCCGAAGTTAATGAACATTGTTCAAATGTAGCAATTAAAATACTTTGTTTGGAGAAAAAATAAACTTGTTTGACAGTTTAATATATATTTGGAAGAAAATAAGTTAAAAACATTGTTTTTACTTAATACAGAAGGCCTCCTAACTATGACCCATTTTACCCCAAGTACACAATATCGTTATAAAAGATAAAATATTTTATATTTTTCTAAGCTGATTGGCTTGAAATGTCTCTCAGACTTTCTTTTATGAAAAACTATCACAAAAGTCTGCTGTTATTTATTACAATATATAGTTATTTCGAAGTTGGTAAAGCCTGTTTTTCCGATGACATCATTTACGGTTCAAATTAAATATTTTTCCAGTCTTCAAATTCATAAATCTGAACTTTTGACAGTCGAAAAAGGTTGCCAACAGATTAAAGAATATAATTAAAAAAAATTAGTGAAAAAAATTCAATTTAAATTTGATTTATATCGACTTAATTAAAACTGACCCATTTTACCCCATGACCCACTTTACCCCAACCCACCCTAGTAAAAAACCATAAATGAAAACCCAAAAATCATTGTTCATCAATGATTCATTTGTTCATTTAACTCAAGTTATTCAACTGATGTTTATTTAGAAACGAAATGTGATTATGTTGCGAATAAAATTAATTGAAACTCGGATGGGAAAATAATGGTCAGGGTGGGGCAAATAAAGAATCGAGTGTTCGGACTTTTACATGGTTTGATACGAAGCGAAGTTTGTAAGTGAAAGATACTACAAATTGCATGGTAATAGGAAGAAGAAATTTCTGATACAAGGCGAAATAGGTTTGTTCGAAGATCTAAGAAAAATTTATTGTAAAAAATGCGAGTCTTTGAACGGATAAATCATTTTCCTTTTAAATTGCTCCTTTGAAATAACTATTTATTGACTTTCGATCTTTCGACGTGGTCTCTTTTGGAAGAACATCAGTTAGCCTCGCCTATATAATTTTTGCTGCTACAGCTCTCAGTCAGTGCATGTGCAGTTGACTGTTTTGTGATCAAGAATTCCTGGTCATCTCATTTGTCCTGTAGTTTAAATTCCGAGATAAGTACTTTGTTTCAAATTTAAATTGACTAATAAATTTAACAATACTGTTGTTGGGTATGAAAAAAATGACTCTTTGATACTGATGTTATTTAAACCTGGGGTAACTTGGGTGTAGGTATGATCAGGAACCTTTCCAGGGCTAATAGATAACGAACGGACCTGAACAATTATTGTCATGTGTAAAGTATCCTCGTCTTTAATGTCTTTTATAAAATATTTATCTTTAATAATTGGGTTTAAAATAATGTCATGATAATTTTTCTTTAAAGTTTAATAGATTTTATTTGATTTTCAGTTCCATTTAAGATGCGTATTAAGACTATGTTTTCCTGTACTATTAAGAAATAAATCAAACTTTACAACCTCTGTGAGGAATGAGTGCATTGAAAAAAAAGTTATTTTTTTTAAGATAAAGTTGGGAATAGGGATGGTCCGCCAAGGTTCAAATTTAAGTGAAGTGGTCCGCGGACATATTTGAGTTGGGAACCACTGATCTAAAGAGTAAGTTTTTCTCGCGCGCCATCATTAGATTCTTCAGATCTTCCCAGTGCTCCAAGTGAAGTCTACTACCGACCAAGTGTGGCCGAGTCTGCTACCACCAGATCTCCCAAGTGTCTACCTGCCGCACCTGCGTTCCAGGACTGTGTTTACACCGCTGCCATTCGCTATCTGTAAATGCATTTTCTGGAATGTACGGTGCGACAGATCCTCTGCTGCGATGCCAAATCCATCCACTGCTCAAGTTGTCCGATTCCTGAGGATACTACATCGTGTAACTTTGCCGTGTTCAGTGATGGTTCTTAATCGATATATAGTCCGTGATATCCTTGAAATTAGTCAGCGAAATGAAACATATTGTTGTAACAAAATGTTGCCAATACACTATTCTAAATTACAACGTTTTCTGTCAGTGACGTCACGGGTTGAAGGGAGGAGACTCCATATTTTCTTGCTACTTTATTGGCGAGTCAGAGATGACTCGCCTCGCTATCTCTTTTCCGCAAAATTGCAAAAATTTTGAAATTTCGTTTTAACAAGCCTGCGTAATCGTAATTTCGTCATATTTCAGTCCAAAATTATCTTTCAGCAAAAGAATTGCCAGCATTAAAAAACAGTTTTCACATGGTATAAACATATACTTGCCAACTTTTACGGATTGTCCGTAATATTTGCGGATTTTCTTTAGTATTACGGTTTTACGGATTGATTGAAAAATATTACGGATTTTGCATTTTTGTCCACTTAACTATCCGTAAAAACACATAACATCCGAGACGTAAACGATTTTCTTTAATTTTATCCTTTTGCTTCAAAACCAGATTCGTCTACATATCCCTGTCCTTACGATTTTCTCACATTTCGTCGCCTTAGAATCAAAAACTACTATCTCTGAAAATTCACGCAGCTTCATTCACAGTAGTTGTTCATTCTACTCGTTTTGTTGGCGGTTTTGGCGTTGTTAAAGGGTTGCTGCTATCCATTGTTAATTCACTTCAGTCCTAGAAAGGGAAAATATTGAAACTTTGAATCTTAATAATTCTAAAACTAATTCGAATTTTTTAAAAAACGAAACGACAATATTTTTGTAAAAAATAATTGTATATGTGTTTAAAATGATGTGTTAGTTTCCATTGAATGTATTTGTATTTACTTTTTCTTTCGATGTAACACTGTTATTGGATTAATTTCTGTTGTGTACATCTAAAATAAACAAATAAATAAATAAATAAAATATTGTATTTCTACCATGATTAGTTTTTCTTTTATAACGAAAAAAGAGTTCCAATTATGTCATTGGCTGCTGCGAAACGAGCTAGATTCAATGTTAATCTTGGCGGTCTGATATCGTAAGCAGGTTGCCATATCAGGGGCAATATTTTCTTCATCTTAAAATCAAAATAATACTGCCTTCTGGTCTGATTCGGAAATATTCGGAATTGCAAGCGAGAAAGCTCATTTCATTGGTTCGTAAGCGTGACATCATCGAGCTGGCAAAGTGCCAAACCAATCAAATGAGCGCCTGCAACGATCTGAAGTAATAATTATTATTTTTTGATTCAGTGGTATTTAATTGGTGGATTTTTTATGGGGAGTGGTTTGAATTGGCGTCTGATTATAAGTCGCCAAGGATCGGGGTCCCCGAAGTTTGCCGAACGGAGATAGTAGTTTTTGATTCTAAGGCGACGATTTGGCCCTTATATTGAGTGAAATTTGGTTAAGAAAGGATACGCTGGCGAGTCTTGACGCGCGGTCACCTTTAAAGTTTGCTTCTTCTCGTGTTCCGTTCGCAATGCGGAAAAAATAACTTTACCGAGATTGGATTTCGCGTTGATGTTTTTCTGGCTTGTTAACGCGGAAAGCTTCAAGTTGTAGTTTTGTAATGTTATGCAAAAAATTTTACGGATCTAAGTTTTTAAAAGTTGGCAAGTATGTATAAACCATCATAACCTGAAGTCTTAAAAACTCTATGAATGTATCTTTGTTTTCCTTAAATCTATTCGAAATATCAGAATGTGATCTTCAGGAGATCATATATTTAAACTTGAGTTTTTAATCATCATTTACATTAAGCTATGATGAATGAATAAAAAATTTAAAAATATTTGTTGAATTTTAAAATTTAATTTTTTTTTGCAAAATAATATTACGGCTTCTCTAATTTTAAAGCTTGCTCATTTTCTTTTCAAATGTAACAAAAAAATTTTCGGAGGGATAGTTGTGGACTGAAATATGATAATTTACTATATCTTCATATACTTGCCCCTTTCATTGAATGTACCTTTTTTGTCAATGTGTTAGTTTCAGCATCTTTTAACTAGTGATTGACGTTATTTTGGTGTGTTTCAGAGCAGCCTATGTCTCGTTCGGAGGCCTTCTGATGCGACTGCAAGGGGACCAGAACAACTTGCACGGCTTTGAGGTGGACAGCCATGTGTACCTTCTTTTGAAGAAGTTGGCCTTTTAACGCCGAAGAAGATTCTTGGCCCACATTCTTGTAAATAATTTTCATACCATTCACCCAATAAATAAATATATTTTCAACTTTCCTATTCCTTTTGTGCATTTTTTGAAAGTGGGTGGTGTAGCCTTCGAAAACATATCCATGGTGATTATTAGGACGGAGCTATAAAACACGAATTTCGGAAATTGAAAACGCCTATGTTGGGGATAGCTTTAGTCTTCCATGCCCAATTGCCCATCAATAAGAAAAAATAAGAGTTGCATCAATATCTTCAGATGCTGGTTTCACTTTAAAACTTTGAAAATTTAATCAATTTTCTCTAATAAATATACTCTATTTAAACTGTTTTCAAATCATATTGTTGAATTTATATTAAAGTATACTTACTTATATACAACTTATATTACAAGTAAAATAGTTACAAAAATTAATTATTCTGTAGAATAGGGGTTCCCCAACTTTTTTGGCCCGTGGACCCCCTGACGACAATTTTTGAAAATCCAATGTTTATGATGCTACATATTTTTAAACCAAGCATAAATTTTATAATTTTTTTCAAGTGTTTTTTCGTGCATTGATAAGCATTTGTGTGATTTCACACTTTTACATATTTTTTTTGACATTCATATGATTTCACAATATTTTTAAGGAAATTATAACGATCATCGATCAAACATTTAAAAAGTTGGAAATAAAAACATCTAAACTTTTAATATCACTCACTACCGTTTCAAGACACAAAAACTTAATTTCAATAATAAGTTTTGGTCTCAAGCGTGTCAAATTTAATGGCTTATGAGTGAGTTATTCATTTCCCAAATCATAAAATTTCAGAAATAATTACTGGGGAACAATTTTTAACATAATTTCTGTTGAGTTCGATTTTTTTGCTGTTTAAGAGTTCAATGGGCACACTGATTATAAAACTGTTGTTAGTTTTCTTCTACAACGTCAACTTTTTAAGATACAGGATACCTCCAAAATGGGCATAAAAAGCAAAATGAATAACTTTGAACTCGATTTTCAGGGTAAAAAACCATTACTTTAGTCTTTAAATTGCACGCTAGAGGACAAGAAAGGCTAAAGTTTTTAAATTATGAAAATTTGTAGCAAATGGATAGGTTTAAGGGGTAATTACCCCCCAAAAATGCACAAAAAACGTTAAAAATGATGGAGGCAGGGGTGGAAAATCTGCGCCAAACTGCGCCGAAATTGGGCAAAATTCACATTTTTGCGCCAAACTGCACCAAAAACCCGATAATCCGTTCAATCTGAATTAGTAACCCTGAAAATCCAACTGATAAGAAAAGAACCAATCCTCAGCCACTGTGATCGATTCTCTTCCCGCTAGGATCGCTATGAAACGGTGTGGAAATAGGACGATTAGTCTACCGTTGCTTGGCGGAGAAAAACCGGTTTCTCTCCATTGTGGAAGGCAGAGAAAACCGGTTTTCGTCCGCCTTCCGACGTAGACAAGTGCGTTCATTTGATTTTTGGCAGTGTTTTTCGGTTATAAGCACACAGGGTTCGTACGCAAGCAGTATGGAAACTCCTTGAATTTAGGTTGTACTCCTTAAACACTCTTTGATTTTCAACCTGAATATTTCTTCTATATATTTACTTCCCCTATAAAATAGGTTTCAATCCGCAGCGTTTAGTGCGTTGAAAAGTCGGAAATCGCGATTTCTCGCGAAAGTTTCGTTTTTTTTTCTCGGTATGTTCCGTTCTTCCCGCAAGTATCGTGGACGGCTTTGGGTGCCAATTCAAGTTGACTTCTTCTAGCGTCATTATAGACGAGATTAGTGTGACGTTTTTTGTTTTGTTTGGAAACGTAAATTCAGTCTGTGATTGGTTCCGTGAACTGTACGGACAGTACGGATCCGTATGTAACCAATCACGGATCGAATCAACGTTTCCAAACAAAACAAGAAACCGGAAGTGACGTTTTCACTAATCTCCTCTATTGCGAAGTAAAAAAACAACTTTACCGTGTTTAGAAGCCCACAAGTCCGGTGTTCCGGAAGTCGGAAAAATAGCAATTTTTCGGAGTGTTCCGTTCTTCCCGCGACTTGCTTAATCGGCCGCGGGTGCTGATTCAAGTTGGCTTCTTCTTGCGTCATTATTTCGAAGTAGAAAAAACAACTTTACCGTGGTCAGAAGCCAACAGGTCAGGTGTTCCGTCTAGTGTTCCGGAAATCGGGAAAATAGCTACTTTTCGCGACAGTTCCGTTTTTTTCCGTGACTGCTTTTCCTACAGACTTACGGACGTCTGTTGAAGTTAGCTTCAATGGCGATGCAGAAAACACAAATTTACTTTGGTCAGACCCACAGAGTACTAGAACAGAGAGTCCGTCGCCATAGGCGCTATTGGAAATCGAAAAGTTGGATGAGTGTGGGGCTATTTTGGCGCTGCGATCGCATCAACGTCACGAGAGGCGGGACGGAAAAGCCTGATTGGTTGAGAAAAACTTTTTCCTTCTCCTTCGAAAATAGAAAATTGAGTGACAGCCAATCACTGGTTTGATCACTCTGTCAGTCATTTAGTTCATCGTGGCGCCCTCCAAACCATCCAACTTTTGAATATATCGTTTTGGACCCTCTGTTAGGATTTTTCTCTGTGGTCAGACCAGCCTGATAAGTCTAATATGATTTTTTCTCTATTTTATTTAGAGTATTTTCAACTTAAGAGGATTTTCTAAGTTGTAAATTTTAATGAACGGTCACTTTATAACAACTTAATAAGTTGATAATACAGTGTTTTTTTAAATCTTGTTAGATTTCACTGTTCAACACTGAAAAAATTTCCTTAATGAAAATAGTCATTTCTTATCGATTTTGGGTCGCAGAATACGAAAATCACCATTAAAGTTCTCAATTGACTCAAGATTTTCGGGGAACAGCCCCTCCCCTTTTACGTTTTTTAACGACTTTATAACTTTAAACTCGATTTTCAGGGTCAAAAAGCATTGCTTTAATCTTCAAATTGCCCCCCAGGGGACAAGAAAGGTTCAAATTAATAAAATATGATAAATTTATGACAAATGGGTAGATTTAAGGGGTAGTTACCCCCCTAAAAATGCAAAAATTAGCTAAAAATTATAGAGGTTTTTATACGCAATTTTTTCCTCTTATTTTATACGCAATTCACGTTTGAAGGGTCCTACCCCTTCCCCAAGGACCCAAATTTGATTGCAATATGCAGCAATGGTTTTTACTAAAAGCGGTTGAGGTGAGAGCGCCCCCAAAGCACCCACGGAAGGGTTCAAAGCCGCACTTAGAGTTAAACTGTGCTGTACAAAAAAATTTTAAGCCACTAACTGAATTTCAGCTGATTCTTGTGTAAAATGATGTGCCAAATTCAAATATGACACCCATTTTCCTCCATCACCCTCAGTTTTTAAGAGGATGCCCCCTAATTGTTATCCACAAGCCGTGCATCTATTAACATCTTGAAACATGGAATCCTCACTCCCTAAAACCGGTCAGTTTTTAAACAACTGAAGAGTTTCTACTTAGGATACACCCAAAATACAGGGTGTATCTGAAATCGTGCAACAAACTTTCAGGGATGATAGTACTCATCAAGACGAACAAGAATCGGTATAGAAAAGGGGGTCCCAGACCAAATCCCAGGGAGTTAAAAATGGAGCGACATCTCAAAAAAATCATTGAAAAATTCAATTTGCAGAAGAACTACTATTGGTAAACACTTAATTATGGTCTCAAAAATTGTGGTTTAATATGATCTTTAAAATTACCTCAAAAGTCTTCACTTTAAAATTTGTTTTATTATGAAAAAAGTTAAAAAACACAAAAAAATGTGAAAACTCTGCCAATTCCTTATTTTGTATTTCGAAATCCTTTCTTTTAATTTGATAATCTGAAAGATCACAGTTGAAAACCCTTAAGTCCAAAGTTTCACGTAAATAAAATCAATATTAAACGCTTGAGATCCTGTTAAAGTTTGTTTTTTGCGTGCGCTAACAGCTGTTCTGGAAACAGCTCTAAAAAAACTGCTTGCGCACCCAAAAAACAAACTTTAAAAGTATCTCAAGCGTTTAATATTGATTGTATTTACGTGAAACTTTGGACTTAAGGGTTTTCAACTATGATCTTTCAGATTATCAAATCAAAAGAAAGGATTTCGAATTACAAAATAAGGTTTTGGCAGAGTTTTCATATTATTTTGTTTTTTAACTTTTTTCATACTTAAACAAATTTTAAAGTGAATACTTTTGAGGTAATTTTAAAGATCATATTAAACCACAATTTTTGAGACCATAATTAAGTGTTTACCAATAGTAGTTCTTTTACAAATTGAATTTTTCAATGATTTTTTGGGGGTGTCGCTCCATTTTTAACTCCCTGGGATTTGGTCTGGGCCCCCCTTTCTATACCGATTCTTGTTCGTCTTGATGAGTATTATCATCCCTGAAAGTTTGTTGCACCATTTCAGATACACCCTGTATAAGAAAGACGTCATTTGTTATCTTTTCAAAATCATCAATATTAATTACTACGCTCGCGAGCGCCTTCGCGATTCTGGAAGTCTTCCGAACTCTTGAGCGGGGGCTTCTGGGAGGCTAACACCTCAGCCGCTTTTAGTAAAAATTATTGCTGCATGTTGTCATAAAATTTGGGTCCTTGGGGAAGGGTCAGGACCCTTCAAACGGGAATTGCGTAAAAAATAAGAGGAAAAGATAGCGTATAGAAACCTCTATAATTTTTGGCTATTTTTTTGTATTTTTAGGGGGGTAATTACCCCTTAAACCTATCCATGTGTTATAAATTTATCACATTTTATTAATTTGAACATTTCTTGTTACATGGGGAGCAATTTGAAGACTAAAACAATGCTTTTTGACATTGAAAATCGAGTTTAAAGTTATAAAGTCGTCGAAAAACGTTAAAAGGAGGAGGGGCTGTTCCCCGAAAATCCTGTGTCAATTGAAAATTTTAATGGTGATTTTCGTATTCAGCGACTCAAAATCTATAAGCAGGGTTCATACGCTCCTTGAAAACTCCTTAAATACTCCTTGAAAATGATTTTCATTTTCAAGCACTATGGAAACTCCTTGAATTTAGGCTGTACTCCTTAAAAACTCCTTGATTTTCATCAAGAAATTTTTTTAATAAATTTATCTTGTCTATAAAAATAGTTTCAATCCGCATTATTTTCGAGAAAAATAATGGGTTACCGCGGAAAAATCTCGACTTTTCGTGAAAGTGATAGTGATTTTAAAAACTGATTCAGGAATGCAATTGGCAAAGCGTGCGTTTTAAGCTGTATAAAAAAATTTCTCTCAAATACTCCTTGAAATTTTTAAAAACACTCCTTGAATACTCCTTGATTTTGATTTTCGAAAAATTGTATGAACCCTGTATAAGAAATGACTATTTTCATCAAGGAAAAAATTTTGAAGGTCAAATTTGTTGAACAGTGTTATTACCTGATTTAGGTATCTGATCTGATTCATAAGATTCTAAAAATACCTTCAAAAATAATTTCTTACTTTTTTTCTATTTAACAATAAGTTTTTGACAATATCGTTTTTGCAATTTAATTTTTACTTAAATGATTATTCTATTAACTAATTTCCTTTATTTTTATTTGATTTTAGTTGCATTTTGACTTTTAAAGTGGTTTTAAAGACTGATTCAGGAATGCAGTGTGTGTTTGAAGCCGTGTAAAAAATTTGTCTTCCTTAAGTTATGTAAAAAAGTACTCCTTGAATTTTTTTAAAAACACTTCTTGAAAACTCCTGGAATACTCCTTGATTTTGATTTCTGAAAATTTGTATGAACCCTGATGCATTATATAAAACCTAACTATTAGATTAGCCTGATGCAGATTCACTGTAAACTGATACGGAAATGAAATTTGCTTGATACAAAACCACTAAAAGCTGATACAAAAATGCATTTTGACTTGATACAAAACTGCCCTAAAGCTGATACAAAAATCAATTTTGGATTTTCCACCCCTGATGGAGGTTATTTTACAATATTTTTTTCTGTTCTTTTTTACGCAATTCCTCTTTAAAAGGTCTTAACCCTTCTCCAAGGACCCAGGCAGGAAAATAGGCCCAGGCAAGGAAAATAGGCAGCAATGTTTTTTTACCAAAAGCGGTTGAGGTGTTAGCGTCCTCGAAGCACCCGTGGAAGGGTTAGGAAGACTGGCGCTTCGGGGTCATTTTCAGGGTCAAAAACCATTACTATAACCATTGAATTACATCCGAGAGGATAAGAAGGATTAAAGCTTCTAAAATACGAAAATTTTTCGCAAATGGATAGGTTTAAGGGGTAATTACCCCCCTAAAATGCAAAAAAAAACGTTAAAAAGAATAAATGTATTTTACGTTTTTTAAAAAAATTTTACGCGATTCCTCTTTAAAAGGTCTTTCTTAACCCTTCCCCAAGGACCAAAATTTAATGAAAATAGGCAGCAATGATTTTTACTGAAAGTGGTTGAGGTGTTAGCGTCCCCGAAGCGCCAGAGAGTCTTCCGAGCCCTTCCGCGGGTGCTTCGGGGCATAGCCATCTAGAGCGAGGAGGCCGTGACAGAAGAAGGATGAGTCATACCTTCCGACGAAAGCTATCATTGCGTTCCCATAGACGCGTCGATTTTGGAGGGGAAAAATCGCTATAAATCATAAACAAATGATCGGAAAAAGAAAAAAAGACCTGTGTGTGATGTAGGAAACGAATACTAATGATTCTGAGTGAAAATGTTTACATTACCGCGGAAACATTTTGATAGATGGGATTTTAAAAAAACCTTGCTCAGAGAACGATCGACTTTCACAAGCTTTATTCGATTGGATTCGCCATAATTTCAGTTAAATTACTTCTTGTATTATAAAATGAACATGTTTGGTTAGATTGTATTCGTTTTTGTGTCATTCAAACCAATATTAACATTCGAAAATTTGCTGTTAAGTTGAGATTCGAAGCTAGCTAAACCGGGCGGCGTATTAAATAAAAGTTTTCTGTTTTATAATAACAAAAATCCTGTCTTTATTTTAACAACTAATAGATCATGTCCTATCTTAATATTTTTAATTCTTACACAGATAAATATTAACCATATTAACCCCCGCCTTGTAACTTTAAATAGGATTTAAATATCAAGTGAGTATTCAAAATCAGCCGCTCTCTCTCTTTCTGGTACTATACTATATCTCCCTTGGGGTTTATAACCTTTTCCTTTATATATGAATAATCTAATATTTGAAATGGATAAATGTCAATAAAATGTACTTATTTATAAACTTTTAAAAGGTAAAAACATAAAACGCAAATAACTGATCTAATAAGTTATAAGCATAACATTTAATTAAATTATTAATATCTATTAAAAAACTGTTTTTTTTGGGAGGCAAGATAATACCTCCAAAACTTTTACTTTACAAAAACATATTTGTCTTACTATGTGTATTAATAAAATGAATTGAGCTCTCGGTATTTTCCGAAGCCATAACTTTTTTCTTTCTTCATCTTTCGGAAAGGAAAAACACTCACACTGCTGGCCCCTTTTGTGTAATTACTCTTACATCCAGGCACACAGCAATGCTTAGGCATAGTCAAAATATGGGTGTGAAAAGAGCCCGGGAAACACGAGAAAAGCGCGGTTATTCCAGGTTCGCGCGTACGCTCACAGCGAATCTATCGACGCCTTGAATGACTCATTGCGCCGGAGACGCGGAATTGACCAGGCCTCTTCATTCTAGAAGGCTATGTTCGGGGACACTAACACCTCAACCGCCTTTAGTAAAAATCATTGCTGCCTATTTTCAATAAATTTGGGTCCTTGGGGGAAGGGTTAAGACCTTTTAAAGAGGAATTGCGAAAAAAATTAACGAAAAAAAATATTGTAAAATAACCTCTATCATTTTTAACGTTTTTTGTGCATTTTTGGGGGGTAATTACTAGGGTGGGGTGAAAAAACTCATTTTTTTTATTTCGAAGTTGTAATAGCGCGGAAAAGTTGCGAATTATATAGACCCGGGGTTTCCAACTTCTAAGTACTCGCGGGCCGCAATCGAAATCACAAGTCAAGTGGTGGGCCGCAAAGTAATATCTGGCTCCTTTTAAAGATGAAAATTTTTTGGGGGTGAGAGTCTTCAATATGAAACTTTTGCAGCAAAAGAGGGACGAAGGTTATTTTCATATTTTGAATGTATGCACTACTGTATTCTCCAAAATTCCAGAGGATATACGATTTTTTTACTCTTATACAACTCGTAGAAATACAGAATATATTTAATATTCTGAATATTACTTAAACAAAAAGGTCTTCCTGAAGAAAATGTTTGTAAATTTTCCTTAGAGGATTATTTTACCTAATTTTTTGATACTTCATTCTGTCCCTACTCATGATACAAGTTATAAAAGCCTTCATACCCCCTTGCTACGCTCAGGGGGAATTACAGGTTTTACAAACGACCTCTCGAAATTCAAACTTTTAATTCTTGTACCAAAGAAAAAGATCGAAGCTAGTCCATAATCTAAGAGGTATATGGGGGTCGGGGGTTCTCCCCCGAAAAATTTTTGAATTTTAGTGTGCCAAAGAGTGTTTTGAGGCTACTTTTTGGAGAGTTTTCAGAGAGCTTCGCGGGCCGCACAAAATGACCCGGCAGGCCGCCAGTTGGAAACCCCTGGTATAGACAAAGAAAAAGAATTTTTTTTAAAAAATTGGTTAATATCTTCCGATCGTGCATAGGCCCCAAATTTTGACAAAATATGAAAAAACTTCATTTTTGCGATTATTTTTTTTAACCAAATCAAAGATTAAACTATCAAATATTGTTCATGATTTTTTTATGTGGAACTAATATAGTCATAGACATAATCTTTCAGGTTCCGTTCTTCTATCATTCTGTTTTCGTTAGATATAATTTTTTTAATGTTCATACAAATTTTTTAAAGTTGTTTTTAATGCATTTTTAAACAGCTAATAACTCTAGAACTATACAACTTAAAAACCTGAAATCAGTCCCATTTTGTTCGTAAATTTTCTGTCGTTGATTTGGTTCATTTCATTTTTGGTTCCTCATTTTCAAAAAGATTTTTTTTTAATTTGAAAAAAGTGAAAAAGGGGAAAAAAATTAAATAAAATTTTTTTAAAAATTTTCTTTTGAAAAATATTAATAGCCTTTTAACTCTTAAAATGAACATAACTACCCAATTTCAAGTTGAAAATAATAATAACCGTATATAAAAATGAAAATAACCGTAATTTAGTCAAACCTAAACATTCCCTAAAATTATACAGCAAGAGCGATTCCCTCACAAAAATTTCATAAACTCGCTTGAGGGTGTTTATATGACTTAACATGTAAAAAATATCACATTAATTTCAGAAATTACGACAATTAATAGATTCTGTACAAAATCTTACAGTGCTAGTTAAACATAAACATAACGTTTATTGTTTTATATAGCAATTTTATATTGAACATAAAAGGAACGAACAGAACACAGAAACTAAAAATGTACATAAGAATACATATCGTACCTCCGGAGAAAGACTGCTCCAATATCCGAATTTGAAAGATCCAGGTTCACTTTCCCCTTGGCGATCGTTTGTGGTTGTCGCGGAGTTGGCGAAGTTTCATGAAAAATTTAGCTTGCCCATTCCCATGAAACTAAAATCAGGCGATCGTTTTGGAGAAATAATCAGCAAATTTATGACACCATTTTAAGATTATTCGGAGAGATTACACAAGTTAATATGATCGTATATATAACATAAGACAGATCGGTATAACTCTTAAAGATTTTATTTTATGTACACAGTTTAAAATTTTTTGATCCTAAAAAATTGGTCAGCAATTATCATGATTACTTTAATGGAAATCAAACTGAATATAAATAAGGATCTAAAACTGTAGTCGATGTCTAGCCCATCCGATCATAGTTTCACGTCATAATTCAGCTTTTTAATATGTTTTATGTCATAATTAGACGATATTTTTATTGGTTTGGTCTGATCGCAATAAAAGCTAAAAGATCAATTTCTGATCAGTATATATGAATTATCCCTTATAAATAACATGTCTTTAGGATTGAATTTCCAATCATTTTCATTAACTTAGTTGTGACAGTTCTTTTCTCAAATAGCAGATCGCTTGATTTTGAATTAAGCCGTGGTTGATCATGGCTGGATTGGGCAAGGTACCTAAATTGTTCTCGAAACCGCGCCGAATCGGCGATAGCCACGCCAAGGGGAAAAGAGAACTGAATCTGTCGAATTCGGATATTGGAGCAGTATTCTTCCGGAGGTACGATATCTACTATAAACAATAGAGAACAAAAATATTAATAGAGTTGTTTGTATTACTCAGGGGTCAGCGCAGTGACCCATACGAGTAACTAAAACTTTTTAATTAAAAAATTAAAGTAATTTTAAATTATTATTATTATTAAGTTCATTCAATTTGCATGCATTTCTCCTGAAAATTTCTGAGAATTATGTTTATATCTAATTGTTTTTACTTTTAACAAGTCAAATCAAAGTAAATTAAATGTTTTAGAACATAAAAAATTGGATATACTAAACACATTTCTATGGAATATTCAGGTAAAATTCATGCAAATAGAATTAACTTAGAGTTGGGAACTAGCACTGTAAGATTTTGAATCGAATCTGTTAATTGTCTTATTTTCTGAAATTTATGTGACATTTTTTACATGTCTTAAGTCATATGAACACCCTCAAGTGATTTGATAAATTTTCCATGGGTGAATCGCTCTTGGTGTATAATTTTAGGGAATGTTTAGGGATTTGACTAAATTACGGTTATTTTTATTTTTTATACATGATTAAATTTTATTTTCAACTTGAAATTGGGTAGTTATGTTCATTTTAAGAGTTAAAAGGCTATTAAGGTAAATGTGGGTATAGTGGACACTGTACCAATAGTGGCCACATAGATGATTAATTTTAAATAAAACGAGTTAGAGGCATCGAACAGCGTCAAAATTCATAGGCATAGTAGATTGTGCAATCAGGTAAGCTGATAAATTACCACCGATACCACAGATCAGCATGGGAAGGATATTTAAATATTTGAAAATAACAACATCGCCCGAGTGACTGAAATTTGATTTTGCTTATTGAATCGCGTAAGGAAACGAGTAAGTCGGAACTGATTTTTTCGTATTTATTACCGCTTGATTGACTTTTAAATTTATATCAAGATAAATAAGAGTGTATAAAATAATACTGAATAAAATTTATTGGAAAATGCTGACTTAACGAGGATTTATGGGGGTGTCCACTTTACCAACACATAATCTTAGATTTTCCAATAGTGGCCACCGCAATGGCGTCTAATAGAAACATAAATAATACTTAATTTGAATCAGTTTTTCTTCATAAACTGTTGACTGTGCTTTAAAATGAGGGTTAAATAAATTTGGTTTCATTCTGGCTTCGGGAACCAATGTTTTTAAAACATTGAATTACATGCTAAATTCCTCTCAAATCAGCTACAGCGTAGACTTTGGGCCGAAAACTATCAATTTTTTTTTAAATAAAGCTAATTTGATTGAATCTAAAATACATTTCGTTGGGAAGGAAGACTTAATTAGAAATAAACGACTATACCAAGAAAAACCCCTCAATTTCATGCATAAACCCCTCATATAGGCAGAAAAAGAGAGGTGTCCACTATTGATGCAAGAGGTGTCCACCATAGAAGCAACAGCTTCATCTATGTGGCCACTATAGATGCAATTTGGAGTACTTTTAAAAAATTAATTAAAAATACTTTGACCAATCTAATTAAAGTTTTTAATAGTAAAATCGAAAGAAGAAGATCCAATTAACCTAAAAATAGGATGATAACCGTTTCGAAGCAAATTGATTGGTATTTATTAAGAATTTAAGCAAAAATTTTCCTTAAAGTGTCCACTATACCCACATTTACCTTAATATTTTTTCAAAAGAAAATTTAAAAAATTTTTTTTTATTAAATTTTTTTTCACTTTTTTCAAATTAAAAACAAAAACTTTTTGGGTACATTCGTATTAGCCCGTCCATTCGCCAACAGGGGCGATAAGTCGCCAAGTCTGGTAAACCCCACAACACTACCGTTGATTCTGGTAACCCTGGAAAACGTAGCGAAATCGCGCTAGTTCCGATTGCTGCGCAAATGCGCGCAATTTGAATCGGTACGCCCATGGGTGAAATAATGTGTGCGCACCGCGCAGGTTGTTTTGAACGTAAATTCAACAGTGTTTACAAGGTAAGAACGAAGACTGCATCTGAAAGGTAGGAGTCTAAATGCTTTCGTGTCGTTCCACGGCGAACTTTGTTGCGCCATTTTGCCGAGCCCCAGAGTCTTTCAATGTTTTGCGTATGCACGCCGGTGGAAGGATCGACAAAAGATCGTTGGTGGTAGGATCGACCATTTTGCAAGTAAGTTAGTATCTTACCGAGTGATATCCGTAGTTTTGGTACATCCAAGAATACCGATTCCCTTCTATCTGAATCCTTACTGTTTCTGATACCCCCACAACGAGTTTGGTTATAGTTAGGGCAGGGGGGGTTTGGGGGGGCGGCAGCCCCCCCCCCCAACCACATGAAACTTTTATTTTTTATTTTCTGATGTTATAAAGATGTTTCTGATGTTGAAAAATGTGTTTTTGGCGATTCTGATGAAATCCCGTACTTTGGCGCGTTTTGGCGAAGTTGGCGAAAACGATGGACGGGCTAATACGAAAGTACCCTTTTTGAAAATGAGGATCATGATGCACCCCAAATCAACGACATAAAATTTACGAACAAAATGGGACTGATTTCAGGTTTTTAAGTTGTATAGTTCTAGAGTTATTAGCTGTTTAAAAATGCAGGAAAAACGACTTTACAAAATTTGTATGAACTTTAAAAAATTATATCTAACGAAACAAGAGTGATAGAGAGAAGAATGGAACCTGAAAGATTATGTCTATAACTATATTAGTTCCACATAAAAATATCATGAACAATATTTGATAGTTTAACCTTTGATTTGGTTAAAAAAATAATCGCAAAAATGAAGATTTTTCATATTTTGTCAAACTTTGGGGCCTATGCGCGATCGGAAGATATAAACCGATTTCGAAATTTTTTTTCTTTTTCTTTGTCTATATAATTCGCAACTTTTCCGCGCTATTAAAACTTCGAAATAAAAAATGAGTTTTTCGTCCCACCCTAGTAATTACCCCTTAAAACTATCCATTTGCTACAAATTTTCATATTTTAGAAACTTAAGCCTTTCTTGTCCTCTAGCGTGTAATTTAAAGACTAAAGTAATGGTTTTTTACCCTAAAAATCGAGTTCAAAGTCATTCATTTTGCTTTTTATGCACATTTTGGGGGTACCCTGCATCTTAAAAAGTTGACGTGATAGACAAAAACTACAACTACTTTTGGACTCAGGGGTTAAAAGTGATTCAAAAACAAGTCACAGTTCTAAGTCAACGAAATTGCCGTTCCCCAGTGTTACAATTAATCTATGGCATGTTAACAAAAAACTTTTATTTATGTTCAACTATGAATAGAAATTAAATTATACGTTACAGAAATTGAGTTTTAATTTATGACACTAAAAAAAGTTTTTGCTATTAAAAAATATGTGTTTTTTTATCGTGCATTAAAAAATATGTGCATTTTACATATGATGTTGAAACAGCATTTATAAATTTTGAAAATAACATGAGTTTTTCCATAGCAGAAAAAAATACTGATAGTCAAGAGTTTCACCAAAGTAGAATCATAATTAAAATATTCAATTCTAAAAAGCGATTATCAACATTAAAATATTCAATTCTAAAAAGCGGATTATCAACATTAAAATATTAACAAACTGATATTTAAATTTTTTAGAATTAATTTCCTCTGGACCTTGAAAGTCCCTGTGGACCCCCTAGATCTAGAAGTTAAAGTGGACCCCCAATTTTTATTTTCATGCCCGTGGACCCCCTGGGCCATATGGACCACTCTGGGAACCGCTGCTGTAGAACAATATGGCCCAACCCGCAGGAACATGCGAATGTAATGCAAAATGTAATGTCGACTTAAATTACACTGCTGGCCTTCCAAAATGGTACACCAAGAAGGAAAAAAGGTATCAAATCCAAAATTATTTCTATGATTGCAAATAGTATTAATGTGAAATGATTAAAAATTCAGCCTTCCTGGATGATAGGGGCCGAGAAAATCGCTGAGGAGTGTTGTATCACAGGTGTCCATTACGGCTGCCCAACGCCATAATATTGAGTGAAGGAGGCTCTAAATGAGCTTTGAGGGATTAGATTAGAGGACCATGTTGCCTCCTCAGGTAGTCCAAATTCATATGGTGCACCAGCGGACGTTGCATACCAGGCTAGGTGATTTCTCCTCTTTCATCGGACATGCTTTGTGGCGTTGGATCTTAAGAACGGGTAGGTCAGGGTAAAAATGCAACATAGGGGGATAAGAAGAAAGCTTGGACATTGAGTTCATCACGTGGTTGTGGTCGGCAGACGATCATGTTGCATTCCTTTTAAATTTATTTTTGAAAGTGCTCTAAAATTAAATATTTATTGTACTGAACTTCACGTCAATTGTCGAGCCGAAATAGCTCAGCTGGGAGAGCGTTAGACTGAAGATCTAAAGGTCCCTGGTTCGATCCCGGGTTTCGGCAGACGATCAAGTTGCGTTCCTTTTAAATTTATTTTTGAAAGTGTTCTAATGTTAAATATTTATTGCATTGAATCTCACCTCAACTGTCGAGCCGAAATAGCTCAGCTGGGAGAGCGTTAGACTGAAAATCTAAAGGTCCCTGGTTCGATCCCGGGTCTCGACAGACGATCGAGTTGCATTCATTTTAAATTTATTTTTGAAAGTGTTCTATATTAAATATTTATTGTATTGAATTTCACCTTAACTGTTGAGCCGAAATAGCTCAGTTGGGAGAGCGTTAGACTGAAGATCTAAAGGTCCCTGGTTCGATAACGGGTTTCGGCATACGATCAAGTTGCATACATTTTAAATTTATTTTTGAAAGTGTTCTTTTATTAAATAATTATTGCATTGAATTTCACCTAAACTGTCGAGCCGAAATAGCTCAGTTGGGAGAGCGTTAGACTGAAGATCTAAAGGTCCCTGGTTCGATCCCGGGTTTCGGCATACGATCAAGTTGCATTCCTTTTAAATTTATTTTTGAATGTGTTCTTTTATTAAATATTTATAGCATTGAATTTCACCTAAACTGTCGAGCCGAAATAGCTCAGCTGTAAGAGCGTTAGACTGAAGATCTAAAAGTCCCTGGTTCGATCCCGGGTTTCGGCAGACGATCAAGTAGCATACATTTTAAATTTATTTTTGAAAGTGTTCTTTTATTAAATATTTATTGCATTGAATTTCACCTCAACTGTCGAGCCGAAATAGCTCAGCTGGGAGAGCGTTAGACTGAAGATCTAAAGGACCCTGGTTCGATCCCGGGTTTCGGCAGACGATCAAGTTGCATTCCTTTTAAATTTATTTTTGAAAGTGTTCTTTTATTAAATATTTATAGCATTGAATTTCACCTAAGCTTTCGAGCCGAAATAGCTCAGCTGTGAGAGCGTTAGACTGAATATCTAAAGGTCCCTGGTTCGATCCCGGGTTTCGGCAGACTATCAAGATGCATACATTTTAAATTTATTTTTGAAAGTGTTCTAATATTAAATATTTATAGCATTGAATTTCACCTAAACTGTCGAGCCGAAATAGCTCAGCTGGGAGAGCGTTAGACTGAAGATCTAAAGGTCCCTGGTTCGATCCCGGGTTTCGGCGGACGATCAAGTTGCATACATTTTAAATTTATTTTTGAAATTGTTCTAATATTAAATATTTATTGCATTGAATTTCACCTCAACTGTCGAGCCGAAATAGCTCAGCTGGGAGAGCGTTAGACTGAAGATCTAAAGGCACCTGGTTCGATCCCGGGTTTCGGCAGACGATCAAGTTGCATTCATTTTAAATTTATTTTTGAAAGTGTTCTTTTATTAAATATTTATTGCATTGAATTTCACCTCAACTGTCGAGCCGAAATAGCTCAGCCGGGAGAGCGTTAGACTGAAGATCTAAAGCAGGGGTCGGCAAGTAATTTTACTTGGGGTCCAAATAATTTTGAAAATTTTTCATCGGTGTCCGGAGAAAAATATGCTACTATTACTAGTTTAAATTGTTATCTTCAGGTACACATAAATTTTTACAAAGATGTAATTTGAGTATGCTACCTGCTTAATAAAATTGTTAAATTTACTACGATTGGAAGTTTTAACATTAAAGTGGGGGGTCTGGGGGCTTCCCCAGGAATTTTTTCAATTTAGACCCATAAAAATAGTGTCAAAGCTAATATTTGTCGCGTAAAAGTACAAATTAATTATTTTCAAAATGGTATGGTGGTCCAGTAAATAACTTCACGCGGTCCGGATGCGGACCGCGGTCCGCCAGTTGCCGACCCCTGATCTAAAGGTCCCTGGTTCGATCCCGGGTTTCGGCAGACGATCAAGTTGCATTCCTTTTAAATTTATTTTTGAAAGTATTCTTTTATTAAATATTTATTGCATTGAATTTCACCTCAACCGTCGAGCCGAAATAGCTCAGCTGGGAGAGCGTTAGACTGAAGATCTAAAGGTCCCTGGTTCGATCCCGGGTTTCGGCAGACGATCAAGTTGCATTCCTTTTAAATTTATTTTTGAAAGTGTTCTTTTATTAAATATTTATTGCATTGAATTTCACCTCAACTGTCGATCCGAAATAGCTCAGCTGGGAGAGCGTTAGACTGAAGATCTAAAGGTCCCTGGTTCGATCCCGGGTTTCGGCAGACGATCAAGTTACATCCCTTTTAAATTTATTTTTGAAAGTGTTCTTTTATTAAATATTTATTGCATTGAATTTCACCTCAACTGTCGAGCCGAAATAGCTCAGCTTTGAGAGCGTTAGACTGAAGATCTAAAGGTCCCTGGTTCGATCCCGGGTTTCGGCAGACGATCAAGTTGCATTCCTTTTAAATTTATTTTTGAAAGTGTTCTTTTATTAAATATTTATTGCATTGGATTTCACCTAAACTGTCGAGCCGAAATCGCACAGCTGGGAGAGCGTTAGAATGAAGATCTAAAGGTCCCTGGTTCGATCCCGGGTTTCGGCAGACGATCAAGTTGCATTCCTTTTAAATTTATTTTTGAAAGTGTTCTTTTATTAAATATTTATTGCATTGGATTTCACCTAAACTGTCGAGCCGAAATAGCACAGCTGGGAGAGCGTTAGATTGAAGATCTAAAGGTCCCTGGTTCGATCCCGGTTTTCGGCAGACGATCAAGTTGCATACATTATAAATTTATTTTTGAAAGTGTTCTAATATTAAATATTTATAGCATTGAATTTCCCCTAAACGGTCGAGCCCAAAATAGCTCAGCTGGGAGAGCGTTAGACTGAAGATCTAAAGGTCCCTGGTCCGATCCCGGGTTTCGGCAGACGATCATGTTGCATTCCTTTTAAATTTATTTTTGAAAGTGTTCTTTTATTAAATAATTATTGCATTGAATTTCACCTCAACTGTCGAGCCGAAATAGCTCAGCTGGGAGAGTGTTAGACTGAAGATCTAAAGGTCCCTGGTTCGATCCCGGGTTTCGGCAGACGATCATGTTGCATTCCTTTAAATTTATTTTTGAAAGTGTTCTTTTATTAAATATTCATTGCATTGAATTTCACCTCAACTGTCGAGCCGAAATAGCTCAGCTGGGAGAGCGTTAGACTGAAGATCTAAAGGTCCCTGGTTCGATCCCGGGTTTCGGCAGACGATCAAGTTGCATTCCTTTTAAATTTATTTTTGAAAGTGTTCTTTTATTAAATATTTATAGCATTGAATTTCACCTAAGCTTTCGAGCCGAAATAGCTCAGCTGTGAGAGCGTTAGACTGAATATCTAAAGGTCCCTGGTTCGATCCCGGGTTTCGGCAGACTATCAAGATGCATACATTTTAAATTTATTTTTGAAAGTGTTCTAATATTAAATATTTATAGCATTGAATTTCACCTAAACTGTCGAGCCGAAATAGCTCAGCTGGGAGAGCGTTAGACTGAAGATCTAAAGGTCCCTGGTTCGATCCCGGGTTTCGGCGGACGATCAAGTTGCATACATTTTAAATTTATTTTTGAAAGTGTTCTAATATTAAATATTTATTGCATTGAATTTCACCTCAACTGTCGAGCCGAAATAGCTCAGCTGGGAGAGCGTTAGACTGAAGATCTAAAGGCCCCTGGTTCGATCCCGGGTTTCGGCAGACGATCAAGTTGCATTCATTTAAAATTTATTTTTGAAAGTGTTCTTTTATTAAATATTTATAGCATTGAATTTCACCTAAGCTTTCGAGCCGAAATAGCTCAGCTGTGAGAGCGTTAGACTGAATATCTAAAGGTCCCTGGTTTGATCCCGGGTTTCGTCAGACTATCAAGATGCATACATTTTAAATTTATTTTTGAAAGTGTTCTAATATTAAATATTTATAGCATTGAATTTCACCTAAACTGTCGAGCCGAAATAGCTCAGCTGGGAGAGCGTTAGACTGAAGATCTAAAGGTCCCTGGTTCGATCCCGGGTTTCGGCGGACGATCAAGTTGCATACATTTTAAATTTATTTTTGAAAGTGTTCTAATATTAAATATTTATTGCATTGAATTTCACCTCAACTGTCGAGCCGAAATAGCTCAGCCGGGAGAGCGTTAGACTGAAGATCTAAAGCAGGGGTCGGCAAGTAATTTTACTTGGGGTCCAAATAATTTTGAAAATTTTTCATCGGGGTCCGGAGAAAAATATGCTACTATTACTAGTTTAAATTGTTATCTTCAGATACACATAAATTTTTACAAAGATGTAATTTGAGTATGCTACCTGCTTAATAAAATTGTTAAATTTAATACGATTGGAAGTTTTAACATTAAAGTGGGGGGTCTGGGGGCTTCCCCAGGAATTTTTTCAATTTAGACCCATAAAAATAGTGTCAAAGCTAATATTTGTCGCGTAAAAGTACAAATTAATTATTTTCAAAATGGTATGGTGGTCCAGTAAATAACTTCACGCGGTCCGGATGCGGACCGCGGTCCGCCAGTTGCCGACCCCTGATCTAAAGGTCCCTGGTTCGATCCCGGGTTTCGGCAGACGATCAAGTTGCATTCCTTTTAAATTTATTTTTGAAAGTATTCTTTTATTAAATATTTATTGCATTGAATTTCACCTCAACCGTCGAGCCGAAATAGCTCAGCTGGGAGAGCGTTAGACTGAAGATCTAAAGGTCCCTGGTTCGATCCCGGGTTTCGGCAGACGATCAAGTTGCATTCCTTTTAAATTTATTTTTGAAAGTGTTCTTTTATTAAATATTTATTGCATTGAATTTCACCTCAACTGTCGATCCGAAATAGCTCAGCTGGGAGAGCGTTAGACTGAAGATCTAAAGGTCCCTGGTTCGATCCCGGGTTTCGGCAGACGATCAAGTTACATCCCTTTTAAATTTATTTTTGAAAGTATTCTTTTATTAAATATTTATTGCATTGAATTTCACCTCAACTGTCGAGCCGAAATAGCTCAGCTTTGAGAGCGTTAGACTGAAGATCTAAAGGTCCCTGGTTCGATCCCGGGTTTCGGCAGACGATCAAGTTGCATTCCTTTTAAATTTATTTTTGAAAGTGTTCTTTTATTAAATATTTATTGCATTGGATTTCACCTAAACTGTCGAGCCGAAATCGCACAGCTGGGAGAGCGTAAGAATGAAGATCTAAAGGTCCCTGGTTCGATCCCGGGTTTCGGCAGACGATCAAGTTGCATTCCTTTTAAATTTATTTTTGAAAGTGTTCTTTTATTAAATATTTATTGCATTGGATTTCACCTAAACTGTCGAGCCGAAATAGCACAGCTGGGAGAGCGTTAGATTGAAGATCTAAAGGTCCCTGGTTCGGTCCCGGGTTTCGGCAGACGATCAAGTTGCATACATTATAAATTTATTTTTGAAAGTGTTCTAATATTAAATATTTATAGCATTGAATTTCCCCTAAACGGTCGAGCCCAAAATAGCTCAGCTGGGAGAGCGTTAGACTGAAGATCTAAAGGTCCCTGGTCCGATCCCGGGTTTCGGCAGACGATCATGTTGCATTCCTTTTAAATTTATTTTTGAAAGTGTTCTTTTATTAAATAATTATTGCATTGAATTTCACCTCAACTGTCGAGCCGAAATAGCTCAGCTGGGAGAGTGTTAGACTGAAGATCTAAAGGTCCCTGGTCCTATCCCGGGTTTCGGCAGACGATCATGTTGCATTCCTTTTAAATTTATTTTTGAAAGTGTTCTTTTATTAAATAATTATTGCATTGAATTTCACCTAAACTGTCGAGCCGAAATAGCTCAGCTGGGGGAGCGTTAGACTGAAGATCTAAAGGTCCCTGGTTCGATCCCGGGTTTCGGCAGACGATCAAGTTGCATTCATTTTAAATTTATTTTTGAAAGTGTTCTAATATTAAATATTTATAGCATTGAATTTCCCCTAAACGGTCGAGCCGAAATAGCTCAGCTGGGAGAGCGTTAGACTGAAGATCTAGAGGTCCCTGGTTCGATCCCGGGTTTCGGCAGACGATCAAGTTGCATACATTATAAATTTATTTTTGAAAGTGTTCTAATATTAAATATTTATAGCATTGAATTTCCCCTAAATGGTCGAGCCGAAATAGCTCAGCTGGGAGAGCGTTAGATTGAAGATCTAAAGGTCCCTGGTTCGATCCCGGGTTTCGGCAGTCGATCAAGTTGCATACATTATAAATTTATTTTTGAAAGTGTTCTAATATTAAATATTTATAGCATTGAATTTCCCCTAAATGGTCGAGCCGAAATAGCTCAGCTGGGAGAGCGTTAGACTGAAGATCTAAAGGTCCCTGGTCCGATCCCGGGTTTCGGCAGACGATCATGTTGCATTCCTTTAAAATTTATTTTTGAAAGTGTTCTTTTATTTAATAATTATTGCATTGAATTTCACCTCAACTGTCGAGCCGAAATAGCTCAGCTGGGAGAGCGTTAGACTGAAGATCTAAAGGTCCCTGGTTCGATCCCGGGTTTCGGCAGATGATGAAGTTGCATACATTTTAAATTTATTTTTGAAAGTGTTCTTTTATTAAATAATTATTGCATTGAATTTTACCTAAACTGTCGAGCCGCAATAGCTCAGTTGGGAGAGCGTTAGACTGAAGATCTAAAGGTCCCTGGTTCGATCCCGGGTTTCGGCGGACGATCAAGTTGCGTTCATTTTAAATTTATTTTTTAAAGTGTTCTAATATTAAATATTTATTGCATTGAATTTCACCTCAACTGTCGAGCCGAAATAGCTCAGCTGGGAGAGCGTTAGACTGAAGATCTAAAGGCACCTGGTTCGATCCCGGGTTTCGGCAGACGATCAAGTTGCATTCATTTTAAATTTATTTTTGAAAGTGTTCTTTTATTAAATATTTATTGCATTGAATTTCACCTCAACTGTCGAGCCGAAATAGCTCAGCCGGGAGAGCGTTAGACTGAAGATCTAAAGCAGGGGTCGGCAAGTAATTTTACTTGGGGTCCAAATAATTTTGAAAATTTTTCATCGGGGTCCGGAGAAAAATATGCTACTATTACTAGTTTAAATTGTTATCTTCAGATACACATAAATTTTTACAAATATGTAATTTGAGTATGCTACCTGCTTAATAAAATTGTTAAATTTACTACGATTGGAAGTTTTAACATTAAAGTGGGGGGTCTGGGGGCTTCCCCAGGAATTTTTTCAATTTAGACCCATAAAAATAGTGTCAAAGCTAATATTTGTCGCGTAAAAGTACAAATTAATTATTTTCAAAATGGTATGGTGGTCCAGTAAATAACTTCACGCGGTTTGGATGCGGACCGCGGTCCGCCAGTTGCCGACCCCTGATCTAAAGGTCCCTGGTTCGATCCCGGGTTTCGGCAGACGATCAAGTTGCATTCCTTTTAAATTTATTTTTGAAAGTATTCTTTTATTAAATATTTATTGCATTGAATTTCACCTCAACTGTCGATCCGAAATAGCTCAGCTGGGAGAGCGTTAGACTGAAGATCTAAAGGTCCCTGGTTCGATCCCGGGTTTCGGCAGACGATCAAGTTGCATTCCTTTTAAATTTATTTTTGAAAGTGTTCTTTTATTAAATATTTATTGCATTGAATTTCACCTCAACTGTCGATCCGAAATAGCTCAGCTGGGAGAGCGTTAGACTGAAGATCTAAAGGTCCCTGGTTCGATCCCGGGTTTCGGCAGACGATCAAGTTACATCCCTTTTAAATTTATTTTTGAAAGTGTTCTTTTATTAAATATTTATTGCATTGAATTTCACCTCAACTGTCGAGCCGAAATAGCTCAGCTTTGAGAGCGTTAGACTGAAGATCTAAAGGTCCCTGGTTCGATCCCGGGTTTCGGCAGACGATCAAGTTGCATTCCTTTTAAATTTATTTTTGAAAGTGTTCTTTTATTAAATATTTATTGCATTGGATTTCACCTAAACTGTCGAGCCGAAATCGCACAGCTGGGAGAGCGTTAGAATGAAGATCTAAAGGTCCCTGGTTCGATCCCGGGTTTCGGCAGACGATCAAGTTGCATTCCTTTTAAATTTATTTTTGAAAGTGTTCTTTTATTAAATATTTATTGCATTGGATTTCACCTAAACTGTCGAGCCGAAATAGCACAGCTGGGAGAGCGTTAGATTGAAGATCTAAAGGTCCCTGGTTCGATCCCGGGTTTCGGCAGACGATCAAGTTGCATACATTATAAATTTATTTTTGAAAGTGTTCTAATATTAAATATTTATAGCATTGAATTTCCCCTAAACGGTCAAGCCCAAAATAGCTCAGCTGGGAGAGCGTTAGACTGAAGATCTAAAGGTCCCTGGTCCGATCCCGGGTTTCGGCAGACGATCATGTTGCATTCCTTTTAAATTTATTTTTGAAAGTGTTCTTTTATTAAATAATTATTGCATTGAATTTCACCTCAACTGTCGAGCCGAAATAGCTCAGCTGGGAGAGCGTTAGACTGAAGATCTAAAGCAGGGGTCGGCAAGTAATTTTACTTGGGGTCCAAATAATTTTGAAAATTTTTCATCGGGGTCCGGAGAAAAATATGCTACTATTACTAGTTTAAATTGTTATCTTCAGATACACATAAATTTTTACAAATATGTAATTTGAGTATGCTACCTGCTTAATAAAATTGTTAAATTTACTACGATTGGAAGTTTTAACATTAAAGTGGGGGGTCTGGGGGCTTCCCCAGGAATTTTTTCAATTTAGACCCATAAAAATAGTGTCAAAGCTAATATTTGTCGCGTAAAAGTACAAATTAATTATTTTCAAAATGGTATGGTGGTCCAGTAAATAACTTCACGCGGTTTGGATGCGGACCGCGGTCCGCCAGTTGCCGACCCCTGATCTAAAGGTCCCTGGTTCGATCCCGGGTTTCGGCAGACGATCAAGTTGCATTCCTTTTAAATTTATTTTTGAAAGTATTCTTTTATTAAATATTTATTGCATTGAATTTCACCTCAACTGTCGATCCGAAATAGCTCAGCTGGGAGAGCGTTAGACTGAAGATCTAAAGGTCCCTGGTTCGATCCCGGGTTTCGGCAGACGATCAAGTTGCATTCCTTTTAAATTTATTTTTGAAAGTGTTCTTTTATTAAATATTTATTGCATTGAATTTCACCTCAACTGTCGATCCGAAATAGCTCAGCTGGGAGAGCGTTAGACTGAAGATCTAAAGGTCCCTGGTTCGATCCCGGGTTTCGGCAGACGATCAAGTTACATCCCTTTTAAATTTATTTTTGAAAGTGTTCTTTTATTAAATATTTATTGCATTGAATTTCACCTCAACTGTCGAGCCGAAATAGCTCAGCTTTGAGAGCGTTAGACTGAAGATCTAAAGGTCCCTGGTTCGATCCCGGGTTTCGGCAGACGATCAAGTTGCATTCCTTTTAAATTTATTTTTGAAAGTGTTCTTTTATTAAATATTTATTGCATTGGATTTCACCTAAACTGTCGAGCCGAAATCGCACAGCTGGGAGAGCGTTAGAATGAAGATCTAAAGGTCCCTGGTTCGATCCCGGGTTTCGGCAGACGATCAAGTTGCATTCCTTTTAAATTTATTTTTGAAAGTGTTCTTTTATTAAATATTTATTGCATTGGATTTCACCTAAACTGTCGAGCCGAAATAGCACAGCTGGGAGAGCGTTAGATTGAAGATCTAAAGGTCCCTGGTTCGATCCCGGGTTTCGGCAGACGATCAAGTTGCATACATTATAAATTTATTTTTGAAAGTGTTCTAATATTAAATATTTATAGCATTGAATTTCCCCTAAACGGTCAAGCCCAAAATAGCTCAGCTGGGAGAGCGTTAGACTGAAGATCTAAAGGTCCCTGGTCCGATCCCGGGTTTCGGCAGACGATCATGTTGCATTCCTTTTAAATTTATTTTTGAAAGTGTTCTTTTATTAAATAATTATTGCATTGAATTTCACCTCAACTGTCGAGCCGAAATAGCTCAGCTGGGAGAGCGTTAGACTGAAGATCTAAAGCAGGGGTCGGCAAGTAATTTTACTTGGGGTCCAAATAATTTTGAAAATTTTTCATCGGGGTCCGGAGAAAAATATGCTACTATTACTAGTTTAAATTGTTATCTTCAGATACACATAAATTTTTACAAAGATGTAATTTGAGTATGCTACCTGCTTAATAAAATTGTTAAATTTAATACGATTGGAAGTTTTAACATTAAAGTGGGGGGTCTGGGGGCTTCCCCAGGAATTTTTTCAATTTAGACCCATAAAAATAGTGTCAAAGCTAATATTTGTCGCGTAAAAGTACAAATTAATTATTTTCAAAATGGTATGGTGGTCCAGTAAATAACTTCACGCGGTTTGGATGCGGACCGCGGTCCGCCAGTTGCCGACCCCTGATCTAAAGGTCCCTGGTTCGATCCCGGGTTTCGGCAGACGATCAAGTTGCATTCCTTTTAAATTTATTTTTGAAAGTATTCTTTTATTAAATATTTATTGCATTGAATTTCACCTCAACCGTCGAGCCGAAATAGCTCAGCTGGGAGAGCGTTAGACTGAAGATCTAAAGGTCCCTGGTTCGATCCCGGGTTTCGGCAGACGATCAAGTTGCATTCCTTTTAAATTTATTTTTGAAAGTGTTCTTTTATTAAATATTTATTGCATTGAATTTCACCTCAACTGTCGATCCGAAATAGCTCAGCTGGGAGAGCGTTAGACTGAAGATCTAAAGGTCCCTGGTTCGATCCCGGGTTTCGGCAGACGATCAAGTTACATCCCTTTTAAATTTATTTTTGAAAGTGTTCTTTTATTAAATATTTATTGCATTGAATTTCACCTCAACTGTCGAGCCGAAATAGCTCAGCTTTGAGAGCGTTAGACTGAAGATCTAAAGGTCCCTGGTTCGATCCCGGGTTTCGGCAGACGATCAAGTTGCATTCCTTTTAAATTTATTTTTGAAAGTGTTCTTTTATTAAATATTTATTGCATTGGATTTCACCTAAACTGTCGAGCCGAAATCGCACAGCTGGGAGAGCGTTAGAATGAAGATCTAAAGGTCCCTGGTTCGATCCCGGGTTTCGGCAGACGATCAAGTTGCATTCCTTTTAAATTTATTTTTGAAAGTGTTCTTTTATTAAATATTTATTGCATTGGATTTCACCTAAACTGTCGAGCCGAAATAGCACAGCTGGGAGAGCGTTAGATTGAAGATCTAAAGGTCCCTGGTTCGATCCCGGGTTTCGGCAGACGATCAAGTTGCATACATTATAAATTTATTTTTGAAAGTGTTCTAATATTAAATATTTATAGCATTGAATTTCCCCTAAACGGTCAAGCCCAAAATAGCTCAGCTGGGAGAGCGTTAGACTGAAGATCTAAAGGTCCCTGGTCCGATCCCGGGTTTCGGCAGACGATCATGTTGCATTCCTTTTAAATTTATTTTTGAAAGTGTTCTTTTATTAAATAATTATTGCATTGAATTTCACCTCAACTGTCGAGCCGAAATAGCTCAGCTGGGAGAGCGTTAGACTGAAGATCTAAAGCAGGGGTCGGCAAGTAATTTTACTTGGGGTCCAAATAATTTTGAAAATTTTTCATCGGGGTCCGGAGAAAAATATGCTACTATTACTAGTTTAAATTGTTATCTTCAGATACACATAAATTTTTACAAAGATGTAATTTGAGTATGCTACCTGCTTAATAAAATTGTTAAATTTAATACGATTGGAAGTTTTAACATTAAAGTGGGGGGTCTGGGGGCTTCCCCAGGAATTTTTTCAATTTAGACCCATAAAAATAGTGTCAAAGCTAATATTTGTCGCGTAAAAGTACAAATTAATTATTTTCAAAATGGTATGGTGGTCCAGTAAATAACTTCACGCGGTCCGGATGCGGACCGCGGTCCGCCAGTTGCCGACCCCTGATCTAAAGGTCCCTGGTTCGATCCCGGGTTTCGGCAGACGATCAAGTTGCATTCCTTTTAAATTTATTTTTGAAAGTATTCTTTTATTAAATATTTATTGCATTGAATTTCACCTCAACCGTCGAGCCGAAATAGCTCAGCTGGGAGAGCGTTAGACTGAAGATCTAAAGGTCCCTGGTTCGATCCCGGGTTTCGGCAGACGATCAAGTTGCATTCCTTTTAAATTTATTTTTGAAAGTGTTCTTTTATTAAATATTTATTGCATTGAATTTCACCTCAACTGTCGATCCGAAATAGCTCAGCTGGGAGAGCGTTAGACTGAAGATCTAAAGGTCCCTGGTTCGATCCCGGGTTTCGGCAGACGATCAAGTTACATCCCTTTTAAATTTATTTTTGAAAGTATTCTTTTATTAAATATTTATTGCATTGAATTTCACCTCAACTGTCGAGCCGAAATAGCTCAGCTTTGAGAGCGTTAGACTGAAGATCTAAAGGTCCCTGGTTCGATCCCGGGTTTCGGCAGACGATCAAGTTGCATTCCTTTTAAATTTATTTTTGAAAGTGTTCTTTTATTAAATATTTATTGCATTGGATTTCACCTAAACTGTCGAGCCGAAATCGCACAGCTGGGAGAGCGTTAGAATGAAGATCTAAAGGTCCCTGGTTCGATCCCGGGTTTCGGCAGACGATAAAGTTGCATACATTTTAAATTTATTTTTGAAAGTGTTCTTTTATTAAATAATTATTGCATTAAATTTCACCTCAACTGTCGAGCCGAAATAGCTCAGCTGGGAGAGCGTTAGACTGAAGATCTAAAGGTCCCTGGTTCGATCCCGGGTTTCGGCAGATGATCAAGTTGCATACATTTTAAATTTATTTTTGAAAGTGTTCTAATACTAAATATTTATAACATTGAATTTAAACTAAACTGTCGAGCCGAAATAGCTCAGCTGGGAGAGCGTTAGACTGAAGATCTAAAGGTCCCTGGTTCGATCCCGGGTTTCGGCAGACGATCAAGTTGCATACATTTTAAATTTATTTTTGAAAGTGTTCTAATATTAAATATTTATAGCATTGAATTTCACCTAAACTGTCGAGCCGAAATAGCTCAGCTGGGAGAGCGTTAGACTGAAGATCTAAAGGTCCCTGGTTCGATCCCGGGTTTCGGCAGATGATCAAGTTGCATACATTTTAAATTTATTTTTGAAAGTGTTCTTTTATTAAATTATTATTGCATTGAATTTCACCTAAACTGTCGAGCCGAAATAGCTCAGCTGGGAGAGCGTTAGACTGAAGATCTAAAGGTCCCTGGTTTGATCCCGGGTTTCGGCATACGATCAAGTTGCATTCCTTTTAAATTTATTCTTGAAAGTATTCTTTTATTAAATATTTATAGCATTGAATTTCACCTAAACTGTCGAGCCGAAATAGCTCAGCTGTGAGAGCGGTAGACTGAAGATCTAAAGGTCCCTGGTTCGATCCCGGGTTTCGGCAGACGATCAAGTTGCATACATTTTAAATTTATTTTTGAAAGTGTTCTAATATTAAATATTTATAACATTGAATTTAAACTAAACTGACGAGCCGAAATAGCTCAGCTGGGAGAGCGTTAGACTGAAGATCTAAAGGTCCCTGGTTCGATCCCGGGTTTCGGCAGACGATCAAGTTGCATACATTTTAAATTTATTTTTGAAAGTGTTCTAATATTAAATATTTATAGCATTGAACTTCACCTAAACTGTCGAGCCGAAATAGCTCAGCTGGGAGAGCGTTAGACTGAAGATCTAAAGGTCCCTGGTTCGATCCCGGGTTTCGGCATACGATCAAGTTGCATTCCTTTTAAATTTATTTTTGAAAGTGTTCTAATATTAAATATTTATAGCATTGAATTTCCCCTAAATGGTCGAGCCGAAATAGCTCAGCTGGGAGAGCGTTAGATTGAAGATCTAAAGGTCCCTGGTTCGATCCCGGGTTTCGGCAGACGATCAAGTTGCATACATTATAAATTTATTTTTGAAAGTGTTCTAATATTAAATATTTATAGCATTGAATTTCCCCTAAACGGTCGAGCCGAAATAGCTCAGCTGGGAGAGCGTTAGACTGAAGATCTAAAGGTCCCTGGTTCGATCCCGGGTTTCGGCGGACGATCAAGTTGCATACATTTTAAATTTATTTTTGAAAGTGTTCTAATATTAAATATTTATTGCATTGAATTTCACCTCAACTGTCGAGCCGAAATAGCTCAGCTGGGAGAGCGTTAGACTGAAGATCTAAAGGTCCCTGGTTCGATCCCGGGTTTCGGCGGACGATCAAGTTGCATACATTTTAAATTTATTTTTGAAAGTGTTCTAATATTAAATATTTATAGCATTGAATTTCACCTAAACTGTCGAGCCGAAATAGCTCAGCTGGGAGAGCGTTAGACTGAAGATCTAAAGGTCCCTGGTTCGATCCCGGGTTTCGGCGGACGATCAAGTTGCATACATTTTAAATTTATTTTTGAAAGTGTTCTAATATTAAATATTTATTGCATTGAATTTCACCTCAACTGTCGAGCCGAAATAGCTCACCTGGGAGAGCGTTAGACTGAAGATCTAAAGGCCCCTGGTTCGATCCCGGGTTTCGGCAGACGATCAAGTTGCATTCATTTAAAATTTATTTTTGAAAGTGTTCTTTTATTAAATATTTATAGCATTGAATTTCACCTAAGCTTTCGAGCCGAAATAGCTCAGCTGTGAGAGCGTTAGACTGAATATCTAAAGGTCCCTGGTTCGATCCCGGGTTTCGGCAGACTATCAAGATGCATACATTTTAAATTTATTTTTGAAAGTGTTCTAATATTAAATATTTATAGCATTGAATTTCACCTAAACTGTCGAGCCGAAATAGCTCAGCTTGGAGAGCGTTAGACTGAAGATCTAAAGGTCCCTGGTTCGATCCCGGGTTTCGGCGGACGATCAAGTTGCATACATTTTAAATTTATTTTTGAAAGTGTTCTAATATTAAATATTTATTGCATTGAATTTCACCTCAACTGTCGAGCCGAAATAGCTCAGCCGGGAGAGCGTTAGACTGAAGATCTAAAGCAGGGGTCGGCAAGTAATTTTACTTGGGGTCCAAATAATTTTGAAAATTTTTCATCGGGGTCCGGAGAAAAATATGCTACTATTACTAGTTTAAATTGTTATCTTCAGATACACATAAATTTTAACAAAGATGTAATTTGAGTATGCTACCTGCTTAATAAAATTGTTAAATTTAATACGATTGGAAGTTTTAACATTAAAGTGGGGGGTCTGGGGGCTTCCCCAGGAATTTTTTCAATTTAGACCCATAAAAATAGTGTCAAAGCTAATATTTGTCGCGTAAAAGTACAAATTAATTATTTTCAAAATGGTATGGTGGTCCAGTAAATAACTTCACGCGGTCCGGATGCGGACCGCGGTCCGCCAGTTGCCGACCCCTGATCTAAAGGTCCCTGGTTCGATCCCGGGTTTCGGCAGACGATCAAGTTGCATTCCTTTTAAATTTATTTTTGAAAGTATTCTTTTATTAAATATTTATTGCATTGAATTTCACCTCAACCGTCGAGCCGAAATAGCTCAGCTGGGAGAGCGTTAGACTGAAGATCTAAAGGTCCCTGGTTCGATCCCGGGTTTCGGCAGACGATCAAGTTGCATTCCTTTTAAATTTATTTTTGAAAGTGTTCTTTTATTAAATATTTATTGCATTGAATTTCACCTCAACTGTCGATCCGAAATAGCTCAGCTGGGAGAGCGTTAGACTGAAGATCTAAAGGTCCCTGGTTCGATCCCGGGTTTCGGCAGACGATCAAGTTACATCCCTTTTAAATTTATTTTTGAAAGTGTTCTTTTATTAAATATTTATTGCATTGAATTTCACCTCAACTGTCGAGCCGAAATAGCTCAGCTTTGAGAGCGTTAGACTGAAGATCTAAAGGTCCCTGGTTCGATCCCGGGTTTCGGCAGACGATCAAGTTGCATTCCTTTTAAATTTATTTTTGAAAGTGTTCTTTTATTAAATATTTATTGCATTGGATTTCACCTAAACTGTCGAGCCGAAATCGCACAGCTGGGAGAGCGTTAGAATGAAGATCTAAAGGTCCCTGGTTCGATCCCGGGTTTCGGCAGACGATCAAGTTGCATTCCTTTTAAATTTAATTTTGAAAGTGTTCTTTTATTAAATATTTATTGCATTGGATTTCACCTAAACTGTCGAGCCGAAATAGCACAGCTGGGAGAGCGTTAGATTGAAGATCTAAAGGTCCCTGGTTCGATCCCGGGTTTCGGCAGACGATCAAGTTGCATACATTATAAATTTATTTTTGAAAGTGTTCTAATATTAAATATTTATAGCATTGAATTTCCCCTAAACGGTCGAGCCCAAAATAGCTCAGCTGGGAGAGCGTTAGACTGAAGATCTAAAGGTCCCTGGTCCGATCCCGGGTTTCGGCAGACGATCATGTTGCATTCCTTTTAAATTTATTTTTGAAAGTGTTCTTTTATTAAATAATTATTGCATTGAATTTCACCTCAACTGTCGAGCCGAAATAGCTCAGCTGGGAGAGTGTTAGACTGAAGATCTAAAGGTCCCTGGTTCGATCCCGGATTTCGGCAGACGATCAAGTTGCATTCCTTTAAATTTATTTTTGAAAGTGTTCTTTTATTAAATAATTATTGCATTGAATTTCACCTAAACTGTCGAGCCGAAATAGCTCAGCTGGGAGAGCGTTAGACTGAAGATCTAAAGGTCCCTGGTTCGATCCCGGGTTTCGGCGGACGATCAAGTTGCATACATTTTAAATTTATTTTTGAAAGTGTTCTAATATTAAATATTTATTGCATTGAATTTCACCTCAACTGTCGAGCCGAAATAGCTCAGCTGGGAGAGCGTTAGACTGAAGATCTAAAGGTCCCTGGTTCGATCCCGGGTTTCGGCGGACGATCAAGTTGCATACATTTTAAATTTATTTTTGAAAGTGTTCTAATATTAAATATTTATAGCATTGAATTTCACCTAAACTGTCGAGCCGAAATAGCTCAGCTGGGAGAGCGTTAGACTGAAGATCTAAAGGTCCCTGGTTCGATCCCGGGTTTCGGCGGACGATCAAGTTGCATACATTTTAAATTTATTTTTGAAAGTGTTCTAATATTAAATATTTATTGCATTGAATTTCACCTCAACTGTCGAGCCGAAATAGCTCAGCTGGGAGAGCGTTAGACTGAAGATCTAAAGGCCCCTGGTTCGATCCCGGGTTTCGGCAGACGATCAAGTTGCATTCATTTAAAATTTATTTTTGAAAGTGTTCTTTTATTAAATATTTATAGCATTGAATTTCACCTAAGCTTTCGAGCCGAAATAGCTCAGCTGTGAGAGCGTTAGACTGAATATCTAAAGGTCCCTGGTTCGATCCCGGGTTTCGGCAGACTATCAAGATGCATACATTTTAAATTTATTTTTGAAAGTGTTCTAATATTAAATATTTATAGCATTGAATTTCACCTAAACTGTCGAGCCGAAATAGCTCAGCTTGGAGAGCGTTAGACTGAAGATCTAAAGGTCCCTGGTTCGATCCCGGGTTTCGGCGGACGATCAAGTTGCATACATTTTAAATTTATTTTTGAAAGTGTTCTAATATTAAATATTTATTGCATTGAATTTCACCTCAACTGTCGAGCCGAAATAGCTCAGCCGGGAGAGCGTTAGACTGAAGATCTAAAGCAGGGGTCGGCAAGTAATTTTACTTGGGGTCCAAATAATTTTGAAAATTTTTCATCGGGGTCCGGAGAAAAATATGCTACTATTACTAGTTTAAATTGTTATCTTCAGATACACATAAATTTTAACAAAGATGTAATTTGAGTATGCTACCTGCTTAATAAAATTGTTAAATTTAATACGATTGGAAGTTTTAACATTAAAGTGGGGGGTCTTGAATTGGGGCATTGAATTTCACCTCAACTGTCGAGCCGAAATAGCTCAGCTGGGAGAGCGTTAGACTGAAGATCTAAAGCAGGGGTCGGCAAGTAATTTTACTTGGGGTCCAAATAATTTTGAAAATTTTTCATCGGGGTCCGGAGAAAAATATGCTACTATTACTAGTTTAAATTGTTATCTTCAGATACACATAAATTTTTACAAAGATGTAATTTGAGTATGCTACCTGCTTAATAAAATTGTTAAATTTAATACGATTGGAAGTTTTAACATTAAAGTGGGGGGTCTGGGGGCTTCCCCAGGAATTTTTTCAATTTAGACCCATAAAAATAGTGTCAAAGCTAATATTTGTCGCGTAAAAGTACAAATTAATTATTTTCAAAATGGTATGGTGGTCCAGTAAATAACTTCACGCGGTCCGGATGCGGACCGCGGTCCGCCAGTTGCCGACCCCTGATCTAAAGGTCCCTGGTTCGATCCCGGGTTTCGGCAGACGATCAAGTTGCATTCCTTTTAAATTTATTTTTGAAAGTATTCTTTTATTAAATATTTATTGCATTGAATTTCACCTCAACCGTCGAGCCGAAATAGCTCAGCTGGGAGAGCGTTAGACTGAAGATCTAAAGGTCCCTGGTTCGATCCCGGGTTTCGGCAGACGATCAAGTTGCATTCCTTTTAAATTTATTTTTGAAAGTGTTCTTTTATTAAATATTTATTGCATTGAATTTCACCTCAACTGTCGATCCGAAATAGCTCAGCTGGGAGAGCGTTAGACTGAAGATCTAAAGGTCCCTGGTTCGATCCCGGGTTTCGGCAGACGATCAAGTTACATCCCTTTTAAATTTATTTTTGAAAGTATTCTTTTATTAAATATTTATTGCATTGAATTTCACCTCAACTGTCGAGCCGAAATAGCTCAGCTTTGAGAGCGTTAGACTGAAGATCTAAAGGTCCCTGGTTCGATCCCGGGTTTCGGCAGACGATCAAGTTGCATTCCTTTTAAATTTATTTTTGAAAGTGTTCTTTTATTAAATATTTATTGCATTGGATTTCACCTAAACTGTCGAGCCGAAATCGCACAGCTGGGAGAGCGTTAGAATGAAGATCTAAAGGTCCCTGGTTCGATCCCGGGTTTCGGCAGACGATAAAGTTGCATACATTTTAAATTTATTTTTGAAAGTGTTCTTTTATTAAATAATTATTGCATTAAATTTCACCTCAACTGTCGAGCCGAAATAGCTCAGCTGGGAGAGCGTTAGACTGAAGATCTAAAGGTCCCTGGTTCGATCCCGGGTTTCGGCAGATGATCAAGTTGCATACATTTTAAATTTATTTTTGAAAGTGTTCTAATACTAAATATTTATAACATTGAATTTAAACTAAACTGTCGAGCCGAAATAGCTCAGCTGGGAGAGCGTTAGACTGAAGATCTAAAGGTCCCTGGTTCGATCCCGGGTTTCGGCAGACGATCAAGTTGCATACATTTTAAATTTATTTTTGAAAGTGTTCTAATATTAAATATTTATAGCATTGAATTTCACCTAAACTGTCGAGCCGAAATAGCTCAGCTGGGAGAGCGTTAGACTGAAGATCTAAAGGTCCCTGGTTCGATCCCGGGTTTCGGCAGATGATCAAGTTGCATACATTTTAAATTTATTTTTGAAAGTGTTCTTTTATTAAATTATTATTGCATTGAATTTCACCTAAACTGTCGAGCCGAAATAGCTCAGCTGGGAGAGCGTTAGACTGAAGATCTAAAGGTCCCTGGTTTGATCCCGGGTTTCGGCATACGATCAAGTTGCATTCCTTTTAAATTTATTCTTGAAAGTATTCTTTTATTAAATATTTATAGCATTGAATTTCACCTAAACTGTCGAGCCGAAATAGCTCAGCTGTGAGAGCGGTAGACTGAAGATCTAAAGGTCCCTGGTTCGATCCCGGGTTTCGGCAGACGATCAAGTTGCATACATTTTAAATTTATTTTTGAAAGTGTTCTAATATTAAATATTTATAACATTGAATTTAAACTAAACTGACGAGCCGAAATAGCTCAGCTGGGAGAGCGTTAGACTGAAGATCTAAAGGTCCCTGGTTCGATCCCGGGTTTCGGCAGACGATCAAGTTGCATACATTTTAAATTTATTTTTGAAAGTGTTCTAATATTAAATATTTATAGCATTGAACTTCACCTAAACTGTCGAGCCGAAATAGCTCAGCTGGGAGAGCGTTAGACTGAAGATCTAAAGGTCCCTGGTTCGATCCCGGGTTTCGGCATACGATCAAGTTGCATTCCTTTTAAATTTATTTTTGAAAGTGTTCTAATATTAAATATTTATAGCATTGAATTTCCCCTAAATGGTCGAGCCGAAATAGCTCAGCTGGGAGAGCGTTAGATTGAAGATCTAAAGGTCCCTGGTTCGATCCCGGGTTTCGGCAGACGATCAAGTTGCATACATTATAAATTTATTTTTGAAAGTGTTCTAATATTAAATATTTATAGCATTGAATTTCCCCTAAACGGTCGAGCCGAAATAGCTCAGCTGGGAGAGCGTTAGACTGAAGATCTAAAGGTCCCTGGTTCGATCCCGGGTTTCGGCGGACGATCAAGTTGCATACATTTTAAATTTATTTTTGAAAGTGTTCTAATATTAAATATTTATTGCATTGAATTTCACCTCAACTGTCGAGCCGAAATAGCTCAGCTGGGAGAGCGTTAGACTGAAGATCTAAAGGTCCCTGGTTCGATCCCGGGTTTCGGCGGACGATCAAGTTGCATACATTTTAAATTTATTTTTGAAAGTGTTCTAATATTAAATATTTATAGCATTGAATTTCACCTAAACTGTCGAGCCGAAATAGCTCAGCTGGGAGAGCGTTAGACTGAAGATCTAAAGGTCCCTGGTTCGATCCCGGGTTTCGGCGGACGATCAAGTTGCATACATTTTAAATTTATTTTTGAAAGTGTTCTAATATTAAATATTTATTGCATTGAATTTCACCTCAACTGTCGAGCCGAAATAGCTCAGCTGGGAGAGCGTTAGACTGAAGATCTAAAGGCCCCTGGTTCGATCCCGGGTTTCGGCAGACGATCAAGTTGCATTCATTTAAAATTTATTTTTGAAAGTGTTCTTTTATTAAATATTTATAGCATTGAATTTCACCTAAGCTTTCGAGCCGAAATAGCTCAGCTGTGAGAGCGTTAGACTGAATATCTAAAGGTCCCTGGTTCGATCCCGGGTTTCGGCAGACTATCAAGATGCATACATTTTAAATTTATTTTTGAAAGTGTTCTAATATTAAATATTTATAGCATTGAATTTCACCTAAACTGTCGAGCCGAAATAGCTCAGCTTGGAGAGCGTTAGACTGAAGATCTAAAGGTCCCTGGTTCGATCCCGGGTTTCGGCGGACGATCAAGTTGCATACATTTTAAATTTATTTTTGAAAGTGTTCTAATATTAAATATTTATTGCATTGAATTTCACCTCAACTGTCGAGCCGAAATAGCTCAGCCGGGAGAGCGTTAGACTGAAGATCTAAAGCAGGGGTCGGCAAGTAATTTTACTTGGGGTCCTATTACTAGTTTAAATTGTTATCTTCAGATACACATAAATTTTAACAAAGATGTAATTTGAGTATGCTACCTGCTTAATAAAATTGTTAAATTTAATACGATTGGAAGTTTTAACATTAAAGTGGGGGGTCTGGGGGCTTCCCCAGGAATTTTTTCAATTTAGACCCATAAAAATAGTGTCAAAGCTAATATTTGTCGCGTAAAAGTACAAATTAATTATTTTCAAAATGGTATGGTGGTCCAGTAAATAACTTCACGCGGTCCGGATGCGGACCGCGGTCCGCCAGTTGCCGACCCCTGATCTAAAGGTCCCTGGTTCGATCCCGGGTTTCGGCAGACGATCAAGTTGCATTCCTTTTAAATTTATTTTTGAAAGTATTCTTTTATTAAATATTTATTGCATTGAATTTCACCTCAACCGTCGAGCCGAAATAGCTCAGCTGGGAGAGCGTTAGACTGAAGATCTAAAGGTCCCTGGTTCGATCCCGGGTTTCGGCAGACGATCAAGTTGCATTCCTTTTAAATTTATTTTTGAAAGTGTTCTTTTATTAAATATTTATTGCATTGAATTTCACCTCAACTGTCGATCCGAAATAGCTCAGCTGGGAGAGCGTTAGACTGAAGATCTAAAGGTCCCTGGTTCGATCCCGGGTTTCGGCAGACGATCAAGTTACATCCCTTTTAAATTTATTTTTGAAAGTGTTCTTTTATTAAATATTTATTGCATTGAATTTCACCTCAACTGTCGAGCCGAAATAGCTCAGCTTTGAGAGCGTTAGACTGAAGATCTAAAGGTCCCTGGTTCGATCCCGGGTTTCGGCAGACGATCAAGTTGCATTCCTTTTAAATTTATTTTTGAAAGTGTTCTTTTATTAAATATTTATTGCATTGGATTTCACCTAAACTGTCGAGCCGAAATCGCACAGCTGGGAGAGCGTTAGAATGAAGATCTAAAGGTCCCTGGTTCGATCCCGGGTTTCGGCAGACGATCAAGTTGCATTCCTTTTAAATTTAATTTTGAAAGTGTTCTTTTATTAAATATTTATTGCATTGGATTTCACCTAAACTGTCGAGCCGAAATAGCACAGCTGGGAGAGCGTTAGATTGAAGATCTAAAGGTCCCTGGTTCGATCCCGGGTTTCGGCAGACGATCAAGTTGCATACATTATAAATTTATTTTTGAAAGTGTTCTAATATTAAATATTTATAGCATTGAATTTCCCCTAAACGGTCGAGCCCAAAATAGCTCAGCTGGGAGAGCGTTAGACTGAAGATCTAAAGGTCCCTGGTCCGATCCCGGGTTTCGGCAGACGATCATGTTGCATTCCTTTTAAATTTATTTTTGAAAGTGTTCTTTTATTAAATAATTATTGCATTGAATTTCACCTCAACTGTCGAGCCGAAATAGCTCAGCTGGGAGAGTGTTAGACTGAAGATCTAAAGGTCCCTGGTTCGATCCCGGATTTCGGCAGACGATCAAGTTGCATTCCTTTAAATTTATTTTTGAAAGTGTTCTTTTATTAAATAATTATTGCATTGAATTTCACCTAAACTGTCGAGCCGAAATAGCTCAGCTGGGAGAGCGTTAGACTGAAGATCTAAAGGTCCCTGGTTCGATCCCGGGTTTCGGCGGACGATCAAGTTGCATACATTTTAAATTTATTTTTGAAAGTGTTCTAATATTAAATATTTATTGCATTGAATTTCACCTCAACTGTCGAGCCGAAATAGCTCAGCTGGGAGAGCGTTAGACTGAAGATCTAAAGGTCCCTGGTTCGATCCCGGGTTTCGGCGGACGATCAAGTTGCATACATTTTAAATTTATTTTTGAAAGTGTTCTAATATTAAATATTTATAGCATTGAATTTCACCTAAACTGTCGAGCCGAAATAGCTCAGCTGGGAGAGCGTTAGACTGAAGATCTAAAGGTCCCTGGTTCGATCCCGGGTTTCGGCAGACGATCAAGTTGCATACATTATAAATTTATTTTTGAAAGTGTTCTAATATTAAATATTTATAGCATTGAATTTCCCCTAAATGGTCGAGCCGAAATAGCTCAGCTGGGAGAGCGTTAGACTGAAGATCTAAAGGTCCCTGGTCCGATCCCGGGTTTCGGCAGACGATCATGTTGCATTCCTTTAAAATTTATTTTTGAAAGTGTTCTTTTATTTAATAATTATTGCATTGAATTTCACCTGAACTGTCGAGCCGAAATAGCTCAGCTGGGAGAGCGTTAGGCTGAAGATCTAAAGGTCCCTGGTTCGATCCCGGGTTTCGGCAGACGATAAAGTTGCATACATTTTAAATTTATTTTTGAAAGTGTTCTTTTATTAAATAATTATTGCATTAAATTTCACCTCAACTGTCGAGCCGAAATAGCTCAGCTGGGAGAGCGTTAGACTGAAGATCTAAAGGTCTCTGGTTCGATCCCGGGTTTCGGCAGATGATCAAGTTGCATACATTTTAAATTTATTTTTGAAAGTGTTCTAATACTAAATATTTATAACATTGAATTTAAACTAAACTGTCGAGCCGAAATAGCTCAGCTGGGAGAGCGTTAGACTGAAGATCTAAAGGTCCCTGGTCCGATCCCGGGTTTCGGCAGACGATCATGTTGCATTCCTTTTAAATTTATTTTTGAAAGTGTTCTTTTATTAAATAATTATTGCATTGAATTTCACCTAAACTGTCGAGCCGAAATAGCTCAGCTGGGGGAGCGTTAGACTGAAGATCTAAAGGTCCCTGGTTCGATCCCGGGTTTCGGCAGACGATCAAGTTGCATTCATTTTAAATTTATTTTTGAAAGTGTTCTAATATTAAATATTTATAGCATTGAATTTCCCCTAAACGGTCGAGCCGAAATAGCTCAGCTGGGAGAGCGTTAGACTGAAGATCTAGAGGTCCCTGGTTCGATCCCGGGTTTCGGCAGACGATCAAGTTGCATACATTATAAATTTATTTTTGAAAGTGTTCTAATATTAAATATTTATAGCATTGAATTTCCCCTAAATGGTCGAGCCGAAATAGCTCAGCTGGGAGAGCGTTAGATTGAAGATCTAAAGGTCCCTGGTTCGATCCCGGGTTTCGGCAGACGATCAAGTTGCATACATTATAAATTTATTTTTGAAAGTGTTCTAATATTAATTATTTATAGCATTGAATTTCCCCTAAACGGTCGAGCCGAAATAGCTCAGCTGGGAGAGCGTTAGACTGAAGATCTAAAGGTCCCTGGTCCGATCCCGGGTTTCGGCAGACGATCATGTTGCATTCCTTTAAAATTTATTTTTGAAAGTGTTCTTTTATTTAATAATTATTGCATTGAATTTCACCTCAACTGTCGAGCCGAAATAGCTCAGCTGGGAGAGCGTTAGGCTGAAGATCTAAAGGTCCCTGGTTCGATCCCGGGTTTCGGCAGACGATCAAGTTGCATTCTTTTTAAATTTATTTTTGAAAGTGTTCTTTTATTAAATATTTATAGCATTGAATTTCACCTAAGCTTTCGAGCCGAAATAGCTCAGCTGTGAGAGCGTTAGACCGAATATCTAAAGGTCCCTGGTTTGATCTCGGGTTTCGGCAGACTATCAAGATGCATACATTTTAAATTTATTTTTGAAAGTGTTCTAATATTAAATATTTATAGCATTAAATTTCACCTAAACTGTCGAGCCGAAATAGCTCAGCTGGGAGAGCGTTAGACTGAAGATCTAAAGGTCCCTGGTTCGATCCCGGGTTTCGGCGGACGATCAAGTTGCATACATTTTAAATTTATTTTTGAAAGTGTTCTAATATTAAATATTTATTGCATTGAATTTCACCTCAACTGTCGAGCCGAAATAGCTCAGCTGGGAGAGCGTTAGACTGAAGATCTAAAGGCCCCTGGTTCGATCCCGGGTTTCGGCAGACGATCAAGTTGCATTCATTTTAAATTTATTTTTGAAAGTGTTCTTTTATTAAATATTTATTGCATTGAATTTCACCTTAACTGTCGAGCCGAAATAGCTCAGCCGGGAGAGCGTTAGACTGAAGATCTAAAGCAGGGGTCGGCAAGTAATTTTACTTGGGGTCCAAATAATTTTGAAAATTTTTCATCGATGTCCGGAGAAAAATATGCTACTATTACTAGTTTAAATTGTTATCTTCAGATACACATAAATTTTTACAAAGATGTAATTTGAGTATGCTACCTGCTTAATAAAATTGTTAAATTTAATACGATTGGAAGTTTTAACATTAAAGTGGGGGGTCTGGGGGCTTCCCCAGGAATTTTTTCAATTTAGACCCATAAAAATAGTGTCAAAGCTAATATTTGTCGCGTAAAAGTACAAATTAATTATTTTCAAAATGGTATGGTGGTCCAGTAAATAACTTCACGCGGTCCGGATGCGGACCGCGGTCCGCCAGTTGCCGACCCCTGATCTAAAGGTCCCTGGTTCGATCCCGGGTTTCGGCAGACGATCAAGTTGCATTCCTTTTAAATTTATTTTTGAAAGTATTCTTTTATTAAATATTTATTGCATTGAATTTCACCTCAACCGTCGAGCCGAAATAGCTCAGCTGGGAGAGCGTTAGACTGAAGATCTAAAGGTCCATGGTTCGATCCCGGGTTTCGGCAGACGATCAAGTTGCATTCCTTTTAAATTTATTTTTGAAAGTGTTCTTTTATTAAATATTTATTGCATTGAATTTCACCTCAACTGTCGATCCGAAATAGCTCAGCTGGGAGAGCGTTAGACTGAAGATCTAAAGGTCCCTGGTTCGATCCCGGGTTTCGGCAGACGATCAAGTTACATCCCTTTTAAATTTATTTTTGAAAGTGTTCTTTTATTAAATATTTATTGCATTGAATTTCACCTCAACTGTCGAGCCGAAATAGCTCAGCTTTGAGAGCGTTAGACTGAAGATCTAAAGGTCCCTGGTTCGATCCCGGGTTTCGGCAGACGATCAAGTTGCATTCCTTTTAAATTTATTTTTGAAAGTGTTCTTTTATTAAATATTTATTGCATTGGATTTCACCTAAACTGTCGAGCCGAAATCGCACAGCTGGGAGAGCGTTAGAATGAAGATCTAAAGGTCCCTGGTTCGATCCCGGGTTTCGGCAGACGATCAAGTTGCATTCCTTTTAAATTTATTTTTGAAAGTGTTCTTTTATTAAATATTTATTGCATTGGATTTCACCTAAACTGTCGAGCCGAAATAGCACAGCTGGGAGAGCGTTAGATTGAAGATCTAAAGGTCCCTGGTTCGATCCCGGGTTTCGGCAGACGATCAAGTTGCATACATTATAAATTTATTTTTGAAAGTGTTCTAATATTAAATATTTATAGCATTGAATTTCCCCTAAACGGTCGAGCCCAAAATAGCTCAGCTGGGAGAGCGTTAGACTGAAGATCTATAGGTCCCTGGTCCGATCCCGGGTTTCGGCAGACGATCATGTTGCATTCCTTTTAAATTTATTTTTGAAAGTGTTCTTTTATTAAATAATTATTGCATTGAATTTCACCTCAACTGTCGAGCCGAAATAGCTCAGCTGGGAGAGTGTTAGACTGAAGATCTAAAGGTCCCTGGTTCGATCCCGGGTTTCGGCAGACGATCAAGTTGCATTCCTTTAAATTTATTTTTGAAAGTGTTCTTTTACTAAATATTCATTGCATTGAATTTCACCTAAACTGTCGAGCCGAAATAGCTCAGCTGGGAGTGCGTTAGACTGAAGATCTAAAGGTCCCTGGTCCTATCCCGGGTTTCGGCAGACGATCATGTTGCATTCCTTTTAAATTTATTTTTGAAAGTGTTCTTTTATTAAATAATTATTGCATTGAATTTCACCTAAACTGTCGAGCCGAAATAGCTCAGCTGGGGGAGCGTTAGACTGAAGATCTAAAGGTCCCTGGTTCGATCCCGGGTTTCGGCAGACGATCAAGTTGCATTCATTTTAAATTTATTTTTGAAAGTGTTCTAATATTAAATATTTATAGCATTGAATTTCCCCTAAACGGTCGAGCCGAAATAGCTCAGCTGGGAGAGCGTTAGACTGAAGATCTAGAGGTCCCTGGTTCGATCCCGGGTTTCGGCAGACGATCAAGTTGCATACATTATAAATTTATTTTTGAAAGTGTTCTAATATTAAATATTTATAGCATTGAATTTCCCCTAAATGGTCGAGCCGAAATAGCTCAGCTGGGAGAGCGTTAGATTGAAGATCTAAAGGTCCCTGGTTCGATCCCGGGTTTCGGCAGACGATCAAGTTGCATACATTATAAATTTATTTTTGAAAGTGTTCTAATATTAAATATTTATAGCATTGAATTTCCCCTAAATGGTCGAGCCGAAATAGCTCAGCTGGGAGAGCGTTAGACTGAAGATCTAAAGGTCCCTGGTCCGATCCCGGGTTTCGGCAGACGATCATGTTGCATTCCTTTAAAATTTATTTTTGAAAGTGTTCTTTTATTTAATAATTATTGCATTGAATTTCACCTGAACTGTCGAGCCGAAATAGCTCAGCTGGGAGAGCGTTAGGCTGAAGATCTAAAGGTCCCTGGTTCGATCCCGGGTTTCGGCAGACGATAAAGTTGCATACATTTTAAATTTATTTTTGAAAGTGTTCTTTTATTAAATAATTATTGCATTAAATTTCACCTCAACTGTCGAGCCGAAATAGCTCAGCTGGGAGAGCGTTAGACTGAAGATCTAAAGGTCCCTGGTTCGATCCCGGGTTTCGGCAGATGATCAAGTTGCATACATTTTAAATTTATTTTTGAAAGTGTTCTAATACTAAATATTTATAACATTGAATTTAAACTAAACTGTCGAGCCGAAATAGCTCAGCTGGGAGAGCGTTAGACTGAAGATCTAAAGGTCCCTGGTTCGATCCCGGGTTTCGGCAGACGATCAAGTTGCATACATTTTAAATTTATTTTTGAAAGTGTTCTAATATTAAATATTTATAGCATTGAATTTCACCTAAACTGTCGAGCCGAAATAGCTCAGCTGGGAGAGCGTTAGACTGAAGATCTAAAGGTCCCTGGTTCGATCCCGGGTTTCGGCAGATGATCAAGTTGCATACATTTTAAATTTATTTTTGAAAGTGTTCTTTTATTAAATTATTATTGCATTGAATTTCACCTAAACTGTCGAGCCGAAATAGCTCAGCTGGGAGAGCGTTAGACTGAAGATCTAAAGGTCCCTGGTTTGATCCCGGGTTTCGGCATACGATCAAGTTGCATTCCTTTTAAATTTATTCTTGAAAGTATTCTTTTATTAAATATTTATAGCATTGAATTTCACCTAAACTGTCGAGCCGAAATAGCTCAGCTGTGAGAGCGGTAGACTGAAGATCTAAAGGTCCCTGGTTCGATCCCGGGTTTCGGCAGACGATCAAGTTGCATACATTTTAAATTTATTTTTGAAAGTGTTCTAATATTAAATATTTATAACATTGAATTTAAACTAAACTGCCGAGCCGAAATAGCTCAGCTGGGAGAGCGTTAGACTGAAGATCTAAAGGTCCCTGGTTCGATCCCGGGTTTCGGCAGACGATCAAGTTGCATACATTTTAAATTTATTTTTGAAAGTGTTCTAATATTAAATATTTATAGCATTGAACTTCACCTAAACTGTCGAGCCGAAATAGCTCAGCTGGGAGAGCGTTAGACTGAAGATCTAAAGGTCCCTGGTTCGATCCCGGGTTTCGGCATACGATCAAGTTGCATTCCTTTTAAATTTATTTTTGAAAGTGTTCTAATATTAAATATTTATAGCATTGAATTTCCCCTAAATGGTCGAGCCGAAATAGCTCAGCTGGGAGAGCGTTAGATTGAAGATCTAAAGGTCCCTGGTTCGATCCCGGGTTTCGGCAGACGATCAAGTTGCATACATTATAAATTTATTTTTGAAAGTTTTCTAATATAAAATATTTATAGCATTGAATTTCCCCTAAACGGTCGAGCCGAAATAGCTCAGCTGGGAGAGCGTTAGACTGAAGATCTAAAGGTCCCTGGTCCGATCCCGGGTTTCGGCAGACGATCATGTTGCATTCCTTTTAAATTTATTTTTGAAAGTGTTCTTTTATTAAATAATTATTGCATTGAATTTCACCTCAACTGTCGAGCCGAAATAGCTCAGCTGGGAGGATGTTAGACTGAAGATCTAAAGGTCCCTGGTTCGATCCCGGGTTTCGGCAGACGATCAAGTTGCATTCCTTTAAATTTATTTTTGAAAGTGTTCTTTTACTAAATATTCATTGCATTGAATTTCACCTAAACTGTCGAGCCGAAATAGCTCAGCTGGGAGTGCGTTAGACTGAAGATCTAAAGGTCCCTGGTCCTATCCCGGGTTTCGGTAAACGATCATGTTGCATTCCTTTTAAATTTATTTTTGAAAGTGTTCTTTTATTAAATAATTATTGCATTGAATTTCACCTAAACTGTCGAGCCGAAATAGCTCAGCTGGGGGAGCGTTAGACTGAAGATCTAAAGGTCCCTGGTTCGATCCCGGGTTTCGGCAGACGATCATGTTGCATTCATTTTAAATTTATTTTTGAAAGTGTTCTAATATTAAATATTTATAGCATTGAATTTCCCCTAAACGGTCGAGCCGAAATAGCTCAGCTGGGAGAACGTTAGACTGAAGATCTAGAGGTCCCTGGTTCGATCCCGGGTTTCGGCAGACGATCAAGTTGCATACATTATAAATTTATTTTTGAAAGTGTTCTAATATTAAATATTTATAGCATTGAATTTCCCCTAAATGGTCGAGCCGAAATAGCTCAGCTGGGAGAGCGTTAGATTGAAGATCTAAAGGTCCCTGGTTCGATCCCGGGTTTCGGCAGACGATCAAGTTGCATACATTATAAATTTATTTTTGAAAGTGTTCTAATATTAAATATTTATAGCATTGAATTTCCCCTAAACGGTCGAGCCGAAATAGCTCAGCTGGGAGAGCGTTAGACTGAAGATCTAAAGGTCCCTGGTCCGATCCCGGGTTTCGGCAGACGATCATGTTGCATTCCTTTAAAATTTATTTTTGAAAGTGTTCTTTTATTTAATAATTATTGCATTGAATTTCACCTCAACTGTCGAGCCGAAATAGCTCAGCTGGGAGAGCGTTAGGCTGAAGATCTAAAGGTCCCTGGTTCGATCCCGGGTTTCGGCAGACGATCAAGTTGCATTCTTTTTAAATTTATTTTTGAAAGTGTTCTTTTATTAAATATTTATAGCATTGAATTTCACCTAAGCTTTCGAGCCGAAATAGCTCAGCTGTGAGAGCGTTAGACTGAATATCTAAAGGTCCCTGGTTTGATCCCGGGTTTCGGCAGACTATCAAGATGCATACATTTTAAATTTATTTTTGAAAGTGTTCTAATATTAAATATTTTTAGCATTAAATTTCACCTAAACTGTCGATCCGAAATAGCTCAGCTGGGAGAGCGTTAGACTGAAGATCTAAAGGTCCCTGGTTCGATCCCGGGTTTCGGCGGACGATCAAGTTGCATACATTTTAAATTTATTTTTGAAAGTGTTCTAATATTAAATATTTATTGCATTGAATTTCACCTCAACTGTCGAGCCGAAATAGCTCAGCTGGGAGAGCGTTAGACTGAAGATCTAAAGGCCCCTGGTTCGATCCCGGGTTTCGGCAGACGATCAAGTTGCATTCATTTTAAATTTATTTTTGAAAGTGTTCTTTTATTAAATATTTATTGCATTGAATTTCACCTTAACTGTCGAGCCGAAATAGCTCAGCCGGGAGAGCGTTAGACTGAAGATCTAAAGCAGGGGTCGGCAAGTAATTTTACTTGGGGTCCAAATAATTTTGAAAATTTTTCATCGATGTCCGGAGAAAAATATGCTACTATTACTAGTTTTGAATTTCACCTCAACTGTCGAGCCGAAATAGCTCAGCTGGGAGAGCGTTAGACTGAAGATCTAGCGGTCCCTGGTTCGATCCCGGGTTTCGGCAGACGATCAAGTTGCATACATTACAAATTTATTTTTGAAAGTGTTCTAATATTAAATATTTATAGCATTGAATTTCCCCTAAATGGTCGAGCCGAAATAGCTCAGCTGGGAGAGCGTTAGATTGAAGATCTAAAGGTCCCTGGTTCGATCCCGGGTTTCGGCAGACGATCAAGTTGCATACATTATAAATTTATTTTTGAAAGTGTTCTAATATTAAATATTTATAGCATTGAATTTCCCCTAAACGGTAGCCGAAATAGCTCAGCTGGGAGAGCGTTAGTCTGAAGATCTAAAGGTCCCTGGTCCGATCCCGGGTTTCGGCAGACGATCATGTTGCATTCCTTTAAAATTTATTTTTGAAAGTGTTCTAATATTAAATATTTATAGCATTGAACTTCACCTAAACTGTCGAGCCGAAATAGCTCAGCTGGGAGAGCGTTAGACTGAAGATCTAAAGGTCCCTGGTTCGATCCCGGGTTTCGGCATACGATCAAGTTGCATTCCTTTTAAATTTATTTTTGAAAGTGTTCTAATATTAAATATTTATAACATTGAATTTAAACTAAACTGTCGAGCCGAAATAGCTCAGCTGGGAGAGCGTTAGACTGAAGATCTAAAGGTCCCTGGTTCGATCCCGGGTTTCGGCAGATGATCAAGTTGCATACATTTTAAATTTATTTTTGAAAGTGTTTTTTTATTAAATTATTATTGCATTGAATTTCACCTAAACTGTCGAGCCAAAATAGCTCAGCAGTGAGAGCGTTAGACTCAATATCTAAAGGTCCCTGGTTCGATCCCGGGTTTCGGCAGACGATCAAGTTGCATACATTTTAAATTTATTTTTGAAAGTGTTCTAATATTAAATATTTATAGCATTGAATTTCACCTAAACTGTCGAGCCGAAATAGCTCAGCTGGGAGAGCGTTAGACTGAAGATCTAAAGGTCCCTGGGTCGATCCCGGGTTTCGGCAGATGATCAAGTTGCATACATTTTAAATTTATTTTGAAAGTGTTCTTTTATTAAATTATTATTGCATTGAATTTCACCTAAACTCTGTCGAGCCGAAATAGCTCAGCTGGGAGAGCGTTAGACTGAAGATCTAAAGGTCCCTGGTTCGATCCCGGGTTTCGGCAGATGATCAAGTTGCATACATTTTAAATTTATTTTTGAAAGTGTTCTTTTATTAAATTATTATTGCATTGATTTTCACCTAAACTGTCGAGCCGAAATAGCTCAGCTGTGAGAGCGTTAGACTGAATATCTAAAGGTCCCTGGTTCGATCCCGGGTTTCGGCAGACGATCAAGTTGCATACATTTTAAATTTATTTTTGAAAGTGTTCTAATATTAAATATTTATAGCATTGAATTTCACCTAAACTGTCGAGCCGAAATAGCTCAGCTGGGAGAGCGTTAGACTGAAGATCTAAAGGTCCCTGGTTCGATCCCGGGTTTCGGCAGACGATCAAGTTGCATACATTTTAAATTTATTTTTGAAAGTGTTTTTTATTAAATTATTATTGCATTGAATTTCACCTAAACTGTCGAGCCAAAATAGCTCAGCAGTGAGAGCGTTAGACTCAATATCTAAAGGTCCCTGGTTCGATCCCGGGTTTCGGCAGACGATCAAGTTGCATACATTTTAAATTTATTTTTGAAAGTGTTCTAATATTAAATATTTATAGCATTGAATTTCACCTAAACTGTCGAGCCGAAATAGCTCAGCTGGGAGAGCGTTAGACTGAAGATCTAAAGGTCCCTGGTTCGATCCCGGGTTTCGGCATACGATCAAGTTGCATTCCTTTTAAATTTATTTTTGAAAGTGTTCTAATATTAAATATTTATAACATTGAATTTAAACTAAACTGTCGAGCCGAAATAGCTCAGCTGGGAGAGCGTTAGACTGAAGATCTAAAGGTCCCTGGTTCGATCCCGGGTTTCGGCAGACGATCAAGTTGCATACATTTTAAATTTATTTTTGAAAGTGTTCTAATATTAAATATTTATAGCATTGAACTTCACCTAAACTGTCGAGCCGAAATAGCTCAGCTGGGAGAGCGTTAGACTGAAGATCTAAAGGTCCCTGGTTCGATCCCGGGTTTCGGCAGATGATCAAGTTGCATACATTTTAAATTTATTTTTGAAAGTGTTCTAATATTAAATATTTATAGCATTGAATTTCACCTAAACTGTCGAGCCGAAATAGCTCAGCTGGGAGAGCGTTAGACTGAAGATCTAAAGGTCCCTGGTTCGATCCCGGGTTTCGGCAGATGATCAAGTTGCATACATTTTAAATTTATTTTTGAAAGTGTTTTTTTATTAAATTATTATTGCATTGAATTTCACCTAAACTGTCGAGCCAAAATAGCTCAGCAGTGAGAGCGTTAGACTCAATATCTAAAGGTCCCTGGTTCGATCCCGGGTTTCGGCAGACGATCAAGTTGCATACATTACAAATTTATTTTTGAAAGTGTTCTAATATTAAATATTTATAGCATTGAATTTCCCCTAAATGGTCGAGCCGAAATAGCTCAGCTGGGAGAGCGTTAGATTGAAGATCTAAAGGTCCCTGGTTCGATCCCGGGTTTCGGCAGACGATCAAGTTGCATACATAATAAATTTATTTTTGAAAGTGTTCTAATATTAAATATTTATAGCATTGAATTTCCCCTAAACGGTAGCCGAAATAGCTCAGCTGGGAGAGCGTTAGTCTGAAGATCTAAAGGTCCCTGGTCCGATCCCGGGTTTCGGCAGACGATCATGTTGCATTCCTTTAAAATTTATTTTTGAAAGTGTTCTAATATTAAATATTTATAGCATTGAACTTCACCTAAACTGTCGAGCCGAAATAGCTCAGCTGGGAGAGCGTTAGACTGAAGATCTAAAGGTCCCTGGTTCGATCCCGGGTTTCGGCATACGATCAAGTTGCATTCCTTTTAAATTTATTTTTGAAAGTGTTCTAATATTAAATATTTATAACATTGAATTTAAACTAAACTGTCGAGCCGAAATAGCTCAGCTGGGAGAGCGTTAGACTGAAGATCTAAAGGTCCCTGGTTCGATCCCGGGTTTCGGCAGACGATCAAGTTGCATTCCTTTTAAATTTATTTTTGAAAGTGTTCTTTTATTAAATATTTATAGCATTGAATTTCACCTAAGCTTTCGAGCCGAAATAGCTCAGCTGTGAGAGTGTTAGACTGAAGATCTAAAGGTCCCTGGTTCGATCCCGGGTTTCGGCAGATGATCAAGTTGCATACATTTTAAATTTATTTTTGAAAGTGTTTTTTTATTAAATTATTATTGCATTGAATTTCACCTAAACTGTCGAGCCAAAATAGCTCAGCAGTGAGAGCGTTAGACTCAATATCTAAAGGTCCCTGGTTCGATCCCGGGTTTCGGCAGACGATCAAGTTGCATACATTTTAAATTTATTTTTGAAAGTGTTCTAATATTAAATATTTATAGCATTGAATTTCACCTAAACTGTCGAGCCGAAATAGCTCAGCTGGGAGAGCGTTAGACTGAAGATCTAAAGGTCCCTGGGTCGATCCCGGGTTTCGGCAGATGATCAAGTTGCATACATTTTAAATTTATTTTGAAAGTGTTCTTTTATTAAATTATTATTGCATTGAATTTCACCTAAACTCTGTCGAGCCGAAATAGCTCAGCTGGGAGAGCGTTAGACTGAAGATCTAAAGGTCCCTGGTTCGATCCCGGGTTTCGGCAGATGATCAAGTTGCATACATTTTAAATTTATTTTTGAAAGTGTTCTTTTATTAAATTATTATTGCATTGATTTTCACCTAAACTGTCGAGCCGAAATAGCTCAGCTGTGAGAGCGTTAGACTGAATATCTAAAGGTCCCTGGTTCGATCCCGGGTTTCGGCAGACGATCAAGTTGCATACATTTTAAATTTATTTTTGAAAGTGTTCTAATATTAAATATTTATAGCATTGAATTTCACCTAAACTGTCGAGCCGAAATAGCTCAGCTGGGAGAGCGTTAGACTGAAGATCTAAAGGTCCCTGGTTCGATCCCGGGTTTCGGCAGACGATCAAGTTGCATACATTTTAAATTTATTTTTGAAAGTGTTTTTTATTAAATTATTATTGCATTGAATTTCACCTAAACTGTCGAGCCAAAATAGCTCAGCAGTGAGAGCGTTAGACTCAATATCTAAAGGTCCCTGGTTCGATCCCGGGTTTCGGCAGACGATCAAGTTGCATACATTTTAAATTTATTTTTGAAAGTGTTCTAATATTAAATATTTATAGCATTGAATTTCACCTAAACTGTCGAGCCGAAATAGCTCAGCTGGGAGAGCGTTAGACTGAAGATCTAAAGGTCCCTGGTTCGATCCCGGGTTTCGGCATACGATCAAGTTGCATTCCTTTTAAATTTATTTTTGAAAGTGTTCTAATATTAAATATTTATAACATTGAATTTAAACTAAACTGTCGAGCCGAAATAGCTCAGCTGGGAGAGCGTTAGACTGAAGATCTAAAGGTCCCTGGTTCGATCCCGGGTTTCGGCAGACGATCAAGTTGCATACATTTTAAATTTATTTTTGAAAGTGTTCTAATATTAAATATTTATAGCATTGAACTTCACCTAAACTGTCGAGCCGAAATAGCTCAGCTGGGAGAGCGTTAGACTGAAGATCTAAAGGTCCCTGGTTCGATCCCGGGTTTCGGCAGATGATCAAGTTGCATACATTTTAAATTTATTTTTGAAAGTGTTCTAATATTAAATATTTATAGCATTGAATTTGTCTTAACTGTCGAGCCGAAATAGCTCAGCTGGGAGAGCGTTAGACTGAAGATCTAAAGGTCCCTGGTTCGATCCCGGGTTTCGGCAGATGATCAAGTTGCATACATTTTAAATTTATTTTTGAAAGTGTTCTTTTATTAAATATTTATAGCATTGAATTTCACCTAAGCTTTCGAGCCGAAATAGCTCAGCTGTGAGAGTGTTAGACTGAATATCTAAAGGTCCCTGGTTCGATCCCGGGTTTCGGCAGATGATCAAGTTGCATACATTTTAAATTTATTTTTGAAAGTGTTTTTTTATTAAATTATTATTGCATTGAATTTCACCTAAACTGTCGAGCCAAAATAGCTCAGCAGTGAGAGCGTTAGACTCAATATCTAAAGGTCCCTGGTTCGATCCCGGGTTTCGGCAGACGATCAAGTTGCATACATTTTAAATTTATTTTTGAAAGTGTTCTAATATTAAATATTTATAGCATTGAATTTCACCTAAACTGTCGATGCGAAATAGCTCAGCTGGGAGAGCGTTAGACTGAAGATCTAAAGGCCCCTGGTTCGATCCCGGGTTTCGGCATACGATCAAGTTGCATTCCTTTTAAATTTATTTTTGAAAGTGTTCTAATATTAAATATTTATAACATTGAATTTAAACTAAACCGTCGAGCCGAAATAGCTCAGCTGGGAGAGCGTTAGACTGAAGATCTAAAGGTCCCTGGTTCGATCCCGGGTTTCGGCAGACGATCAAGTTGCATACATTTTAAATTTATTTTTGAAAGTGTTCTAATATTAAATATTTATAGCATTGAACTTCACCTGAACTGTCGAGCCGAAATAGCTCAGCTGGGGGAGCGTTAGACTGAAGATCTAAAGGTCCCTGGTTCGATCCCGGGTTTCGGCAGATGATCAAGTTGCATACATTTTAAATTTATTTTTGAAAGTGTTCTAATATTAAATATTTATAGCATTGAATTTCACCTAAACTGCCGAGCCGAAATAGCTCAGCTGGGAGAGCGTTAGACTGAAGATCTAAAGGTCCCTGGTTCGATCCCGGGTTTCGGCAGATGATCAAGTTGCATACATTTTAAATTTATTTTTGAAAGTGTTCTTTTATTAAATATTTATAGCATTGAATTTCACCTAAGCTTTCGAGCCGAAATAGCTCAGCTGTGAGAACGTTAGACTGAAGATCTAAAGGTCCCTGGTTCGATCCCGGGTTTCGGCAGATGATCAAGTTGCATACATTTTAAATTTATTTTTGAAAGTGTTTTTTTATTAAATTATTATTGCATTGAATTTCACCTAAACTGTCGAGCCAAAATAGCTCAGCAGTGAGAGCGTTAGACTCAATATCTAAAGGTCCCTGGTTCGATCCCGTGTTTTGGCAGACGATCAAGTTGCATACATTTTAAATTTATTTTTAAAAGTGTTCTAATATTAAATATTTATAGCATTGAATTTCACCTAAACTGTCGAGCCGAAATAGCTCAGCTGGGAGAGCGTTAGACTGAAGATCTAAAGGCCCCTGGTTCGATCCCGGGTTTCGGCATACGATCAAGTTGCATTCCTTTTAAATTTATTTTTGAAAGTGTTCTAATATTAAATATTTATAACATTGAATTTAAACTAAACCGTCGAGCCGATATAGCTCAGCTGGGAGAGCGTTAGACTGAAGATCTAAAGGTCCCTGGTTCGATCCCGGGTTTCGGCAGACGATCAAGTTGCATACATTTTAAATTTATTTTTGAAAGTGTTCTAATATTAAATATTTATAGCATTGAACTTCACCTAAACTGTCGAGCCGAAATAGCTCAGCTGGGAGAGCGTTAGACTGAAGATCTAAAGGTCCCTGGTTCGATCCCGTGTTTCAGCAGATGATCAAGTTGCATACATTTTAAATTTATTTTTGAAAGTGTTCTAATATTAAATATTTATAGCATTGAATTTCACCTAACCTGTCGAGCCGAAATAGCTCAGCTGGGAGAGCGTTAGACTGAAGATCTAAAGGTCCCTGGTTCGATCCCGGGTTTCGGCAGATGATCAAGTTGCATACATTTTAAATTTATTTTTGAAAGTGTTCTTTTATTAAATTATTATTGCATTGAATTTCACCTAAACTGTCGAGCCGAAATAGCTCAGCTGGGAGAGCGTTAGACTGAAGATCTAAAGGTCCCTGGTTCGATCTCGGGTTTCGGCAGATGATCAAGTTGCATACATTTTAAATTTATTTTTGAAAGTGTTCTTTTATTAAATTATTATTGCATTGAATTTCACCTAAACTGTCGAGCCGAAATAGCTCAGCTGTGAGAGCGTTAGACTGAATATCTAAACGTCCCTGGTTCGATCCCGGGTTTCGGCAGACGATCAAGTTGCATACATTTTAAATTTATTTTTGAAAGTGTTCTAATATTAAATATTTATAGCATTGAATTTCACCTAAACTGTCGAGCCGAAATAGCTCAGCTGGGAGAGCGTTAGACTGAAGATCTAAAGGTCCCTGGTTCGATCCCGGGTTTCGGCATACGATCAAGTTGCATTCCTTTTAAATTTATTTTTGAAAGTGTTCTAATATTAAATACTTATAACATTGAATTTAAACTAAACTGTCGAGCCGAAATAGCTCAGCTGGGAGAGCGTTAGACTGAAGATCTAAAGGTCCCTGGTTCGATCCCGGGTTTCGGCAGACGATCAAGTTGCATACATTTTAAATTTATTTTTGAAAGTGTTCTAATATTAAATATTTATAGCATTGAACTTCACCTAAACTGTCGAGCCGAAATAGCTCAGCTGGGAGAGCGTTAGACTGAAGATCTAAAGGTCCCTGGTTCGATCTCGTGTTTCGGCAGATGATCAAGTTGCATACATTTTAAATTTATTTTTGAAAGTGTTCTTTTATTAAATTATTATTGCATTGAATTTCACCTAAACTGTCCAGCCGAAATAGCTCAGCTGTGAGTGCGTTAGACTGAATATCTAAACGTCCCTGGTTCGATCCAGGTTTCGGCAGACGATCAAGTTGCATACATTTTAAATTTATTTTTGAAAGTGTTCTAATATTAAATATTTATAGCATTGAATTTCACCTAAACTGTCGAGCCGAAATAGCTCAGCTGGGAGAGCGTTAGACTGAAGATCTAAAGGTCCCTGGTTCGATCCCGGGTTTCGGCATACGATCAAGTTGCATTCCTTTTAAATTTATTTTTGAAAGTGTTCTAATATTAAATACTTATAACATTGAATTTAAACTAAACTGTCGAGCCGAAATAGCTCAGCTGGGAGAGCGTTAGACTGAAGATCTAAAGGTCCCTGGTTCGATCCCGGGTTTCGGCAGACGATCAAGTTGCATACATTTTAAATTTATTTTTGAAAGTGTTCTAATATTAAATATTTATAGCATTGAATTTCACCTAAACTGTCGAGCCGAAATAGCTCAGCTGGGAGAGCGTTAGACTGAAGATCTAAAGGTCCCTGGTTCGATCCCGGGTTTCGGCAGATGATCAAGTTGCATACATTTTAAATTTATTTTTGAAAGTGTTCTTTTATTAAATTATTATTGCATTGAATTTCACCTAAACTGTCGAGCCGAAATAGCTCAGCTGGGAGAGCGTTAGACTGAAGATCTAAAGGTCCCTGGTTCGATCTCGGGTTTCGGCAGATGATCAAGTTGCATACATTTTAAATTTATTTTTGAAAGTGTTCTTTTATTAAATTATTATTGCATTGAATTTCACCTAAACTGTCGAGCCGAAATAGCTCAGCTGTGAGAGCGTTAGACTGAATATCTAAACGTCCCTGGTTCGATCCCGGGTTTCGGCAGACGATCAAGTTGCATACATTTTAAATTTATTTTTGAAAGTGTTCTAATATTAAATATTTATAGCATTGAATTTCACCTAAACTGTCGAGCCGAAATAGCTCAGATGGGAGAGCGTTAGACTGAAGATCTAAAGGTCCCTGGTTCGATCCCGGGTTTCGGCATACGATCAAGTTGCATTCCTTTTAAATTTATTTTTGAAAGTGTTCTAATATTAAATACTTATAACATTGAATTTAAACTAAACTGTCGAGCCGAAATAGCTCAGCTGGGAGAGCGTTAGACTGAAGATCTAAAGGTCCCTGGTTCGATCCCGGGTTTCGGCAGACGATCAAGTTGCATACATTTTAAATTTATTTTTGAAAGTGTTCTAATATTAAATATTTATAGCATTGAATTTCACCTAAACTGTCGAGCCGAAATAGCTCAGCTGGGAGAGCGTTAGACTGAAGATCTAAAGGTCCCTGGTTCGATCCCGGGTTTCGGCAGATGATCAAGTTGCATACATTTTAAATTTATTTTTGAAAGTGTTCTTTTATTAAATTATTATTGCATTGAATTTCACCTAAACTGTCGAGCCGAAATAGCTCAGCTGGGAGAGCGTTAGACTGAAGATCTAAAGGTCCCTGGTTCGATCCCGGGTTTCGGCAGACGATCAAGTTGCATACATTTTAAATTTATTTTTGAAAGTGTTCTAATATTAAATATTTATAGCATTGAACTTCACCTAAACTGTCGAGCCGAAATAGCTCAGCTGGGAGAGCGTTAGACTGAAGATCTAAAGGTCCCTGGTTCGATCCCGGGTTTCGGCAGATGATCAAGTTGCATACATTTTAAATTTATTTTTGAAAGTGTTCTTTTATTAAATTATTATTGCATTGAATTTCACCTAAACTGTCGAGCCGAAATAGCTCAGCTGGGAGAGCGTTAGACTGAAGATCTAAAGGTCCCTGGTTCGATCCCGGGTTTCGGCAGACGATCAAGTTGCATACATTTTAAATTTATTTTTGAAAGTGTTCTAATATTAAATATTTATAGCATTGAACTTCACCTAAACTGTCGAGCCGAAATAGCTCAGCTGGGAGAGCGTTAGACTGAAGATCTAAAGGTCCCTGGTTCGATCTCGTGTTTCAGCAGATGATCAAGTTGCATACATTTTAAATTTATTTTTGAAAGTGTTCTTTTATTAAATTATTATTGCATTGAATTTCACCTAAACTGTCCAGCCGAAATAGCTCAGCTGTGAGAGCGTTAGACTGAATATCTAAACGTCCCTGGTTCGATCCAGGTTTCGGCAGACGATCAAGTTGCATACATTTTAAATTTATTTTTGAAAGTGTTCTAATATTAAATATTTATAGCATTGAATTTCACCTAAACTGTCGAGCCGAAATAGCTCAGCTGGGAGAGCGTTAGACTGAAGATCTAAAGGTCCCTGGTTCGATCCCGGGTTTCGGCATACGATCAAGTTGCATTCCTTTTAAATTTATTTTTGAAAGTGTTCTAATATTAAATACTTATAACATTGAATTTCACCTAAACTGTCGAGCCGAAATAGCTCAGCTGGGAGAGCGTTAGACTGAAGATCTAAAGGTCCCTGGTTCGATCCCGGGTTTCGGCAGACGATCAAGTTGCATACATTTTAAATTTATTTTTGAAAGTGTTCTAATATTAAATATTTATAGCATTGAATTTCACCTAAACTGTCGAGCCGAAATAGCTCAGCTGGGAGAGCGTTAGACTGAAGATCTAAAGGTCCCTGGTTCGATCCCGGGTTTCGGCAAATGATCAAGTTGCATACATTTTAAATTTATTTTTGAAAGTGTTCTAATATTAAATATTTATAGCATTGAATTTCACCTAAACTGTCGAGCCGAAATAGCTCAGCTGGGGGAGCGTTAGACTGAAGATCTAAAGGTCCCTGGTTCGATCCCGGGTTTCGGCAGATGATCAAGTTGCATACATTTTAAATTTATTTTTGAAAGTGTTCTTTTATTAAATTATTATTGCATTGAATTTCACCTAAACTGTCGAGCCGAAATAGCTCAGCTGTGAGGGCGTTAGACTGAATATCTAAAGGTCCCTGGTTCGATCCCGGGTTTCGGCAGACGATCAAGTTGCATACATTTTAAATTTATTTTTGAAAGTGTTCTAATATTAAATATTTATAGCATTGAATTTCACCTAAACTGTCGAGCCGAAATAGCTCAGCTGGGAGAGCGTTAGACTGAAGATCTAAAGGTCCCTGGTTCGATCCCGGGTTTCGGCAGACGATCAAGTTGCATACATTTTAAATTTATTTTTGAAAGTGTTCTTTTATTAAATATTTATAGCATTGAACTTCACCTAAACTGTCGAGCCGAAATAGCTCAGCTGGGAAAGCGTTAGACTGAAGATCTAAAGGTCCCTGGTTCGATCCCGGGTTTCGGCAGATGATCAAGTTGCATACATTTTAAATTTATTTTTGAAAGTGTTCTTTTATTAAATTATTATTGCATTGAATTTCATCTAAACTGTCGAGCCGAAATAGCTCAGCTGGGAGAGCGTTAGACTGAAGATCTAAAGGTCCCTGGTTCGATCTCGGGTTTCGGCAGATGATCAAGTTGCATACATTTTAAATTTATTTTTGAAAGTGTTCTTTTATAAAATTATTATTGCATTGAATTTCACCTAAACTGTCGAGCCGAAATAGCTCAGCTGTGAGAGCGTTAGACTGAATATCTAAACGTCCCTGGTTCGATCCCGGGTTTCGGCAGACGATCAAGTTGCATACATTTTAAATTTATTTTTGAAAGTGTTCTAATATTAAATATTTATAGCATTGAATTTCACCTAAACTGTCGAGCCGAAATAGCTCAGCTGGGAGAGCGTTAGACTGAAGATCTAAAGGTCCCTGGTTCGATCCCGGGTTTCGGCATACGATCAAGTTGCATTCCTTTTAAATTTATTTTTGAAAGTGTTCTAATATTAAATACTTATAACATTGAATTTAAACTAAAGTGTCCAGCCGAAATAGCTCAGCTGGGAGAGCGTTAGACTGAAGATCTAAAGGTCCCTGGTTCGATCCCGGGTTTCGGCAGATGATCAAGTTGCATACATTTTAAATTTATTTTTGAAAGTGTTCTAATATTAAATATTTATAGCATTGAATTTCACCTGAACTGTCGAGCCGAAATAGCTTAGCTGGGAGAGCGTTAGACTGAAGATCTAAAGGTCCCTGGTTCGATCCCGGGTTTCGGCAGATGATCAAGTTGCATACATTTTAAATTTATTTTTGAAAGTGTTCTTTTATTAAATTATTATTGCATTGAATTTCACCTAAACTGTCGAGCCGAAATAGCTCAGCTGGGAGAGCGTTAGACTGAAGATCTAAAGGTCCCTGGTTCGATCCCGGGTTTCGGCAGACGATCAAGTTGCATACATTTTAAATTTATTTTTGAAAGTGTTCTAATATTAAATATTTATAGCATTGAACTTCACCTAAACTGTCGAGCCGAAATAGCTCAGCTGGGAGAGCGTTAGACTGAAGATCTAAAGGTCCCTGGTTCGATCCCGGGTTTCGGCAGATGATCAAGTTGCATACATTTTAAATTTATTTTTGAAAGTGTTCTTTTATTAAATTATTATTGCATTGAATTTCACCTAAACTGTCGAGCCGAAATAGCTCAGCTGGGAGAGCGTTAGACTGAAGATCTAAAGGTCCCTGGTTCGATCCCGGGTTTCGGCAGACGATCAAGTTGCATACATTTTAAATTTATTTTTGAAAGTGTTCTAATATTAAATATTTATAGCATTGAACTTCACCTAAACTGTCGAGCCGAAATAGCTCAGCTGGGAGAGCGTTAGACTGAAGATCTAAAGGTCCCTGGTTCGATCTCGTGTTTCGGCAGATGATCAAGTTGCATACATTTTAAATTTATTTTTGAAAGTGTTCTTTTATTAAATTATTATTGCATTGAATTTCACCTAAACTGTCCAGCCGAAATAGCTCAGCTGTGAGAGCGTTAGACTGAATATCTAAACGTCCCTGGTTCGATCCAGGTTTCGGCAGACGATCAAGTTGCATACATTTTAAATTTATTTTTGAAAGTGTTCTAATATTAAATATTTATAGCATTGAATTTCACCTAAACTGTCGAGCCGAAATAGCTCAGCTGGGAGAGCGTTAGACTGAAGATCTAAAGGTCCCTGGTTCGATCCCGGGTTTCGGCATACGATCAAGTTGCATTCCTTTTAAATTTATTTTTGAAAGTGTTCTAATATTAAATACTTATAACATTGAATTTAAACTAAACTGTCGAGCCGAAATAGCTCAGCTGGGAGAGCGTTAGACTGAAGATCTAAAGGTCCCTGGTTCGATCCCGGGTTTCGGCAGACGATCAAGTTGCATACATTTTAAATTTATTTTTGAAAGTGTTCTAATATTAAATATTTATAGCATTGAATTTCACCTAAACTGTCGAGCCGAAATAGCTCAGCTGGGAGAGCGTTAGACTGAAGATCTAAAGGTCCCTGGTTCGATCCCGGGTTTCGGCAAATGATCAAGTTGCATACATTTTAAATTTATTTTTGAAAGTGTTCTAATATTAAATATTTATAGCATTGAATTTCACCTAAACTGTCGAGCCGAAATAGCTCAGCTGGGGGAGCGTTAGACTGAAGATCTAAAGGTCCCTGGTTCGATCCCGGGTTTCGGCAGATGATCAAGTTGCATACATTTTAAATTTATTTTTGAAAGTGTTCTTTTATTAAATTATTATTGCATTGAATTTCACCTACACTGTCGAGCCGAAATAGCTCAGCTGGGAGAGCGTTAGACTGAAGATCTAAAGGTCCCTGGTTCGATCCCGGGTTTCGGCAGATGATCAAGTTGCATACATTTTAAATTTATTTTTGAAAGTGTTCTTTTATTAAATTATTATTGCATTGAATTTCACCTAAACTGTCGAGCCGAAATAGCTCAGCTGTGAGGGCGTTAGACTGAATATCTAAAGGTCCCTGGTTCGATCCCGGGTTTCGGCAGACGATCAAGTTGCATACATTTTAAATTTATTTTTGAAAGTGTTCTAATATTATATATTTATAGCATTGAATTTCACCTAAACTGTCGAGCCGAAATAGCTCAGCTGGGAGAGCGTTAGACTGAAGATCTAAAGGTCCCTGGTTCGATCCCGGGTTTCGGCAGACGATCAAGTTGCATACATTTTAAATTTATTTTTGAAAGTGTTCTTTTATTAAATATTTATAGCATTGAACTTCACCTAAACTGTCGAGCCGAAATAGCTCAGCTGGGAAAGCGTTAGACTGAAGATCTATAGGTCCCTGGTTCGATCCCGGGTTTCGGCAGATGATCAAGTTGCATACATTTTAAATTTATTTTTGAAAGTGTTCTAATATTAAATATTTATAGCATTGAATTTCACCTAAACTGTCTAACCGAAATAGCTCAGCTGGGAGAGCGTTAGACTGAAGATCTAAAGGTCCCTGGTTCGATCCCGGGTTTCGGCAGATGATCAAGTTGCATACATTTTAAATTTATTTTTGAAAGTGTTCTTTTATTAAATTATTATTGCATTGAATTTCACCTAAACTGTCGAGCCGAAATAGCTCAGCTGGCAGAGCGTTAGACTGAAGATCTAAAGGTCCCTGGTTCGATCCCGGGTTTCGGCAGACGATCAAGTTGCATACATTTTAAATTTATTTTTGAAAGTGTTCTAATATTAAATATTTATAGCATTGAACTTCACCTAAACTGTCGAGCCGAAATAGCTCAGCTGGGAGAGCGTTAGACTGAAGATCTAAAGGTCCCTGGTTCGATCCCGGGTTTCGGCAGATGATCAAGTTGCATACATTTTAAATTTATTTTTGAAAGTGTTCTAATATTAAATATTTATAGCATTGAATTTCACCTAAACTGTCGAGCCGAAATAGCTCAGCTGGGAGAGCGTTAGACTGAAGATCTAAAGGTCCCTGGTTCGATCCCGGGTTTCGGCAGATGATCAAGTTGCATACATTTTAAATTTATTTTTGAAAGTGTTCTTTTATTAAATTATTATTGCATTGAATTTCATCTAAACTGTCGAGCCGAAATAGCTCAGCTGGGAGAGCGTTAGACTGAAGATCTAAAGGTCCCTGGTTCGATCTCGGGTTTCGGCAGATGATCAAGTTGCATACATTTTAAATTTATTTTTGAAAGTGTTCTTTTATAAAATTATTATTGCATTGAATTTCACCTAAACTGTCGAGCCGAAATAGCTCAGCTGTGAGAGCGTTAGACTGAATATCTAAACGTCCCTGGTTCGATCCCGGGTTTCGGCAGACGATCAAGTTGCATACATTTTAAATTTATTTTTGAAAGTGTTCTAATATTAAATATTTATAGCATTGAATTTCACCTAAACTGTCGAGCCGAAATAGCTCAGCTGGGAGAGCGTTAGACTGAAGATCTAAAGGTCCCTGGTTCGATCCCGGGTTTCGGCATACGATCAAGTTGCATTCCTTTTAAATTTATTTTTGAAAGTGTTCTAATATTAAATACTTATAACATTGAATTTAAACTAAAGTGTCGAGCCGAAATAGCTCAGCTGGGAGAGCGTTAGACTGAAGATCTAAAGGTCCCTGGTTCGATCCCGGGTTTCGGCAGATGATCAAGTTGCATACATTTTAAATTTATTTTTGAAAGTGTTCTAATATTAAATATTTATAGCATTGAATTTCACCTAAACTGTCGAGCCGAAATAGCTCAGCTGGGAGAGCGTTAGACTGAAGATCTAAAGGTCCCTGGTTCGATCCCGGGTTTCGGCAGATGATCAAGTTGCATACATTTTAAATTTATTTTTGAAAGTGTTCTTTTATTAAATTATTATTGCATTGAATTTCACCTAAACTGTCGAGCCGAAATAGCTCAGCTGGGAGAGCGTTAGACTGAAGATCTAAAGGTCCCTGGTTCGATCCCGGGTTTCGGCAGACGATCAAGTTGCATACATTTTAAATTTATTTTTGAAAGTGTTCTAATATTAAATATTTATAGCATTGAACTTCACCTAAACTGTCGAGCCGAAATAGCTCAGCTGGGAGAGCGTTAGACTGAAGATCTAAAGGTCCCTGGTTCGATCCCGGGTTTCGGCAGATGATCAAGTTGCATACATTTTAAATTTATTTTTGAAAGTGTTCTTTTATTAAATTATTATTGCATTGAATTTCACCTAAACTGTCGAGCCGAAATAGCTCAGCTGGGAGAGCGTTAGACTGAAGATCTAAAGGTCCCTGGTTCGATCCCGGGTTTCGGCAGACGATCAAGTTGCATACATTTTAAATTTATTTTTGAAAGTGTTCTAATATTAAATATTTATAGCATTGAACTTCACCTAAACTGTCGAGCCGAAATAGCTCAGCTGGGAGAGCGTTAGACTGAAGATCTAAAGGTCCCTGGTTCGATCTCGTGTTTCGGCAGATGATCAAGTTGCATACATTTTAAATTTATTTTTGAAAGTGTTCTTTTATTAAATTATTATTGCATTGAATTTCACCTAAACTGTCCAGCCGAAATAGCTCAGCTGTGAGAGCGTTAGACTGAATATCTAAACGTCCCTGGTTCGATCCAGGTTTCGGCAGACGATCAAGTTGCATACATTTTAAATTTATTTTTGAAAGTGTTCTAATATTAAATATTTATAGCATTGAATTTCACCTAAACTGTCGAGCCGAAATAGCTCAGCTGGGAGAGCGTTAGACTGAAGATCTAAAGGTCCCTGGTTCGATCCCGGGTTTCGGCATACGATCAAGTTGCATTCCTTTTAAATTTATTTTTGAAAGTGTTCTAATATTAAATACTTATAACATTGAATTTAAACTAAACTGTCGAGCCGAAATAGCTCAGCTGGGAGAGCGTTAGACTGAAGATCTAAAGGTCCCTGGTTCGATCCCGGGTTTCGGCAGACGATCAAGTTGCATACATTTTAAATTTATTTTTGAAAGTGTTCTAATATTAAATATTTATAGCATTGAATTTCACCTAAACTGTCGAGCCGAAATAGCTCAGCTGGGAGAGCGTTAGACTGAAGATCTAAAGGTCCCTGGTTCGATCCCGGGTTTCGGCAAATGATCAAGTTGCATACATTTTAAATTTATTTTTGAAAGTGTTCTAATATTAAATATTTATAGCATTGAATTTCACCTAAACTGTCGAGCCGAAATAGCTCAGCTGGGGGAGCGTTAGACTGAAGATCTAAAGGTCCCTGGTTCGATCCCGGGTTTCGGCAGATGATCAAGTTGCATACATTTTAAATTTATTTTTGAAAGTGTTCTTTTATTAAATTATTATTGCATTGAATTTCACCTACACTGTCGAGCCGAAATAGCTCAGCTGGGAGAGCGTTAGACTGAAGATCTAAAGGTCCCTGGTTCGATCCCGGGTTTCGGCAGATGATCAAGTTGCATACATTTTAAATTTATTTTTGAAAGTGTTCTTTTATTAAATTATTATTGCATTGAATTTCACCTAAACTGTCGAGCCGAAATAGCTCAGCTGTGAGGGCGTTAGACTGAATATCTAAAGGTCCCTGGTTCGATCCCGGGTTTCGGCAGACGATCAAGTTGCATACATTTTAAATTTATTTTTGAAAGTGTTCTAATATTATATATTTATAGCATTGAATTTCACCTAAACTGTCGAGCCGAAATAGCTCAGCTGGGAGAGCGTTAGACTGAAGATCTAAAGGTCCCTGGTTCGATCCCGGGTTTCGGCAGACGATCAAGTTGCATACATTTTAAATTTATTTTTGAAAGTGTTCTTTTATTAAATATTTATAGCATTGAACTTCACCTAAACTGTCGAGCCGAAATAGCTCAGCTGGGAAAGCGTTAGACTGAAGATCTATAGGTCCCTGGTTCGATCCCGGGTTTCGGCAGATGATCAAGTTGCATACATTTTAAATTTATTTTTGAAAGTGTTCTAATATTAAATATTTATAGCATTGAATTTCACCTAAACTGTCTAGCCGAAATAGCTCAGCTGGGAGAGCGTTAGACTGAAGATCTAAAGGTCCCTGGTTCGATCCCGGGTTTCGGCAGATGATCAAGTTGCATACATTTTAAATTTATTTTTGAAAGTGTTCTTTTATTAAATTATTATTGCATTAAATTTCACCTAAACTGTCGAGCCGAAATAGCTCAGCTGGCAGAGCGTTAGACTGAAGATCTAAAGGTCCCTGGTTCGATCCCGGGTTTCGGCAGACGATCAAGTTGCATACATTTTAAATTTATTTTTGAAAGTGTTCTAATATTAAATATTTATAGCATTGAACTTCACCTAAACTGTCGAGCCGAAATAGCTCAGCTGGGAGAGCGTTAGACTGAAGATCTAAAGGTCCCTGGTTCGATCCCGGGTTTCGGCAGATGATCAAGTTGCGTACATTTTAAATTTATTTTTGAAAGTGTTCTAATATTAAATATTTATAGCATTGAATTTCACCTAAACTGTCGAGCCGAAATAGCTCAGCTGGGAGAGCGTTAGACTGAAGATCTAAAGGTCCCTGGTTCGATCCCGGGTTTCGGCAGATGATCAAGTTGCATACATTTTAAATTTATTTTTGAAAGTGTTCTTTTATTAAATTATTATTGCATTGAATTTCATCTAAACTGTCGAGCCGAAATAGCTCAGCTGGGAGAGCGTTAGACTGAAGATCTAAAGGTCCCTGGTTCGATCTCGGGTTTCGGCAGATGATCAAGTTGCATACATTTTAAATTTATTTTTGAAAGTGTTCTTTTATAAAATTATTATTGCATTGAATTTCACCTAAACTGTCGAGCCGAAATAGCTCAGCTGTGAGAGCGTTAGACTGAATATCTAAACGTCCCTGGTTCGATCCCGGGTTTCGGCAGACGATCAAGTTGCATACATTTTAAATTTATTTTTGAAAGTGTTCTAATATTAAATATTTATAGCATTGAATTTCACCTAAACTGTCGAGCCGAAATAGCTCAGCTGGGAGAGCGTTAGACTGAAGATCTAAAGGTCCCTGGTTCGATCCCGGGTTTCGGCATACGATCAAGTTGCATTCCTTTTAAATTTATTTTTGAAAGTGTTCTAATATTAAATACTTATAACATTGAATTTAAACTAAAGTGTCGAGCCGAAATAGCTCAGCTGGGAGAGCGTTAGACTGAAGATCTAAAGGTCCCTGGTTCGATCCCGGGTTTCGGCAGATGATCAAGTTGCATACATTTTAAATTTATTTTTGAAAGTGTTCTAATATTAAATATTTATAGCATTGAATTTCACCTAAACTGTCGAGCCGAAATAGCTCAGCTGGGAGAGCGTTAGACTGAAGATCTAAAGGTCCCTGGTTCGATCCCGGGTTTCGGCAGATGATCAAGTTGCATACATTTTAAATTTATTTTTGAAAGTGTTCTTTTATTAAATTATTATTGCATTGAATTTCACCTAAACTGTCGAGCCGAAATAGCTCAGCTGGGAGAGCGTTAGACTGAAGATCTAAAGGTCCCTGGTTCGATCCCGGGTTTCGGCAGACGATCAAGTTGCATACATTTTAAATTTATTTTTGAAAGTGTTCTAATATTAAATATTTATAGCATTGAACTTCACCTAAACTGTCGAGCCGAAATAGCTCAGCTGGGAGAGCGTTAGACTGAAGATCTAAAGGTCCCTGGTTCGATCCCGGGTTTCGGCAGATGATCAAGTTGCATACATTTTAAATTTATTTTTGAAAGTGTTCTTTTATTAAATTATTATTGCATTGAATTTCACCTAAACTGTCGAGCCGAAATAGCTCAGCTGGGAGAGCGTTAGACTGAAGATCTAAAGGTCCCTGGTTCGATCCCGGGTTTCGGCAGACGATCAAGTTGCATACATTTTAAATTTATTTTTGAAAGTGTTCTAATATTAAATATTTATAGCATTGAACTTCACCTAAACTGTCGAGCCGAAATAGCTCAGCTGGGAGAGCGTTAGACTGAAGATCTAAAGGTCCCTGGTTCGATCCCGGGTTTCGGCAGATGATCAAATTGCATACATTTTAAATTTATATTTGAAAGTGTTCTAATATTAAATATTTATAGCATTGAATTTCACCTAAACTGTCGAGCCGAAATAGCTCAGCTGGGAGAGCGTTAGACTGAAGATCTAAAGGTCCCTGGTTCGATCTCGGGTTTCGGCAGATGATCAAGTTGCATACATTTTAAATTTATTTTTGAAAGTGTTCTTTTATAAAATTATTATTGCATTGAATTTCACCTAAACTGTCGAGCCGAAATAGCTCAGCTGTGAGAGCGTTAGACTGAATATCTAAACGTCCCTGGTTCGATCCCGGGTTTCGGCAGACGATCAAGTTGCATACATTTTAAATTTATTTTTGAAAGTGTTCTAATATTAAATATTTATAGCATTGAATTTCACCTAAACTGTCGAGCCGAAATAGCTCAGCTGGGAGAGCGTTAGACTGAAGATCTAAAGGTCCCTGGTTCGATCCCGGGTTTCGGCATACGATCAAGTTGCATTCCTTTTAAATTTATTTTTGAAAGTGTTCTAATATTAAATACTTATAACATTGAATTTAAACTAAAGTGTCGAGCCGAAATAGCTCAGCTGGGAGAGCGTTAGACTGAAGATCTAAAGGTCCCTGGTTCGATCCCGGGTTTCGGCAGATGATCAAGTTGCATACATTTTAAATTTATTTTTGAAAGTGTTCTAATATTAAATATTTATAGCATTGAATTTCACCTAAACTGTCGAGCCGAAATAGCTCAGCTGGGAGAGCGTTAGACTGAAGATCTAAAGGTCCCTGGTTCGATCCCGGGTTTCGGCAGATGATCAAGTTGCATACATTTTAAATTTATTTTTGAAAGTGTTCTTTTATTAAATTATTATTGCATTGAAGTTCACCTAAACTGTCGAGCCGAAATAGCTCAGCTGGGAGAGCGTTAGACTGAAGATCTAAAGGTCCCTGGTTCGATCCCGGGTTTCGGCAGACGATCAAGTTGCATACATTTTAAATTTATTTTTGAAAGTGTTCTAATATTAAATATTTATAGCATTGAACTTCACCTAAACTGTCGAGCCGAAATAGCTCAGCTGGGAGAGCGTTAGACTGAAGATCTAAAGGTCCCTGGTTCGATCCCGGGTTTCGGCAGATGATCAAGTTGCATACATTTTAAATTTATTTTTGAAAGTGTTCTTTTATTAAATTATTATTGCATTGAATTTCACCTAAACTGTCGAGCCGAAATAGCTCAGCTGGGAGAGCGTTAGACTGAAGATCTAAAGGTCCCTGGTTCGATCCCGGGTTTCGGCAGACGATCAAGTTGCATACATTTTAAATTTATTTTTGAAAGTGTTCTAATATTAAATATTTATAGCATTGAACTTCACCTAAACTGTCGAGCCGAAATAGCTCAGCTGGGAGAGCGTTAGACTGAAGATCTAAAGGTCCCTGGTTCGATCCCGGGTTTCGGCAGATGATCAAGTTGCATACATTTTAAATTTATTTTTGAAAGTGTTCTAATATTAAATATTTATAGCATTGAATTTCACCTAAACTGTCGAGCCGAAATAGCTCAGCTGGGAGAGCGTTAGACTGAAGATCTAAAGGTCCCTGGTTCGATCCCGGGTTTCGGCAGATGATCAAGTTGCATACATTTTAAATTTATTTTTGAAAGTGTTCTTTTATTAAATTATTATTGCATTGAATTTCATCTAAACTGTCGAGCCGAAATAGCTCAGCTGGGAGAGCGTTAGACGGAAGATCTAAAGGTCCCTGGTTCGATCTCGGGTTTCGGCAGATGATCAAGTTGCATACATTTTAAATTTATTTTTGAAAGTGTTCTTTTATAAAATTATTATTGCATTGAATTTCACCTAAACTGTCGAGCCGAAATAGCTCAGCTGTGAGAGCGTTAGACTGAATATCTAAACGTCCCTGGTTCGATCCCGGGTTTCGGCAGACGATCAAGTTGCATACATTTTAAATTTATTTTTGAAAGTGTTCTAATATTAAATATTTATAGCATTGAATTTCACCTAAACTGTCGAGCCGAAATAGCTCAGCTGGGAGAGCGTTAGACTGAAGATCTAAAGGTCCCTGGTTCGATCCCGGGTTTCGGCATACGATCAAGTTGCATTCCTTTTAAATTTATTTTTGAAAGTGTTCTAATATTAAATACTTATAACATTGAATTTAAACTAAAGTGTCGAGCCGAAATAGCTCAGCTGGGAGAGCGTTAGACTGAAGATCTAAAGGTCCCTGGTTCGATCCCGGGTTTCGGCAGATGATCAAGTTGCATACATTTTAAATTTATTTTTGAAAGTGTTCTAATATTAAATATTTATAGCATTGAATTTCACCTAAACTGCCGAGCCGAAATAGCTCAGCTGGGAGAGCGTTAGACTGAAGATCTAAAGGTCCCTGGTTCGATCCCGGGTTTCGGCAGATGATCAAGTTGCATACATTTTAAATTTATTTTTGAAAGTGTTCTTTTATTAAATATTTATAGCATTGAATTTCACCTAAGCTTTCGAGCCGAAATAGCTCAGCTGTGAGAGTGTTAGACTGAAGATCTAAAGGTCCCTGGTTCGATCCCGGGTTTCGGCAGATGATCAAGTTGCATACATTTTAAATTTATTTTTGAAAGTGTTTTTTTATTAAATTATTATTGCATTGAATTTCACCTAAACTGTCGAGCCAAAATAGCTCAGCAGTGAGAGCGTTAGACTCAATATCTAAAGGTCCCTGGTTCGATCCCGGGTTTTGGCAGACGATCAAGTTGCATACATTTTAAATTTATTTTTAAAAGTGTTCTAATATTAAATATTTATAGCATTGAATTTCACCTAAACTGTCGAGCCGAAATAGCTCAGCTGGGAGAGCGTTAGACTGAAGATCTAAAGGCCCCTGGTTCGATCCCGGGTTTCGGCATACGATCAAGTTGCATTCCTTTTAAATTTATTTTTGAAAGTGTTCTAATATTAAATATTTATAACATTGAATTTAAACTAAACCGTCGAGCCGATATAGCTCAGCTGGGAGAGCGTTAGACTGAAGATCTAAAGGTCCCTGGTTCGATCCCGGGTTTCGGCAGACGATCAAGTTGCATACATTTTAAATTTTTTTTTGAAAGTGTTCTAATATTAAATATTTATAGCATTGAACTTCACCTAATCTGTCGAGCCGAAATAGCTCAGCTGGGAGAGCGTTAGACTGAAGATCTAAAGGTCCCTGGTTCGATCCCGGGTTTCAGCAGATGATCAAGTTGCATACATTTTAAATTTATTTTTGAAAGTGTTCTAATATTAAATATTTATAGCATTGAATTTCACCTAAACTGTCGAGCCGAAATAGCTCAGCTGGGAGAGCGTTAGACTGAAGATCTAAAGGTCCCTGGTTCGATCCCGGGTTTCGGCAGATGATCAAGTTGCATACATTTTAAATTTATTTTTGAAAGTGTTCTTTTATTAAATTATTATTGCATTGAATTTCACCTAAACTGTCGAGCCGAAATAGCTCAGCTGGGAGAGCGTTAGACTGAAGATCTAAAGGTCCCTGGTTCGATCTCGGGTTTCGGCAGATGATCAAGTTGCATACATTTTAAATTTATTTTTGAAAGTGTTCTTTTATTAAATTATTATTGCATTGAATTTCACCTAAACTGTCGAGCCGAAATAGCTCAGCTGTGAGAGCGTTAGACTGAATATCTAAACGTCCCTGGTTCGATCCCGGGTTTCGGCAGACGATCAAGTTGCATACATTTTAAATTTATTTTTGAAAGTGTTCTAATATTAAATATTTATAGCATTGAATTTCACCTAAACTGTCGAGCCGAAATAGCTCAGCTGGGAGAGCGTTAGACTGAAGATCTAAAGGTCCCTGGTTCGATCCCGGGTTTCGGCATACGATCAAGTTGCATTCCTTTTAAATTTATTTTTGAAAGTGTTCTAATATTAAATACTTATAACATTGAATTTAAACTAAACTGTCGAGCCGAAATAGCTCAGCTGGGAGAGCGTTAGACTGAAGATCTAAAGGTCCCTGGTTCGATCCCGGGTTTCGGCAGACGATCAAGTTGCATACATTTTAAATTTATTTTTGAAAGTGTTCTAATATTAAATATTTATAGCATTGAACTTCACCTAAACTGTCGAGCCGAAATAGCTCAGCTGGGAGAGCGTTAGACTGAAGATCTAAAGGTCCCTGGTTCGATCTCGTGTTTCGGCAGATGATCAAGTTGCATACATTTTAAATTTATTTTTGAAAGTGTTCTTTTATTAAATTATTATTGCATTGAATTTCACCTAAACTGTCCAGCCGAAATAGCTCAGCTGTGAGAGCGTTAGACTGAATATCTAAACGTCCCTGGTTCGATCCCGGGTTTCGGCAGACGATCAAGTTGCATACATTTTAAATTTATTTTTGAAAGTGTTCTAATATTAAATATTTATAGCATTGAATTTCACCTAAACTGTCGAGCCGAAATAGCTCAGCTGGGAGAGCGTTAGACTGAAGATCTAAAGGTCCCTGGTTCGATCCCGGGTTTCGGCATACGATCAAGTTGCATTCCTTTTAAATTTATTTTTGAAAGTGTTCTAATATTAAATACTTATAACATTGAATTTAAACTAAACTGTCGAGCCGAAATAGCTCAGCTGGGAGAGCGTTAGACTGAAGATCTAAAGGTCCCTGGTTCGATCCCGGGTTTCGGCAGACGATCAAGTTGCATACATTTTAAATTTATTTTTGAAAGTGTTCTAATATTAAATATTTATAGCATTGAATTTCACCTAAACTGTCGAGCCGAAATAGCTCAGCTGGGAGAGCGTTAGACTGAAGATCTAAAGGTCCCTGGTTCGATCCCGGGTTTCGGCAAATGATCAAGTTGCATACATTTTAAATTTATTTTTGAAAGTGTTCTAATATTAAATATTTATAGCATTGAATTTCACCTAAACTGTCGAGCCGAAATAGCTCAGCTGGGGGAGCGTTAGACTGAAGATCTAAAGGTCCCTGGTTCGATCCCGGGTTTCGGCAGATGATCAAGTTGCATACATTTTAAATTTATTTTTGAAAGTGTTCTTTTATTAAATTATTATTGCATTGAATTTCACCTAAACTGTCGAGCCGAAATAGCTCAGCTGGGAGAGCGTTAGACTGAAGATCTAAAGGTCCCTGGTTCGATCCCGGGTTTCGGCAGATGATCAAGTTGCATACATTTTAAATTTATTTTTGAAAGTGTTCTTTTATTAAATTATTATTGCATTGAATTTCACCTAAACTGTCGAGCCGAAATAGCTCAGCTGTGAGGGCGTTAGACTGAATATCTAAAGGTCCCTGGTTCGATCCCGGGTTTCGGCAGACGATCAAGTTGCATACATTTTAAATTTATTTTTGAAAGTGTTCTAATATTAAATATTTATAGCATTGAATTTCACCTAAACTGTCGAGCCGAAATAGCTCAGCTGGGAGAGCGTTAGACTGAAGATCTAAAGGTCCCTGGTTCGATCCCGGGTTTCGGCAGACGATCAAGTTGCATGCATTTTAAATTTATTTTTGAAAGTGTTCTTTTATTAAATATTTATAGCATTGAACTTCACCTAAACTGTCGAGCCGAAATAGCTCAGCTGGGAAAGCGTTAGACTGAAGATCTAAAGGTCCCTGGTTCGATCCCGGGTTTCGGCAGATGATCAAGTTGCATACATTTTAAATTTATTTTTGAAAGTGTTCTAATATTAAATATTTATAGCATTGAATTTCACCTAAACTGTCTAGCCGAAATAGCTCAGCTGGGAGAGCGTTAGACTGAAGATCTAAAGGTCCCTGGTTCGATCCCGGGTTTCGGCAGATGATCAAGTTGCATACATTTTAAATTTATTTTTGAAAGTGTTCTTTTATTAAATTATTATTGCATTGAATTTCACCTAAACTGTCGAGCCGAAATAGCTCAGCTGGGAGAGCGTTAGACTGAAGATCTAAAGGTCCCTGGTTCGATCCCGGGTTTCGGCAGACGATCAAGTTGCATACATTTTAAATTTATTTTTGAAAGTGTTCTAATATTAAATATTTATAGCATTGAACTTCACCTTAACTGTCGAGCCGAAATAGCTCAGCTGGGAGAGCGTTAGACTGAAGATCTAAAGGTCCCTGGTTCGATCCCGGGTTTCGGCAGATGATCAAGTTGCATACATTTTAAATTTATTTTTGAAAGTGTTCTAATATTAAATATTTATAGCATTGAATTTCACCTAAACTGTCGAGCCGAAATAGCTCAGCTGGGAGAGCGTTAGACTGAAGATCTAAAGGTCCCTGGTTCGATCCCGGGTTTCGGCAGATGATCAAGTTGCATACATTTTAAATTTATTTTTGAAAGTGTTCTTTTATTAAATTATTATTGCATTGAATTTCATCTAAACTGTCGAGCCGAAATAGCTCAGCTGGGAGAGCGTTTGACTGAAGATCTAAAGGTCCCTGGTTCGATCCCGGGTTTCGGCAGACGATCAAGTTGCATACATTTTAAATTTATTTTTGAAAGTGTTCTAATATTAAATATTTATAGCATTGAACTTCACCTAAACTGTCGAGCCGAAATAGCTCAGCTGGGAGAGCGTTAGACTGAAGATCTAAAGGTCCCTGGTTCGATCTCGTGTTTCGGCAGATGATCAAGTTGCATACATTTTAAATTTATTTTTGAAAGTGTTCTTTTATTAAATTATTATTGCATTGAATTTCACCTAAACTGTCCAGCCGAAATAGCTCAGCTGTGAGAGCGTTAGACTGAATATCTAAACGTCCCTGGTTCGATCCCGGGTTTCGGCAGACGATCAAGTTGCATACATTTTAAATTTATTTTTGAAAGTGTTCTAATATTAAATATTTATAGCATTGAATTTCACCTAAACTGTCGAGCCGAAATAGCTCAGCTGGGAGAGCGTTAGACTGAAGATCTAAAGGTCCCTGGTTCGATCCCGGGTTTCGGCATACGATCAAGTTGCATTCCTTTTAAATTTATTTTTGAAAGTGTTCTAATATTAAATACTTATAACATTGAATTTAAACTAAACTGTCGAGCCGAAATAGCTCAGCTGGGAGAGCGTTAGACTGAAGATCTAAAGGTCCCTGGTTCGATCCCGGGTTTCGGCAGACGATCAAGTTGCATACATTTTAAATTTATTTTTGAAAGTGTTCTAATATTAAATATTTATAGCATTGAATTTCACCTAAACTGTCGAGCCGAAATAGCTCAGCTGGGAGAGCGTTAGACTGAAGATCTAAAGGTCCCTGGTTCGATCCCGGGTTTCGGCAAATGATCAAGTTGCATACATTTTAAATTTATTTTTGAAAGTGTTCTAATATTAAATATTTATAGCATTGAATTTCACCTAAACTGTCGAGCCGAAATAGCTCAGCTGGGGGAGCGTTAGACTGAAGATCTAAAGGTCCCTGGTTCGATCCCGGGTTTCGGCAGATGATCAAGTTGCATACATTTTAAATTTATTTTTGAAAGTGTTCTTTTATTAAATTATTATTGCATTGAATTTCACCTAAACTGTCGAGCCGAAATAGCTCAGCTGGGAGAGCGTTAGACTGAAGATCTAAAGGTCCCTGGTTCGATCCCGGGTTTCGGCAGATGATCAAGTTGCATACATTTTAAATTTATTTTTGAAAGTGTTCTTTTATTAAATTATTATTGCATTGAATTTCACCTAAACTGTCGAGCCGAAATAGCTCAGCTGTGAGGGCGTTAGACTGAATATCTAAAGGTCCCTGGTTCGATCCCGGGTTTCGGCAGACGATCAAGTTGCATACATTTTAAATTTATTTTTGAAAGTGTTCTAATATTAAATATTTATAGCATTGAATTTCACCTAAACTGTCGAGCCGAAATAGCTCAGCTGGGAGAGCGTTAGACTGAAGATCTAAAGGTCCCTGGTTCGATCCCGGGTTTCGGCAGACGATCAAGTTGCATACATTTTAAATTTATTTTTGAAAGTGTTCTTTTATTAAATATTTATAGCATTGAACTTCACCTAAACTGTCGAGCCGAAATAGCTCAGCTGGGAAAGCGTTAGACTGAAGATCTAAAGGTCCCTGGTTCGATCCCGGGTTTCGGCAGATGATCAAGTTGCATACATTTTAAATTTATTTTTGAAAGTGTTCTAATATTAAATATTTATAGCATTGAATTTCACCTAAACTGTCTAGCCGAAATAGCTCAGCTGGGAGAGCGTTAGACTGAAGATCTAAAGGTCCCTGGTTCGATCCCGGGTTTCGGCAGATGATCAAGTTGCATACATTTTAAATTTATTTTTGAAAGTGTTCTTTTATTAAATTATTATTGCATTGAATTTCACCTAAACTGTCGAGCCGAAATAGCTCAGCTGGGAGAGCGTTAGACTGAAGATCTAAAGGTCCCTGGTTCGATCCCGGGTTTCGGCAGACGATCAAGTTGCATACATTTTAAATTTATTTTTGAAAGTGTTCTAATATTAAATATTTATAGCATTGAACTTCACCTAAACTGTCGAGCCGAAATAGCTCAGCTGGGAGAGCGTTAGACTGAAGATCTAAAGGTCCCTGGTTCGATCCCGGGTTTCGGCAGATGATCAAGTTGCATACATTTTAAATTTATTTTTGAAAGTGTTCTAATATTAAATATTTATAGCATTGAATTTCACCTAAACTGTCGAGCCGAAATAGCTCAGCTGGGAGAGCGTTAGACTGAAGATCTAAAGGTCCCTGGTTCGATCCCGGGTTTCGGCAGATGATCAAGTTGCATACATTTTAAATTTATTTTTGAAAGTGTTCTTTTATTAAATTATTATTGCATTGAATTTCATCTAAACTGTCGAGCCGAAATAGCTCAGCTGGGAGAGCGTTAGACTGAAGATCTAAAGGTCCCTGGTTCGATCTCGGGTTTCGGCAGATGATCAAGTTGCATACATTTTAAATTTATTTTTGAAAGTGTTCTTTTATAAAATTATTATTGCATTGAATTTCACCTAAACTGTAGAGCCGAAATAGCTCAGCTGTGAGAGCGTTAGACTGAATATCTAAACGTCCCTGGTTCGATCCCGGGTTTCGGCAGACGATCAAGTTGCATACATTTTAAATTTATTTTTGAAAGTGTTCTAATATTAAATATTTATAGCATTGAATTTCACCTAAACTGTCGAGCCGAAATAGCTCAGCTGGGAGAGCGTTAGACTGAAGATCTAAAGGTCCCTGGTTCGATCCCGGGTTTCGGCATACGATCAAGTTGCATTCCTTTTAAATTTATTTTTGAAAGTGTTCTAATATTAAATACTTATAACATTGAATTTAAACTAAAGTGTCGAGCCGAAATAGCTCAGCTGGGAGAGCGTTAGACTGAAGATCTAAAGGTCCCTGGTTCGATCCCGGGTTTCGGCAGATGATCAAGTTGCATACATTTTAAATTTATTTTTGAAAGTGTTCTAATATTAAATATTTATAGCATTGAATTTCACCTAAACTGTCGAGCCGAAATAGCTCAGCTGGGAGAGCGTTAGACTGAAGATCTAAAGGTCCCTGGTTCGATCCCGGGTTTCGGCAGATGATCAAGTTGCATACATTTTAAATTTATTTTTGAAAGTGTTCTTTTATTAAATTATTATTGCATTGAATTTCACCTAAACTGTCGAGCCGAAATAGCTCAGCTGGGAGAGCGTTAGACTGAAGATCTAAAGGTCCCTGGTTCGATCCCGGGTTTCGGCAGACGATCAAGTTGCATACATTTTAAATTTATTTTTGAAAGTGTTCTAATATTAAATATTTATAGCATTGAACTTCACCTAAACTGTCGAGCCGAAATAGCTCAGCTGGGAGAGCGTTAGACTGAAGATCTAAAGGTCCCTGGTTCGATCCCGGGTTTCGGCAGATGATCAAGTTGCATACATTTTAAATTTATTTTTGAAAGTGTTCTTTTATTAAATTATTATTGCATTGAATTTCACCTAAACTGTCGAGCCGAAATAGCTCAGCTGGGAGAGCGTTAGACTGAAGATCTAAAGGTCCCTGGTTCGATCCCGGGTTTCGGCAGACGATCAAGTTGCATACATTTTAAATTTATTTTTGAAAGTGTTCTAATATTAAATATTTATAGCATTGAACTTCACCTAAACTGTCGAGCCGAAATAGCTCAGCTGGGAGAGCGTTAGACTGAAGATCTAAAGGTCCCTGGTTCGATCCCGGGTTTCGGCAGATGATCAAGTTGCATACATTTTAAATTTATTTTTGAAAGTGTTCTAATATTAAATATTTATAGCATTGAATTTCACCTAAACTGTCGAGCCGAAATAGCTCAGCTGGGAGAGCGTTAGACTGAAGATCTAAAGGTCCCTGGTTCGATCCCGGGTTTCGGCAGATGATCAAGTTGCATACATTTTAAATTTATTTTTGAAAGTGTTCTTTTATTAAATTATTATTGCATTGAATTTCATCTAAACTGTCGAGCCGAAATAGCTCAGCTGGGAGAGCGTTAGACTGAAGATCTAAAGGTCCCTGGTTCGATCTCGGGTTTCGGCAGATGATCAAGTTGCATACATTTTAAATTTATTTTTGAAAGTGTTCTTTTATAAAATTATTATTGCATTGAATTTCACCTAAACTGTCGAGCCGAAATAGCTCAGCTGTGAGAGCGTTAGACTGAATATCTAAACGTCCCTGGTTCGATCCCGGGTTTCGGCAGACGATCAAGTTGGATACATTTTAAATTTATTTTTGAAAGTGTTCTAATATTAAATATTTATAGCATTGAATTTCACCTAAACTGTCGAGCCGAAATAGCTCAGCTGGGAGAGCGTTAGACTGAAGATCTAAAGGTCCCTGGTTCGATCCCGGGTTTCGGCATACGATCAAGTTGCATTACTTTTAAATTTATTTTTGAAAGTGTTCTAATATTAAATACTTATAACATTGAATTTAAACTAAAGTGTCGAGCCGAAATAGCTCAGCTGGGAGAGCGTTAGACTGAAGATCTAAAGGTCCCTGGTTCGATCCCGGGTTTCGGCAGATGATCAAGTTGCATACATTTTAAATTTATTTTTGAAAGTGTTCTAATATTAAATATTTATAGCATTGAATTTCACCTAAACTGTCGAGCCGAAATAGCTCAGCTGGGAGAGCGTTAGACTGAAGATCTAAAGGTCCCTGGTTCGATCCCGGGTTTCGGCAGATGATCAAGTTGCATACATTTTAAATTTATTTTTGAAAGTGTTCTTTTATTAAATTATTATTGCATTGAATATCACCTAAACTGTCGAGCCGAAATAGCTCAGCTGGGAGAGCGTTAGACTGAAGATCTAAAGGTCCCTGGTTCGATCCCGGGTTTCGGCAGACGATCAAGTTGCATACATTTTAAATTTATTTTTGAAAGTGTTCTAATATTAAATATTTATAGCATTGAACTTCACCTAAATTGTCGAGCCGAAATAGCTCAGCTGGGAGAGCGTTAGACTGAAGATCTAAAGGTCCCTGGTTCGATCCCGGGTTTCGGCAGATGATCAAGTTGCATACATTTTAAATTTATTTTTGAAAGTGTTCTTTTATTAAATTATTATTGCATTGAATTTCATCTAAACTGTCGAGCCGAAATAGCTCAGCTGGGAGAGCGTTAGACTGAAGATCTAAAGGTCCCTGGTTCGATCTCGGGTTTCGGCAGATGATCAAGTTGCATACATTTTAAATTTATTTTTGAAAGTGTTCTTTTATTAAATTACTATTGCATTGAATTTCACCTAAACTGTCGAGCCGAAATAGCTCAGCTGTGAGAGCGTTAGACTGAATATCTAAACGTCCCTGGTTCGATCCCGGGTTTCGGCAGACGATCAAGTTGCATACATTTTAAATTTATTTTTGAAAGTGTTCTAATATTAAATATTTATAGCATTGAATTTCACCTAAACTGTCGAGCCGAAATAGCTCAGCTGGGAGAGCGTTAGACTGAAGATCTAAAGGTCCCTGGTTCGATCCCGGGTTTCGGCATACGATCAAGTTGCATTCCTTTTAAATTTATTTTTGAAAGTGTTCTAATATTAAATACTTATAACATTGAATTTAAACTAAACTGTCGAGCCGAAATAGCTCAGCTGTGAGAGCGTTAGACTGAATATCTAAACGTCCCTGGTTCGATCCCGGGTTTCGGCAGACGATCAAGTTGCATACATTTTAAATTTATTTTTGAAAGTGTTCTAATATTAAATATTTATAGCATTGAATTTCACCTAAACTGTCGAGCCGAAATAGCTCAGCTGGGAGAGCGTTAGACTGAAGATCTAAAGGTCCCTGGTTCGATCCCGGGTTTCGGCATACGATCAAGTTGCATTCCTTTTAAATTTATTTTTGAAAGTGTTCTAATATTAAATACTTATAACATTGAATTTAAACTAAAGTGTCGAGCCGAAATAGCTCAGCTGGGAGAGCGTTAGGCTGAAGATGTAAAGGTCCCTGGTTCGATCCCGGGTTTCGGCAGATGATCAAGTTGCATACATTTTAAATTTATTTTTGAAAGTGTTCTAATATTAAATATTTATAGCATTGAATTTCACCTAAACTGTCGAGCCGAAATAGCTCAGCTGGGAGAGCGTTAGACTGAAGATCTAAAGGTCCCTGGTTCGATCCCGGGTTTCGGCAGATGATCAAGTTGCATACATTTTAAATTTATTTTTGAAAGTGTTCTAATATTAAATATTTATAGCATTGAACTTCACCTAAATTGTCGAGCCGAAATAGCTCAGCTGGGAGAGCGTTAGACTGAAGATCTAAAGGTCCCTGGTTCGATCCCGGGTTTCGGCAGATGATCAAGTTGCATACATTTTAAATTTATTTTTGAAAGTGTTCTAATATTAAATATTTATAGCATTGAATTTCACCTAAACTGTCGAGCCGAAATAGCTCAGCTGGGAGAGCGTTAGACTGAAGATCTAAAGGTCCCTGGTTCGATCCCGGGTTTCGGCAGATGATCAAGTTGCATACATTTTAAATTTATTTTTGAAAGTGTTCTTTTATTAAATTACTATTGCATTGAATTTCACCTAAACTGTCGAGCCGAAATAGCTCAGCTGTGAGAGCGTTAGACTGAATATCTAAACGTCCCTGGTTCGATCCCGGGTTTCGGCAGACGATCAAGTTGCATACATTTTAAATTTATTTTTGAAAGTGTTCTAATATTAAATATTTATAGCATTGAACTTCACCTAAATTGTCGAGCCGAAATAGCTCAGCTGGGAGAGCGTTAGACTGAAGATCTAAAGGTCCCTGGTTCGATCCCGGGTTTCGGCAGATGATCAAGTTGCATACATTTTAAATTTATTTTTGAAAGTGTTCTTTTATTAAATTATTATTGCATTGAATTTCATCTAAACTGTCGAGCCGAAATAGCTCAGCTGGGAGAGCGTTAGACTGAAGATCTAAAGGTCCCTGGTTCGATCTCGGGTTTCGGCAGATGATCAAGTTGCATACATTTTAAATTTATTTTTGAAAGTGTTCTTTTATTAAATTACTATTGCATTGAATTTCACCTAAACTGTCGAGCCGAAATAGCTCAGCTGTGAGAGCGTTAGACTGAATATCTAAACGTCCCTGGTTCGATCCCGGGTTTCGGCAGACGATCAAGTTGCATACATTTTAAATTTATTTTTGAAAGTGTTCTAATATTAAATATTTATAGCATTGAATTTCACCTAAACTGTCGAGCCGAAATAGCTCAGCTGGGAGAGCGTTAGACTGAAGATCTAAAGGTCCCTGGTTCGATCCCGGGTTTCGGCATACGATCAAGTTGCATTCCTTTTAAATTTATTTTTGAAAGTGTTCTAATATTAAATACTTATAACATTGAATTTAAACTAAACTGTCGAGCCGAAATAGCTCAGCTGTGAGAGCGTTAGACTGAATATCTAAACGTCCCTGGTTCGATCCCGGGTTTCGGCAGACGATCAAGTTGCATACATTTTAAATTTATTTTTGAAAGTGTTCTAATATTAAATATTTATAGCATAGAATTTCACCTAAACTGTCGAGCCGAAATAGCTCAGCTGGGAGAGCGTTAGACTGAAGATCTAAAGGTCCCTGGTTCGATCCCGGGTTTCGGCATACGATCAAGTTGCATTCCTTTTAAATTTATTTTTGAAAGTGTTCTAATATTAAATACTTATAACATTGAATTTAAACTAAAGTGTCGAGCCGAAATAGCTCAGCTGGGAGAGCGTTAGACTGAAGATCTAAAGGTCCCTGGTTCGATCCCGGGTTTCGGCAGATGATCAAGTTGCATACATTTTAAATTTATTTTTGAAAGTGTTCTAATATTAAATATTTATAGCATTGAATTTCACCTAAACTGTCGAGCCGAAATAGCTCAGCTGGGAGAGCGTTAGACTGAAGATCTAAAGGTCCCTGGTTCGATCCCGGGTTTCGGCAGATGATCAAGTTGCATACATTTTAAATTTATTTTTGAAAGTGTTCTTTTATTAAATTATTATTGCATTGAATTTCACCTAAACTGTCGAGCCGAAATAGCTCAGCTGGGAGAGCGTTAGACTGAAGATCTAAAGGTCCCTGGTTCGATCCCGGGTTTCGGCAGACGATCAAGTTGCATACATTTTAAATTTATTTTTGAAAGTGTTCTAATATTAAATATTTATAGCATTGAACTTCACCTAAACTGTCGAGCCGAAATAGCTCAGCTGGGAGAGCGTTAGACTGAAGATCTAAAGGTCCCTGGTTCGATCCCGGGTTTCGGCAGATGATCAAGTTGCATACATTTTAAATTTATTTTTGAAAGTGTTCTTTTATTAAATTATTATTGCATTGAATTTCACCTAAACTGTCGAGCCGAAATAGCTCAGCTGGGAGAGCGTTAGACTGAAGATCTAAAGGTCCCTGGTTCGATCCCGGGTTTCGGCAGACGATCAAGTTGCATACATTTTAAATTTATTTTTGAAAGTGTTCTAATATTAAATATTTATAGCATTGAACTTCACCTAAACTGTCGAGCCGAAATAGCTCAGCTGGGAGAGCGTTAGACTGAAGATCTAAAGGTCCCTGGTTCGATCCCGGGTTTCGGCAGATGATCAAGTTGCATACATTTTAAATTTATTTTTGAAAGTGTTCTAATATTAAATATTTATAGCATTGAATTTCACCTAAACTGTCGAGCCGAAATAGCTCAGCTGGGAGAGCGTTAGACTGAAGATCTAAAGGTCCCTGGTTCGATCCCGGGTTTCGGCAGATGATCAAGTTGCATACATTTTAAATTTATTTTTGAAAGTGTTCTTTTATTAAATTATTATTGCATTGAATTTCATCTAAACTGTCGAGCCGAAATAGCTCAGCTGGGAGAGCGTTAGACTGAAGATCTAAAGGTCCCTGGTTCGATCTCGGGTTTCGGCAGATGATCAAGTTGCATACATTTTAAATTTATTTTTGAAAGTGTTCTTTTATAAAATTATTATTGCATTGAATTTCACCTAAACTGTCGAGCCGAAATAGCTCAGCTGTGAGAGCGTTAGACTGAAGATCTAAAGGTCCCTGGTTCGATCTCGTGTTTCGGCAGATGATCAAGTTGCATACATTTTAAATTTATTTTTGAAAGTGTTCTTTTATTAAATTATTATTGCATTGAATTTCACCTAAACTGTCGAGCCGAAATAGCTCAGCTGTGAGAGCGTTAGACTGAATATCTAAAGGTCCCTGGTTCGATCCCGGGTTTCGGCAGATGATCAAGTTGCATACATTTTAAATTTATTTTTGAAAGTGTTTTTTTATTAAATTATTATTGCATTGAATTTCACCTAAACTGTCGAGCCAAAATAGCTCAGCAGTGAGAGCGTTAGACTCAATATCTAAAGGTCCCTGGTTCGATCCCGGGTTTCGGCAGACGATCAAGTTGCATACATTTTAAATTTATTTTTGAAAGTGTTTTTTTATTAAATTATTATTGCATTGAATTTCACCTAAACTGTCGAGCCAAAATAGCTCAGCAGTGAGAGCGTTAGACTCAATATCTAAAGGTCCCTGGTTCGATCCCGGGTTTCGGCAGACGATCAAGTTGCATACATTTTAAATTTATTTTTAAAAGTGTTCTAATATTAAATATTTATAGCATTGAATTTCACCTAAACTGTCGAGCCGAAATAGCTCAGCTGGGAGAGCGTTAGACTGAAGATCTAAAGGCCCCTGGTTCGATCCCGGGTTTCGGCATACGATCAAGTTGCATTCCTTTTAAATTTATTTTTGAAAGTGTTCTAATATTAAATATTTATAACATTGAATTTAAACTAAACCGTCGAGCCGAAATAGCTCAGCTGGGAGAGCGTTAGACTGAAGATCTAAAGGTCCCTGGTTCGATCCCGGGTTTCGGCAGACGATCAAGTTGCATACATTTTAAATTTATTTTTGAAAGTGTTCTAATATTAAATATTTATAGCATTGAACTTCACCTAAACTGTCGAGCCGAAATAGCTCAGCTGGGAGAGCGTTAGACTGAAGATCTAAAGGTCCCTGGTTCGATCCCGGGTTTCGGCAGATGATCAAGTTGCATACATTTTAAATTTTTTTTGAAAGTGTTCTAATATTAAATATTTATAGCATTGAATTTCACCTAAACTGTCGAGCCGAAATAGCTCAGCTGGGAGAGCGTTAGACTGAAGATCTAAAGGTCCCTGGTTCGATCCCGGGTTTCGGCAGATGATCAAGTTGCATACATTTTAAATTTATTTTTGAAAGTGTTCTTTTATTAAATTATTATTGCATTGAATTTCACCTAAACTGTCGAGCCGAAATAGCTCAGCTGGGAGAGCGTTAGACTGAAGATCTAAAGGTCCCTGGTTCGATCTCGGGTTTCGGCAGATGATCAAGTTGCATACATTTTAAATTTATTTTTGAAAGTGTTCTTTTATTAAATTATTATTGCATTGAATTTCACCAAAACTGTCGAGCCGAAATAGCTCAGCTGTGAGAGCGTTAGACTGAATATTTAAACGTCCCTGGTTCGATCCCGGGTTTCGGCAGACGATCAAGTTGCATACATTTTAAATTTATTTTTGAAAGTGTTCTAATATTAAATATTTATAGCATTGAATTTCACCTAAACTGTCGAGCCGAAATAGCTCAGCTGGGAGAGCGTTAGACTGAAGATCTAAAGGTCCCTGGTTCGATCCCGGGTTTCGGCATACGATCAAGTTGCATTCCTTTTAAATTTATTTTTGAAAGTGTTCTAATATTAAATACTTATAACATTGAATTTAAACTAAACTGTCGAGCCGAAATAGCTCAGCTGGGAGAGCGTTAGACTGAAGATCTAAAGGTCCCTGGTTCGATCCCGGGTTTCGGCAGACGATCAAGTTGCATACATTTTAAATTTATTTTTGAAAGTGTTCTTTTATTAAATTATTATTGCATTGAATTTCACCTAAACTGTCGAGCCGAAATAGCTCAGCTGGGAGAGCGTTAGACTGAAGATCTAAAGGTCCCTGGTTCGATCCCGGGTTTCGGCAGACGATCAAGTTGCATACATTTTAAATTTATTTTTGAAAGTGTTCTAATATTAAATATTTATAGCATTGAACTTCACCTAAACTGTCGAGCCGAAATAGCTCAGCTGGGAGAGCGTTAGACTGAAGATCTAAAGGTCCCTGGTTCGATCCCGGGTTTCGGCAGATGATCAAGTTGCATACATTTTAAATTTATTTTTGAAAGTGTTCTAATATTAAATATTTATAGCATTGAATTTCACCTAAACTGTCGAGCCGAAATAGCTCAGCTGGGAGAGCGTTAGACTGAAGATCTAAAGGTCCCTGGTTCGATCCCGGGTTTCGGCAGATGATCAAGTTGCATACATTTTAAATTTATTTTTGAAAGTGTTCTTTTATTAAATTATTATTGCATTGAATTTCATCTAAACTGTCGAGCCGAAATAGCTCAGCTGGGAGAGCGTTAGACTGAAGATCTAAAGGTCCCTGGTTCGATCTCGGGTTTCGGCAGATGATCAAGTTGCATACATTTTAAATTTATTTTTGAAAGTGTTCTTTTATAAAATTATTATTGCATTGAATTTCACCTAAACTGTCGAGCCGAAATAGCTCAGCTGTGAGAGCGTTAGACTGAAGATCTAAAGGTCCCTGGTTCGATCTCGTGTTTCGGCAGATGATCAAGTTGCATACATTTTAAATTTATTTTTGAAAGTGTTCTTTTATTAAATTATTATTGCATTGAATTTCACCTAAACTGTCGAGCCGAAATAGCTCAGCTGTGAGAGCGTTAGACTGAATATCTAAAGGTCCCTGGTTCGATCCCGGGTTTCGGCAGATGATCAAGTTGCATACATTTTAAATTTATTTTTGAAAGTGTTTTTTTATTAAATTATTATTGCATTGAATTTCACCTAAACTGTCGAGCCAAAATAGCTCAGCAGTGAGAGCGTTAGACTCAATATCTAAAGGTCCCTGGTTCGATCCCGGGTTTCGGCAGACGATCAAGTTGCATACATTTTAAATTTATTTTTAAAAGTGTTCTAATATTAAATATTTATAGCATTGAATTTCACCTAAACTGTCGAGCCGAAATAGCTCAGCTGGGAGAGCGTTAGACTGAAGATCTAAAGGCCCCTGGTTCGATCCCGGGTTTCGGCATACGATCAAGTTGCATTCCTTTTAAATTTATTTTTGAAAGTGTTCTAATATTAAATATTTATAACATTGAATTTAAACTAAACCGTCGAGCCGAAATAGCTCAGCTGGGAGAGCGTTAGACTGAAGATCTAAAGGTCCCTGGTTCGATCCCGGGTTTCGGCAGACGATCAAGTTGCATACATTTTAAATTTATTTTTGAAAGTGTTCTAATATTAAATATTTATAGCATTGAACTTCACCTAAACTGTCGAGCCGAAATAGCTCAGCTGGGAGAGCGTTAGACTGAAGATCTAAAGGTCCCTGGTTCGATCCCGGGTTTCGGCAGATGATCAAGTTGCATACATTTTAAATTTTTTTTGAAAGTGTTCTAATATTAAATATTTATAGCATTGAATTTCACCTAAACTGTCGAGCCGAAATAGCTCAGCTGGGAGAGCGTTAGACTGAAGATCTAAAGGTCCCTGGTTCGATCCCGGGTTTCGGCAGATGATCAAGTTGCATACATTTTAAATTTATTTTTGAAAGTGTTCTTTTATTAAATTATTATTGCATTGAATTTCACCTAAACTGTCGAGCCGAAATAGCTCAGCTGGGAGAGCGTTAGACTGAAGATCTAAAGGTCCCTGGTTCGATCTCGGGTTTCGGCAGATGATCAAGTTGCATACATTTTAAATTTATTTTTGAAAGTGTTCTTTTATTAAATTATTATTGCATTGAATTTCACCAAAACTGTCGAGCCGAAATAGCTCAGCTGTGAGAGCGTTAGACTGAATATTTAAACGTCCCTGGTTCGATCCCGGGTTTCGGCAGACGATCAAGTTGCATACATTTTAAATTTATTTTTGAAAGTGTTCTAATATTAAATATTTATAGCATTGAATTTCACCTAAACTGTCGAGCCGAAATAGCTCAGCTGGGAGAGCGTTAGACTGAAGATCTAAAGGTCCCTGGTTCGATCCCGGGTTTCGGCATACGATCAAGTTGCATTCCTTTTAAATTTATTTTTGAAAGTGTTCTAATATTAAATACTTATAACATTGAATTTAAACTAAACTGTCGAGCCGAAATAGCTCAGCTGGGAGAGCGTTAGACTGAAGATCTAAAGGTCCCTGGTTCGATCCCGGGTTTCGGCAGACGATCAAGTTGCATACATTTTAAATTTATTTTTGAAAGTGTTCTAATATTAAATATTTATAGCATTGAACTTCACCTAAACTGTCGAGCCGAAATAGCTCAGCTGGGAGAGCGTTAGACTGAAGATCTAAAGGTCCCTGGTTCGATCTCGTGTTTCGGCGGATGATCAAGTTGCATACATTTTAAATTTATTTTTGAAAGTGTTCTTTTATTAAATTATTATTGCATTGAATTTCACCTAAACTGTCGAGCCGAAATAGCTCAGCTGTGAGAGCGTTAGACTGAATATCTAAACGTCCCTGGTTCGATCCCGGGTTTCGGCAGACGATCAAGTTGCATACATTTTAAATTTATTTTTGAAAGTGTTCTAATATTAAATATTTATAGCATTGAATTTCACCTAAACTGTCGAGCCGAAATAGCTCAGCTGGGAGAGCGTTAGACTGAAGATCTAAAGGTCCCTGGTTCGATCCCGGGTTTCGGCATACGATCAAGTTGCATTCCTTTTAAATTTATTTTTGAAAGTGTTCTAATATTAAATACTTATAACATTGAATTTAAACTAAACTGTCGAGCCGAAATAGCTCAGCTGGGAGAGCGTTAGACTGAAGATCTAAAGGTCCCTGGTTCGATCCCGGGTTTCGGCAGATGATCAAGTTGCATACATTTTAAATTTATTTTTGAAAGTGTTCTTTTATTAAATTATTATTGCATTGAATTTCACCTAAACTGTCGAGCCGAAATAGCTCAGCTGTGAGAGCGTTAGACTGAATATCTAAACGTCCCTGGTTCGATCCCGGGTTTCGGCAGACGATCAAGTTGCATACATTTTAAATTTATTTTTGAAAGTGTTCTAATATTAAATATTTATAGCATTGAATTTCACCTAAACTGTCGAGCCGAAATAGCTCAGCTGGGAGAGCGTTAGACTGAAGATCTAAAGGTCCCTGGTTCGATCCCGGGTTTCGGCATACGATCAAGTTGCATTCCTTTTAAATTTATTTTTGAAAGTGTTCTAATATTAAATACTTATAACATTGAATTTAAACTAAACTGTCGAGCCGAAATAGCTCAGCTGGGAGAGCGTTAGACTGAAGATCTAAAGGTCCCTGGTTCGATCCCGGGTTTCGGCAGACGATCAAGTTGCATACATTTTAAATTTATTTTTGAAAGTGTTCTAATATTAAATATTTATAGCATTGAACTTCACCTAAACTGTCGAGCCGAAATAGCTCAGCTGGGAGAGCGTTAGACTGAAGATCTAAAGGTCCCTGGTTCGATCCCGGGTTTCGGCAGATGATCAAGTTGCATACATTTTAAATTTATTTTTGAAAGTGTTCTAATATTAAATATTTATAGCATTGAATTTCACCTAAACTGTCGAGCCGAAATAGCTCAGCTGGGGGAGCGTTAGACTGAAGATCTAAAGGTCCCTGGTTCGATCCCGGGTTTCGGCAGATGATCAAGTTGCATACATTTTAAATTTATTTTTGAAAGTGTTCTTTTATTAAATTATTATTGCATTGAATTTCACCTAAACTGTCGAGCCGAAATAGCTCAGCTGGGAGAGTGTTAGACTGAAGATCTAAAGGTCCCTGGTTCGATCCCGGGTTTCGGCAGATGATCAAGTTGCATACATTTTAAATTTATTTTTGAAAGTGTTCTTTTATTAAATTATTATTGCATTGAATTTCACCTAAACTGTCGAGCCGAAATAGCTCAGCTGTGAGAGCGTTAGACTGAATATCTAAAGGTCCCTGGTTCGATCCCGGGTTTCGGCAGATGATCAAGTTGCATACATTTTAAATTTATTTTTGAAAGTGTTCTAATATTAAATATTTATAGCATTGAATTTCACCTAAACTGTCGAGCCGAAATAGCTCAGCTGGGAGAGCGTTAGACTGAAGATCTAAAGGTCCCTGGTTCGATCCCGGGTTTCGGCAGACGATCAAGTTGCATACATTTTAAATTTATTTTTGAAAGTGTTCTTTTATTAAATATTTATAGCATTGAACTTCACCTAAACTGTCGAGCCGAAATAGCTCAGCTGGGAGAGCGTTAGACTGAAGATCTAAAGGTCCCTGGTTCGATCCCGGGTTTCGGCAGATGATCAAGTTGCATACATTTTAAATTTATTTTTGAAAGTGTTCTAATATTAAATATTTATAGCATTGAATTTCACCTAAACTGTCTAGCCGAAATAGCTCAGCTGGGAGAGCGTTAGACTGAAGATCTAAAGGTCCCTGGTTCGATCCCGGGTTTCGGCAGATGATCAAGTTGCATACATTTTAAATTTATTTTGAAAGTGTTCTTTTATTAAATTATTATTGCATTGAATTTCACCTAAACTGTCGAGCCGAAATAGCTCAGCTGGGAGAGCGTTAGACTGAAGATCTAAAGGTCCCTGGTTCGATCCCGGGTTTCGGCAGACGATCAAGTTGCATACATTTTAAATTTATTTTTGAAAGTGTTCTAATATTAAATATTTATAGCATTGAACTTCACCTAAACTGTCGAGCCGAAATAGCTCAGCTGGGAGAGCGTTAGACTGAAGATCTAAAGGTCCCTGGTTCGATCCCGGGTTTCGGCAGATGATCAAGTTGCATACATTTTAAATTTATTTTTGAAAGTGTTCTAATATTAAATATTTATAGCATTGAATTTCACCTAAACTGTCGAGCCGAAATAGCTCAGCTGGGAGAGCGTTAGACTGAAGATCTAAAGGTCCCTGGTTCGATCCCGGGTTTCGGCAGACGATCAAGTTGCATACATTTTAAATTTATTTTTGAAAGTGTTCTTTTATTAAATATTTATAGCATTGAACTTCACCTAAACTGTCGAGCCGAAATAGCTCAGCTGGGAGAGCGTTAGACTGAAGATCTAAAGGTCCCTGGTTCGATCCCGGGTTTCGGCAGATGATCAAGTTGCATACATTTTAAATTTATTTTTGAAAGTGTTCTAATATTAAATATTTATAGCATTGAATTTCACCTAAACTGTCTAGCCGAAATAGCTCAGCTGGGAGAGCGTTAGACTGAAGATCTAAAGGTCCCTGGTTCGATCCCGGGTTTCGGCAGATGATCAAGTTGCATACATTTTAAATTTATTTTGAAAGTGTTCTTTTATTAAATTATTATTGCATTGAATTTCACCTAAACTGTCGAGCCGAAATAGCTCAGCTGGGAGAGCGTTAGACTGAAGATCTAAAGGTCCCTGGTTCGATCCCGGGTTTCGGCAGACGATCAAGTTGCATACATTTTAAATTTATTTTTGAAAGTGTTCTAATATTAAATATTTATAGCATTGAACTTCACCTAAACTGTCGAGCCGAAATAGCTCAGCTGGGAGAGCGTTAGACTGAAGATCTAAAGGTCCCTGGTTCGATCCCGGGTTTCGGCAGATGATCAAGTTGCATACATTTTAAATTTATTTTTGAAAGTGTTCTAATATTAAATATTTATAGCATTGAATTTCACCTAAACTGTCGAGCCGAAATAGCTCAGCTGGGAGAGCGTTAGACTGAAGATCTAAAGGTCCCTGGTTCGATCCCGGGTTTCGGCAGATGATCAAGTTGCATACATTTTAAATTTATTTTTGAAAGTGTTCTTTTATTAAATTATTATTGCATTGAATTTCATCTAAACTGTCGAGCCGAAATAGCTCAGCTGGGAGAGCGTTAGACTGAAGATCTAAAGGTCCCTGGTTCGATCTCGGGTTTCGGCAGATGATCAAGTTGCATACATTTTAAATTTATTTTTGAAAGTGTTCTTTTATTAAATTATTATTGCATTGAATTTCACCTAAACTGTCGAGCCGAAATAGCTCAGCTGTGAGAGCGTTAGACTGAATATCTAAAGGTCCCTGGTTCGATCCCGGGTTTCGGCAGACGATCAAGTTGCATACATTTTAAATTTATTTTTGAAAGTGTTCTAATATTAAATATTTATAGCATTGAATTTCACCTAAACTGTCGAGCCGAAATAGCTCAGCTGGGAGAGCGTTAGACTGAAGATCTAAAGGTCCCTGGTTCGATCCCGGGTTTCGGCAGACGATCAAGTTGCATACATTTTAAATTTATTTTTGAAAGTGTTCTTTTATTAAATATTTATAGCATTGAACTTCACCTAAACTGTCGAGCCGAAATAGCTCAGCTGGGAGAGCGTTAGACTGAAGATCTAAAGGTCCCTGGTTCGATCCCGGGTTTCGGCAGATGATCAAGTTGCATACATTTTAAATTTATTTTTGAAAGTGTTCTAATATTAAATATTTATAGCATTGAATTTCACCTAAACTGTCGAGCCGAAATAGCTCAGCTGGGAGAGCGTTAGACTGAAGATCTAAAGGTCCCTGGTTCGATCCCGGGTTTCGGCAGATGATCAAGTTGCATACATTTTAAATTTATTTTTGAAAGTGTTCTTTTATTAAATTATTATTGCATTGAATTTCACCTAAACTGTCGAGCCAAAATAGCTCAGCTGGGAGAGCGTTAGACTGAAGATCTAAAGGTCCCTGGTTCGATCCCGGGTTTCGGCAGACGATCAAGTTGCATACATTTTAAATTTATTTTTGAAAGTGTTCTTTTATTAAATTATTATTGCATTGAATTTCACCTAAACTGTCGAGCCAAAATAGCTCAGCTGGGAGAGCGTTAGACTGAAGATCTAAAGGTCCCTGGTTCGATCCCGGGTTTCGGCAGACGATCAAGTTGCATACATTTTAAATTTATTTTTGAAAGTGTTCTAATATTAAATATTTATAGCATTGAACTTCACCTAAACTGTCGAGCCGAAATAGCTCAGCTGGGAGAGCGTTAGACTGAAGATCTAAAGGTCCCTGGTTCGATCCCGGGTTTCGGCAGATGATCAAGTTGCATACATTTTAAATTTATTTTTGAAAGTGTTCTAATATTAAATATTTATAGCATTGAATTTCACCTAAACTGTCGAGCCGAAATAGCTCAGCTGGGAGAGCGTTAGACTGAAGATCTAAAGGTCCCTGGTTCGATCCCGGGTTTCGGCAGATGATCAAGTTGCATACATTTTAAATTTATTTTTGAAAGTGTTCTAATATTAAATATTTATAGCATTGAATTTCACCTAAACTGTCGAGCCGAAATAGCTCAGCTGGGAGAGCGTTAGACTGAAGATCTAAAGGTCCCTGGTTCGATCCCGGGTTTCGGCAGATGATCAAGTTGCATACATTTTAAATTTATTTTTGAAAGTGTTCTTTTATTAAATTATTATTGCATTGAATTTCACCTAAACTGTCGAGCCAAAATAGCTCAGCTGGGAGAGCGTTAGACTGAAGATCTAAAGGTCCCTGGTTCGATCCCGGGTTTCGGCAGACGATCAAGTTGCATACATTTTAAATTTATTTTTGAAAGTGTTCTAATATTAAATATTTATAGCATTGAACTTCACCTAAACTGTCGAGCCGAAATAGCTCAGCTGGGAGAGCGTTAGACTGAAGATCTAAAGGTCCCTGGTTCGATCCCGGGTTTCGGCAGATGATCAAGTTGCATACATTTTAAATTTATTTTTGAAAGTGTTCTAATATTAAATATTTATAGCATTGAATTTCACCTAAACTGTCGAGCCGAAATAGCTCAGCTGGGAGAGCGTTAGACTGAAGATCTAAAGGTCCCTGGTTCGATCCCGGGTTTCGGCAGATGATCAAGTTGCATACATTTTAAATTAATTTTGAAAGTGTTCTTTTATTAAATTATTATTGCATTGAATTTCATCTAAACTGTCGAGCCGAAATAGCTCAGCTGGGAGAGCGTTAGACTGAAGATCTAAAGGTCCCTGGTTCGATCTCGGGTTTCGGCAGATGATCAAATTGCATACATTTTAAATTTATTTTTGAAAGTGTTCTTTTATAAAATTATTATTGCATTGAATTTCACCTAAACTGTCGAGCCGAAATACCTCAGCTGTGAGAGCGTTAGACTGAATATCTAAACGTCCCTGGTTCGATCCCGGGTTTCGGCAGACGATCAAGTTGCATACATTTTAAATTTCTTTTTGAAAGTGTTCTAATATTAAATATTTATAGCATTGAATTTCACCTAAACTGTCGAGCCGAAATAGCTCAGCTGGGAGAGCGTTAGACTGAAGATCTAAAGGTCCCTGGTTCGATCCCGGGTTTCGGCATACGATCAAGTTGCATTCCTTTTAAATTTATTTTTGAAAGTGTTCTAATATTAAATACTTATAACATTGAATTTAAACTAAAGTGTCGAGCCGAAATAGCTCAGCTGGGAGAGCGTTAGACTGAAGATCTAAAGGTCCCTGGTTCGATCCCGGGTTTCGGCAGATGATCAAGTTGCATACATTTTAAATTTATTTTTGAAAGTGTTCTAATATTAAATATTTATAGCATTGAATTTCACCTAAACTGTCGAGCCGAAATAGCTCTGCTGGGAGAGCGTTAGACTGAAGATCTAAAGGTCCCTGGTTCGATCCCGGGTTTCGGCAGATGATCAAGTTGCATACATTTTAAATTTATTTTTGAAAGTGTTCTTTTATTAAATTATTATTGCATTGAATTTCACCTAAACTGTCGAGCCGAAATAGCTCAGCTGGGAGAGCGTTAGACTGAAGATCTAAAGGTCCCTGGTTCGATCCCGGGTTTCGGCAGATGATCAAGTTGCATACATTTTAAATTTATTTTTGAAAGTGTTCTTTTATTAAATTATTATTGCATTGAATTTCACCTAAACTGTCGAGCCGAAATAGCTCAGCTGGGAGAGCGTTAGACTGAAGATCTAAAGGTCCCTGGTTCGATCCCGGGTTTCGGCAGATGATCAAGTTGCATACATTTTAAATTTATTTTTGAAAGTGTTCTTTTATTAAATTATTATTGCATTGAATTTCACCTAAACTGTCGAGCCGAAATAGCTCAGCTGGGAGAGCGTTAGACTGAAGATCTAAAGGTCCCTGGTTCGATCCCGGGTTTCGGCAGATGATCAAGTTGCATACATTTTAAATTTATTTTTGAAAGTGTTCTTTTATTAAATTATTATTGCATTGAATTTCACCTAAACTGTCGAGCCGAAATAGCTCAGCTGGGAGAGCGTTAGACTGAAGATCTAAAGGTCCCTGGTTCGATCCCGGGTTTCGGCAGACGATCAAGTTGCATACATTTTAAATTTATTTTTGAAAGTGTTCTAATATTAAATATTTATAGCATTGAACTTCACCTAAACTGTCGAGCCGAAATAGCTCAGCTGGGAGAGCGTTAGACTGAAGATCTAAAGGTCCCTGGTTCGATCCCGGGTTTCGGCAGATGATCAAGTTGCATACATTTTAAATTTATTTTTGAAAGTGTTCTTTTATTAAATTATTATTGCATTGAATTTCACCTAAACTGTCGAGCCGAAATAGCTCAGCTGGGAGAGCGTTAGACTGAAGATCTAAAGGTCCCTGGTTCGATCCCGGGTTTCGGCAGATGATCAAGTTGCATACATTTTAAATTTATTTTTGAAAGTGTTCTTTTATTAAATTATTATTGCATTGAATTTCACCTAAACTGTCGAGCCGAAATAGCTCAGCTGTGAGAGCGTTAGACTGAATATCTAAAGGTCCCTGGTTCGATCCCGGGTTTCGGCAGACGATCAAGTTGCATACATTTTAAATTTATTTTTGAAAGTGTTCTAATATTAAATATTTATAGCATTGAATTTCACCTAAACTGTCGAGCCGAAATAGCTCAGCTGGGAGAGCGTTAGACTGAAGATCTAAAGGTCCCTGGTTCGATCCCGGGTTTCGGCAGACGATCAAGTTGCATACATTTTAAATTTATTTTTGAAAGTGTTTTTTATTAAATTATTATTGCATTGAATTTCACCTAAACTGTCGAGCCAAAATAGCTCAGCAGTGAGAGCGTTAGACTCAATATCTAAAGGTCCCTGGTTCGATCCCGGGTTTCGGCAGACGATCAAGTTGCATACATTTTAAATTTATTTTTGAAAGTGTTCTAATATTAAATATTTATAGCATTGAATTTCACCTAAACTGTCGAGCCGAAATAGCTCAGCTGGGAGAGCGTTAGACTGAAGATCTAAAGTTCCCTGGTTCGATCCCGGGTTTCGGCATACGATCAAGTTGCATTCCTTTTAAATTTATTTTTGAAAGTGTTCTAATATTAAATATTTATAACATTGAATTTAAACTAAACTGTCGAGCCGAAATAGCTCAGCTGGGAGAGCGTTAGACTGAAGATCTAAAGGTCCCTGGTTCGATCCCGGGTTTCGGCAGACGATCAAGTTGCATACATTTTAAATTTATTTTTGAAAGTGTTCTAATATTAAATATTTATAGCATTGAACTTCACCTAAACTGTCGAGCCGAAATAGCTCAGCTGGGAGAGCGTTAGACTGAAGATCTAAAGGTCCCTGGTTCGATCCCGGGTTTCGGCAGATGATCAAGTTGCATACATTTTAAATTTATTTTTGAAAGTGTTCTTTTATTAAATATTTATAGCATTGAATTTCACCTAAGCTTTCGAGCCGAAATAGCTCAGCTGTGAGAGTGTTAGACTGAAGATCTAAAGGTCCCTGGTTCGATCCCGGGTTTCGGCAGATGATCAAGTTGCATACATTTTAAATTTATTTTTGAAAGTGTTTTTTTATTAAATTATTATTGCATTGAATTTCACCTAAACTGTCGAGCCAAAATAGCTCAGCAGTGAGAGCGTTAGACTCAATATCTAAAGGTCCCTGGTTCGATCCCGGGTTTCGGCAGACGATCAAGTTGCATACATTTTAAATTTATTTTTGAAAGTGTTCTAATATTAAATATTTATAGCATTGAATTTCACCTAAACTGTCGAGCCGAAATAGCTCAGCTGGGAGAGCGTTAGACTGAAGATCTAAAGGCCCCTGGTTCGATCCCGGGTTTCGGCATACGATCAAGTTGCATTCCTTTTAAATTTATTTTTGAAAGTGTTCTAATATTAAATATTTATAACATTGAATTTAAACTAAACCGTCGAGCCGAAATAGCTCAGCTGGGAGAGCGTTAGACTGAAGATCTAAAGGTCCCTGGTTCGATCCCGGGTTTCGGCAGACGATCAAGTTGCATACATTTTAAATTTATTTTTGAAAGTGTTCTAATATTAAATATTTATAGCATTGAACTTAACCTAAACTGTCGAGCCGAAATAGCTCAGCTGGGAGAGCGTTAGACTGAAGATCTAAAGGTCCCTGGTTCGATCCCGGGTTTCGGCAGATGATCAAGTTGCATACATTTTAAATTTATTTTTGAAAGTGTTCTAATATTAAATATTTATAGCATTGAATTTCACCTTAACTGTCGAGCCGAAATAGCTCAGCTGGGAGAGCGTTAGACTGAAGATCTAAAGGTCCCTGGTTCGATCCCGGGTTTCGGCAGATGATCAAGTTGCATACATTTTAAATTTATTTTTGAAAGTGTTCTAATATTAAATATTTATAGCATTGAACTTCACCTAAACTGTCGAGCCGAAATAGCTCAGCTGGGAGAGCGTTAGACTGAAGATCTAAAGGTCCCTGGTTCGATCCCGGGTTTCGGCAGATGATCAAGTTGCATACATTTTAAATTTATTTTTGAAAGTGTTCTTTTATTAAATATTTATAGCATTGAATTTCACCTAAGCTTTCGAGCCGAAATAGCTCAGCTGTGAGAGTGTTAGACTGAAGATCTAAAGGTCCCTGGTTCGATCCCGGGTTTCGGCAGATGATCAAGTTGCATACATTTTAAATTTATTTTTGAAAGTGTTTTTTTATTAAATTATTATTGCATTGAATTTCACCTAAACTGTCGAGCCAAAATAGCTCAGCAGTGAGAGCGTTAGACTCAATATCTAAAGGTCCCTGGTTCGATCCCGGGTTTCGGCAGACGATCAAGTTGCATACATTTTAAATTTATTTTTGAAAGTGTTCTAATATTAAATATTTATAGCATTGAATTTCACCTAAACTGTCGAGCCGAAATAGCTCAGCTGGGAGAGCGTTAGACTGAAGATCTAAAGGCCCCTGGTTCGATCCCGGGTTTCGGCATACGATCAAGTTGCATTCCTTTTAAATTTATTTTTGAAAGTGTTCTAATATTAAATATTTATAACATTGAATTTAAACTAAACCGTCGAGCCGAAATAGCTCAGCTGGGAGAGCGTTAGACTGAAGATCTAAAGGTCCCTGGTTCGATCCCGGGTTTCGGCAGACGATCAAGTTGCATACATTTTAAATTTATTTTTGAAAGTGTTCTAATATTAAATATTTATAGCATTGAACTTAACCTAAACTGTCGAGCCGAAATAGCTCAGCTGGGAGAGCGTTAGACTGAAGATCTAAAGGTCCCTGGTTCGATCCCGGGTTTCGGCAGATGATCAAGTTGCATACATTTTAAATTTATTTTTGAAAGTGTTCTAATATTAAATATTTATAGCATTGAATTTCACCTTAACTGTCGAGCCGAAATAGCTCAGCTGGGAGAGCGTTAGACTGAAGATCTAAAGGTCCCTGGTTCGATCCCGGGTTTCGGCAGATGATCAAGTTGCATACATTTTAAATTTATTTTTGAAAGTGTTCTAATATTAAATATTTATAGCATTGAATTTCACCTAAACTGTCGAGCCGAAATAGCTCAGCTGGGAGAGCGTTAGACTGAAGATCTAAAGTTCCCTGGTTCGATCCCGGGTTTCGGCATACGATCAAGTTGCATTCCTTTTAAATTTATTTTTGAAAGTGTTCTAATATTAAATATTTATAACATTGAATTTAAACTAAACTGTCGAGCCGAAATAGCTCAGCTGGGAGAGCGTTAGACTGAAGATCTAAAGGTCCCTGGTTCGATCCCGGGTTTCGGCAGACGATCAAGTTGCATACATTTTAAATTTATTTTTGAAAGTGTTCTAATATTAAATATTTATAGCATTGAACTTCACCTAAACTGTCGAGCCGAAATAGCTCAGCTGGGAGAGCGTTAGACTGAAGATCTAAAGGTCCCTGGTTCGATCCCGGGTTTCGGCAGATGATCAAGTTGCATACATTTTAAATTTATTTTTGAAAGTGTTCTAATATTAAATATTTATAGCATTGAATTTCACCTAAACTGTCGAGCCGAAATAGCTCAGCTGGGAGAGCGTTAGACTGAAGATCTAAAGGTCCCTGGTTCGATCCCGGGTTTCGGCAGATGATCAAGTTGCATACATTTTAAATTTATTTTTGAAAGTGTTCTAATATTAAATATTTATAGCATTGAATTTCACCTAAACTGTCGAGCCGAAATAGCTCAGCTGGGAGAGCGTTAGACTGAAGATCTAAAGGTCCCTGGTTCGATCCCGGGTTTCGGCAGATGATCAAGTTGCATACATTTTAAATTTATTTTTGAAAGTGTTCTTTTATTAAATATTTATAGCATTGAATTTCACCTAAGCTTTCGAGCCGAAATAGCTCAGCTGTGAGAGTGTTAGACTGAAGATCTAAAGGTCCCTGGTTCGATCCCGGGTTTCGGCAGATGATCAAGTTGCATACATTTTAAATTTATTTTTGAAAGTGTTTTTTTATTAAATTATTATTGCATTGAATTTCACCTAAACTGTCGAGCCAAAATAGCTCAGCAGTGAGAGCGTTAGACTCAATATCTAAAGGTCCCTGGTTCGATCCCGGGTTTCGGCAGACGATCAAGTTGCATACATTTTAAATTTATTTTTGAAAGTGTTCTAATATTAAATATTTATAGCATTGAATTTCACCTAAACTGTCGAGCCGAAATAGCTCAGCTGGGAGAGCGTTAGACTGAAGATCTAAAGGCCCCTGGTTCGATCCCGGGTTTCGGCATACGATGAAGTTGCATTCCTTTTAAATTTATTTTTGAAAGTGTTCTAATATTAAATATTTATAACATTGAATTTAAACTAAACCGTCGAGCCGAAATAGCTCAGCTGGGAGAGCGTTAGACTGAAGATCTAAAGGTCCCTGGTTCGATCCCGGGTTTCGGCAGACGATCAAGTTGCATACATTTTAAATTTATTTTTGAAAGTGTTCTAATATTAAATATTTATAGCATTGAACTTAACCTAAACTGTCGAGCCGAAATAGCTCAGCTGGGAGAGCGTTAGACTGAAGATCTAAAGGTCCCTGGTTCGATCCCGGGTTTCGGCAGATGATCAAGTTGCATACATTTTAAATTTATTTTTGAAAGTGTTCTAATATTAAATATTTATAGCATTGAATTTCACCTAAACTGTCGAGCCGAAATAGCTCAGCTGGGAGAGCGTTAGACTGAAGATCTAAAGGTCCCTGGTTCGATCCCGGGTTTCGGCAGATGATCAAGTTGCATACATTTTAAATTTATTTTTGAAAGTGTTCTAATATTAAATATTTATAGCATTGAATTTCACCTAAACTGTCGAGCCGAAATAGCTCAGCTGGGAGAGCGTTAGACTGAAGATCTAAAGGTCCCTGGTTCGATCCCGGGTTTCGGCAGATGATCAAGTTGCATACATTTTAAATTTATTTTTGAAAGTGTTCTTTTATTAAATTATTATTGCATTGAATTTCATCTAAACTGTCGAGCCGAAATAGCTCAGCTGGGAGAGCGTTAGACTGAAGATCTAAAGGTCCCTGGTTCGATCTCGGGTTTCGGCAGATGATCAAGTTGCATACATTTTAAATTTATTTTTGAAAGTGTTCTTTTATTAAATTATTATTGCATTGAATTTCACCTAAACTGTCGAGCCGAAATAGCTCAGCTGTGAGAGCGTTAGACTGAATATCTAAAGGTCCCTGGTTCGATCCCGGGTTTCGGCAGACGATCAAGTTGCATACATTTTAAATTTATTTTTGAAAGTGTTCTAATATTAAATATTTATAGCATTGAATTTCACCTAAACTGTCGAGCCGAAATAGCTCAGCTGGGAGAGCGTTAGACTGAAGATCTAAAGGTCCCTGGTTCGATCCCGGGTTTCGGCAGACGATCAAGTTGCATACATTTTAAATTTATTTTTGAAAGTGTTCTTTTATTAAATATTTATAGCATTGAACTTCACCTAAACTGTCGAGCCGAAATAGCTCAGCTGGGAGAGCGTTAGACTGAAGATCTAAAGGTCCCTGGTTCGATCCCGGGTTTCGGCAGATGATCAAGTTGCATACATTTTAAATTTATTTTTGAAAGTGTTCTAATATTAAATATTTATAGCATTGAATTTCACCTAAACTGTCGAGCCGAAATAGCTCAGCTGGGAGAGCGTTAGACTGAAGATCTAAAGGTCCCTGGTTCGATCCCGGGTTTCGGCAGATGATCAAGTTGCATACATTTTAAATTTATTTTTGAAAGTGTTCTTTTATTAAATTATTATTGCATTGAATTTCACCTAAACTGTCGAGCCGAAATAGCTCAGCTGGGAGAGCGTTAGACTGAAGATCTAAAGGTCCCTGGTTCGATCCCGGGTTTCGGCAGACGATCAAGTTGCACACATTTTAAATTTATTTTTGAAAGTGTTCTAATATTAAATATTTATAGCATTGAACTTCACCTAAACTGTCGAGCCGAAATAGCTCAGCTGGGAGAGCGTTAGACTGAAGATCTAAAGGTCCCTGGTTCGATCCCGGGTTTCGGCAGATGATCAAGTTGCATACATTTTAAATTTATTTTTGAAAGTGTTCTAATATTAAATATTTATAGCATTGAATTTCACCTAAACTGTCGAGCCGAAATAGCTCAGCTGGGAGAGCGTTAGACTGCAGATCTAAAGGTCCCTGGTTCGATCCCGGGTTTCGGCAGATGATCAAGTTGCATACATTTTAAATTTATTTTTGAAAGTGTTCTTTTATTAAATTATTATTGCATTGAATTTCATCTAAACTGTCGAGCCGAAATAGCTCAGCTGGGAGAGCGTTAGACTGAAGATCTAAAGGTCCCTGGTTCGATCTCGGGTTTCGGCAGATGATCAAGTTGCATACATTTTAAATTTATTTTTGAAAGTGTTCTTTTATAAAATTATTATTGCATTGAATTTCACCTAAACTGTCGAGCCGAAATAGCTCAGCTGTGAGAGCGTTAGACTGAATATCTAAACGTCCCTGGTTCGATCCCGGGTTTCGGCAGACGATCAAGTTGCATACATTTTAAATTTATTTTTGAAAGTGTTCTAATATTAAATATTTATAGCATTGAATTTAACCTAAACTGTCGAGCCGAAATAGCTCAGCTGGGAGAGCGTTAGACTGAAGATCTAAAGGTCCCTGGTTCGATCCCGGGTTTCGGCATACGATCAAGTTGCATTCCTTTTAAATTTATTTTTGAAAGTGTTCTAATATTAAATACTTATAACATTGAATTTAAACTAAACTGTCGAGCCGAAATAGCTCAGCTGGGAGAGCGTTAGACTGAAGATCTAAAGGTCCCTGGTTCGATCCCGGGTTTCGGCAGATGATCAAGTTGCATACATTTTAAATTTATTTTTGAAAGTGTTCTAATATTAAATATTTATAGCATTGAATTTCACCTAAAGTGTCGAGCCGAAATAGCTCAGCTGGGAGAGCGTTAGACTGAAGATCTAAAGGTCCCTGGTTCGATCCCGGGTTTCGGCAGATGATCAAGTTGCATACATTTTAAATTTATTTTTGAAAGTGTTCTTTTATTAAATTATTATTGCATTGAATTTCACCTAAACTGTCGAGCCGAAATAGCTCAGCTGGGAGAGCGTTAGACTGAAGATCTAAAGAAACCCTGGTTCGATCCCGGGTTTCGGCAGATGATCAAGTTGCATACATTTTAAATTTATTTTTGAAAGTGTTTTTTTATTAAATTATTATTGCATTGAATTTCACCTAAACTGTCGAGCCAAAATAGCTCAGCAGTGAGAGCGTTAGACTCAATATCTAAAGGTCCCTGGTTCGATCCCGGGTTTCGGCAGACGATCAAGTTGCATACATTTTAAATTTATTTTTGAAAGTGTTCTAATATTAAATATTTATAGCATTGAATTTCACCTAAACTGTCGAGCCGAAATAGCTCAGCTGGGAGAGCGTTAGACTGAAGATCTAAAGGCCCCTGGTTCGATCCCGGGTTTCGGCATACGATCAAGTTGCATTCCTTTTAAATTTATTTTTGAAAGTGTTCTAATATTAAATATTTATAACATTGAATTTAAACTAAACCGTCGAGCCGAAATAGCTCAGCTGGGAGAGCGTTAGACTGAAGATCTAAAGGTCCCTGGTTCGATCCCGGGTTTCGGCAGACGATCAAGTTGCATACATTTTAAATTTATTTTTGAAAGTGTTCTAATATTAAATATTTATAGCATTGAACTTAACCTAAACTGTCGAGCCGAAATAGCTCAGCTGGGAGAGCGTTAGACTGAAGATCTAAAGGTCCCTGGTTCGATCCCGGGTTTCGGCAGATGATCAAGTTGCATACATTTTAAATTTATTTTTGAAAGTGTTCTAATATTAAATATTTATAGCATTGAATTTCACCTAAACTGTCGAGCCGAAATAGCTCAGCTGGGAGAGCGTTAGACTGAAGATCTAAAGGTCCCTGGTTCGATCCCGGGTTTCGGCAGATGATCAAGTTGCATACATTTTAAATTTATTTTTGAAAGTGTTCTTTTATTAAATATTTATAGCATTGAATTTCACCTAAGCTTTCGAGCCGAAATAGCTCAGCTGTGAGAGTGTTAGACTGAAGATCTAAAGGTCCCTGGTTCGATCCCGGGTTTCGGCAGATGATCAAGTTGCATACATTTTAAATTTATTTTTGAAAGTGTTTTTTTATTAAATTATTATTGCATTGAATTTCACCTAAACTGTCGAGCCAAAATAGCTCAGCAGTGAGAGCGTTAGACTCAATATCTAAAGGTCCCTGGTTCGATCCCGGGTTTCGGCAGACGATCAAGTTGCATACATTTTAAATTTATTTTTGAAAGTGTTCTAATATTAAATATTTATAGCATTGAATTTCACCTAAACTGTCGAGCCGAAATAGCTCAGCTGGGAGAGCGTTAGACTGAAGATCTAAAGGCCCCTGGTTCGATCCCGGGTTTCGGCATACGATCAAGTTGCATTCCTTTTAAATTTATTTTTGAAAGTGTTCTAATATTAAATATTTATAACATTGAATTTAAACTAAACCGTCGAGCCGAAATAGCTCAGCTGGGAGAGCGTTAGACTGAAGATCTAAAGGTCCCTGGTTCGATCCCGGGTTTCGGCAGACGATCAAGTTGCATACATTTTAAATTTATTTTTGAAAGTGTTCTAATATTAAATATTTATAGCATTGAACTTAACCTAAACTGTCGAGCCGAAATAGCTCAGCTGGGAGAGCGTTAGACTGAAGATCTAAAGGTCCCTGGTTCGATCCCGGGTTTCGGCAGATGATCAAGTTGCATACATTTTAAATTTATTTTTGAAAGTGTTCTAATATTAAATATTTATAGCATTGAATTTCACCTAAACTGTCGAGCCGAAATAGCTCAGCTGGGAGAGCGTTAGACTGAAGATCTAAAGGTCCCTGGTTCGATCCCGGGTTTCGGCAGATGATCAAGTTGCATACATTTTAAATTTATTTTTGAAAGTGTTCTAATATTAAATATTTATAGCATTGAATTTCACCTAAACTGTCGAGCCGAAATAGCTCAGCTGGGAGAGCGTTAGACTGAAGATCTAAAGGTCCCTGGTTCGATCCCGGGTTTCGGCAGATGATCAAGTTGCATACATTTTAAATTTATTTTTGAAAGTGTTCTTTTATTAAATTATTATTGCATTGAATTTCATCTAAACTGTCGAGCCGAAATAGCTCAGCTGGGAGAGCGTTAGACTGAAGATCTAAAGGTCCCTGGTTCGATCTCGGGTTTCGGCAGATGATCAAGTTGCATACATTTTAAATTTATTTTTGAAAGTGTTCTTTTATTAAATTATTATTGCATTGAATTTCACCTAAACTGTCGAGCCGAAATAGCTCAGCTGTGAGAGCGTTAGACTGAATATCTAAAGGTCCCTGGTTCGATCCCGGGTTTCGGCAGACGATCAAGTCGCATACATTTTAAATTTATTTTTGAAAGTGTTCTAATATTAAATATTTATAGCATTGAATTTCACCTAAACTGCCGAGCCGAAATAGCTCAGCTGGGAGAGCGTTAGACTGAAGATCTAAAGGTCCCTGGTTCGATCCCGGGTTTCGGCAGACGATCAAGTTGCATACATTTTAAATTTATTTTTGAAAGTGTTCTTTTATTAAATATTTATAGCATTGAACTTCACCTAAACTGTCGAGCCGAAATAGCTCAGCTGGGAGAGCGTTAGACTGAAGATCTAAAGGTCCCTGGTTCGATCCCGGGTTTCGGCAGATGATCAAGTTGCATACATTTTAAATTTATTTTTGAAAGTGTTCTAATATTAAATATTTATAGCATTGAATTTCACCTAAACTGTCGAGCCGAAATAGCTCAGCTGGGAGAGCGTTAGACTGAAGATCTAAAGGTCCCTGGTTCGATCCCGGGTTTCGGCAGATGATCAAGTTGCATACATTTTAAATTTATTTTTGAAAGTGTTCTTTTATTAAATTATTATTGCATTGAATTTCACCTAAACTGTCGAGCCGAAATAGCTCAGCTGGGAGAGCGTTAGACTGAAGATCTAAAGGTCCCTGGTTCGATCCCGGGTTTCGGCAGACGATCAAGTTGCACACATTTTAAATTTATTTTTGAAAGTGTTCTAATATTAAATATTTATAGCATTGAACTTCACCTAAACTGTCGAGCCGAAATAGCTCAGCTGGGAGAGCGTTAGACTGAAGATCTAAAGGTCCCTGGTTCGATCCCGGGTTTCGGCAGATGATCAAGTTGCATACATTTTAAATTTATTTTTGAAAGTGTTCTAATATTAAATATTTATAGCATTGAATTTCACCTAAACTGTCGAGCCGAAATAGCTCAGCTGGGAGAGCGTTAGACTGCAGATCTAAAGGTCCCTGGTTCGATCCCGGGTTTCGGCAGATGATCAAGTTGCATACATTTTAAATTTATTTTTGAAAGTGTTCTTTTATTAAATTATTATTGCATTGAATTTCATCTAAACTGTCGAGCCGAAATAGCTCAGCTGGGAAAGCGTTAGACTGAAGATCTAAAGGTCCCTGGTTCGATCTCGGGTTTCGGCAGATGATCAAGTTGCATACATTTTAAATTTATTTTTGAAAGTGTTCTTTTATAAAATTATTATTGCATTGAATTTCACCTAAACTGTCGAGCCGAAATAGCTCAGCTGTGAGAGCGTTAGACTGAATATCTAAACGTCCCTGGTTCGATCCCGGGTTTCGGCAGACGATCAAGTTGCATACATTTTAAATTTATTTTTGAAAGTGTTCTAATATTAAATATTTATAGCATTGAATTTAACCTAAACTGTCGAGCCGAAATAGCTCAGCTGGGAGAGCGTTAGACTGAAGATCTAAAGGTCCCTGGTTCGATCCCGGGTTTCGGCATACGATCAAGTTGCATTCCTTTTAAATTTATTTTTGAAAGTGTTCTAATATTAAATACTTATAACATTGAATTTAAACTAAACTGTCGAGCCGAAATAGCTCAGCTGGGAGAGCGTTAGACTGAAGATCTAAAGGTCCCTGGTTCGATCCCGGGTTTCGGCAGATGATCAAGTTGCATACATTTTAAATTTATTTTTGAAAGTGTTCTAATATTAAATATTTATAGCATTGAATTTCACCTAAAGTGTCGAGCCGAAATAGCTCAGCTGGGAGAGCGTTAGACTGAAGATCTAAAGGTCCCTGGTTCGATCCCGGGTTTCGGCAGATGATCAAGTTGCATACATTTTAAATTTATTTTTGAAAGTGTTCTTTTATTAAATTATTATTGCATTGAATTTCACCTAAACTGTCGAGCCGAAATTGCTCAGCTGGGAGAGCGTTAGAATGAAGATCTAAAGGTCCCTGGTTCGATCTCGGGTTTCGGCAGATGATCAAGTTGCATACATTTTAAATTTATTTTTGAAAGTGTTCTTTTATTAAATTATTATTGCATTGAATTTCACCTAAACTGTCGAGCCGAAATAGCTCAGCTGTGAGAGCGTTAGACTGAATATCTAAAGGTCCCTGTTTCGATCCCGGGTTTCGGCAGACGATCAAGTTGCATACATTTTAAATTTATTTTTGAAAGTGTTCTAATATTAAATATTTATAGCATTGAATTTCACCTAAACTGTCGAGCCGAAATAGCTCAGCTGGGAGAGCGTTAGACTGAAGATCTAAAGGTCCCTGGTTCGATCCCGGGTTTCGGCAGACGATCAAGTTGCATAAATTTTAAATTTATTTTTGAAAGTGTTTTTTATTAAATTATTATTGCATTGAATTTCACCTAAACTGTCGAGCCAAAATAGCTCAGCAGTGAGAGCGTTAGACTCAATATCTAAAGGTCCCTGGTTCGATCCCGGGTTTCGGCAGACGATCAAGTTGCATACATTTTAAATTTATTTTTGAAAGTGTTCTAATATTAAATATTTATAACATTGAATTTAAACTAAACTGTCGAGCCGAAATAGCTCAGCTGGGAGAGCGTTAAACTGAAGATCTAAAGGTCCCTGGTTCGATCCCGGGTTTCGGCAGACGATCAAGTTGCATACATTTTAAATTTATTTTTGAAAGTGTTCTAATATTAAATATTTATAGCATTGAATTTCACCTAAACTGTCGAGCCGAAATAGCTCAGCTGTGAGAGCGTTAGACTGAAGATCTAAAGGTCCCTGGTTCGATCCCGGGTTTCGGCAGATGATCAAGTTGCATACATTTTAAATTTATTTTTGAAAGTGTTCTAATATTAAATATTTATAGCATTGAATTACACCTAAACTGTCGAGCCGAAATAGCTCAGCTGGGAGAGCGTTAGACTGAAGATCTAAAGGTCCCTGGTTCGATCCCGGGTTTCGGCAGACGATCAAGTTGCATACATTTTAAATTTATTTTTGAAAGTGTTTTTTATTAAATTATTATTGCATTGAATTTCACCTAAACTGTCGAGCCAAAATAGCTCAGCAGTGAGAGCGTTAGACTCAATATCTAAAGGTCCCTGGTTCGATCCCGGGTTTCGGCAGACGATCAAGTTGCATACATTTTAAATTTATTTTTGAAAGTGTTCTAATATTAAATATTTATAACATTGAATTTAAACTAAACTGTCGAGCCGAAATAGCTCAGCTGGGAGAGCGTTAAACTGAAGATCTAAAGGTCCCTGGTTCGATCCCGGGTTTCGGCAGACGATCAAGTTGCATACATTTTAAATTTATTTTTGAAAGTGTTCTAATATTAAATATTTATAGCATTGAACTTCACCTAAACTGTCGAGCCGAAATAGCTCAGCTGGGAGAGCGTTAGACTGAAGATCTAAAGGTCCCTGGTTCGATCCCGGGTTTCGGCAGATGATCAAGTTGCATACATTTTAAATTTATTTTTGAAAGTGTTCTAATATTAAATATTTATAGCATTGAATTTCACCTAAACTGTCGAGCCGAAATAGCTCAGCTGGGAGAGCGTTAGACTGAAGATCTAAAGGTCCCTGGTTCGATCCCGGGTTTCGGCAGATGATCAAGTTGCATACATTTTAAATTTATTTTTGAAAGTGTTCTTTTATTAAATTATTATTGCATTGAATTTCACCTAAACTGTCGAGCCGAAATAGCTCAGCTGGGAGAGCGTTAGAATGAAGATCTAAAGGTCCCTGGTTCGATCTCGGGTTTCGGCAGATGATCAAGTTGCATACATTTTAAATTTATTTTTGAAAGTGTTCTTTTATTAAATTATTATTGCATTGAATTTCACCTAAACTGTCGAGCCGAAATAGCTCAGCTGTGAGAGCGTTAGACTGAATATCTAAAGGTCCCTGGTTCGATCCCGGGTTTCGGCAGACGATCAAGTTGCATACATTTTAAATTTATTTTTGAAAGTGTTCTAATATTAAATATTTATAGCATTGAATTTCACCTAAACTGTCGAGCCGAAATAGCTCAGCTGGGAGAGCGTTAGACTGAAGATCTAAAGGTCCCTGGTTCGATCCCGGGTTTCGGCAGACGATCAAGTTGCATACATTTTAAATTTATTTTTGAAAGTGTTTTTTATTAAATTATTATTGCATTGAATTTCACCTAAACTGTCGAGCCAAAATAGCTCAGCAGTGAGAGCGTTAGACTCAATATCTAAAGGTCCCTGGTTCGATCCCGGGTTTCGGCAGACGATCAAGTTGCATACATTTTAAATTTATTTTTGAAAGTGTTCTAATATTAAATATTTATAAAATTGAATTTAAACTAAACTGTCGAGCCGAAATAGCTCAGCTGGGAGAGCGTTAGACTGAAGATCTAAAGGTCCCTGGTTCGATCCCGGGTTTCGGCAGATGATCAAGTTGCATACATTTTAAATTTATTTTTGAAAGTGTTCTTTTATTAAATATTTATAGCATTGAATTTCACCTAAACTGTCGAGCCGAAATAGCTCAGCTGTGAGAGCGTTAGACTGAAGATCTAAAGGTCCCTGGTTCGATCCCGGGTTTCGGCAGATGATCAAGTTGCATACATTTTAAATTTATTTTTGAAAGTGTTCTAATATTAAATATTTATAGCATTGAATTTCACCTAAACTGTCGAGCCGAAATAGCTCAGCTGGGAGAGCGTTAGACTGAAGATCTAAAGGTCCCTGGTTCGATCCCGGGTTTCGGCAGACGATCAAGTTGCATACATTTTAAATTTATTTTTGAAAGTGTTTTTTATTAAATTATTATTGCATTGAATTTCACCTAAACTGTCGAGCCAAAATAGCTCAGCAGTGAGAGCGTTAGACTCAATATCTAAAGGTCCCTGGTTCGATCCCGGGTTTCGGCAGACGATCAAGTTGCATACATTTTAAATTTATTTTTGAAAGTGTTCTAATATTAAATATTTATAACATTGAATTTAAACTAAACTGTCGAGCCGAAATAGCTCAGCTGGGAGAGCGTTAAACTGAAGATCTAAAGGTCCCTGGTTCGATCCCGGGTTTCGGCAGACGATCAAGTTGCATACATTTTAAATTTATTTTTGAAAGTGTTCTAATATTAAATATTTATAGCATTGAACTTCACCTAAACTGTCGAGCCGAAATAGCTCAGCTGGGAGAGCGTTAGACTGAAGATCTAAAGGTCCCTGGTTCGATCCCGGGTTTCGGCAGATGATCAAGTTGCATACATTTTAAATTTATTTTTGAAAGTGTTCTAATATTAAATATTTATAGCATTGAATTTCACCTAAACTGTCGAGCCGAAATAGCTCAGCTGGGAGAGCGTTAGACTGAAGATCTAAAGGTCCCTGGTTCGATCCCGGGTTTCGGCAGATGATCAAGTTGCATACATTTTAAATTTATTTTTGAAAGTGTTCTTTTATTAAATATTTATAGCATTGAATTTCACCTAAGCTTTCGAGCCGAAATATCTCAGCTGTGAGAGTGTTAGACTGAAGATCTAAAGGTCCCTGGTTCGATCCCGGGTTTCGGCAGATGATCAAGTTGCATACATTTTAAATTTATTTTTGAAAGTGTTCTTTTATTAAATATTTATAGCATTGAATTTCACCTAAACGGTCGAGCCGAAATAGCTCAGCTGTGAGAGCGTTAGACTGAATATCTAAAGGTCCCTGGTTCGATCCCGGGTTTCGGCAGATGATCAAGTTGCATACATTTTAAATTTATTTCTGAAAGTGTTCTTTTATTAAATATTTATAGCATTGAATTTCACCTAAGCTTTCGAGCCGAAATAGCTCAGCTGGGAGAGCGTTAGACTGAAGATCTATAGGCCCCTGGTTCGATCCCGGGTTTCGGCATACGATCAAGTTGCATTCCTTTTAAATTTATTTTTGAAAGTGTTCTAATATTAAATATTTATAACATTGAATTTAAACTAAACCGTCGAGCCGAAATAGCTCAGCTGGGAGAGCGTTAGACTGAAGATCTAAAGGTCCCTGGTTCGATCCCGGGTTTCGGCAGACGATCAAGTTGCATACATTTTAAATTTATTTTTGAAAGTGTTCTAATATTAAATATTTATAGCATTGAACTTAACCTAAACTGTCGAGCCGAAATAGCTCAGCTGGGAGAGCGTTAGACTGAAGATCTAAAGGTCCCTGGTTCGATCCCGGGTTTCGGCAGATGATCAAGTTGCATACATTTTAAATTTATTTTTGAAAGTGTTCTAATATTAAATATTTATAGCATTGAATTTCACCTAAACTGTCGAGCCGAAATAGCTCAGCTGGGAGAGCGTTAGACTGAAGATCTAAAGGTCCCTGGTTCGATCCCGGGTTTCGGCAGATGATCAAGTTGCATACATTTTAAATTTATTTTTGAAAGTGTTCTAATATTAAATATTTATAGCATTGAATTTCACCTAAACTGTCGAGCCGAAATAGCTCAGCTGGGAGAGCGTTAGACTGAAGATCTAAAGGTCCCTGGTTCGATCCCGGGTTTCGGCAGATGATCAAGTTGCATACATTTTAAATTTATTTTTGAAAGTGTTCTTTTATTAAATTATTATTGCATTGAATTTCATCTAAACTGTCGAGCCGAAATAGCTCAGCTGGGAGAGCGTTAGACTGAAGATCTAAAGGTCCCTGGTTCGATCTCGGGTTTCGGCAGATGATCAAGTTGCATACATTTTAAATTTATTTTTGAAAGTGTTCTTTTATTAAATTATTATTGCATTGAATTTCACCTAAACTGTAGAGCCGAAATAGCTCAGCTGTGAGAGCGTTAGACTGAATATCTAAAGGTCCCTGGTTCGATCCCGGGTTTCGGCAGACGATCAAGTTGCATACATTTTAAATTTATTTTTGAAAGTGTTCTAATATTAAATATTTATAGCATTGAATTTCACCTAAACTGTCGAGCCGAAATAGCTCAGCTGGGAGAGCGTTAGACTGAAGATCTAAAGGTCCCTGGTTCGATCCCGGGTTTCGGCAGACGATCAAGTTGCATACATTTTAAATTTATTTTTGAAAGTGTTCTTTTATTAAATATTTATAGCATTGAACTTCACCTAAACTGTCGAGCCGAAATAGCTCAGCTGGGAGAGCGTTAGACTGAAGATCTAAAGGTCCCTGGTTCGATCCCGGGTTTCGGCAGATGATCAAGTTGCATACATTTTAAATTTATTTTTGAAAGTGTTCTAATATTAAATATTTATAGCATTGAATTTCACCTAAACTGTCGAGCCGAAATAGCTCAGCTGGGAGAGCGTTAGACTGAAGATCTAAAGGTCCCTGGTTCGATCCCGGGTTTCGGCAGATGATCAAGTTGCATACATTTTAAATTTATTTTTGAAAGTGTTCTTTTATTAAATTATTATTGCATTGAATTTCACCTAAACTGTCGAGCCGAAATAGCTCAGCTGGGAGAGCGTTAGACTGAAGATCTAAAGGTCCCTGGTTCGATCCCGGGTTTCGGCAGACGATCAAGTTGCATACATTTTAAATTTATTTTTGAAAGTGTTCTTTTATTAAATATTTATAGCATTGAATTTCACCTAAGCTTTCGAGCCGAAATATCTCAGCTGTGAGAGTGTTAGACTGAAGATCTAAAGGTCCCTGGTTCGATCCCGGGTTTCGGCAGATGATCAAGTTGCATACATTTTAAATTTATTTTTGAAAGTGTTCTTTTATTAAATATTTATAGCATTGAATTTCACCTAAACTGTCGAGCCGAAATAGCTCAGCTGTGAGAGCGTTAGACTGAATATCTAAAGGTCCCTGGTTCGATCCCGGGTTTCGGCAGATGATCAAGTTGCATACATTTTAAATTTATTTTTGAAAGTGTTCTTTTATTAAATATTTATAGCATTGAATTTCACCTAAGCTTTCGAGCCGAAATAGCTCAGCTGGGAGAGCGTTAGACTGAAGATCTAAAGGCCCCTGGTTCGATCCCGGGTTTCGGCATACGATCAAGTTGCATTCCTTTTAAATTTATTTTTGAAAGTGTTCTAATATTAAATATTTATAACATTGAATTTAAACTAAACCGTCGAGCCGAAATAGCTCAGCTGGGAGAGCGTTAGACTGAAGATCTAAAGGTCCCTGGTTCGATCCCGGGTTTCGGCAGACGATCAAGTTGCATACATTTTAAATTTATTTTTGAAAGTGTTCTAATATTAAATATTTATAGCATTGAACTTAACCTAAACTGTCGAGCCGAAATAGCTCAGCTGGGAGAGCGTTAGACTGAAGATCTAAAGGTCCCTGGTTCGATCCCGGGTTTCGGCAGATGATCAAGTTGCATACATTTTAAATTTATTTTTGAAAGTGTTCTAATATTAAATATTTATAGCATTGAATTTCACCTAAACTGTCGAGCCGAAATAGCTCAGCTGGGAGAGCGTTAGACTGAAGATCTAAAGGTCCCTGGTTCGATCCCGGGTTTCGGCAGATGATCAAGTTGCATACATTTTAAATTTATTTTTGAAAGTGTTCTAATATTAAATATTTATAGCATTGAATTTCACCTAAACTGTCGAGCCGAAATAGCTCAGCTGGGAGAGCGTTAGACTGAAGATCTAAAGGTCCCTGGTTCGATCCCGGGTTTCGGCAGATGATCAAGTTGCATACATTTTAAATTTATTTTTGAAAGTGTTCTTTTATTAAATTATTATTGCATTGAATTTCATCTAAACTGTCGAGCCGAAATAGCTCAGCTGGGAGAGCGTTAGACTGAAGATCTAAAGGTCCCTGGTTCGATCTCGGGTTTCGGCAGATGATCAAGTTGCATACATTTTAAATTTATTTTTGAAAGTGTTATTTTATTAAATTATTATTGCATTGAATTTCACCTAAACTGTCGAGCCGAAATAGCTCAGCTGTGAGAGCGTTAGACTGAATATCTAAAGGTCCCTGGTTCGATCCCGGGTTTCGGCAGACGATCAAGTTGCATACATTTTAAATTTATTTTTGAAAGTGTTCTAATATTAAATATTTATAGCATTGAATTTCACCTAAACTGTCGAGCCGAAATAGCTCAGCTGGGAGAGCGTTAGACTGAAGATCTAAAGGTCCCTGGTTCGATCCCGGGTTTCGGCAGACGATCAAGTTGCATACATTTTAAATTTATTTTTGAAAGTGTTCTTTTATTAAATATTTATAGCATTGAACTTCACCTAAACTGTCGAGCCGAAATAGCTCAGCTGGGAGAGCGTTAGACTGAAGATCTAAAGGTCCCTGGTTCGATCCCGGGTTTCGGCAGATGATCAAGTTGCATACATTTTAAATTTATTTTTGAAAGTGTTCTAATATTAAATATTTATAGCATTGAATTTCACCTAAACTGTCGAGCCGAAATAGCTCAGCTGGGAGAGCGTTAGACTGAAGATCTAAAGGTCCCTGGTTCGATCCCGGGTTTCGGCAGATGATCAAGTTGCATACATTTTAAATTTATTTTTGAAAGTGTTCTTTTATTAAATTATTATTGCATTGAATTTCACCTAAACTGTCGAGCCGAAATAGCTCAGCTGGGAGAGCGTTAGACTGAAGATCTAAAGGTCCCTGGTTCGATCCCGGGTTTCGGCAGACGATCAAGTTGCATACATTTTAAATTTATTTTTGAAAGTGTTCTAATATTAAATATTTATAGCATTGAACTTCACCTAAACTGTCGAGCCGAAATAGCTCAGCTGGGAGAGCGTTAGACTGAAGATCTAAAGGTCCCTGGTTCGATCCCGGGTTTCGGCAGATGATCAAGTTGCATACATTTTAAATTTATTTTTGAAAGTGTTCTAATATTAAATATTTATAGCATTGAATTTCACCTAAACTGTCGAGCCGAAATAGCTCAGCTGGGAGAGCGTTAGACTGCAGATCTAAAGGTCCCTGGTTCGATCCCGGGTTTCGGCAGATGATCAAGTTGCATACATTTTAAATTTATTTTTGAAAGTGTTCTTTTATTAAATTATTATTGCATTGAATTTCATCTAAACTGTCGAGCCGAAATAGCTCAGCTGGGAGAGCGTTAGACTGAAGATCTAAAGGTCCCTGGTTCGATCTCGGGTTTCGGCAGATGATCAAGTTGCATACATTTTAAATTTATTTTTGAAAGTGTTCTTTTATAAAATTATTATTGCATTGAATTTCACCTAAACTGTCGAGCCGAAATAGCTCAGCTGTGAGAGCGTTAGACTGAATATCTAAACGTCCCTGGTTCGATCCCGGGTTTCGGCAGACGATCAAGTTGCATACATTTTAAATTTATTTTTGAAAGTGTTCTAATATTAAATATTTATAGCATTGAATTTAACCTAAACTGTCGAGCCGAAATAGCTCAGCTGGGAGAGCGTTAGACTGAAGATCTAAAGGTCCCTGGTTCGATCCCGGGTTTCGGCATACGATCAAGTTGCATTCCTTTTAAATTTATTTTTGAAAGTGTTCTAATATTAAATACTTATAACATTGAATTTAAACTAAACTGTCGAGCCGAAATAGCTCAGCTGGGAGAGCGTTAGACTGAAGATCTAAAGGTCCCTGGTTCGATCCCGGGTTTCGGCAGATGATCAAGTTGCATACATTTTAAATTTATTTTTGAAAGTGTTCTAATATTAAATATTTATAGCATTGAATTTCACCTAAAGTGTCGAGCCGAAATAGCTCAGCTGGGAGAGCGTTAGACTGAAGATCTAAAGGTCCCTGGTTCGATCCCGGGTTTCGGCAGATGATCAAGTTGCATACATTTTAAATTTATTTTTGAAAGTGTTCTTTTATTAAATTATTATTGCATTGAATTTCACCTAAACTGTCGAGCCGAAATAGCTCAGCTGGGAGAGCGTTAGACTGAAGATCTAAAGGTCCCTGGTTCGATCTCGGGTTTCGGCAGATGATCAAGTTGCATACATTTTAAATTTATTTTTGAAAGTGTTCTTTTATTAAATTATTATTGCATTGAATTTCACCTAAACTGTCGAGCCGAAATAGCTCAGCTGTGAGAGCGTTAGACTGAATATCTAAAGGTCCCTGGTTCGATCCCGGGTTTCGGCAGACGATCAAGTTGCATACATTTTAAATTTATTTTTGAAAGTGTTCTAATATTAAATATTTATAGCATTGAATTTCACCTAAACTGTCGAGCCGAAATAGCTCAGCTGGGAGAGCGTTAGACTGAAGATCTAAAGGTCCCTGGTTCGATCCCGGGTTTCGGCAGACGATCAAGTTGCATACATTTTAAATTTATTTTTGAAAGTGTTTTTTATTAAATTATTATTGCATTGAATTTCACCTAAACTGTCGAGCCAAAATAGCTCAGCAGTGAGAGCGTTAGACTCAATATCTAAAGGTCCCTGGTTCGATCCCGGGTTTCGGCAGACGATCAAGTTGCATACATTTTAAATTTATTTTTGAAAGTGTTCTAATATTAAATATTTATAACATTGAATTTAAACTAAACTGTCGAGCCGAAATAGCTCAGCTGGGAGAGCGTTAAACTGAAGATCTAAAGGTCCCTGGTTCGATCCCGGGTTTCGGCAGACGATCAAGTTGCATACATTTTAAATTTATTTTTGAAAGTGTTCTAATATTAAATATTTATAGCATTGAACTTCACCTAAACTGTCGAGCCGAAATAGCTCAGCTGGGAGAGCGTTAGACTGAAGATCTAAAGGTCCCTGGTTCGATCCCGGGTTTCGGCAGATGATCAAGTTGCATACATTTTAAATTTATTTTTGAAAGTGTTCTAATATTAAATATTTATAGCATTGAATTTCACCTAAACTGTCGAGCCGAAATAGCTCAGCTGGGAGAGCGTTAGACTGAAGATCTAAAGGTCCCTGGTTCGATCCCGGGTTTCGGCAGATGATCAAGTTGCATACATTTTAAATTTATTTTTGAAAGTGTTCTTTTATTAAATATTTATAGCATTGAATTTCACCTAAGCTTTCGAGCCGAAATATCTCAGCTGTGAGAGTGTTAGACTGAAGATCTAAAGGTCCCTGGTTCGATCCCGGGTTTCGGCAGATGATCAAGTTGCATACATTTTAAATTTATTTTTGAAAGTGTTCTTTTATTAAATATTTATAGCATTGAATTTCACCTAAACTGTCGAGCCGAAATAGCTCAGCTGTGAGAGCGTTAGACTGAATATCTAAAGGTCCCTGGTTCGATCCCGGGTTTCGGCAGATGATCAAGTTGCATACATTTTAAATTTATTTTTGAAAGTGTTCTTTTATTAAATATTTATAGCATTGAATTTCACCTAAGCTTTCGAGCCGAAATAGCTCAGCTGTGAGAGTGTTAGACTGAAGATCTAAAGGTCCCTGGTTCGATCCCGGGTTTCGGCAGATGATCAAGTTGCATACATTTTAAATTTATTTTTGAAAGTGTTCTTTTATTAAATATTTATAGCATTGAATTTCACCTAAACTGTCGAGCCGAAATAGCTCAGCTGTGAGAGCGTTAGACTGAATATCTAAAGGTCCCTGGTTCGATCCCGGGTTTCGGCAGACGATCAAGTTGCATACATTTTAAATTTATTTTTGAAAGTGTTCTAATATTAAATATTTATAGCATTGAATTTCACCTAAACTGTCGAGCCGAAATAGCTCAGCTGTGAGAGCGTTAGACTGAATATCTAAACGTCCCTGGTTCGATCCCGGGTTTCGGCAGACGATCAAGTTGCATACATTTTAAATTTATTTTTGAAAGTGTTCTAATATTAAATATTTATAGCATTGAATTTAACCTAAACTGTCGAGCCGAAATAGCTCAGCTGGGAGAGCGTTAGACTGAAGATCTAAAGGTCCCTGGTTCGATCCCGGGTTTCGGCATACGATCAAGTTGCATTCCTTTTAAATTTATTTTTGAAAGTGTTCTAATATTAAATACTTATAACATTGAATTTAAACTAAACTGTCGAGCCGAAATAGCTCAGCTGGGAGAGCGTTAGACTGAAGATCTAAAGGTCCCTGGTTCGATCCCGGGTTTCGGCAGATGATCAAGTTGCATACATTTTAAATTTATTTTTGAAAGTGTTCTAATATTAAATATTTATAGCATTGAATTTCACCTAAAGTGTCGAGCCGAAATAGCTCAGCTGGGAGAGCGTTAGACTGAAGATCTAAAGGTCCCTGGTTCGATCCCGGGTTTCGGCAGATGATCAAGTTGCATACATTTTAAATTTATTTTTGAAAGTGTTCTTTTATTAAATTATTATTGCATTGAATTTCACCTAAACTGTCGAGCCGAAATAGCTCAGCTGGGAGAGCGTTAGACTGAAGATCTAAAGGTCCCTGGTTCGATCTCGGGTTTCGGCAGATGATCAAGTTGCATACATTTTAAATTTATTTTTGAAAGTGTTCTTTTATTAAATTATTATTGCATTGAATTTCACCTAAACTGTCGAGCCGAAATAGCTCAGCTGTGAGAGCGTTAGACTGAATATCTAAAGGTCCCTGGTTCGATCCCGGGTTTCTGCAGACGATCAAGTTGCATACATTTTAAATTTATTTTTGAAAGTGTTTTAATATTAAATATTTATAGCATTGAATTTCACCTAAACTGTCGAGACGAAATAGCTCAGCTGGGAGAGCGTTAGACTGAAGATCTAAAGGTCCCTGGTTCGATCCCGGGTTTCGGCAGACGATCAAGTTGCATACATTTTAAATTTATTTTTGAAAGTGTTTTTTATTAAATTATTATTGCATTGAATTTCACCTAAACTGTCGAGCCAAAATAGCTCAGCAGTGAGAGCGTTAGACTCAGTATCTAAAGGTCCCTGGTTCGATCCCGGGTTTCGGCAGACGATCAAGTTGCATACATTTTAAATTTATTTTTGAAAGTGTTCTAATATTAAATATTTATAACATTGAATTTAAACTAAACTGTCGAGCCGAAATAGCTCAGCTGGGAGAGCGTTAAACTGAAGATCTAAAGGTCCCTGGTTCGATCCCGGGTTTCGGCAGACGATCAAGTTGCATACATTTTAAATTTATTTTTGAAAGTGTTCTAATATTAAATATTTATAGCATTGAACTTCACCTAAACTGTCGAGCCGAAATAGCTCAGCTGGGAGAGCGTTAGACTGAAGATCTAAAGGTCCCTGGTTCGATCCCGGGTTTCGGCAGATGATCAAGTTGCATACATTTTAAATTTATTTTTGAAAGTGTTCTAATATTAAATATTTATAGCATTGAATTTCACCTAAACTGTCGAGCCGAAATAGCTCAGCTGGGAGAGCGTTAGACTGAAGATCTAAAGGTCCCTGGTTCGATCCCGGGTTTCGGCAGATGATCAAGTTGCATACATTTTAAATTTATTTTTGAAAGTGTTCTTTTATTAAATATTTATAGCATTGAATTTCACCTAAGCTTTCGAGCCGAAATATCTCAGCTGTGAGAGTGTTAGACTGAAGATCTAAAGGTCCCTGGTTCGATCCCGGGTTTCGGCAGATGATCAAGTTGCATACATTTTAAATTTATTTTTGAAAGTGTTCTTTTATTAAATATTTATAGCATTGAATTTCACCTAAACTGTCGAGCCGAAATAGCTCAGCTGTGAGAGCGTTAGACTGAATATCTAAAGGTCCCTGGTTCGATCCCGGGTTTCGGCAGATGATCAAGTTGCATACATTTTAAATTTATTTTTGAAAGTGTTCTTTTATTAAATATTTATAGCATTGAATTTCACCTAAGCTTTCGAGCCGAAATAGCTCAGCTGTGAGAGTGTTAGACTGAAGATCTAAAGGTCCCTGGTTCGATCCCGGGTTTCGGCAGATGATCAAGTTGCATACATTTTAAATTTATTTTTGAAAGTGTTCTTTTATTAAATATTTATAGCATTGAATTTCACCTAAACTGTCGAGCCGAAATAGCTCAGCTGTGAGAGCGTTAGACTGAATATCTAAAGGTCCCTGGTTCGATCCCGGGTTTCGGCAGACGATCAAGTTGCATACATTTTAAATTTATTTTTGAAAGTGTTCTAATATTAAATATTTATAGCATTGAATTTCACCTAAACTGTCGAGCCGAAATAGCTCAGCTGTGAGAGCGTTAGACTGAATATCTAAACGTCCCTGGTTCGATCCCGGGTTTCGGCAGACGATCAAGTTGCATACATTTTAAATTTATTTTTGAAAGTGTTCTAATATTAAATATTTATAGCATTGAATTTAACCTAAACTGTCGAGCCGAAATAGCTCAGCTGGGAGAGCGTTAGACTGAAGATCTAAAGGTCCCTGGTTCGATCCCGGGTTTCGGCATACGATCAAGTTGCATTCCTTTTAAATTTATTTTTGAAAGTGTTCTAATATTAAATACTTATAACATTGAATTTAAACTAAACTGTCGAGCCGAAATAGCTCAGCTGGGAGAGCGTTAGACTGAAGATCTAAAGGTCCCTGGTTCGATCCCGGGTTTCGGCAGATGATCAAGTTGCATACATTTTAAATTTATTTTTGAAAGTGTTCTAATATTAAATATTTATAGCATTGAATTTCACCTAAAGTGTCGAGCCGAAATAGCTCAGCTGGGAGAGCGTTAGACTGAAGATCTAAAGGTCCCTGGTTCGATCCCGGGTTTCGGCAGATGATCAAGTTGCATACATTTTAAATTTATTTTTGAAAGTGTTCTTTTATTAAATTATTATTGCATTGAATTTCACCTAAACTGTCGAGCCGAAATAGCTCAGCTGGGAGAGCGTTAGACTGAAGATCTAAAGGTCCCTGGTTCGATCTCGGGTTTCGGCAGATGATCAAGTTGCATACATTTTAAATTTATTTTTGAAAGTGTTCTTTTATTAAATTATTATTGCATTGAATTTCACCTAAACTGTCGAGCCGAAATAGCTCAGCTGTGAGAGCGTTAGACTGAATATCTAAAGGTCCCTGGTTCGATCCCGGGTTTCTGCAGACGATCAAGTTGCATACATTTTAAATTTATTTTTGAAAGTGTTTTAATATTAAATATTTATAGCATTGAATTTCACCTAAACTGTCGAGACGAAATAGCTCAGCTGGGAGAGCGTTAGACTGAAGATCTAAAGGTCCCTGGTTCGATCCCGGGTTTCGGCAGACGATCAAGTTGCATACATTTTAAATTTATTTTTGAAAGTGTTTTTTATTAAATTATTATTGCATTGAATTTCACCTAAACTGTCGAGCCAAAATAGCTCAGCAGTGAGAGCGTTAGACTCAGTATCTAAAGGTCCCTGGTTCGATCCCGGGTTTCGGCAGACGATCAAGTTGCATACATTTTAAATTTATTTTTGAAAGTGTTCTAATATTAAATATTTATAACATTGAATTTAAACTAAACTGTCGAGCCGAAATAGCTCAGCTGGGAGAGCGTTAAACTGAAGATCTAAAGGTCCCTGGTTCGATCCCGGGTTTCGGCAGACGATCAAGTTGCATACATTTTAAATTTATTTTTGAAAGTGTTCTAATATTAAATATTTATAGCATTGAACTTCACCTAAACTGTCGAGCCGAAATAGCTCAGCTGGGAGAGCGTTAGACTGAAGATCTAAAGGTCCCTGGTTCGATCCCGGGTTTCGGCAGATGATCAAGTTGCATACATTTTAAATTTATTTTTGAAAGTGTTCTAATATTAAATATTTATAGCATTGAATTTCACCTAAACTGTCGAGCCGAAATAGCTCAGCTGGGAGAGCGTTAGACTGAAGATCTAAAGGTCCCTGGTTCGATCCCGGGTTTCGGCAGATGATCAAGTTGCATACATTTTAAATTTATTTTTGAAAGTGTTCTTTTATTAAATATTTATAGCATTGAATTTCACCTAAGCTTTCGAGCCGAAATAGCTCAGCTGTGAGAGTGTTAGACTGAAGATCTAAAGGTCCCTGGTTCGATCCCGGGTTTCGGCAGATGATCAAGTTGCATACATTTTAAATTTATTTTTGAAAGTGTTCTTTTATTAAATATTTATAGCATTGAATTTCACCTAAACTGTCGAGCCGAAATAGCTCAGCTGTGAGAGCGTTAGACTGAATATCTAAAGGTCCCTGGTTCGATCCCGGGTTTCGGCCGACGATCAAGTTGCATACATTTTAAATTTATTTTTGAAAGTGTTCTAATATTAAATATTTATAGCATTGAATTTCACCTAAACTGTCGAGCCGAAATAGCTCAGCTGGGAGAGCGTTAGACTGAATATCTAAAGGTCCCTGGTTCGATCCCGGGTTTCGGCAGACGATCAAGTTGCATACATTTTAAATTTATTTTTGAAAGTGTTCTAATATTAAATATTTATAGCATTGAATTTCACCTAAACTGTCGAGCCGAAATAGCTCAGCTGGGAGAGCGTTAGACTGAAGATCTAAAGGTCCCTGGTTCGATCCCGGGTTTCGGCAGACGATCAAGTTGCATACATTTTAAATTTATTTTTGAAAGTGTTTTTTATTAAATTATTATTGCATTGAATTTCACCTAAACTGTCGAGCCAAAATAGCTCAGCAGTGAGAGCGTTAGACTCAATATCTAAAGGTCCCTGGTTCGATCCCGGGTTTCGGCAGACGATCAAGTTGCATACATTTTAAATTTATTTTTGAAAGTGTTCTAATATTAAATATTTATAGCATTGAATTTCACCTAAACTGTCGAGCCGAAATAGCTCAGCTGGGAGAGCGTTAGACTGCAGATCTAAAGGTCCCTGGTTCGATCCCGGGTTTCGGCAGATGATCAAGTTGCATACATTTTAAATTTATTTTTGAAAGTGTTCTTTTATTAAATTATTATTGCAATGAATTTCATCTAAACTGTCGAGCCGAAATAGCTCAGCTGGGAGAGCGTTAGACTGAAGATCTAAAGGTCCCTGGTTCGATCTCGGGTTTCGGCAGATGATCAAGTTGCAAACATTTTAAATTTATTTTTGAAAGTGTTCTTTTATAAAATTATTATTGCATTGAATTTCACCTAAACTGTCGAGCCGAAATAGCTCAGCTGTGAGAGCGTTAGACTGAATATCTAAACGTCCCTGGTTCGATCCCGGGTTTCGGCAGACGATCAAGTTGCATACATTTTAAATTTATTTTTGAAAGTGTTCTAATATTAAATATTTATAGCATTGAATTTCACCTAAACTGTCGAGCCGAAATAGCTCAGCTGGGAGAGCGTTAGACTGAAGATCTAAAGGTCCCTGGTTCGATCCCGGGTTTCGGCATACGATCAAGTTGCATTCCTTTTAAATTTATTTTTGAAAGTGTTCTAATATTAAATACTTATAACATTGAATTTAAACTAAACTGTCGAGCCGAAATAGCTCAGCTGGGAGAGCGTTAGACTGAAGATCTAAAGGTCCCTGGTTCGATCCCGGGTTTCGGCAGACGATCAAGTTGCATACATTTTAAATTTATTTTTGAAAGTGTTCTAATATTAAATATTTATAGCATTGAACTTCACCTAAACTGTCGAGCCGAAATAGCTCAGCTGGGAGAGCGTTAGACTGAAGATCTTAAGGTCCCTGGTTCGATCCCGGGTTTCGGCAGATGATCAAGTTGCATACATTTTAAATTTATTTTTGAAAGTGTTCTAATATTAAATATTTATAGCATTGAATTTCACCTAAACTGTCGAGCCGAAATAGCTCAGCTGGGAGAGCGTTAGACTGAAGATCTAAAGGTCCCTGGTTCGATCCCGGGTTTCGGCAGATGATCAAGTTGCATACATTTTAAATTTATTTTTGAAAGTGTTCTTTTATTAAATTATTATTGCATTGAATTTCACCTAAACTGTCGAGCCGAAATAGCTCAGCTGGGAGAGCGTTAGACTGAAGATCTAAAGGTCCCTGGTTCGATCCCGGGTTTCGGCAGATGATCAAGTTGCATACATTTTAAATTTATTTTTGAAAGTGTTCTTTTATTAAATTATTATTGCATTGAATTTCACCTAAACTGTCGAGCCGAAATAGCTCAGCTGTGAGAGCGTTAGACTGAATATCTAAAGGTCCCTGGTTCGATCCCGGGTTTCGGCAGACGATCAAGTTGCATACATTTTAAATTTATTTTTGAAAGTGTTCTAATATTAAATATTTATAGCATTGAATTTCACCTAAACTGTCGAGCCGAAATAGCTCAGCTGGGAGAGCGTTAGACTGAAGATCTAAAGGTCCCTGGTTCGATCCCGGGTTTCGGCAGACGATCAAGTTGCATACATTTTAAATTTATTTTTGAAAGTGTTTTTTATTAATATATTATTGCATTGAATTTCACCCAAACTGTCGAGCCAAAATAGCTCAGCAGTGAGAGCGTTAGACTCAATATCTAAAGGTCCCTGGTTCGATCCCGGGTTTCGGCAGACGATCAAGTTGCATACATTTTAAATTTATTTTTGAAAGTGTTCTAATATTAAATATTTATAGCATTGAATTTCACCTAAACTGTCGAGCCGAAATAGCTCAGCTGGGAGAGCGTTAGACTGAAGATCTAAAGTTCCCTGGTTCGATCCCGGGTTTCGGCATACGATCAAGTTGCATTCCTTTTAAATTTATTTTTGAAAGTGTTCTAATATTAAATATTTATAACATTGAATTTAAACTAAACTGTCGAGCCGAAATAGCTCAGCTGGGAGAGCGTTAAACTGAAGATCTAAAGGTCCCTGGTTCGATCCCGGGTTTCGGCAGACGATCAAGTTGCATACATTTTAAATTTATTTTTGAAAGTGTTCTAATATTAAATATTTATAGCATTGAACTTCACCTAAACTGTCGAGCCGAAATAGCTCAGCTGGGAGAGCGTTAGACTGAAGATCTAAAGGTCCCTGGTTCGATCCCGGGTTTCGGCAGATGATCAAGTTGCATACATTTTAAATTTATTTTTGAAAGTGTTCTAATATTAAATATTTATAGCATTGAATTTCACCTAAACTGTCGAGCCGAAATAGCTCAGCTGGGAGAGCGTTAGACTGAAGATCTAAAGGTCCCTGGTTCGATCCCGGGTTTCGGCAGATGATCTAGTTGCATACATTTTAAATTTATTTTTGAAAGTGTTCTTTTATTAAATATTTATAGCATTGAATTTCACCTAAGCTTTCGAGCCGAAATAGCTCAGCTGTGAGAGTGTTAGACTGAAGATCTAAAGGTCCCTGGTTCGATCCCGGGTTTCGGCAGATGATCAAGTTGCATACATTTTAAATTTATTTTTGAAAGTGTTCTTTTATTAAATATTTATAGCATTGAATTTCACCTAAACTGTCGAGCCGAAATAGCTCAGCTGTGGGAGCGTTAGACTGAATATCTAAAGGTCCCTGGTTCGATCCCGGGTTTCGGCAGACGATCAAGTTGCATACATTTTAAATTTATTTTTGAAAGTGTTCTAATATTAAATATTTATAGCATTGAATTTCACCTAAACTGTCGAGCCGAAATAGCTAAGCTGGGAGAGCGTTAGACTGAATATCTAAAGGTCCCTGGTTCGATCCCGGGTTTCGGCAGACGATCAAGTTGCATACATTTTAAATTTATTTTTGAAAGTGTTCTAATATTAAATATTTATATCATTGAATTTCACCTAAACTGTCGAGCCGAAATAGCTCAGCTGGGAGAGCGTTAGACTGAAGATCTAAAGGTCCCTGGTTCGATCCCGGGTTTCGGCAGACGATCAAGTTGCATACATTTTAAATTTATTTTTGAAAGTGTTTTTTATTAAATTATTATTGCATTGAATTTCACCTAAACTGTCGAGCCAAAATAGCTCAGCAGTGAGAGCGTTAGACTCAATATCTAAAGGTCCCTGGTTCGATCCCGGGTTTCGGCAGACGATCAAGTTGCATACATTTTAAATTTATTTTTGAAAGTGTTCTAATATTAAATATTTATAGCATTGAATTTCACCTAAACTGTCGAGCCGAAATAGCTCAGCTGGGAGAGCGTTAGACTGAAGATCTAAAGTTCCCTGGTTCGATCCCGGGTTTCGGCATACAATCAAGTTGCATTCCTTTTAAATTTATTTTTGAAAGTGTTCTAATATTAAATATTTATAACATTGAATTTAAACTAAACTGTCGAGCCGAAATAGCTCAGCTGGGAGAGCGTTAAACTGAAGATCTAAAGGTCCCTGGTTCGATCCCGGGTTTCGGCAGACGATCAAGTTGCATACATTTTAAATTTATTTTTGAAAGTGTTCTAATATTAAATATTTATAGCATTGAACTTCACCTAAACTGTCGAGCCGAAATAGCTCAGCTGGGAGAGCGTTAGACTGAAGATCTAAAGGTCCCTGGTTCGATCCCGGGTTTCGGCAGATGATCAAGTTGCATACATTTTAAATTTATTTTTGAAAGTGTTCTAATATTAAATATTTATAGCATTGAATTTCACCTAAACTGTCGAGCCGAAATAGCTCAGCTGGGAGAGCGTTAGACTGAAGATCTAAAGGTCCCTGGTTCGATCCCGGGTTTCGGCAGATGATCAAGTTGCATACATTTTAAATTTATTTTTGAAAGTGTTCTTTTATTAAATATTTATAGCATTGTATTTCACCTAAGCTTTCGAGCCGAAATAGCTCAGCTGTGAGAGTGTTAGACTGAAGATCTAAAGGTCCCTGGTTCGATCCCGGGTTTCGGCAGATGATCAAGTTGCATACATTTTACATTTATTTTTGAAAGTGTTTTTTTATTAAATTATTATTGCATTGAATTTCACCTAAACTGTCGAGCCAAAATAGCTCAGCAGTGAGAGCGTTAGACTCAATATCTAAAGGTCCCTGGTTCGATCCCGGGTTTCGGCAGACGATCAAGTTGCATACATTTTAAATTTATTTTTGAAAGTGTTCTAATATTAAATATTTATAGCATTGAATTTCACCTAAACTGTCGAGCCGAAATAGCTCAGCTGGGAGAGCGTTAGACTGAAGATCTAAAGGCCCCTGGTTCGATCCCGGGTTTCGGCATACGATCAAGTTGCATTCCTTTTAAATTTATTTTTGAAAGTGTTCTAATATTAAATATTTATAACATTGAATTTAAACTAAACCGTCGAGCCGAAATAGCTCAGCTGGGAGAGCGTTAGACTGAAGATCTAAAGGTCCCTGGTTCGATCCCGGGTTTCGGCAGACGATCAAGTTGCATACATTTTAAATTTATTTTTGAAAGTGTTCTAATATTAAATATTTATAGCATTGAATTTAAACTAAACTGTCGAGCCGAAATAGCTCAGCTGGGAGAGCGTTAGACTGAAGATCTAAAGGTCCCTGGTTCGATCCCGGGTTTCGGCAGATGATCAAGTTGCATACATTTTAAATTTATTTTTGAAAGTGTTCTAATATTAAATATTTATAGCATTGAATTTCACCTAAACTGTCGAGCCGAAATAGCTCAGCTGGGAGAGCGTTAGACTGAAGATCTAAAGGTCCCTGGTTCGATCCCGGGTTTCGGCAGAAGATCAAGTTGCATACATTTTAAATTTATTTTTGAAAGTGTTCTTTTATTAAATTATTATTGCATTGAATTTCACCTAAACTGTCGAGCCGAAATAGCTCAGCTGGGAGAGCGTTAGACTGAAGATCTAAAGGTCCCTGGTTCGATCTCGGGTTTCGGCAGATGATCAAGTTGCATACATTTTAAATTTATTTTTGAAAGTGTTCTTTTATTAAATTATTATTGCATTGAATTTCACCTAAACTGTCGAGCCGAAATAGCTCAGCTGTGAGAGCGTTAGACTGAATATCTAAACGTCCCTGGTTCGATCCCGGGTTTCGGCAGACGATCAAGTTGCATACATTTTAAATTTATTTTTGAAAGTGTTCTAATATTAAATATTTATAGCATTGAATTTCACCTAAACTGTCGAGCCGAAATAGCTCAGCTGGGAGAGCGTTAGACTGAAGATCTAAAGGTCCCTGGTTCGATCCCGGGTTTCGGCATACGATCAAGTTGCATTCCTTTTAAATTTATTTTTGAAAGTGTTCTAATATTAAATACTTATAACATTGAATTTAAACTAAACTGTCGAGCCGAAATAGCTCAGCTGGGAGAGCGTTAGACTGAAGATCTAAAGGTCCCTGGTTCGATCCCGGGTTTCGGCAGACGATCAAGTTGCATACATTTTAAATTTATTTTTGAAAGTGTTCTAATATTAAATATTTATAGCATTGAACTTCACCTAAACTGTCGAGCCGAAATAGCTCAGCTGGGAGAGCGTTAGACTGAAGATCTAAAGGTCCCTGGTTCGATCCCGGGTTTCGGCAGATGATCAAGTTGCATACATTTTAAATTTATTTTTGAAAGTGTTCTAATATTAAATATTTATAGCATTGAATTTCACCTAAACTGTCGAGCCGAAATAGCTCAGCTGGGAGAGCGTTAGACTGAAGATCTAAATGTCCCTGGTTCGATCCCGGGTTTCGGCAGATGATCAAGTTGCATACATTTTAAATTTATTTTTGAAAGTGTTCTTTTATTAAATTATTATTGCATTGAACTTCACCTAAACTGTCGAGCCGAAATAGCTCAGCTGTGAGAGCGTTAGACTGAATATCTAAACGTCCCTGGTTCGATCCCGGGTTTCGGCAGACGATCAAGTTGCATACATTTTAAATTTATTTTTGAAAGTGTTCTAATATTAAATATTTATAGCATTGAATTTCACCTAAACTGTCGAGCCGAAATAGCTCAGCTGGGAGAGCGTTAGACTGAAGATCTAAAGGTCCCTGGTTCGATCCCGGGTTTCGGCATACGATCAAGTTGCATTCCTTTTAAATTTATTTTTGAAAGTGTTCTAATATTAAATACTTATAACATTGAATTTAAACTAAACTGTCGAGCCGAAATAGCTCAGCTGGGAGAGCGTTAGACTGAAGATCTAAAGGTCCCTGGTTCGATCCCGGGTTTCGGCAGACGATCAAGTTGCATACATTTTAAATTTATTTTTGAAAGTGTTCTAATATTAAATATTTATAGCATTGAACTTCACCTAAACTGTCGAGCCGAAATAGCTCAGCTGGGAGAGCGTTAGACTGAAGATCTAAAGGTCCCTGGTTCGATCCCGGGTTTCGGCAGATGATCAAGTTGCATACATTTTAAATTTATTTTTGAAAGTGTTCTAATATTAAATATTTATAGCATTGAATTTCACCTAAACTGTCGAGCCGAAATAGCTCAGCTGGGAGAGCGTTAGACTGAAGATCTAAAGGTCCCTGGTTCGATCCCGGGTTTCGGCAGATGATCAAGTTGCATACATTTTAAATTTATTTTTGAAAGTGTTCTTTTATTAAATTATTATTGCATTGAACTTCACCTAAACTGTCGAGCCGAAATAGCTCAGCTGTGAGAGCGTTAGACTGAATATCTAAAGGTCCCTGGTTCGATCCCGGGTTTCGGCAGACGATCAAGTTGCATACATTTTAAATTTATTTTTGAAAGTGTTCTAATATTAAATATTTATAGCATTGAATTTCACCTAAACTGTCGAGCCGAAATAGCTCAGCTGGGAGAGCGTTAGACTGAAGATCTAAAGGTCCCTGGTTCGATCCCGGGTTTCGGCAGACGATCAAGTTGCATACATTTTAAATTTATTTTTGAAAGTGTTTTTTATTAAATTATTATTGCATTGAATTTCACCTAAACTGTCGAGCCAAAATAGCTCAGCAGTGAGAGCGTTAGACTCAATATCTAAAGGTCCCTGGTTCGATCCCGGGTTTCGGCAGACGATCAAGTTGCATACATTTTAAATTTATTTTTGAAAGTGTTCTAATATTAAATATTTATAGCATTGAATTTCACCTAAACTGTCGAGCCGAAATAGCTCAGCTGGGAGAGCGTTAGACTGAAGATCTAAAGGTCCCTGGTTCGATCCCGGGTTTCGGCATACGATCAAGTTGCATTCCTTTTAAATTTATTTTTGAAAGTGTTCTAATATTAAATATTTATAACATTGAATTTAAACTAAACTGTCGAGCCGAAATAGCTCAGCTGGGAGAGCGTTAGACTGGAGATCTAAAGGTCCCTGGTTCGATCCCGGGTTTCGGCAGACGATCAAGTTGCATACATTTTAAATTTATTTTTGAAAGTGTTCTAATATTAAATATTTATAGCATTGAACTTCACCTAAACTGTCGAGCCGAAATAGCTCAGCTGGGAGAGCGTTAGACTGTAGATCTAAAGGTCCCTGGTTCGATCCCGGGTTTCGGCACATGATCAAGTTGCATACATTTTAAATTTATTTTTGAAAGTGTTCTAATATTAAATATTTATAGCATTGAATTTCACCTAAACTGTCGAGCCGAAATAGCTCAGCTGGGAGAGCGTTAGACTGAAGATCTAAAGGTCCCTGGTTCGATCCCGGGTTTCGGCAGATGATCAAGTTGCATACATTTTAAATTTATTTTTGAAAGTGTTCTTTTATTAAATATTTATAGCATTGAATTTCACCTAAGCTTTCGAGCCGAAATAGCTCAGCTGTGAGAGTGTTAGACTGAAGATCTAAAGGTCCCTGGTTCGATCCCGGGTTTCGGCAGATGATCAAGTTGCATACATTTTAAATTTATTTTTGAAAGTGTTTTTTTATTAAATTATTATTGCATTGAATTTCACCTAAACTGTCGAGCCAAAATAGCTCAGCAGTGAGAGCGTTAGACTCAATATCTAAAGGTCCCTGGTTCGATCCCGGGTTTCGGCAGACGATCAAGTTGCATACATTTTAAATTTATTTTTGAAAGTGTTCTAATATTAAATATTTATAGCATTGAATTTCACCTAAACTGTCGAGCCGAAATAGCTCAGCTGGGAGAGCGTTAGACTGAAGATCTAAAGGCCCCTGGTTCGATCCCGGGTTTCGGCATACGATCAAGTTGCATTCCTTTTAAATTTATTTTTGAAAGTGTTCTAATATTAAATATTTATAACATTGAATTTAAACTAAACCGTCGAGCCAAAATAGCTCAGCTGGGAGAGCGTTAGACTGAAGATCTAAAGGTCCCTGGTTCGATCCCGGGTTTCGGCAGACGATCAAGTTGCATACATTTTAAATTTATTTTTGAAAGTGTTCTAATATTAAATATTTATAGCATTGAACTTCACCTAAACTGTCGAGCCGAAATAGCTCAGCTGGGAGAGCGTTAGACTGAAGATCTAAAGGTCCCTGGTTCGATCCCGGGTTTCGGCAGATGATCAAGTTGCATACATTTTAAATTTATTTTTGAAAGTGTTCTAATATTAAATATTTATAGCATTGAATTTCACCTAAACTGTCGAGCCGAAATAGCTCAGCTGGGAGAGCGTTAGACTGAAGATCTAAAGGTCCCTGGTTCGATCCCGGGTTTCGGCAGATGATCAAGTTGCATGCATTTTGAATTTATTTTTGAAAGTGTTCTTTTATTAAATTATTATTGCATTGAATTTCACCTAAACTGTCGAGCCGAAATAGCTCAGCTGGGAGAGCGTTAGACTGAAGATCTAAAGGTCCCTGGTTCGATCTCGGGTTTCGGCAGATGATCAAGTTGCATACATTTTAAATTTATTTTTGAAAGTGTTCTTTTATTAAATTATTATTGCATTGAATTTCACCTAAACTGTCGAGCCGAAATAGCTCAGCTGTGAGAGCGTTAGACTGAATATCTAAACGTCCCTGGTTTGATCCCGGGTTTCGGCAGACGATCAAGTTGCATACATTTTAAATTTATTTTTGAAAGTGTTCTAATATTTTTTGCATTTATTTTTGCATTTTTCTAATATTTATAGCATTGAATTTCACCTAAACTGTCGAGCCGAAATAGCTCAGCTGGGAGAGCGTTAGACTGAAGATCTAAAGGTCCCTGGTTCGATCCCGGGTTTCGGCATACGATCAAGTTGCATTCCTTTTAAATTTATTTTTGAAAGTGTTCTAATATTAAATACTTATAACATTGAATTTAAACAAAACTGTCGAGCCGAAATAGCTCAGCTGGGAGAGCGTTAGACTGAAGATCTAAAGGTCCCTGGTTCGATCCCGGGTTTCGGCAGACGATCAAGTTGCATACATTTTAAATTTATTTTTGAAAGTGTTCTAATATTAAATATTTATAGCATTGAACTTCACCTAAACTGTCGAGCCGAAATAGCTCAGCTGGGAGAGCGTTAGACTGAAGATCTAAAGGTCCCTGGTTCGATCCCGGGTTTCGGCAGATGATCAAGTTGCATACATTTTAAATTTATTTTTGAAAGTGTTCTAATATTAAATATTTATAGCATTGAATTTCACCTAAACTGTCGAGCCGAAATAGCTCAGCTGGGAGAGCGTTAGACTGAAGATCTAAAGGTCCCTGGTTCGATCCCGGGTTTCGGCAGATGATCAAGTTGCATGCATTTTGAATTTATTTTTGAAAGTGTTCTTTTATTAAATTATTATTGCATTGAATTTCACCTAAACTGTCGAGCCGAAATAGCTCAGCTGGGAGAGCGTTAGACTGAAGATCTAAAGGTCCCTGGTTCGATCTCGGGTTTCGGCAGATGATCAAGTTGCATACATTTTAAATTTATTTTTGAAAGTGTTCTTTTATTAAATTATTATTGCATTGAATTTCACCTAAACTGTCGAGCCGAAATAGCTCAGCTGTGAGAGCGTTAGACTGAATATCTAAACGTCCCTGGTTTGATCCCGGGTTTCGGCAGACGATCAAGTTGCATACATTTTAAATTTATTTTTGAAAGTGTTCTAATATTAAATATTTATAGCATTGAACTTCACCTAAACTGTCGAGCCGAAATAGCTCAGCTGGGAGAGCGTTAGACTGTAGATCTAAAGGTCCCTGGTTCGATCCCGGGTTTCGGCACATGATCAAGTTGCATACATTTTAAATTTATTTTTGAAAGTGTTCTAATATTAAATATTTATAGCATTGAATTTCACCTAAACTGTCGAGCCGAAATAGCTCAGCTGGGAGAGCGTTAGACTGAAGATCTAAAGGTCCCTGGTTCGATCCCGGGTTTCGGCAGATGATCAAGTTGCATACATTTTAAATTTATTTTTGAAAGTGTTCTTTTATTAAATATTTATAGCATTGAATTTCACCTAAGCTTTCGAGCCGAAATAGCTCAGCTGTGAGAGTGTTAGACTGAAGATCTAAAGGTCCCTGGTTCGATCCCGGGTTTCGGCAGATGATCAAGTTGCATACATTTTAAATTTATTTTTGAAAGTGTTTTTTTATTAAATTATTATTGCATTGAATTTCACCTAAACTGTCGAGCCAAAATAGCTCAGCAGTGAGAGCGTTAGACTCAATATCTAAAGGTCCCTGGTTCGATCCCGGGTTTCGGCAGACGATCAAGTTGCATACATTTTAAATTTATTTTTGAAAGTGTTCTAATATTAAATATTTATAGCATTGAATTTCACCTAAACTGTCGAGCCGAAATAGCTCAGCTGGGAGAGCGTTAGACTGAAGATCTAAAGGCCCCTGGTTCGATCCCGGGTTTCGGCATACGATCAAGTTGCATTCCTTTTAAATTTATTTTTGAAAGTGTTCTAATATTAAATATTTATAACATTGAATTTAAACTAAACCGTCGAGCCAAAATAGCTCAGCTGGGAGAGCGTTAGACTGAAGATCTAAAGGTCCCTGGTTCGATCCCGGGTTTCGGCAGACGATCAAGTTGCATACATTTTAAATTTATTTTTGAAAGTGTTCTAATATTAAATATTTATAGCATTGAACTTCACCTAAACTGTCGAGCCGAAATAGCTCAGCTGGGAGAGCGTTAGACTGAAGATCTAAAGGTCCCTGGTTCGATCCCGGGTTTCGGCAGATGATCAAGTTGCATACATTTTAAATTTATTTTTGAAAGTGTTCTAATATTAAATATTTATAGCATTGAATTTCACCTAAACTGTCGAGCCGAAATAGCTCAGCTGGGAGAGCGTTAGACTGAAGATCTAAAGGTCCCTGGTTCGATCCCGGGTTTCGGCAGATGATCAAGTTGCATGCATTTTGAATTTATTTTTGAAAGTGTTCTTTTATTAAATTATTATTGCATTGAATTTCACCTAAACTGTCGAGCCGAAATAGCTCAGCTGGGAGAGCGTTAGACTGAAGATCTAAAGGTCCCTGGTTCGATCTCGGGTTTCGGCAGATGATCAAGTTGCATACATTTTAAATTTATTTTTGAAAGTGTTCTTTTATTAAATTATTATTGCATTGAATTTCACCTAAACTGTCGAGCCGAAATAGCTCAGCTGTGAGAGCGTTAGACTGAATATCTAAACGTCCCTGGTTTGATCCCGGGTTTCGGCAGACGATCAAGTTGCATACATTTTAAATTTATTTTTGAAAGTGTTCTAATATTTTTTGCATTTATTTTTGCATTTTTCTAATATTTATAGCATTGAATTTCACCTAAACTGTCGAGCCGAAATAGCTCAGCTGGGAGAGCGTTAGACTGAAGATCTAAAGGTCCCTGGTTCGATCCCGGGTTTCGGCATACGATCAAGTTGCATTCCTTTTAAATTTATTTTTGAAAGTGTTCTAATATTAAATACTTATAACATTGAATTTAAACAAAACTGTCGAGCCGAAATAGCTCAGCTGGGAGAGCGTTAGACTGAAGATCTAAAGGTCCCTGGTTCGATCCCGGGTTTCGGCAGACGATCAAGTTGCATACATTTTAAATTTATTTTTGAAAGTGTTCTAATATTAAATATTTATAGCATTGAACTTCACCTAAACTGTCGAGCCGAAATAGCTCAGCTGGGAGAGCGTTAGACTGAAGATCTAAAGGTCCCTGGTTCGATCCCGGGTTTCGGCAGATGATCAAGTTGCATACATTTTAAATTTATTTTTGAAAGTGTTCTAATATTAAATATTTATAGCATTGAATTTCACCTAAACTGTCGAGCCGAAATAGCTCAGCTGGGAGAGCGTTAGACTGAAGATCTAAAGGTCCCTGGTTCGATCCCGGGTTTCGGCAGATGATCAAGTTGCATGCATTTTGAATTTATTTTTGAAAGTGTTCTTTTATTAAATTATTATTGCATTGAATTTCACCTAAACTGTCGAGCCGAAATAGCTCAGCTGGGAGAGCGTTAGACTGAAGATCTAAAGGTCCCTGGTTCGATCTCGGGTTTCGGCAGATGATCAAGTTGCATACATTTTAAATTTATTTTTGAAAGTGTTCTTTTATTAAATTATTATTGCATTGAATTTCACCTAAACTGTCGAGCCGAAATAGCTCAGCTGTGAGAGCGTTAGACTGAATATCTAAACGTCCCTGGTTTGATCCCGGGTTTCGGCAGACGATCAAGTTGCATACATTTTAAATTTATTTTTGAAAGTGTTCTAATATTTTTTGCATTTATTTTTGCATTTTTCTAATATTTATAGCATTGAATTTCACCTAAATTGTCGAGCCGAAATAGCTCAGCTGGGAGAGCGTTAGACTGAAGATCTAAAGGTCCCTGGTTCGATCCCGGGTTTCGGCATACGATCAAGTTGCATTCCTTTTAAATTTATTTTTGAAAGTGTTCTAATATTAAATACTTATAACATTGAATTTAAACAAAACTGTCGAGCCGAAATAGCTCAGCTGGGAGAGCGTTAGACTGAAGATCTAAAGGTCCCTGGTTCGATCCCGGGTTTCGGCAGACGATCAAGTTGCATACATTTTAAATTTATTTTTGAAAGTGTTCTAATATTAAATATTTATAGCATTGAACTTCACCTAAACTGTCGAGCCGAAATAGCTCAGCTGGGAGAGCGTTAGACTGAAGATCTAAAGGTCCCTGGTTCGATCCCGGGTTTCGGCAGATGATCAAGTTGCATACATTTTAAATTTATTTTTGAAAGTGTTCTAATATTAAATATTTATAGCATTGAATTTCACCTAAACTGTCGAGCCGAAATAGCTCAGCTGGGAGAGCGTTAGACTGAAGATCTAAAGGTCCCTGGTTCGATCCCGGGTTTCGGCAGATGATCAAGTTGCATACATTTTAAATTTATTTTTGAAAGTGTTCTAATATTAAATTATTATTGCATTGAATTTCACCTAAACTGTCGAGCCGAAATAGCTCAGCTGTGAGAGCGTTAGACTGAATATCTAAAGGTCCCTGGTTCGATCCCGGGTTTCGGCAGACGATCAAGTTGCATACATTTTAAATTTATTTTTGAAAGTGTTCTAATATTAAATATTTATAGCATTGAATTTCACCTAAACTGTCGAGCCGAAATAGCTCAGCTGGGAGAGCGTTAGACTGAAGATCTAAAGGTCCCTGGTTCGATCCCGGGTTTCGGCAGACGATCAAGTTCCATACATTTTAAATTTATTTTTGAAAGTGTTTTTTATTAAATTATTATTGCATTGAATTTCACCTAAACTGTCGAGCCAAAATAGCTCAGCAGTGAGAGCGTTAGACTCAATATCTAAAGGTCCCTGGTTCGATCCCGGGTTTCGGCAGACGATCAAGTTGCATACATTTTAAATTTATTTTTGAAAGTGTTCTAATATTAAATATTTATAGCATTGAATTTCACCTAAACTGTCGAGCCGAAATAGCTCAGCTGGGAGAGCGTTAGACTGAAGATCTAAAGGTCCCTGGTTCGATCCCGGGTTTCGGCATACGATCAAGTTGCATTCCTTTTAAATTTATTTTTGAAAGTGTTCTAATATTAAATATTTATAACATTGAATTTAAACTAAACTGTCGAGCCGAAATAGCTCAGCTGGGAGAGCGTTAGACTGAAGATCTAAAGGTCCCTGGTTCGATCCCGGGTTTCGGCAGACGATCAAGTTGCATTCCTTTTAAATTTATTTTTGAAAGTGTTCTTTTATTAAATATTTATAGCATTGAATTTCACCTAAGCTTTCGAGCCGAAATAGCTCAGCTGTGAGAGTGTTAGACTGAAGATCTAAAGGTCCCCGGTTCAATCCCGGGTTTCGGCAGATGATCAAGTTGCATACATTTTAAATTTATTTTTGAAAGTGTTTTTTTATTAAATTATTATTGCATTGAATTTCACCTAAACTGTCGAGCCAAAATAGCTCAGCAGTGAGAGCGTTAGACTCAATATCTAAAGGTCCCTGGTTCGATCCCGGGTTTCGGCAGACGATCAAGTTGCATACATTTTAAATTTATTTTTGAAAGTGTTCTAATATTAAATATTTATAGCATTGAATTTCACCTAAACTGTCGAGCCGAAATAGCTCAGCTGGGAGAGCGTTAGACTGAAGATCTAAAGGTCCCTGGTTCGATACCGGTTTCGGCAGACGATCGAGTTGCATTCCTTTTAAATTTATTTTTGAAAGTGTTCTAATATTAAATATTTATAACATTGAATTTAAACTAAACTGTCGAGCCGAAATAGCTCAGCTGGGAGAGCGTTAGACTGAAGATCTAAAGGTCCCTGGTTCGATCCCGGGTTTCGGCAGACGATCAAGTTGCATTCCTTTTAAATTTATTTTTGAAAGTGTTCTTTTATTAAATATTTATAGCATTGAATTTCACCTAAGCTTTCGAGCCGAAATAGCTCAGCTGTGAGAGTGTTAGACTGAAGATCTAAAGGTCCCTGGTTCGATCCCGGGTTTCGGCAGATGATCAAGTAGCATACATTTTAAATTTATTTTTGAAAGTGTTTTTTTATTAAATTATTATTGCATTGAATTTCACCTAAACTGTCGAGCCAAAATAGCTCAGCAGTGAGAGCGTTAGACTCAATATCTAAAGGTCCCTGGTTCGATCCCGAGTTTCGGCAGACGATCAAGTTGCATACATTTTAAATTTATTTTTGAAAGTGTTCTAATATTAAATATTTATAGCATTGAATTTCACCTAAACTGTCGAGCCGAAATAGCTCAGCTGGGAGAGCGTTAGACTGAAGATCTAAAGGTCCCTGGTTCGATCCCGGGTTTCGGCAGACGATCAAGTTGCATTCCTTTTAAATTTATTTTTGAAAGTGTTCTAATATTAAATATTTATAGCATTGAATTTCACCTAAACTGTCGAGCCGAATTAGCTCAGCTGGGAGAGCGTTAGACTGAAGATCTAAAGGTCCCTGGTTCGATCCCGGGTTTCGGCAGACGATCAAGTTGCATACATTTTAAATTTATTTTTGAAAGTGTTCTAATATTAAATATTTATAGCATTGAACTTCACCTAAACTGTCGAGCCGAAATAGCTCAGCTGGGAGAGCGTTAGACTGAAGATCTAAAGGTCCCTGGTTCGATCCCGGGTTTCGGCATACGATCAAGTTGCATTCCTTTTAAATTTATTTTTGAAAGTGTTCTAATATTAAATATTTATAACATTGAATTTAAACTCAACTGTCGAGCCGAAATAGCTCAGCTGGGAGAGCGTTAGACTGAAGATCTAAAGGTCCCTGGTTCGATACCGGTTTCGGCAGACGATCGAGTTGCATTCCTTTTAAATTTATTTTTGAAAGTGTTCTAATATTAAATATTTATAACATTGAATTTAAACTAAACTGTCGAGCCGAAATAGCTCAGCTGGGAGAGCGTTAGACTGAAGATCTAAAGGTCCCTGGTTCGATCCCGGGTTTCGGCAGACGATCAAGTTGCATTCCTTTTAAATTTATTTTTGAAAGTGTTCTTTTATTAAATATTTATAGCATTGAATTTCACCTAAGCTTTCGAGCCGAAATAGCTCAGCTGTGAGAGTGTTAGACTGAAGATCTAAAGGTCCCTGGTTCGATCCCGGGTTTCGGCAGATGATCAAGTAGCATACATTTTAAATTTATTTTTGAAAGTGTTTTTTTATTAAATTATTATTGCATTGAATTTCACCTAAACTGTCGAGCCAAAATAGCTCAGCAGTGAGAGCGTTAGACTCAATATCTAAAGGTCCCTGGTTCGATCCCGAGTTTCGGCAGACGATCAAGTTGCATACATTTTAAATTTATTTTTGAAAGTGTTCTAATATTAAATATTTATAGCATTGAATTTCACCTAAACTGTCGAGCCGAAATAGCTCAGCTGGGAGAGCGTTAGACTGAAGATCTAAAGGTCCCTGGTTCGATCCCGGGTTTCGGCAGACGATCAAGTTGCATTCCTTTTAAATTTATTTTTGAAAGTGTTCTAATATTAAATATTTATAGCATTGAATTTCACCTAAACTGTCGAGCCGAATTAGCTCAGCTGGGAGAGCGTTAGACTGAAGATCTAAAGGTCCCTGGTTCGATCCCGGGTTTCGGCAGACGATCAAGTTGCATACATTTTAAATTTATTTTTGAAAGTGTTCTAATATTAAATATTTATAGCATTGAACTTCACCTAAACTGTCGAGCCGAAATAGCTCTGCTGGGAGAGCGTTAGACTGAAGATCTAAAGGTCCCTGGTTCGATCCCGGGTTTCGGCATACGATCAAGTTGCATTCCTTTTAAATTTATTTTTGAAAGTGTTCTAATATTAAATATTTATAACATTGAATTTAAACTCAACTGTCGAGCCGAAATAGCTCAGCTGGGAGAGCGTTAGACTGAAGATCTAAAGGTCCCTGGTTCGATCCCGGGTTTCGGCAGACGATCAAGTTGCATTCCTTTTAAATTTATTTTTGAAAGTGTTCTTTTATTAAATATTTATAGCATTGAATTTCACCTAAACTGTCGAGCCGAAATAGCTCAGCTGGGAGAGCGTTAGACTGAAGATCTAAAGGTCCCTGGTTCGATCCCGGGTTTCGGCATAGGATCAAGTTGCATTCCTTTTAAATTTATTCTTGAAAGTATTCTTTTATTAAATATTTATAGCATTGAATTTCACCTAAACTGTCGAGCCGAAATAGCTCAGCTGTGAGAGCGTTAGACTGAAGATCTAAAGGTCCCTGGTTCGATCCCGGGTTTCGGCAGACGTTCAAGTTGCATACATTTTAAATTTATTTTTGAAAGTGTTCTAATATTAAATATTTATAGCATTGAACTTCACCTAGACTGTCGAGCCGAAATAGCTCAGCTGGGAGAGCGTTAGACTGAAGATCTAAAGGTCCCTGGTTCGATCCCGGGTTTCGGCAGACGATCAAGTTGCATTCCTTTTAAATTTATTTTTGAAAGTGTTCTTTTATTAAATATTTATAGCATTGAATTTCACCTAAGCTTTCGAGCCGAAATAGCTCAGCTGTGAGAGTGTTAGACTGAAGATCTAAAGGTCCCCGGTTCAATCCCGGGTTTCGGCAGATGATCAAGTTGCATACATTTTAAATTTATTTTTGAAAGTGTTTTTTTATTAAATTATTATTGCATTGAATTTCACCTAAACTGTCGAGCCAAAATAGCTCAGCAGTGAGAGCGTTAGACTCAATATCTAAAGGTCCCTGGTTCGATCCCGGGTTTCGGCAGACGATCAAGTTGCATACATTTTAAATTTATTTTTGAAAGTGTTCTAATATTAAATATTTATAGCATTGAATTTCACCTAAACTGTCGAGCCGAAATAGCTCAGCTGGGAGAGCGTTAGACTGAAGATCTAAAGGTCCCTGGTTCGATACCGGTTTCGGCAGACGATCGAGTTGCATTCCTTTTAAATTTATTTTTGAAAGTGTTCTAATATTAAATATTTATAACATTGAATTTAAACTAAACTGTCGAGCCGAAATAGCTCAGCTGGGAGAGCGTTAGACTGAAGATCTAAAGGTCCCTGGTTCGATCCCGGGTTTCGGCAGACGATCAAGTTGCATTCCTTTTAAATTTATTTTTGAAAGTGTTCTTTTATTAAATATTTATAGCATTGAATTTCACCTAAGCTTTCGAGCCGAAATAGCTCAGCTGTGAGAGTGTTAGACTGAAGATCTAAAGGTCCCTGGTTCGATCCCGGGTTTCGGCAGATGATCAAGTAGCATACATTTTAAATTTATTTTTGAAAGTGTTTTTTTATTAAATTATTATTGCATTGAATTTCACCTAAACTGTCGAGCCAAAATAGCTCAGCAGTGAGAGCGTTAGACTCAATATCTAAAGGTCCCTGGTTCGATCCCGAGTTTCGGCAGACGATCAAGTTGCATACATTTTAAATTTATTTTTGAAAGTGTTCTAATATTAAATATTTATAGCATTGAATTTCACCTAAACTGTCGAGCCGAAATAGCTCAGCTGGGAGAGCGTTAGACTGAAGATCTAAAGGTCCCTGGTTCGATCCCGGGTTTCGGCAGACGATCAAGTTGCATTCCTTTTAAATTTATTTTTGAAAGTGTTCTAATATTAAATATTTATAGCATTGAATTTCACCTAAACTGTCGAGCCGAATTAGCTCAGCTGGGAGAGCGTTAGACTGAAGATCTAAAGGTCCCTGGTTCGATCCCGGGTTTCGGCAGACGATCAAGTTGCATACATTTTAAATTTATTTTTGAAAGTGTTCTAATATTAAATATTTATAGCATTGAACTTCACCTAAACTGTCGAGCCGAAATAGCTCAGCTGGGAGAGCGTTAGACTGAAGATCTAAAGGTCCCTGGTTCGATCCCGGGTTTCGGCATACGATCAAGTTGCATTCCTTTTAAATTTATTTTTGAAAGTGTTCTAATATTAAATATTTATAACATTGAATTTAAACTCAACTGTCGAGCCGAAATAGCTCAGCTGGGAGAGCGTTAGACTGAAGATCTAAAGGTCCCTGGTTCGATACCGGTTTCGGCAGACGATCGAGTTGCATTCCTTTTAAATTTATTTTTGAAAGTGTTCTAATATTAAATATTTATAACATTGAATTTAAACTAAACTGTCGAGCCGAAATAGCTCAGCTGGGAGAGCGTTAGACTGAAGATCTAAAGGTCCCTGGTTCGATCCCGGGTTTCGGCAGACGATCAAGTTGCATTCCTTTTAAATTTATTTTTGAAAGTGTTCTTTTATTAAATATTTATAGCATTGAATTTCACCTAAGCTTTCGAGCCGAAATAGCTCAGCTGTGAGAGTGTTAGACTGAAGATCTAAAGGTCCCTGGTTCGATCCCGGGTTTCGGCAGATGATCAAGTAGCATACATTTTAAATTTATTTTTGAAAGTGTTTTTTTATTAAATTATTATTGCATTGAATTTCACCTAAACTGTCGAGCCAAAATAGCTCAGCAGTGAGAGCGTTAGACTCAATATCTAAAGGTCCCTGGTTCGATCCCGAGTTTCGGCAGACGATCAAGTTGCATACATTTTAAATTTATTTTTGAAAGTGTTCTAATATTAAATATTTATAGCATTGAATTTCACCTAAACTGTCGAGCCGAAATAGCTCAGCTGGGAGAGCGTTAGACTGAAGATCTAAAGGTCCCTGGTTCGATCCCGGGTTTCGGCAGACGATCAAGTTGCATTCCTTTTAAATTTATTTTTGAAAGTGTTCTAATATTAAATATTTATAGCATTGAATTTCACCTAAACTGTCGAGCCGAATTAGCTCAGCTGGGAGAGCGTTAGACTGAAGATCTAAAGGTCCCTGGTTCGATCCCGGGTTTCGGCAGACGATCAAGTTGCATACATTTTAAATTTATTTTTGAAAGTGTTCTAATATTAAATATTTATAGCATTGAACTTCACCTAAACTGTCGAGCCGAAATAGCTCTGCTGGGAGAGCGTTAGACTGAAGATCTAAAGGTCCCTGGTTCGATCCCGGGTTTCGGCATACGATCAAGTTGCATTCCTTTTAAATTTATTTTTGAAAGTGTTCTAATATTAAATATTTATAACATTGAATTTAAACTCAACTGTCGAGCCGAAATAGCTCAGCTGGGAGAGCGTTAGACTGAAGATCTAAAGGTCCCTGGTTCGATCCCGGGTTTCGGCAGACGATCAAGTTGCATTCCTTTTAAATTTATTTTTGAAAGTGTTCTTTTATTAAATATTTATAGCATTGAATTTCACCTAAACTGTCGAGCCGAAATAGCTCAGCTGGGAGAGCGTTAGACTGAAGATCTAAAGGTCCCTGGTTCGATCCCGGGTTTCGGCATAGGATCAAGTTGCATTCCTTTTAAATTTATTCTTGAAAGTATTCTTTTATTAAATATTTATAGCATTGAATTTCACCTAAACTGTCGAGCCGAAATAGCTCAGCTGTGAGAGCGTTAGACTGAAGATCTAAAGGTCCCTGGTTCGATCCCGGGTTTCGGCAGACGTTCAAGTTGCATACATTTTAAATTTATTTTTGAAAGTGTTCTAATATTAAATATTTATAGCATTGAACTTCACCTAGACTGTCGAGCCGAAATAGCTCAGCTGGGAGAGCGTTAGACTGAAGATCTAAAGGTCCCTGGTTCGATCCCGGGTTTCGGCATACGATCAAGTTGCATTCCTTTTAAATTTATTTTTGAAAGTGTTCTAATATTAAATATTTATAACATTGAATTTAAACTAAACTGTCGAGCCGAAATAGCTCAGCTGGGAGAGCGTTAGACTGAAGATCTAAAGGTCCCTGGTTCGATCCCGGGTTTCGGCAGACGATCAAGTTGCATTCCTTTTAAATTTATTTTTCAAAGTGTTCTTTTATTAAATATTTACAGCATTGAATTTCACCTATGCTTTCGAGCCGAAATAGCTCAGCTGTGAGAGTGTTAGACTGAAGATCTAAAGGTCCCTGGTTCGATCCCGGGTTTCGGCAGATGATCAAGTTGCATACATTTTAAATTTATTTTTGAAAGTGTTTTTTTATTAAATTATTATTGCATTGAATTTCACCTAAACTGTCGAGCCAAAAAAGCTCAGCAGTGAGAGCGTTAGACTCAATATCTAAAGGTCCCTGGTTCGATCCCGGGTTTCGGCAGACGATCAAGTTGCATACATTTTAAATTTATTTTTGAAAGTGTTCTAATATTAAATATTTATAGCATTGAATTTCACCTAAACTGTCGAGCCGAAATAGCTCAGCTGGGAGAGCGTTAGACTGAAGATCTAAAGGTCCCTGGTTCGATCCCGGGTTTCGGCAGATGATCAAGTTGCATTCCTTTTAAATTTATTTTTGAAAGTGTTCTTTTATTAAATATTTATAGCATTGAATTTCACCTAAGCTTTCGAGCCGAAATAGCTCAGCTGTGAGAGTGTTAGACTGAAGATCTAAAGGTCCCTGGTTCGATCCCGGGTTTCGGCAGATGATCAAGTAGCATACATTTTAAATTTATTTTTGAAAGTGTTTTTTTATTAAATTATTATTGCATTGAATTTCACCTAAACTGTCGAGCCAAAATAGCTCAGCAGTGAGAGCGTTAGACTCAATATCTAAAGGTCCCTGTTTCGATCCCGGGTTTCGGCAGACGATCAAGTTGCATACATTTTAAATTTATTTTTGAAAGTGTTCTAATATTAAATATTTATAGCATTGAATTTCACCTAAACTGTCGAGCCGAAATAGCTCAGCTGGGAGAGCGTTAGACTGAAGATCTAAAGGTCCCTGGTTCGATCCCGGGTTTCGGCAGACGATCAAGTTGCATTCCTTTTAAATTTATTTTTGAAAGTGTTTTAATATTAAATATTTATAACATTGAATTTAAACTAAACTGTCGAGCCGAAATAGCTCAGCTGGGAGAGCGTTAGACTGAAGATCTAAAGGTCCCTGGTTCGATCCCGGGTTTCGGCAGACGATCAAGTTGCATACATTTTAAATTTATTTTTGAAAGTGTTCTAATATTAAATATTTATAGCATTGAATTTCACCTAAACTGTCGAGCCGAAATAGCTCAGCTGGGAGAGCGTTAGAGTGAAGATCTAAAGGTCCCTGGTTCGATCCCGGGTTTCGGCAGACGATCAAGTTGCATTCCTTTTAAATTTATTTTTGAAAGTGTTCTAATATTAAATATTTATAACATTGAATTTAAACTAAACTGTCGAGCCGAAATAGCTCAACTGGGAGAGCGTTAGACTGAAGATCTAAAGGTCCCTGGTTCGATCCCGGGTTTCGGCAGACGATCAAGTTGCATACATTTTAAATTTATTTTTGAAAGTGTTCTAATATTAAATATTTATAGCATTGAACTTCACCTAAACTGTCGAGCCGAAATAGCTCAGCTGGGAGAGCGTTAGACTGAAGATCTAAAGGTCCCTGGTTCGAACCCGGGTTTCGGCATACGATCAAGTTGCATTCCTTTTAAATTTATTTTTGAAAGTGTTCTAATATTAAATATTTATAACATTGAATTTAAACTAAACTGTCGAGCCGAAATAGCTCAGCTGGGAGAGCGTTAGACTGAAGATATAAAGGTCCCTGGTTCGATCCCGGGTTTCGGCAGATGATCAAGTAGCATACATTTTAAATTTATTTTTGAAAGTGTTTTTTTATTAAATTATTATTGCATTGAATTTCACCTAAACTGTCGAGCCAAAATAGCTCAGCAGTGAGAGCGTTAGACTCAATATCTAAAGGTCCCTGTTTCGATCCCGGGTTTCGGCAGACGATCAAGTTGCATACATTTTAAATTTATTTTTGAAAGTGTTCTAATATTAAATATTTATAGCATTGAATTTCACCTAAACTGTCGAGCCGAAATAGCTCAGCTGGGAGAGCGTTAGACTGAAGATCTAAAGGTCCCTGGTTCGATCCCGGGTTTTGGCAGACGATCAAGTTGCATTCCTTTTAAATTTATTTTTGAAAGTGTTCTAATATTAAATATTTATAACATTGAATTTAAACTAAACTGTCGAGCCGAAATAGCTCAGCTGGGAGAGCGTTAGACTGAAGATCTAAAGGTCCCTGGTTCGATCCCGGGTTTCGGCAGACGATCAAGTTGCATACATTTTAAATTTATTTTTGAAAGTGTTCTAATATTAAATATTTATAGCATTGAACTTCAACTAAACTGTCGAGCCGAAATAGCTCAGGTGGGAGAGCGTTAGACTGAAGATCTAAAGGTCCCTGGTTCGATCCCGGGTTTCGGCAGACGATCAAGTTGCATACATTTTAAATTTATTTTTGAAAGTGTTCTAATATTAATTATTTATAGCATTGAATTTCACCTAAACTGTCGAGCCGAAATAGCTCAGCTGGGAGAGCGTTAGAGTGAAGATCTAAAGGTCCCTGGTTCGATCCCGGGTTTCGGCAGACGATCAAGTTGCATTCCTTTTAAATTTATTTTTGAAAGTGTTCTAATATTAAATATTTATAACATTGAATTTAAACTAAACTGTCGAGCCGAAATAGCTCAACTGGGAGAGCGTTAGACTGAAGATCTAAAGGTCCCTGGTTCGATCCCGGGTTTCGGCAGACGATCAAGTTGCATACATTTTAAATTTATTTTTGAAAGTGTTCTAATATTAAATATTTATAGCATTGAACTTCACCTAAACTGTCGAGCCGAAATAGCTCAGCTGGGAGAGCGTTAGACTGAAGATCTAAAGGTCCCTGGTTCGATCCCGGGTTTCGGCATACGATCAAGTTGCATTCCTTTTAAATTTATTTTTGAAAGTGTTCTAATATTAAATATTTATAACATTGAATTTAAACTAAACTGTCGAGCCGAAATAGCTCAGCTGGGAGAGCGTTAGACTGAAGATCTAAAGGTCCCTGGTTCGATCCCGGGTTTCGGCAGATGATCAAGTTGCATACATTTTAAATTTATTTTTGAAAGTGTTCTAATATTAAATATTTATAGCATTGAATTTCACCTAAACTGTCGTGCCGAAATAGCTCAGCTGGGAGAGCGTTAGACTGAAGATCTAAAGGTCCCTGGTTCGATCCCGGGTTTCGGCAGACGATCAAGTTGCATACATTTTAAATTTATTTTTGAAAGTGTTTTTTATTAAATTATTATTGCATTGAATTTCACCTAAACTGTCGAGCCAAAATAGCTCAGCAGTGAGAGCGTTAGACTCAATATCTAAAGGTCCCTGGTTCGATCCCGGGTTTCGGCAGACGATCAAGTTGCATACATTTTAAATTTATTTTTGAAAGTGTTCTAATATTAAATATTTATAGCATTGAATTTCACCTAAACTGTCGAGCCGAAATAGCTCAGCTGGGAGAGCGTTAGACTGAAGATCTAAAGTTCCCTGGTTCGATCCCGGGTTTCGGCATACGATCAAGTTGCATTCCTTTTAAATTTATTTTTGAAAGTGTTCTAATATTAAATATTTATAACATTGAATTTAAACTAAACTGTCGAGCCGAAATAGCTCAGCTGGGAGAGCGTTAGACTGAAGATCTAAAGGTCCCTGGTTCGATCCCGGGTTTCGGCAGACGATCAAGTTGCATACATTTTAAATTTATTTTTGAAAGTGTTCTAATATTAAATATTTATAGCATTGAACTTCACCTAAACTGTCGAGCCAAAATAGCTCAGCTGGGAGAGCGTTAGACTGAAGATCTAAAGGTCCCTGGTTCGATCCCGGGTTTCGGCAGATGATCAAGTTGCATACATTTTAAATTTATTTTTGAAAGTGTTCTAATATTAAATATTTATAGCATTGAATTTCACCTAAACTGTCGAGCCGAAATAGCTCAGCTGGGAGAGCGTTAGACTGAAGATCTAAAGGTCCCTGGTTCGATCCCGGGTTTCGGCAGATGATCAAGTTGCATACATTTTAAATTTATTTTTGAAAGTGTTCTTTTATTAAATATTTATAGCATTGAATTTCACCTAAGCTTTCGAGCCGAAATAGCTCAGCTGTGAGAGTGTTAGACTGAAGATCTAAAGGTCCCTGGTTCGATCCCGGGTTTCGGCAGATGATCAAGTTGCATACATTTTAAATTTATTTTTGAAAGTGTTTTTTTATTAAATTATTATTGCATTGAATTTCACCTAAACTGTCGAGCCAAAATAGCTCAGCAGTGAGAGCGTTAGACTCAATATCTAAAGGTCCCTGGTTCGATCCCGGGTTTCGGCAGACGATCAAGTTGCATACATTTTAAATTTATTTTTGAAAGTGTTCTTTTATTAAATTATTATTGCATTGAATTTCATCTAAACTGTCGAGCCGAAATAGCTCAGCTGGGAGAGCGTTAGACTGAAGATCTAAAGGTCCCTGGTTCGATCTCGGGTTTCGGCAGATGATCAAGTTGCATACATTTTAAATTTATTTTTGAAAGTGTTCTTTTATTAAATTATTATTGCATTGAATTTCACCTAAACTGTCGAGCCGAAATAGCTCAGCTGTGAGAGCGTTAGACTGAATATCTAAAGGTCCCTGGTTCGATCCCGGGTTTCGGCAGACGATCAAGTTGCATTCATTTTAAATTTATTTTTGAAAGTGTTCTAATATTAAATATTTATAGCATTGAATTTCACCTAAACTGTCGAGCCGAAATAGCTCAGCTGGGAGAGCGTTAGACTGAAGATCTAAAGGTCCCTGGTTCGATCCCGGGTTTCGGCAGACGATCAAGTTGCATACATTTTAAATTTATTTTTGAAAGTGTTCTTTTATTAAATATTTATAGCATTGAACTTCACCTAAACTGTCGAGCCGAAGTAGCTCAGCTGGGAGAGCGTTAGACTGAAGATCTAAAGGTCCCTGGTTCGATCCCGGGTTTCGGCAGATGATCAAGTTGCATACATTTTAAATTTATTTTTGAAAGTGTTCTAATATTAAATATTTATAGCATTGAATTTCACCTAAACTGTCGAGCCGAAATAGCTCAGCTGGGAGAGCGTTAGACTGAAGATCTAAAGGTCCCTGGTTCGATCCCGGGTTTCGGCAGATGATCAAGTTGCATACATTTTAAATTTATTTTTGAAAGTGTTCTTTTATTAAATTATTATTGCATTGAATTTCACCTAAACTGTCGAGCCGAAATAGCTCAGTTGGGAGAGCGTTAGACTGAAGATCTAAAGGTCCTTGGTTCGATCCCGGGTTTCGGCAGACGATCAAGTTGCATACATTTTAAATTTATTTTTGAAAGTGTTCTAATATTAAATATTTATAACATTGAACTTCACCTAAACTGTCGAGCCGAAATAGCGCAGCTGGGAGAGCGTTAGACTGAAGATCTAAAGGTCCCTGGTTCGATCCCGGGTTTCGGCAGATGATCAAGTTGCATACATTTTAAATTTATTTTTGAAAGTGTTCTAATATTAAATATTTATAGCATTGAATTTCACCTAAACTGTCGAGCCGAAATAGCTCAGCTGGGAGAGCGTTAGACTGCAGATCTAAAGGTCCCTGGTTCGATCCCGGGTTTCGGCAGATGATCAAGTTGCATACATTTTAAATTTATTTTTGAAAGTGTTCTTTTATTAAATTATTATTGCATTGAATTTCATCTAAACTGTCGAGCCGAAATAGCTCAGCTGGGAGAGCGTTAGACTGAAGATCTAAAGGTCCCTGGTTCGATCTCGGGTTTCGGCAGATGATCAAGTTGCATACATTTTAAATTTATTTTTGAAAGTGTTCTTTTATAAAATTATTATTGCATTGAATTTCACCTAAACTGTCGAGCCGAAATAGCTCAGCTGTGAGAGCGTTAGACTGAATATCTAAACGTCCCTGGTTCGATCCCGGGTTTCGGCAGACGATCAAGTTGCATACATTTTAAATTTATTTTTGAAAGTGTTCTAATATTAAATATTTATAGCATTGAATTTCACCTAAACTGTCGAGCCGAAATAGCTCAGCTGGGAGAGCGTTAGACTGAAGATCTAAAGGTCCCTGGTTCGATCCCGGGTTTCGGCATACGATCAAGTTGCATTCCTTTTAAATTTATTTTTGAAAGTGTTCTAATATTAAATACTTATAACATTGAATTTAAACTAAACTGTCGAGCCGAAATAGCTCAGCTGGGAGAGCGTTAGACTGAAGATCTAAAGGTCCCTGGTTCGATCCCGGGTTTCGGCAGACGATCAAGTTGCATACATTTTAAATTTATTTTTGAAAGTGTTCTAATATTAAATATTTATAGCATTGAATTTCACCTAAACTGTCGTGCCGAAATAGCTCAGCTGGGAGAGCGTTAGACTGAAGATCTAAAGGTCCCTGGTTCGATCCCGGGTTTCGGCAGACGATCAAGTTGCATACATTTTAAATTTATTTTTGAAAGTGTTTTTTATTAAATTATTATTGCATTGAATTTCACCTAAACTGTCGAGCCAAAATAGCTCAGCAGTGAGAGCGTTAGACTCAATATCTAAAGGTCCCTGGTTCGATCCCGGGTTTCGGCAGACGATCAAGTTGCATACATTTTAAATTTATTTTTGAAAGTGTTCTAATATTAAATATTTATAGCATTGAATTTCACCTAAACTGTCGAGCCGAAATAGCTCAGCTGGGAGAGCGTTAGACTGAAGATCTAAAGTTACCTGGTTCGATCCCGGGTTTCGGCATACGATCAAGTTGCATTCCTTTTAAATTTATTTTTGAAAGTGTTCTAATATTAAATATTTATAACATTGAATTTAAACTAAACTGTCGAGCCGAAATAGCTCAGCTGGGAGAGCGTTAGACTGAAGATCTAAAGGTCCCTGGTTCGATCCCGGGTTTCGGCAGACGATCAAGTTGCATACATTTTAAATTTATTTTTGAAAGTGTTCTAATATTAAATATTTATAGCATTGAACTTCACCTAAACTGTCGAGCCAAAATAGCTCAGCTGGGAGAGCGTTAGACTGAAGATCTAAAGGTCCCTGGTTCGATCCCGGGTTTCGGCAGATGATCAAGTTGCATACATTTTAAATTTATTTTTGAAAGTGTTCTAATATTAAATATTTATAGCATTGAATTTCACCTAAACTGTCGAGCCGAAATAGCTCAGCTGGGAGAGCGTTAGACTGAAGATCTAAAGGTCCCTGGTTCGATCCCGGGTTTCGGCAGATGATCAAGTTGCATACATTTTAAATTTATTTTTGAAAGTGTTCTTTTATTAAATATTTATAGCATTGAATTTCACCTAAGCTTTCGAGCCGAAATAGCTCAGCTGTGAGAGTGTTGGACTGAAGATCTAAAGGTCCCTGGTTCGATCCCGGGTTTCGGCAGATGATCAAGTTGCATACATTTTAAATTTATTTTTGAAAGTGTTTTTTTATTAAATTATTATTGCATTGAATTTCACCTAAACTGTCGAGCCAAAATAGCTCAGCAGTGAGAGCGTTAGACTCAATATCTAAAGGTCCCTGGTTCGATCCCGGGTTTCGGCAGACGATCAAGTTGCATACATTTTAAATTTATTTTTGAAAGTGTTCTTTTATTAAATTATTATTGCATTGAATTTCATCTAAACTGTCGAGCCGAAATAGCTCAGCTGGGAGAGCGTTAGACTGAAGATCTAAAGGTCCCTGGTTCGATCTCGGGTTTCGGCAGATGATCAAGTTGCATACATTTTAAATTTATTTTTGAAAGTGTTCTTTTATTAAATTATTATTGCATTGAATTTCACCTAAACTGTCGAGCCGAAATAGCTCAGCTGTGAGAGCGTTAGACTGAATATCTAAAGGTCCCTGGTTCGATCCCGGGTTTCGGCAGACGATCAAGTTGCATTCATTTTAAATTTATTTTTGAAAGTGTTCTAATATTAAATATTTATAGCATTGAATTTCACCTAAACTGTCGAGCCGAAATAGCTCAGCTGGGAGAGCGTTAGACTGAAGATCTAAAGGTCCCTGGTTCGATCCCGGGTTTCGGCAGACGATCAAGTTGCATACATTTTAAATTTATTTTTGAAAGTGTTCTTTTATTAAATATTTATAGCATTGAACTTCACCTAAACTGTCGAGCCGAAGTAGCTCAGCTGGGAGAGCGTTAGACTGAAGATCTAAAGGTCCCTGGTTCGATCCCGGGTTTCGGCAGATGATCAAGTTGCATACATTTTAAATTTATTTTTGAAAGTGTTCTAATATTAAATATTTATAGCATTGAATTTCACCTAAACTGTCGAGCCGAAATAGCTCAGCTGGGAGAGCGTTAGACTGAAGATCTAAAGGTCCCTGGTTCGATCCCGGGTTTCGGCAGATGATCAAGTTGCATACATTTTAAATTTATTTTTGAAAGTGTTCTTTTATTAAATTATTATTGCATTGAATTTCACCTAAACTGTCGAGCCGAAATAGCTCAGTTGGGAGAGCGTTAGACTGAAGATCTAAAGGTCCCTGGTTCGATCCCGGATTTCGGCAGACGATCAAGTTGCATACATTTTAAATTTATTTTTGAAAGTGTTCTAATATTAAATATTTATAGCATTGAACTTCACCTAAACTGTCGAGCCGAAATAGCGCAGCTGGGAGAGCGTTAGACTGAAGATCTAAAGGTCCCTGGTTCGATCCCGGGTTTCGGCAGATGATCAAGTTGCATACATTTTAAATTTATTTTTGAAAGTGTTCTAATATTAAATATTTATAGCATTGAATTTCACCTAAACTGTCGAGCCGAAATAGCTCAGCTGTGAGAGTGTTGGACTGAAGATCTAAAGGTCCCTGGTTCGATCCCGGGTTTCGGCAGATGATCAAGTTGCATACATTTTAAATTTATTTTTGAAAGTGTTTTTTTATTAAATTATTATTGCATTGAATTTCACCTAAACTGTCGAGCCAAAATAGCTCAGCAGTGAGAGCGTTAGACTCAATATCTAAAGGTCCCTGGTTCGATCCCGGGTTTCGGCAGACGATCAAGTTGCATACATTTTAAATTTATTTTTGAAAGTGTTCTTTTATTAAATTATTATTGCATTGAATTTCATCTAAACTGTCGAGCCGAAATAGCTCAGCTGGGAGAGCGTTAGACTGAAGATCTAAAGGTCCCTGGTTCGATCTCGGGTTTCGGCAGATGATCAAGTTGCATACATTTTAAATTTATTTTTGAAAGTGTTCTTTTATTAAATTATTATTGCATTGAATTTCACCTAAACTGTCGAGCCGAAATAGCTCAGCTGTGAGAGCGTTAGACTGAATATCTAAAGGTCCCTGGTTCGATCCCGGGTTTCGGCAGACGATCAAGTTGCATTCATTTTAAATTTATTTTTGAAAGTGTTCTAATATTAAATATTTATAGCATTGAATTTCACCTAAACTGTCGAGCCGAAATAGCTCAGCTGGGAGAGCGTTAGACTGAAGATCTAAAGGTCCCTGGTTCGATCCCGGGTTTCGGCAGACGATCAAGTTGCATACATTTTAAATTTATTTTTGAAAGTGTTCTTTTATTAAATATTTATAGCATTGAACTTCACCTAAACTGTCGAGCCGAAGTAGCTCAGCTGGGAGAGCGTTAGACTGAAGATCTAAAGGTCCCTGGTTCGATCCCGGGTTTCGGCAGATGATCAAGTTGCATACATTTTAAATTTATTTTTGAAAGTGTTCTAATATTAAATATTTATAGCATTGAATTTCACCTAAACTGTCGAGCCGAAATAGCTCAGCTGGGAGAGCGTTAGACTGAAGATCTAAAGGTCCCTGGTTCGATCCCGGGTTTCGGCAGATGATCAAGTTGCATACATTTTAAATTTATTTTTGAAAGTGTTCTTTTATTAAATTATTATTGCATTGAATTTCACCTAAACTGTCGAGCCGAAATAGCTCAGTTGGGAGAGCGTTAGACTGAAGATCTAAAGGTCCCTGGTTCGATCCCGGATTTCGGCAGACGATCAAGTTGCATACATTTTAAATTTATTTTTGAAAGTGTTCTAATATTAAATATTTATAGCATTGAACTTCACCTAAACTGTCGAGCCGAAATAGCGCAGCTGGGAGAGCGTTAGACTGAAGATCTAAAGGTCCCTGGTTCGATCCCGGGTTTCGGCAGATGATCAAGTTGCATACATTTTAAATTTATTTTTGAAAGTGTTCTAATATTAAATATTTATAGCATTGAATTTCACCTAAACTGTCGAGCCGAAATAGCTCAGCTGGGAGAGCGTTAGACTGCAGATCTAAAGGTCCCTGGTTCGATCCCGGGTTTCGGCAGATGATCAAGTTGCATACATTTTAAATTTATTTTTGAAAGTGTTCTTTTATTAAATTATTATTGCATTGAATTTCATCTAAACTGTCGAGCCGAAATAGCTCAACTGGGAGAGCGTTAGACTGAAGATCTAAAGGTCCCTGGTTCGATCTCGGGTTTCGGCAGATGATCAAGTTGCATACATTTTAAATTTATTTTTGAAAGTGTTCTTTTATAAAATTATTATTGCATTGAATTTCACCTAAACTGTCGAGCCGAAATAGCTCAGCTGTGAGAGCGTTAGACTGAATATCTAAACGTCCCTGGTTCGATCCCGGGTTTCGGCAGACGATCAAGTTGCATACATTTTAAATTTATTTTTGAAAGTGTTCTAATATTAAATATTTATAGCATTGAATTTCACCTAAACTGTCGAGCCGAAATAGCTCAGCTGGGAGAGCGTTAGACTGAAGATCTAAAGGTCCCTGGTTCGATCCCGGGTTTCGGCATACGATCAAGTTGCATTCCTTTTAAATTTATTTTTGAAAGTGTTCTAATATTAAATACTTATAACATTGAATTTAAACTAAACTGTCGAGCCGAAATAGCTCAGCTGGGAGAGCGTTAGACTGAAGATCTAAAGGTCCCTGGTTCGATCCCGGGTTTCGGCAGACGATCAAGTTGCATACATTTTAAATTTATTTTTGAAAGTGTTCTAATATTAAATATTTATAGCATTGAATTTCACCTAAACTGTCGTGCCGAAATAGCTCAGCTGGGAGAGCGTTAGACTGAAGATCTAAAGGTCCCTGGTTCGATCCCGGGTTTCGGCAGACGATCAAGTTGCATACATTTTAAATTTATTTTTGAAAGTGTTTTTTATTAAATTATTATTGCATTGAATTTCACCTAAACTGTCGAGCCAAAATAGCTCAGCAGTGAGAGCGTTAGACTCAATATCTAAAGGTCCCTGGTTCGATCCCGGGTTTCGGCAGACGATCAAGTTGCATACATTTTAAATTTATTTTTGAAAGTGTTCTAATATTAAATATTTATAGCATTGAATTTCACCTAAACTGTCGAGCCGAAATAGCTCAGCTGGGAGAGCGTTAGACTGAAGATCTAAAGTTCCCTGGTTCGATCCCGGGTTTCGGCATACGATCAAGTTGCATTCCTTTTAAATTTATTTTTGAAAGTGTTCTAATATTAAATATTTATAACATTGAATTTAAACTAAACTGTCGAGCCGAAATAGCTCAGCTGGGAGAGCGTTAGACTGAAGATCTAAAGGTCCCTGGTTCGATCCCGGGTTTCGGCAGACGATCAAGTTGCATACATTTTAAATTTATTTTTGAAAGTGTTCTAATATTAAATATTTATAGCATTGAACTTCACCTAAACTGTCGAGCCAAAATAGCTCAGCTGGGAGAGCGTTAGACTGAAGATCTAAAGGTCCCTGGTTCGATCCCGGGTTTCGGCAGATGATCAAGTTGCATACATTTTAAATTTATTTTTGAAAGTGTTCTAATATTAAATATTTATAGCATTGAATTTCACCTAAACTGTCGAGCCGAAATAGCTCAGCTGGGAGAGCGTTAGACTGAAGATCTAAAGGTCCCTGGTTCGATCCCGGGTTTCGGCAGATGATCAAGTTGCATACATTTTAAATTTATTTTTGAAAGTGTTCTTTTATTAAATATTTATAGCATTGAATTTCACCTAAGCTTTCGAGCCGAAATAGCTCAGCTGTGAGAGTGTTGGACTGAAGATCTAAAGGTCCCTGGTTCGATCCCGGGTTTCGGCAGATGATCAAGTTGCATACATTTTAAATTTATTTTTGAAAGTGTTTTTTTATTAAATTATTATTGCATTGAATTTCACCTAAACTGTCGAGCCAAAATAGCTCAGCAGTGAGAGCGTTAGACTCAATATCTAAAGGTCCCTGGTTCGATCCCGGGTTTCGGCAGACGATCAAGTTGCATACATTTTAAATTTATTTTTGAAAGTGTTCTTTTATTAAATTATTATTGCATTGAATTTCATCTAAACTGTCGAGCCGAAATAGCTCAGCTGGGAGAGCGTTAGACTGAAGATCTAAAGGTCCCTGGTTCGATCTCGGGTTTCGGCAGATGATCAAGTTGCATACATTTTAAATTTATTTTTGAAAGTGTTCTTTTATTAAATTATTATTGCATTGAATTTCACCTAAACTGTCGAGCCGAAATAGCTCAGCTGTGAGAGCGTTAGACTGAATATCTAAAGGTCCCTGGTTCGATCCCGGGTTTCGGCAGACGATCAAGTTGCATTCATTTTAAATTTATTTTTGAAAGTGTTCTAATATTAAATATTTATAGCATTGAATTTCACCTAAACTGTCGAGCCGAAATAGCTCAGCTGGGAGAGCGTTAGACTGAAGATCTAAAGGTCCCTGGTTCGATCCCGGGTTTCGGCAGACGATCAAGTTGCATACATTTTAAATTTATTTTTGAAAGTGTTCTTTTATTAAATATTTATAGCATTGAACTTCACCTAAACTGTCGAGCCGAAGTAGCTCAGCTGGGAGAGCGTTAGACTGAAGATCTAAAGGTCCCTGGTTCGATCCCGGGTTTCGGCAGATGATCAAGTTGCATACATTTTAAATTTATTTTTGAAAGTGTTCTAATATTAAATATTTATAGCATTGAATTTCACCTAAACTGTCGAGCCGAAATAGCTCAGCTGGGAGAGCGTTAGACTGAAGATCTAAAGGTCCCTGGTTCGATCCCGGGTTTCGGCAGATGATCAAGTTGCATACATTTTAAATTTATTTTTGAAAGTGTTCTTTTATTAAATTATTATTGCATTGAATTTCACCTAAACTGTCGAGCCGAAATAGCTCAGTTGGGAGAGCGTTAGACTGAAGATCTAAAGGTCCCTGGTTCGATCCCGGGTTTCGGCAGACGATCAAGTTGCATACATTTTAAATTTATTTTTGAAAGTGTTCTAATATTAAATATTTATAGCATTGAACTTCACCTAAACTGTCGAGCCGAAATAGCGCAGCTGGGAGAGCGTTAGACTGAAGATCTAAAGGTCCCTGGTTCGATCCCGGGTTTCGGCAGATGATCAAGTTGCATACATTTTAAATTTATTTTTGAAAGTGTTCTAATATTAAATATTTATAGCATTGAATTTCACCTAAACTGTCGAGCCGAAATAGCTCAGCTGGGAGAGCGTTAGACTGCAGATCTAAAGGTCCCTGGTTCGATCCCGGGTTTCGGCAGATGATCAAGTTGCATACATTTTAAATTTATTTTTGAAAGTGTTCTTTTATTAAATTATTATTGCATTGAATTTCATCTAAACTGTCGAGCCGAAATAGCTCAGCTGGGAGAGCGTTAGACTGAAGATCTAAAGGTCCCTGGTTCGATCTCGGGTTTCGGCAGATGATCAAGTTGCATACATTTTAAATTTATTTTTGAAAGTGTTCTTTTATAAAATTATTATTGCATTGAATTTCACCTAAACTGTCGAGCCGAAATAGCTCAGCTGTGAGAGCGTTAGACTGAATATCTAAACGTCCCTGGTTCGATCCCGGGTTTCGGCAGACGATCAAGTTGCATACATTTTAAATTTATTTTTGAAAGTGTTCTAATATTAAATATTTATAGCATTGAATTTCACCTAAACTGCCGAGCCGAAATAGCTCAGCTGGGAGAGCGTTAGACTGAAGATCTAAAGGTCCCTGGTTCGATCCCGGGTTTCGGCATACGATCAAGTTGCATTCCTTTTAAATTTATTTTTGAAAGTGTTCTAATATTAAATACTTATAACATTGAATTTAAACTAAACTGTCGAGCCGAAATAGCTCAGCTGGGAGAGCGTTAGACTGAAGATCTAAAAGTCCCTGGTTCGATCCCGGGTTTCGGCAGACGATCAAGTTGCATACATTTTAAATTTATTTTTGAAAGTGTTCTAATATTAAATATTTATAGCATTGAACTTCACCTAAACTGTCGAGCCGAAATAGCTCAGCTGGGAGAGCGTTAGACTGAAGATCTAAAGGTCCCTGGTTCGATCCCGGGTTTCGCCAGATGATCAAGTTGCATACATTTTAAATTTATTTTTGAAAGTGTTCTAATATTAAATATTTATAGCATTGAATTTCACCTAAACTTTCGAGCCGAAATAGCTCAGCTGGGAGAGCGTTAGACTGAAGATCTAAAGGTCCCTGGTTCGATCCCGGGTTTCGGCAGATGATCAAGTTGCATACATTTTAAATTTATTTTTGAAAGTGTTCTTTTATTAAATTATTATTGCATTGAATTTCACCTAAACTGTCGAGCCGAAATAGCTCAGCTGGGAGAGCGTTAGACTGAAGATCTAAAGGTCCCTGGTTCGATCCCGGGTTTCGGCAGATGATCAAGTTGCATACATTTTAAATTTATTTTTGAAAGTGTTCTTTTATTAAATTATTATTGCATTGAATTTCACCTAAACTGTCGAGCCGAAATAGCTCAGCTGTGAGAGCGTTAGACTGAATATCTAAAGGTCCCTGGTTCGATCCCGGGTTTCGGCAGACGATCAAGTTGCATACATTTTAAATTTATTTTTGAAAGTGTTCTAATATTAAATATTTATAGCATTGAATTTCACCTAAACTGTCGAGCCGAAATAGCTCAGCTGGGAGAGCGTTAGACTGAAGATCTAAAGGTCCCTGGTTCGATCCCGGGTTTCGGCAGACGATCAAGTTGCATACATTTTAAATTTATTTTTGAAAGTGTTTTTTATTAAATTATTATTGCATTGAATTTCACCTAAACTGTCGAGCCAAAATAGCTCAGCAGTGAGAGCGTTAGACTCAATATCTAAAGGTCCCTGGTTCGATCCCGGGTTTCGGCAGACGATCAAGTTGCATACATTTTAAATTTATTTTTGAAAGTGTTCTAATATTAAATATTTATAGCATTGAATTTCACCTAAACTGTCGAGCCGAAATAGCTCAGCTGGGAGAGCGTTAGACTGAAGATCTAAAGTTCCCTGGTTCGATCCCGGGTTTCGGCATACGATCAAGTTGCATTCCTTTTAAATTTATTTTTGAAAGTGTTCTAATATTAAATATTTATAACATTGAATTTAAACTAAACTGTCGAGCCGAAATAGCTCAGCTGGGAGAGCGTTAAACTGAAGATCTAAAGGTCCCTGGTTCGATCCCGGGTTTCGGCAGACGATCAAGTTGCATACATTTTAAATTTATTTTTGAAAGTGTTCTAATATTAAATATTTATAGCATTGAACTTCACCTAAACTGTCGAGCCGAAATAGCTCAGCTGGGAGAGCGTTAGACTGAAGATCTAAAGGTCCCTGGTTCGATCCCGGGTTTCGGCAGATGATCAAGTTGCATACATTTTAAATTTATTTTTGAAAGTGTTCTAATATTAAATATTTATAGCATTGAATTTCACCTAAACTGTCGAGCCGAAATAGCTCAGCTGGGAGAGCTTTAGACTGAAGATCTAAAGGTCCCTGGTTCGATCCCGGGTTTCGGCAGATGATCAAGTTGCATACATTTTAAATTTCTTTTTGAAAGTGTTCTTTTATTAAATATTTATAGCATTGAATTTCACCTAAGCTTTCGAGCCGAAATAGCTCAGCTGTGAGAGTGTTAGACTGAAGATCTAAAGGTCCCTGGTTCGATCCCGGGTTTCGGCAGATGATCAAGTTGCATACATTTTAAATTTATTTTTGAAAGTGTTCTTTTATTAAATATTTATAGCATTGAATTTCACCTAAACTGTCGAGCCGAAATAGCTCAGCTGTGAGAGCGTTAGACTGAATATCTAAAGGTCCCTGGTTCGATCCCGGGTTTCGGCCGACGATCAAGTTGCATACATTTTAAATTTATTTTTGAAAGTGTTCTAATATTAAATATTTATAGCATTGAATTTCACCTAAACTGTCGAGCCGAAATAGCTCAGCTGGGAGAGCGTTAGACTGAATATCTAAAGGTCCCTGGTTCGATCCCGGGTTTCGGCAGACGATCAAGTTGCATACATTTTAAATTTATTTTTGAAAGTGTTCTAATATTAAATATTTATAGCATTGAATTTCACCTAAACTGTCGAGCCGAAATAGCTCAGCTGGGAGAGCGTTAGACTGAAGATCTAAAGGTCCCTGGTTCGATCCCGGGTTTCGGCAGACGATCAAGTTGCATACATTTTAAATTTATTTTTGAAAGTGTTTTTTATTAAATTATTATTGCATTGAATTTCACCTAAACTGTCGAGCCAAAATAGCTCAGCAGTGAGAGCGTTAGACTCAATATCTAAAGGTCCCTGGTTCGATCCCGGGTTTCGGCAGACGATCAAGTTGCATACATTTTAAATTTATTTTTGAAAGTGTTCTAATATTAAATATTTATAGCATTGAATTTCACCTAAACTGTCGAGCCGAAATAGCTCAGCTGGGAGAGCGTTAGACTGAAGATCTAAAGTTCCCTGGTTCGATCCCGGGTTTCGGCATACGATCAAGTTGCATTCCTTTTAAATTTATTTTTGAAAGTGTTCTAATATTAAATATTTATAACATTGAATTTAAACTAAACTGTCGAGCCGAAATAGCTCAGCTGGGAGAGCGTTAAACTGAAGATCTAAAGGTCCCTGGTTCGATCCCGGGTTTCGGCAGACGATCAAGTTGCATACATTTTAAATTTATTTTTGAAAGTGTTCTAATATTAAATATTTATAGCATTGAACTTCACCTAAACTGTCGAGCCGAAATAGCTCAGCTGGGAGAGCGTTAGACTGAAGATCTAAAGGTCCCTGGTTCGATCCCGGGTTTCGGCAGATGATCAAGTTGCATACATTTTAAATTTATTTTTGAAAGTGTTCTAATATTAAATATTTATAGCATTGAATTTCACCTAAACTGTCGAGCCGAAATAGCTCAGCTGGGAGAGCGTTAGACTGAAGATCTAAAGGTCCCTGGTTCGATCCCGGGTTTCGGCAGATGATCAAGTTGCATACATTTTAAATTTATTTTTGAAAGTGTTCTTTTATTAAATATTTATAGCATTGAATTTCACCTAAGCTTTCGAGCCGAAATAGCTCAGCTGTGAGAGTGTTAGACTGAAGATCTAAAGGTCCCTGGTTCGATCCCGGGTTTCGGCAGATGATCAAGTTGCATACATTTTAAATTTATTTTTGAAAGTGTTTTTTTATTAAATTATTATTGCATTGAATTTCACCTAAACTGTCGAGCCAAAATAGCTCAGCAGTGAGAGCGTTAGACTCAATATCTAAAGGTCCCTGGTTCGATCCCGGGTTTCGGCAGACGATCAAGTTGCATACATTTTAAATTTATTTTTGAAAGTGTTCTAATATTAAATATTTATAGCATTGAATTTCACCTAAGCTTTCGAGCCGAAATAGCTCAGCTGGGAGAGCGTTAGACTGAAGATCTAAAGGCCCCTGGTTCGATCCCGGGTTTCGGCATACGATCAAGTTGCATTCCTTTTAAATTTATTTTTGAAAGTGTTCTAATATTAAATATTTATAACATTGAATTTAAACTAAACCGTCGAGCCGAAATAGCTCAGCTGGGAGAGCGTTAGACTGAAGATCTAAAGGTCCCTGGTTCGATCCCGGGTTTCGGCAGACGATCAAGTTGCATACATTTTAAATTTATTTTTGAAAGTGTTCTAATATTAAATATTTATAGCATTGAACTTAACCTAAACTGTCGAGCCGAAATAGCTCAGCTGGGAGAGCGTTAGACTGAAGATCTAAAGGTCCCTGGTTCGATCCCGGGTTTCGGCAGATGATCAAGTTGCATACATTTTAAATTTATTTTTGAAAGTGTTCTAATATTAAATATTTATAGCATTGAATTTCACCTAAACCGTCGAGCCGAAATAGCTCAGCTGGGAGAGCGTTAGACTGAAGATCTAAAGGTCCCTGGTTCGATCCCGGGTTTCGGCAGACGATCAAGTTGCATACATTTTAAATTTATTTTTGAAAGTGTTCTAATATTAAATATTTATAGCATTGAACTTAACCTAAACTGTCGAGCCGAAATAGCTCAGCTGGGAGAGCGTTAGACTGAAGATCTAAAGGTCCCTGGTTCGATCCCGGGTTTCGGCAGATGATCAAGTTGCATGCATTTTAAATTTATTTTTGAAAGTGTTCTAATATTAAATATTTATAGCATTGAATTTCACCTAAACTGTCGAGCCGAAATAGCTCAGCTGGGAGAGCGTTAGACTGAAGATCTAAAGGTCCCTGGTTCGATCCCGGGTTTCGGCAGAAGATCAAGTTGCATACATTTTAAATTTATTTTTGAAAGTGTTCTTTTATTAAATTATTATTGCATTGAATTTCACCTAAACTGTCGAGCCGAAATAGCTCAGCTGGGAGAGCGTTAGACTGAAGATCTAAAGGTCCCTGGTTCGATCTCGGGTTTCGGCAGATGATCAAGTTGCATACATTTTAAATTTATTTTTGAAAGTGTTCTTTTATTAAATTATTATTGCATTGAATTTCACCTAAACTGTCGAGCCGAAATAGCTCAGCTGTGAGAGCGTTAGACTGAATATCTAAACGTCCCTGGTTCGATCCCGGGTTTCGGCAGACGATCAAGTTGCATACATTTTAAATTTATTTTTGAAAGTGTTCTAATATTAAATATTTATAGCATTGAATTTCACCTAAACTGTCGAGCCGAAATAGCTCAGCTGGGAGAGCGTTAGACTGAAGATCTAAAGGTCCCTGGTTCGATCCCGGGTTTCGGCATACGATCAAGTTGCATTCCTTTTAAATTTATTTTTGAAAGTGTTCTAATATTAAATACTTATAACATTGAATTTAAACTAAACTGTCGAGCCGAAATAGCTCAGCTGGGAGAGCGTTAGACTGAAGATCTAAAGGTCCCTGGTTCGATCCCGGGTTTCGGCAGACGATCAAGTTGCATACATTTTAAATTTATTTTTGAAAGTGTTCTAATATTAAATATTTATAGCATTGAACTTCACCTAAACTGTCGAGCCGAAATAGCTCAGCTGGGAGAGCGTTAGACTGAAGATCTAAAGGTCCCTGGTTCGATCCCGGGTTTCGGCAGATGATCAAGTTGCATACATTTTAAATTTATTTTTGAAAGTGTTCTAATATTAAATATTTATAGCATTGAATTTCACCTAAACTGTCGAGCCGAAATAGCTCAGCTGGGAGAGCGTTAGACTGAAGATCTAAAGGTCCCTGGTTCGATCCCGGGTTTCGGCAGATGATCAAGTTGCATACATTTTAAATTTATTTTTGAAAGTGTTCTTTTATTAAATTATTATTGCATTGAATTTCACCTAAACTGTCGAGCCGAAATAGCTCAGCTGTGAGAGCGTTAGACTGAATATCTAAAGGTCCCTGGTTCGATCCCGGGTTTCGGCAGACGATCAAGTTGCATACATTTTAAATTTATTTTTGAAAGTGTTCTAATATTAAATATTTATAGCATTGAATTTCACCTAAACTGTCGAGCCGAAATAGCTCAGCTGGGAGAGCGTTAGACTGAAGATCTAAAGGTCCCTGGTTCGATCCCGGGTTTCGGCATACGATCAAGTTGCATTCCTTTTAAATTTATTTTTGAAAGTGTTCTAATATTAAATACTTATAACATTGAATTTAAACTAAAGTGTCCAGCCGAAATAGCTCAGCTGGGAGAGCGTTAGACTGAAGATCTAAAGGTCCCTGGTTCGATCCCGGGTTTCGGCAGATGATCAAGTTGCATTCCTTTTAAATTTATTTTTGAAAGTGTTCTAATATTAAATACTTATAACATTGAATTTAAACTAAACTGTCGAGCCGAAATAGCTCAGCTGGGAGAGCGTTAGACTGAAGATCTAAAGGTCCCTGGTTCGATCCCGGGTTTCGGCAGACGATCAAGTTGCATACATTTTAAATTTATTTTTGAAAGTGTTCTAATATTAAATATTTATAGCATTGAACTTCACCTAAACTGTCGAGCCGAAATAGCTCAGCTGGGAGAGCGTTAGACTGAAGATCTAAAGGTCCCTGGTTCGATCCCGGGTTTCGGCAGATGATCAAGTTGCATACATTTTAAATTTATTTTTGAAAGTGTTCTAATATTAAATATTTATAGCATTGAATTTCACCTAAACTGTCGAGCCGAAATAGCTCAGCTGGGAGAGTGTTAGACTGAAGATCTAAAGGTCCCTGGTTCGATCCCGGGTTTCGGCAGATGATCAAGTTGCATACATTTTAAATTTATTTTTGAAAGTGTTCTTTTATTAAATTATTATTGCATTGAATTTCACCTAAACTGTCGAGCCGAAATAGCTCAGCTGTGAGAGCGTTAGACTGAATATCTAAAGGTCCCTGGTTCGATCCCGGGTTTCGGCAGACGATCAAGTTGCATACATTTTAAATTTATTTTTGAAAGTGTTCTAATATTAAATATTTATAGCATTGAATTTCACCTAAACTGTCGAGCCGAAATAGCTCAGCTGGGAGAGCGTTAGACTGAAGATCTAAAGGTCCCTGGTTCGATCCCGGGTTTCGGCAGACGATCAAGTTGCATACATTTTAAATTTATTTTTGAAAGTGTTTTTTATTAAATTATTATTGCATTGAACTTCACCTAAACTGTCGAGCCGAAATAGCTCAGCTGGGAGAGCGTTAGACTGAAGATCTAAAGGTCCCTGGTTCGATCCCGGGTTTCGGCATACGATCAAGTTGCATTCCTTTTAAATTTATTTTTGAAAGTGTTCTAATATTAAATATTTATAACATTGAATTTAAACTAAACTGTCGAGCCGAAATAGCTCAGCTGGGAGAGCGTTAGACTGAAGATCTAAAGGTCCCTGGTTCGATCCCGGGTTTCGGCAGACGATCAAGTTGCATACATTTTAAATTTATTTTTGAAAGTGTTTTTTATTAAATTATTATTGCATTGAACTTCACCTAAACTGTCGAGCCGAAATAGCTCAGCTGGGAGAGCGTTAGACTGAAGATCTAAAGGTCCCTGGTTCGATCCCGGGTTTCGGCATACGATCAAGTTGCATTCCTTTTAAATTTATTTTTGAAAGTGTTCTAATATTAAATATTTATAACATTGAATTTAAACTAAACTGTCGAGCCGAAATAGCTCAGCTGGGAGAGCGTTAGACTGAAGATCTAAAGGTCCCTGGTTCGATCCCGGGTTTCGGCAGACGATCAAGTTGCATACATTTTAAATTTATTTTTGAAAGTGTTCTAATATTAAATATTTATAGCATTGAACTTCACCTAAACTGTCGAGCCGAAATAGCTCAGCTGGGAGAGCGTTAGACTGAAGATCTAAAGGTCCCTGGTTCGATCCCGGGTTTCGGCAGATGATCAAGTTGCATACATTTTAAATTTATTTTTGAAAGTGTTCTAATATTAAATATTTATAGCATTGAATTTCACCTAAACTGTCGAGCCGAAATAGCTCAGCTGTGAGAGTGTTAGACTGAAGATCTAAAGGTTCCTGGTTCGATCCCGGGTTTCGGCAGATGATCAAGTTGCATACATTTTAAATTTATTTTTGAAAGTGTTTTTTTATTAAATTATTATTGCATTGAATTTCACCTAAACTGTCGAGCCAAAATAGCTCAGCAGTGAGAGCGTTAGACTCAATATCTAAAGGTCCCTGGTTCGATCCCGGGTTTCGGCAGACGATCAAGTTGCATACATTTTAAATTTATTTTTGAAAGTGTTCTAATATTAAATATTTATAGAATTGAATTTCACCTAAACTGTCGAGCCGAAATAGCTCAGCTGGGAGAGCGTTAGACTGAAGATCTAAAGGCCCCTGGTTCGATCCCGGGTTTCGGCATACGATCAAGTTGCATTCGTTTTAAATTTATTTTTGAAAGTGTTCTAATATTAAATATTTATAACATTGAATTTAAACTAAACCGTCGAGCCGAAATAGCTCAGCTGGGAGAGCGTTAGACTGAAGATCTAAAGGTCCCTGGTTCGATCCCGGGTTTCGGCAGACGATCAAGTTGCATACATTTTAAATTTATTTTTGAAAGTGTTCTAATATTAAATATTTATAGCATTGAACTTCACCTAAACTGTCGAGCCGAAATAGCTCAGCTGGGAGAGCGTTAGACTGAAGATCTAAAGGTCCCTGGTTCGATCCCGGGTTTCGGCAGATGATCAAGTTGCATACATTTTAAATTTATTTTTGAAAGTGTTCTAATATTAAATATTTATAGCATTGAATTTCACCTAAACTGTCGAGCCGAAATAGCTCAGCTGGGAGAGCGTTAGACTGAAGATATAAAGGTCCCTGGTTCGATCCCGGGTTTCGGCAGATGATCAAGTTGCATGCATTTTGAATTTATTTTTGAAAGTGTTCTTTTATTAAATTATTATTGCATTGAATTTCACCTAAACTGTCGAGCCTAAATAGCTCAGCTGGGAGAGCGTTAGACTGAAGATCTAAAGGTCCCTGGTTCGATCTCGGGTTTCGGCAGATGATCAAGTTGCATACATTTTAAATTTATTTTTGAAAGTGTTCTTTTATTAAATTATTATTGCATTGAATTTCACCTAAACTGTCGAGCCGAAATAGCTCAGCTGTGAGAGCGTTAGACTGAATATCTAAACGTCCCTGGTTTGATCCCGGGTTTCGGCAGACGATCAAGTTGCATACATTTTAAATTTATTTTTGAAAGTGTTCTAATATTAAATATTTATAGCATTGAATTTCACCTAAACTGTCGAGCCGAAATAGCTCAGCTGGGAGAGCGTTAGACTGAAGATCTAAAGGTCCCTGGTTCGATCCCGGGTTTCGGCATACGATCAAGTTGCATTCCTTTTAAATTTATTTTTGAAAGTGTTCTAATATTAAATACTTATAACATTGAATTTAAACTAAACTGTCGAGCCGAAATAGCTCAGCTGGGAGAGCGTTAGACTGAAGATCTAAAGGTCCCTGGTTCGGTCCCGGGTTTCGGCAGACGATCAAGTTGCATACATTTTAAATTTATTTTTGAAAGTGTTCTAATATTAAATATTTATAGCATTGAACTTCACCTAAACTGTCGAGCCGAAATAGCTCAGCTGGGAGAGCGTTAGACTGAAGATCTAAAGTTCCCTGGTTCGATCCCGGGTTTCGGCAGATGATCAAGTTGCATACATTTTAAATTTATTTTTGAAAGTGTTCTAATATTAAATATTTATAGCATTGAATTTCACCTAAACTGTCGAGCCGAAATAGCTCAGCTGGTAGAGCGTTAGACTGAAGATCTAAAGGTCCCTGGTTCGATCCCGGGTTTCGGCAGACGATCAAGTTGCATACATTTTAAATTTATTTTTGAAAGTGTTCTAATATTAAATATTTATAGCATTGAACTTCACCTAAACTGTCGAGCCGAAATAGCTCAGCTGGGAGAGCGTTAGACTGAAGATCTAAAGGTCCCTGGTTCGATCCCGGGTTTCGGCATACGATCAAGTTGCATTCCTTTTAAATTTATTTTTGAAAGTGTTCTAATATTAAATATTTATAACATTGAATTTAAACTCAACTGTCGAGCCGAAATAGCTCAGCTGGGAGAGCGTTAGACTGAAGATCTAAAGGTCCCTGGTTCGATCCCGGGTTTCGGCAGACGATCAAGTTGCATTCCTTTTAAATTTATTTTTGAAAGTGTTCTTTTATTAAATATTTATAGCATTGAATTTCACCTAAACTGTCGAGCCGAAATAGCTCAGCTGGGAGAGCGTTAGACTGAAGATCTAAAGGTCCCTGGTTCGATCCCGGGTTTCGGCATACGATCAAGTTGCATTCCTTTTAAATTTATTCTTGAAAGTATTCTTTTATTAAATATTTATAGCATTGAATTTCACCTAAACTGTCGAGCCGAAATAGCTCAGCTGTGAGAGCGTTAGACTGAAGATCTAAAGGTCCCTGGTTCGATCCCGGGTTTCGGGATACGATCAAGTTGCATTCCTTTTAAATTTATTTTTGAAAGTGTTCTAATATTAAATATTTATAACATTGAATTTAAACTAAACTGTCGAGCCGAAATATCTCAGCTGGGAGAGCGTTAGACTGAAGATCTAAAGGTCCCTGGTTCGATCCCGGGTTTCTGCAGACGATCAAGTTGCATTCCTTTTAAATTTATTTTTGAAAGTGTTCTTTTATTAAATATTTATAGCATTGAATTTCACCTAAACTGTCGAGCCGAAATAGCTCAGCTGGGAGAGCGTTAGACTGAAGATCTAAAGGTCCCTGGTTCGATCCCGGGTATCGGCAGATGATCAAGTTGCATACATTTTAAATTTATTTTTGAAAGTGTTCTAATATTAAATATTTATAGCATTGAATTTCACCTAAACTGTCGAGCCGAAATAGCTCAGCTGGGAGAGCGTTAGACTGAAGATCTAAAGGTCCCTGGTTCGATCCCGGTTTTCGGCAGACGGTCAAGTTGCATTCCTTTTAAATTTATTTTTGAAAGTGTTCTAATATTAAATATTTATAACATTGAATTTAAACTAAACTGTCGAGCCGAAATAGCTCAGCTGGGAGAGCGTTAGACTGAAGATCTAAAGGTCCCTGGTTCGATCCCGGGTATCGGCAGACGATCAAGTTGCATACATTTTAAATTTATTTTTGAAAGTGTTCTAATATTAAATATTTATAGCATTGAACTTCACCTAAACTGTCGAGCCGAAATAGCTCAGCTGGGAGAGCGTTAGACTTTTAGCCACCTAAACCTAGCTTAGTCCAAGTAATCAAAATGTTAGGAACCAAGTTCAGTTTCCCATTCTTCAATAAGAAGGCTTAAGTTGAAACATCTTTTTTTATTAACGAATGTAAAGTTAACAACAATTAAAAATTTAACACTAACAACCAGAATAGAGAATTGTCAAATCCGAGTAATCTAGTGCCGTGGGGAGATATTTTGGAATTTAACGGGAAAGGCATCATAAGGTCAATTCAAAAGAAAAAGCAGCAAGCATGAATCGAGAATTCTGATTTGTAAAGCCATTTCTGATGTTGCCACAAGACAAATCAAAAAGTCTGAAAATTTAAAGAAAGATCTCCACCACACGGCACTAGAGTACTCCCCCACCAGTTTGAACCAGTATTTCAAAACGAAATCACATAATTGCATAAAAAAGTCATTAGCATAGAAAAAGAATTTACAATCGAAATGTAACTTTACGCCCAGAACGAGTAACATAATGATTGGGAACATCGGAATTGGAATCCAACAAAAACGCTGGTTTCAATCGATCAATGCTGACATTCACACTCTTCATGTTGATCAAAAGGGTAAAAAACTTATCGGCACGTTTTTTAACTTCATAAGGTCCTGCGTAAGGCTGAGATAAGGGCTTTTGAACAGTCTTGTCGTACAAAAACATGGGTGACAGTATGAAGGTCTTTATGAACAAAAACACTTCCTTGACCATGCCGTGACATAGGGACAGGTTTAAGCTCGCTGATCTTTTCACGCAATCGACGAAGGAAGTCCTCCTCGGGAATACGAGGTTTTTCATCGTGAAAAAATTGTCCTGGAAGGCGCATAGGCGAGCCATACACCATTTCTGCTGGTGAAGCAGCGATGTCTTCTTTGATTGAAGCACGGATGCCCAGGAGGATGGTTGGCAGCACCTCTGTCCATCTTTCGGTGGCATGGGCACGGATGGCAGCTTTCATCTGCCGATGAAATCTCTCAACGGCTCCATTCGCCTGGGGATGGTAGGCAGTTGTTCGCGTTTTATGAATTCCGAGGAATTTCGTGAACGCCTTGCACAAGTTGCCATCGAAGTTACGTCCTTGATCTGTAGTGACGAATTCAGGAGAACCAAAGCGAGAAATCCAGCCGCTGTAGAAGATCTGGGCAATGGTTTCCGCCTTTTGGTCAGGCATTGGGTACGCCTCTGGCCATCGGGAGTAGCGATCGACTGCTGTCAGTATGTACTGGCATCCGTTGGAAGGAGGTAGGGGTCCGACGACATCACAGTTGACGTGAGAAAACCTTGAGGAGGGGAGTGGAAATACTCCAAGGGCACTCCTGGTGTGGCGTTGCACCTTTGCCCTTTGACATGGAATACAAGCACGTGTCCACTTCGTGATGTCGCGTCGCAAGTCCTTCCATATAAAACGGGATCGGACAAGATCAACCGTGGCTTTAATACCTGGATGATGCAGTCCATGCAATGACCTGAAAACGGATTTACGAAAGTCAATAGGAACATAAGGTCTTACAGTTCCGGTGGAAATGTCACAAAACAGTTTCTGTCCTTTGGGATCTAGTTGAAGTAGTTTAAATTCGAGGTTACTGTTACTTTTTAAGGAAACCAACTCCTCGTCCTCAGTCTGGGCGTGTGCTATACCATCGTAGTCTATGGAACCAGGGACTCCAATGGTAGAAATTCTGGATAAAGCATCAGCAACGATGTTATCAGCACCAGAAACATGTCGTATATCAGTGCAAAACTGTGATATAAAATCTAGATGCCTGAGTTGGCGTGGGGAACTAGAGTCAGATTTCTTAGAAAAAGCAAAAATTAAGGGGCGATGGTCAGTAAATACTATGAAATTATGACTTTCTATTTGGTTTCTAAAGTATTTAATTGATAGATATATAGCCAAAAGCTCACGGTCGTATGTACTGTATCTACACTCCGCGGCACTCAGCTTACGGGAGAAAAAAGAAATAGGTTTAAGGCCAAGGGGAGTTAGAACATTTAAAGCGGCTCCAACAGCAGTGTCAGAGGCGTCAACCATCAAACACATTTGTTGTGAAGGGTCAGGGTAAGCCAAGATTGCAGCCTCAGCTAATGCTGCTTTGCATTGTACGAATGAATTTTCAGCTTCACTGTTCCACATAACAGGGCGTTTATCGTTCTTTTTACAGTTCGTTAGAAGTTTATTAAGAGGAATTTGTTTTTCAGCTGCATGGGGTAAGAATCGTCTATAAAAATTAATCATGGCTAAAAATCTTCTGAGCTGAGAAATTGTTTCAGGTTTGGGGAAGTTTGTAATAGCCTCGACCTTATCAGGGAGGGGTTTTACACCTTCGCCAGTGATCAGGCAACCCAGAAATTTCACCGACGGTTTTCCAAAAATGCATTTATTGGGGTTTAATTTAAGCCCATAATCTCTCAATCGCAAAAACACCTGGTTTAAATGCTCAATATGTTCATCCTCCGATGAAGAAGCAATGAGTATGTCATCGAAATAAGGATAACAGAAATCCAAATTGGCCAACACTTCGTGTATATGGCGCTGAAAGGTTTGTCCGGCATTTCGAAGCCCAAAAGGCATGGCGCAGTATTCAAACAGACCAAAGGGAGTGGTCACTGCGGTTTTGGGAATATCAGGGGGATTAACAGCAATCTGATGATAAGCCCGAGCTAAATCAAGAGTAGAAAAAATAACTCTTCCAGACAAGTTTTGGGTACAGTCCTGTATGTGAGGGACTGGATATCTGTCAGGTACCGTGATTGCGTTGAGCCTACGGTAATCACCGCATGGGCGATACTCTCCATTAGACTTCTTGACTACATGTAAAGGGCTTGCCCACGGACTTTTTGATGGGCGAATAATACCCTGTGACATTAGGTACTCAAACTCTTTTTTAACTGCCTTCAAAACACTAGGAGCAAGGCGCCGGGGTTTTGAAAAGACAGGCGGTCCCTTTGTTTCAATAAAATGAAAAACCTGATTATCCTTGTCAATTTTGATTCTTTGGGAAGGGTTGAACAATTCTGGATATTTGCTCAACACATCATCAAATTTAGTTTTTCCAATCAGAATAGTCAAATTAGATGCTAAAGAATTAATATCAGGGAGTTTGCCATTTGAATACAACTTAGTATTTACATCAATTACCCTTTTGTGTTTTGCATCTACCAATAAATTAAAATGCCTTAAGAAATCGACACCAATTATAGGTTGGCGAACGTCCGCGATCACAAAGGACCAAGCAAACTGACGTCGCAAACCCAAATCGAGCACAATCCTTTTTGTACCATAGGTCGATATGTTTGTGTTGTTTGCAGCGAACAGGGTTAGATCGTGAGTTTCTTTGGCAAGTGGGGCATAAGTTCTGGGAATTACGGAAACGTCCGCGCCTGTATCAATCAAAAACGTTAATCTTGAAGTTGAATCAGCCAATAACACTCTGTTAATGAGGCGATCGGGAGTTTGGCGGACAAACGACCGCCCACTTAGTTTTCCGAATCATAGGAACAAGGGGCGATACACCTTCTAGCCAATTTTCCAAAATTAGTGTGGTAAAAACAATATCCATCTTTGGCCTCTTGGTATTTTTTTACCCTATTACGAGAGCTACTACGATTACGGAAATAGTTTGGGCTACGTCCCCTGCTGCGAGATCGATGCACAAAATCAGTTAACTTGCTTACTTGATGAGTTAACTCGGCAATTCGAAGCTCCAGCTGCTCAGTTTTATCAACCATCGGCGCTGCGGCTGAGGCAGAGTTTATTCCCTGTTGAGCTGTAAGGTCGTTGATGTTGTCAGCAACAGTAGCCAACTTGTTTAGATCGTCGCTGAGGGCAGCAAGAATTGTTTGGGTCATGCTTGGCAATTGCCCCAGCCACAAGGACTTCAACAGTGATTCTCCAGCACCATCACCTGCTAGGGAACGCATGTGACTTAAGAGCTGAGATGGTCGCCGGTCACCCAATTCAACCCCCTGGAGCAAAGTTCTTATTTTTGAAGACTGGCTCTCTGAATGTACCCCGATCAGACGTGTTTTAAGCGTCTCGTATTTATCGTTTTCAGGAGGCCTCATCACGATGTCACTGACTGAATTGAGGATGTCAGAATCCATAGCTGAAAGCACATAATTGAATTTGGTTGAATCTACTGTAATTCTTGCTAAATCGAATTGCGCCTCTAAACGTACAAACCACAGAGCTGGATTGCTCTTCTAGAAGGGGGGTGGTTTGACGGCCACACTAGCAACCTGGGGATCCTCAACGATCGCAGCGGTCTCACCCTCTTTATTCATAGTGCCTGAAGTTCAAAATACAATCGGGGAAATTTAGGGGACAGTAAACCTGAGTGCAACGGAAAACAGAACACAGCAGAAAAGAGTGAGAACTCAAACCTCAAAGATCATTAAATTTGGAAAAAAACTTCCAAAACATTATTAGCAAAGACAAAATCGCGCATTCATCTCTCACGTAGAAAGGGTCACCACTTTAGCCACCTAAACCTAGCTTAGTCCAAGTAATCAAAATGTTAGGAACCAAGTTCAGTTTCCCATTCTTCAATAAGAAGGCTTAAGTTTAAACATCTTTTTTTATTAACGAATGTAAAGTTAACAACAATTAAAAATTTAACACTAACAACCAGAATAGAGAATTGTCAAATCCGAGTAATCTAGTGCCGTGGGGAGATATTTTGGAATTTAACGGGAAAGGCATCATAAGGTCAATTCAAAAGAAAAAGCAGCAAGCATGAATCGAGAATTCTGATTTGTAAAGCCATTTCTGATGTTGCCACAAGACAAATCAAAAAGTCTGAAAATTTAAAGAAAGATCTCCACCACACGGCACTACAGACTGAAGATCTAAAGGTCCCTGGTTCGATCCCGGGTTTCGGCATACGATCAAGTTGCATTCCTTTTAAATTTATTTTTGAAAGTGTTCTAATATTAAATATTTATAACATTGAATTTAAACTGAACTGTCGAACCGAAATAGCTCAGCTGGGAGAGCGTTAGACTGAAGATCTAAAGGTCCCTGGTTCGATCCCGGGTTTCGGCAGACGATCAAGTTGCATTCCTTTTAAATTTATTTTTGAAAGTGTTCTTTTATTAAATATTTATAGCATTGAATTTCACCTAAACTGTCGATCCGAAATAGCTCAGCTGGGAGAGCGTTAGACTGAAGATCTAAAGGTCCCTGGTTCGATCCCGGGTTTCGGCAGATGATCAAGTTGCATACATTTTAAATTTATTTTTGAAAGTGTTCTAATATTAAATATTTATAGCATTGAATTTCACCTAAACTGTTGAGCCGAAATAGCTCAGCTGGGAGAGCGTTAGACTGAAGATCTAAAGGTCCCTGGTTCGATCCCGGGTTTCGGCAGACGGTCAAGTTGCATTCCTTTTAAATTTATTTTTGAAAGTGTTCTAATATTAAATATTTATAACATTGAATTTAAACTAAACTGTCGAGCCGAAATAGCTCAGCTGGTAGAGCGTTAGACTGAAGATCTAAAGGTCCCTGGTTCGATCCCGGGTTTCGGCAGACGATCAAGTTGCATACATTTTAAATTTATTTTTGAAAGTGTTCTAATATTAAATATTTATAGCATTGAACTTCACCTAAACTGTCGAGCCGAAATAGCTCAGCTGGGAGAGCGTTAGACTGAAGATCTAAAGGTCCCTGGTTCGATCCCGGGTTTCGGCATACGATCAAGTTGCATTCCTTTTAAATTTATTTTTGAAAGTGTTCTAATATTAAATATTTATAACATTGAATTTAAACTCAACTGTCGAGCCGAAATAGCTCAGCTGGGAGAGCGTTAGACTGAAGATCTAAAGGTCCCTGGTTCGATCCCGGGTTTCGGCAGACGATCAAGTTGCATTCCTTTTAAATTTATTTTTGAAAGTGTTCTTTTATTAAATATTTATAGCATTGAATTTCACCTAAACTGTCGAGCCGAAATAGCTCAGCTGGGAGAGCGTTAGACTGAAGATCTAAAGGTCCCTGGTTCGATCCCGGGTTTCGGCATACGATCAAGTTGCATTCCTTTTAAATTTATTCTTGAAAGTATTCTTTTATTAAATATTTATAGCATTGAATTTCACCTAAACTGTCGAGCCGAAATAGCTCAGCTGTGAGAGCGTTAGACTGAAGATCTAAAGGTCCCTGGTTCGATCCCGGGTTTCGGGATACGATCAAGTTGCATTCCTTTTAAATTTATTTTTGAAAGTGTTCTAATATTAAATATTTATAACATTGAATTTAAACTAAACTGTCGAGCCGAAATATCTCAGCTGGGAGAGCGTTAGACTGAAGATCTAAAGGTCCCTGGTTCGATCCCGGGTTTCTGCAGACGATCAAGTTGCATTCCTTTTAAATTTATTTTTGAAAGTGTTCTTTTATTAAATATTTATAGCATTGAATTTCACCTAAACTGTCGAGCCGAAATAGCTCAGCTGGGAGAGCGTTAGACTGAAGATCTAAAGGTCCCTGGTTCGATCCCGGGTATCGGCAGATGATCAAGTTGCATACATTTTAAATTTATTTTTGAAAGTGTTCTAATATTAAATATTTATAGCATTGAATTTCACCTAAACTGTCGAGCCGAAATAGCTCAGCTGGGAGAGCGTTAGACTGAAGATCTAAAGGTCCCTGGTTCGATCCCGGTTTTCGGCAGACGGTCAAGTTGCATTCCTTTTAAATTTATTTTTGAAAGTGTTCTAATATTAAATATTTATAACATTGAATTTAAACTAAACTGTCGAGCCGAAATAGCTCAGCTGGGAGAGCGTTAGACTGAAGATCTAAAGGTCCCTGGTTCGATCCCGGGTATCGGCAGACGATCAAGTTGCATACATTTTAAATTTATTTTTGAAAGTGTTCTAATATTAAATATTTATAGCATTGAACTTCACCTAAACTGTCGAGCCGAAATAGCTCAGCTGGGAGAGCGTTAGACTAAAGATCTAAAGGTCCCTGGTTCGATCCCGGGTTTCGGCATACGATCAAGTTGCATTCTTTTTAAATTTATTTTTGAAAGTGTTCTAATATTAAATATTTATAACATTGAATTTAAACTCAACTGTCGAGCCGAAATAGCTCAGCTGGGAGAGCGTTAGACTGAAGATCTAAAGGTCCCTGGTTCGATCCCGGGTTTCGGCAGACGATCAAGTTGCATTCCTTTTAAATTTATTTTTGAAAGTGTTCTTTTATTAAATATTTATAGCATTGAATTTCACCTAAACTGTCGAGCCGAAATAGTTCAGCTGGGAGAGCGTTAGACTGAAGATCTAAAGGTCCCTGGTTCGATCCCGGGTTTCGGCATACGATCAAGTTGCATTCCTTTTAAATTTATTCTTGAAAGTATTCTTTTATTAAATATTTATAGCATTGAATTTCACCTAAACTGTCGAGCCGAAATAGCTCAGCTGTGAGAGCGTTAGACTGAAGATCTAAAGGTCCCTGGTTCGATCCCGGGTTTCGGCATACGATCAAGTTGCATTCCTTTTAAATTTATTTTTGAAAGTGTTCTAATATTAAATATTTATAACATTGAATTTAAACTAAACTGTCGAGCCGAAATAGCTCAGCTGGGAGAGCGTTAGACTGAAGATCTAAAGGTCCCTGGTTCGATCCCGGGTTTCGGCAGACGATCAAGTTGCATTCCTTTTAAATTTATTTTTGAAAGTGTTCTTTTATTAAATATTTATAGCATTGAATTTCACCTAAGCTTTCGAGCCGAAATAGCTCAGCTGTGAGAGTGTTAGACTGAAGATCTAAAGGTCCCCGGTTCGATCCCGGGTTTCGGCAGATGATCAAGTTGCATACATTTTAAATTTATTTTTGAAAGTGTTTTTTTATTAAATTATTATTGCATTGAATTTCACCTAAACTGTCGAGCCAAAATAGCTCAGCAGTGAGAGCGTTAGACTCAATATCTAAAGGTCCCTGGTTCGATCCCGGGTTTCGGCAGACGATCAAGTTGCATACATTTTAAATTTATTTTTGAAAGTGTTCTAATATTAAATATTTATAGCATTGAATTTCACCTAAACTATCGAGCCGAAATAGCTCAGCTGGGAGAGCGTTAGACTGAAGATCTAAAGGTCCCTGGTTCGATACCGGTTTCGGCAGACGATCGAGTTGCATTCCTTTTAAATTTATTTTTGAAAGTGTTCTTTTATTAAATATTTATAGCATTGAATTTCACCTAAGCTTTCGAGCCGAAATATCTCAGCTGTGAGAGTGTTAGACTGAAGATCTAAAGGTCCCTGGTTCGATCCCGGGTTTCGGCAGATGATCAAGTAGCATACATTTTAAATTTATTTTTGAAAGTGTTTTTTTATTAAATTATTATTGCATTGAATTTCACCTAAACTGTCGAGCCAAAATAGCTCAGCAGTGAGAGCGTTAGACTCAATATCTAAAGTTCCCTGGTTCGATCCCGGGTTTCGGCAGACGATCAAGTTGCATACATTTTAAATTTATTTTTGAAAGTGTTCTAATATTAAATATTTATAGCATTGAATTTCACCTAAACTGTCGAGCCGAAATAGCTCAGCTGGGAGAGCGTTAGACTGAAGATCTAAAGGTCCCTGGTTCGATCCCGGGTTTCGGCAGACGATCAAGTTGCATTCCTTTTAAATTTATTTTTGAAAGTGTTCTAATATTAAATATTTATAGCATTGAATTTCACCTAAACTGTCGAGCCGAAATAGCTCAGCTGGGAGAGCGTTAGACTGAAGATCTAAAGGTCCCTGGTTCGATCCCGGGTTTCGGCAGACGATCAAGTTGCATTCCTTTTAAATTTATTTTTGAAAGTGTTCTTTTATTAAATATTTATAGCATTGAATTTCACCTAAACTGTCGAGCCGAAATAGCTCAGCTGGGAGAGCGTTAGACTGAAGATCTAAAGGTCCCTGGTTCGATCCCGGGTTTCGGCATACGATCAAGTTGCATTCCTTTTAAATTTATTCTTGAAAGTATTCTTTTATTAAATATTTATAGCATTGAATTTCACCTAAACTGTCGAGCCGAAATAGCTCAGCTGTGAGAGCGTTAGACTGAAGATCTAAAGGTCCCTGGTTCGATCCCGGGTTTCGGCAGACGTTCAAGTTGCATACATTTTAAATTTATTTTTGAAAGTGTTCTAATATTAAATATTTATAGCATTGAACTTCACCTAAACTGTCGCGCCGAAATAGCTCAGCTGGGAGAGCGTTAGACTGAAGATCTAAAGGTCCCTGGTTCGATCCCGGGTTTCGGCATACGATCAAGTTGCATTCCTTTTAAATTTATTTTTGAAAGTGTTCTAATATTAAATATTTATAACATTGAATTTAAATTAACTGTCGAGCCGAAATAGCTCAGCTGGGAGAGCGTTAGACTGAAGATCTAAAGGTCCCTGGTTCGATCCCGGGTTTCGGCAGACGATCAAGTTGCATTCCTTTTAAATTTATTTTTCAAAGTGTTCTTTTATTAAATATTTATAGCATTGAATTTCACCTAAGCTTTCGAGCCGAAATAGCTCAGCTGTGAGAGTGTTAGACTGAAGATCTAAAGGTCCCTGGTTCGATCCCGGGTTTCGGCAGATGATCAAGTTGCATACATTTTAAATTTATTTTTGAAAGTGTTTTTTTATTAAATTATTATTGCATTGAATTTCACCTAAACTGTCGAGCCAAAATAGCTCAGCAGTGAGAGCGTTAGACTCAATATCTAAAGGTCCCTGGTTCGATCCCGGGTTTCGGCAGACGATCAAGTTGCATACATTTTAAATTTATTTTTGAAAGTGTTCTAATATTAAATATTTATAGCATTGAATTTCACCTAAACTGTCGAGCCGAAATAGCTCAGCTGGGAGAGCGTTAGACTGAAGATCTAAAGGTCCCTGGTTCGATCCCGGTTTCGGCAGACGATCAAGTTGCATTCCTTTTAAATTTATTTTTGAAAGTGTTCTAATATTAAATATTTATAACATTGAATTTAAACTAAACTGTCGAGCCGAAATAGCTCAGCTGGGAGAGCGTTAGACTGAAGATCTAAAGGTCCCTGGTTCGATCCCGGGTTTCGGCAGACGATCAAGTTGCATTCCTTTTAAATTTATTTTTGAAAGTGTTCTTTTATTAAATATTTATAGCATTGAATTTCACCTAAGCTTTCGAGCCGAAATAGCTCAGCTGTGAGAGTGTTAGACTGAAGATCTAAAGGTCCCTGGTTCGATCCCGGGTTTCGGCAGATGATCAAGTAGCATACATTTTAAATTTATTTTTGAAAGTGTTTTTTTATTAAATTATTATTGCATTGAATTTCACCTAAACTGTCGAGCCAAAATAGCTCAGCAGTGAGAACGTTAGACTCAATATCTAAAGGTCCCTGTTTCGATCCCGGGTTTCGGCAGACGATCAAGTTGCATACATTTTAAATTTATTTTTGAAAGTGTTCTAATATTAAATATTTATAGCATTGAATTTCACCTAAACTGTCGAGCCGAAATAGCTCAGCTGGGAGAGCGTTAGACTGAAGATCTAAAGGTCCCTGGTTCGATCCCGGGTTTCGGCAGACGATCAAGTTGCATTCCTTTTAAATTTATTTTTGAAAGTGTTCTAATATTAAATATTTATAACATTGAATTTAAACTAAACTGTCGAGCCGAAATAGCTCAGCTGGGAGAGCGTTAGACTGAAGATCTAAAGGTCCCTGGTTCGATCCCGGGTTTCGGCAGACGATCAAGTTGCATACATTTTAAATTTATTTTTGAAAGTGTTCTAATATTAAATATTTATAGCATTGAACTTCAACTAAACTGTCGAGCCGAAATAGCTCAGGTGGGAGAGCGTTAGACTGAAGATCTAAAGGTCCCTGGTTCGATCCCGGGTTTCGGCAGACGATCAAGTTGCATACATTTTAAATTTATTTTTGAAAGTGTTCTAATATTAAATATTTATAGCATTGAATTTCACCTAAACTGTCGAGCCGAAATAGCTCAGCTGGGAGAGCGTTAGAGTGAAGATCTAAAGGTCCCTGGTTCGATCCCGGGTTTCGGCAGACGATCAAGTTGCATTCCTTTTAAATTTATTTTTGAAAGTGTTCTAATATTAAATATTTATAACATTGAATTTAAACTAAACTGTCGAGCCGAAATAGCTCAACTGGGAGAGCGTTAGACTGAAGATCTAAAGGTCCCTGGTTCGATCCCGGGTTTCGGCAGACGATCAAGTTGCATACATTTTAAATTTATTTTTGAAAGTGTTCTAATATTAAATATTTATAGCATTGAACTTCACCTAAACTGTCGAGCCGAAATAGCTCAGCTGGGAGAGCGTTAGACTGAAGATCTAAAGGTCCCTGGTTCGATCCCGGGTTTCGGCATACGATCAAGTTGCATTCCTTTTAAATTTATTTTTGAAAGTGTTCTAATATTAAATATTTATAACATTGAATTTAAACTAAACTGTCGAGCCGAAATAGCTCAGCTGGGAGAGCGTTAGACTGAAGATCTAAAGGTCCCTGGTTCGATCCCGGGTTTCGGCAGACGATCAAGTTGCATTCCTTTTAAATTTATTTTTGAAAGTGTTCTTTTATTAAATATTTATAGCATTGAATTTCACCTAAACTGTCGAGCCGAAATAGCTCAGCTGGGAGAGCGTTAGACTGAAGATCTAAAGGTCCCTGGTTCGATCCCGGGTTTCGGCATACGATCAATATGCATTCCTTTTAAATTTATTCTTGAAAGTATTCTTTTATTAAATATTTATAGCATTGAATTTCTCCTAAACTGTCGAGCCGAAATAGCTCAGCTGTGAGAGCGTTAGACTGAAGATCTAAAGGTCCCTGGTTCGATCCCGGGTTTTGGCAGACGATCAAGTTGCATACATTTTAAATTTATTTTTGAAAGTGTTCTAATATTAGATATTTATTGCATTGAATTTCACCTAAACTGTCGAGCCAAAATAGCTCAGCAGTGAGAGCGTTAGACTCAATATCTAAAGGTCCCTGGTTCGATCCCGGGTTTCGGCAGACGATCAAGTTGCATACATTTTAAATTTATTTTTGAAAGTGTTCTAATATTAAATATTTATAGCATTGAATTTCACCTAAACTGTCGAGCCGAAATAGCTCAGCTGGGAGAGCGTTAGACTGAAGATCTAAAGGTCCCTGGTTCGATCCCGGGTTTCGGCAGACGATCAAGTTGCATTCCTTTTAAATTTATTTTTGAAAGTGTTCTTTTATTAAATATTTATAGCATTGAATTTCACCTAAACTGTCGAGCCGAAATAGCTCAGCTGGGAGAGCGTTAGACTGAAGATCTAAAGGTCCCTGGTTCGATCCCGGGTTTCGGCATACGATCAAGTTGCATTCCTTTTAAATTTATTCTTGAAAGTATTCTTTTATTAAATATTTATAGCATTGAATTTCTCCTAAACTGTCGAGCCGAAATAGCTCAGCTGTGAGAGCGTTAGACTGAAGATCTAAAGGTCCCTGGTTCGATCCCGGGTTTTGGCAGACGATCAAGTTGCATACATTTTAAATTTATTTTTGAAAGTGTTCTAATATTAGATATTTATTGCATTGAATTTCACCTAAACTGTCGAGCCAAAATAGCTCAGCAGTGAGAGCGTTAGACTCAATATCTAAAGGTCCCTGGTTCGATCCCGGGTTTCGGCAGACGATCAAGTTGCATACATTTTAAATTTATTTTTGAAAGTGTTCTAATATTAAATATTTATAGCATTGAATTTCACCTAAACTGTCGAGCCGAAATAGCTCAGCTGGGAGAGCGTTAGACTGAAGATCTAAAGGTCCCTGGTTCGATCCCGGGTTTCGGCGGACGATCAAGTTGCATACATTTTAAATTTATTTTTGAAAGTGTTCTAATATTAAATATTTATTGCATTGAATTTCACCTAAACTGTCGAGTCGAAATAGCTCAGCTGTGAGAGCGTTAGACTGAAGATCTAAAGGTCCCTGGTTCGATCCCGGGTTTTGGCAGACGATCAAGTTGCATACATTTTAAATTTATTTTTGAAAGTGTTCTAATATTAGATATTTATTGCATTGAATTTCACCTCAACTGTCGAGCCCAAATAGCTCAGCTGTGAGAGTGTTAGACTGAAGATCTAAAGGTCCCTGGTTCGATCCCGGGTTTCGGCAGATGATCAAGTTGCATACATTTTAAATTTATTTTTGAAAGTGTTTTTTTATTAAATTATTATTGCATTGAATTTCACCTAAACTGTCGAGCCAAAATAGCTCAGCAGTGAGAGCGTTAGACTCAATATCTAAAGGTCACTGGTTTGATCCCGGGTTTCGGCAGACGATCAAGTTGCATACATTTTAAATTTATTTTTGAAAGTGTTCTAATATTAAATATTTATAGCATTGAATTTCACCTAAACGGTCGAGCCGAAATAGCTCAGCTGGGAGAGCGTTAGACTGAAGATCTAAAGGTCCCTGGTTCGATCCCGGGTTTCGGCATACGATCAAGTTGCATTCCTTTTAAATTTATTTTTGAAAGTGTTCTAATATTAAATATTTATAACATTGAATTTAAACTAAACTGTCGAGCCGAAATAGCTCAGCTGGGAGAGCGTTAGACTGAAGATCTAAAGGTCCCTGGTTCGATCCCGGGTTTCGGCAGACGATCAAGTTGCATACATTTTAAATTTATTTTTGAAAGTGTTCTAATATTAAATATTTATAGCATTGAATTTCACCTAAACTGTCGAGCCGAAATAGCTCAGCTGGGAGAGCGTTAGACTGAAGATCTAAAGGTCCCTGGTTCGATCCCGGGTTTCGGCATACGATCAAGTTGCATTCCTTTTAAATTTATTCTTGAAAGTATTCTTTTATTAAATATTTATAGCATTGAATTTCACCTAAACTGTCGAGCCGAAATAGCTCAGCTGTGAGAGCGGTAGACTGAAGATCTAAAGGTCCCTGGTTCGATCCCGGGTTTCGGCAGACGATCAAGTTGCATACATTTTAAATTTATTTTTGAAAGTGTTCTAATATTAAATATTTATAGCATTGAATTTCACCTAAGCTTTCGAGCCGAAATAGCTCAGCTGTGAGAGCGTTAGACTGAAGATCTAAAGGTCCCTGGTTCGATCCCGGGTTTCGGCAGATGATCAAGTTGCATACATTTTAAATTTATTTTTGAAAGTGTTTTTTTATTAAATTATTATTGCATTGAATTTCACCTAAACTGTCGAGCCAAAATAGCTCAGCAGTGAGAGCGTTAGACTCAATATCTAAAGGTCCCTGGTTCGATCCCGGGTTTCGGCAGACGATCAAGTTGCATACATTTTAAATTTATTTTTGAAAGTGTTCTAATATTAAATATTTATAGCATTGAATTTCACCTAAACTGTCGAGCCGAAATAGCTCAGCTGGGAGAGCGTTAGACTGAAGATCTAAAGGTCCCTGGTTCGATCCCGGTTTCGGCAGACGATCAAGTTGCATTCCTTTTAAATTTATTTTTGAAAGTGTTCTAATATTAAATATTTATAACATTGAATTTAAACTAAACTGTCGAGCCGAAATAGCTCAGCTGGGAGAGCGTTAGACTGAAGATCTAAAGGTCCCTGGTTCGATCCCGGGTTTCGGCAGACGATCAAGTTGCATTCCTTTTAAATTTATTTTTGAAAGTGTTCTTTTATTAAATATTTATAGCATTGAATTTCACCTAAGCTTTCGAGCCGAAATAGCTCAGCTGTGAGAGTGTTAGACTGAAGATCTAAAGGTCCCTGGTTCGATCCCGGGTTTCGGCAGATGATCAAGTAGCATACATTTTAAATTTATTTTTGAAAGTTTTTTTTTATTAAATTATTATTGCATTGAATTTCACCTAAACTGTCGAGCCAAAATAGCTCAGCAGTGAGAGCGTTAGACTCAATATCTAAAGGTCCCTGTTTCGATCCCGGGTTTCGGCAGACGATCAAGTTGCATACATTTTAAATTTATTTTTGAAAGTGTTCTAATATTAAATATTTATAGCATTGAATTTCACCTAAACTGTCGAGCCGAAATAGCTCAGCTGGGAGAGCGTTAGACTGAAGATCTAAAGGTCCCTGGTTCGATCCCGGGTTTCGGCAGACGATCAAGTTGCATTCCTTTTAAATTTATTTTTGAAAGTGTTCTAATATTAAATATTTATAACATTGAATTTAAACTAAACTGTCGAGCCGAAATAGCTCAGCTGGGAGAGCGTTAGACTGAAGATCTAAAGGTCCCTGGTTCGATCCCGGGTTTCGGCAGACGATCAAGTTGCATACATTTTAAATTTATTTTTGAAAGTGTTCTAATATTAAATATTTATAGCATTGAACTTCAACTAAACTGTCGAGCCGAAATAGCTCAGGTGGGAGAGCGTTAGACTGAAGATCTAAAGGTCCCTGGTTCGATCCCGGGTTTCGGCAGACGATCAAGTTGCTTACATTTTAAATTTATTTTTGAAAGTGTTCGAATATTAAATATTTATAGCATTGAATTTCACCTAAACTGTCGAGCCGAAATAGCTCAGCTGGGAGAGCGTTAGAGTGAAGATCTAAAGGTCCCTGGTTCGATCCCGGGTTTCGGCAGACGATCAAGTTGCATTCCTTTTAAATTTATTTTTGAAAGTGTTCTAATATTAAATATTTATAACATTGAATTTAAACTAAACTGTCGAGCCGAAATAGCTCAGCTGGGAGAGCGTTAGACTGAAGATCTAAAGGTCCCTGGTTCGATCCCGGGTTTCGGCAGACGATCAAGTTGCATACATTTTAAATTTATTTTTGAAAGTGTTCTAATATTAAATATTTATAGCATTGAACTTCACCTAAACTGTCGAGCCGAAATAGCTCAGCTGGGAGAGCGTTAGACTGAAGATCTAAAGGTCCCTGGTTCGATCCCGGTTTCGGCAGACGATCAAGTTGCATTCCTTTTAAATTTATTTTTGAAAGTGTTCTAATATTAAATATTTATAACATTGAATTTAAACTAAACTGTCGAGCCGAAATAGCTCAGCTGGGAGAGCGTTAGACTGAAGATCTAAAGGTCCCTGGTTCGATCCCGGGTTTCGGCAGACGATCAAGTTGCATTCCTTTGAAATTTATTTTTGAAAGTGTTCTTTTATTAAATATTTATAGCATTGAATTTCACCTAAGCTTTCGAGCCGAAATAGCTCAGCTGTGAGAGTGTTAGACTGAAGATCTAAAGATCCCTGGTTCGATCCCGGGTTTCGGCAGATGATCAAGTAGCATACATTTTAAATTTATTTTTGAAAGTTTTTTTTTATTAAATTATTATTGCATTGAATTTCACCTAAACTGTCGAGCCAAAATAGCTCAGCAGTGAGAGCGTTAGACTCAATATCTAAAGGTCCCTGTTTCGATCCCGGGTTTCGGCAGACGATCAAGTTGCATACATTTTAAATTTATTTTTGAAAGTGTTCTAATATTAAATATTTATAGCATTGAATTTCACCTAAACTGTCGAGCCGAAATAGCTCAGCTGGGAGAGCGTTAGACTGAAGATCTAAAGGTCCCTGGTTCGATCCCGGGTTTCGGCAGACGATCAAGTTGCATTCCTTTTAAATTTATTTTTGAAAGTGTTCTAATATTAAATATTTATAACATTGAATTTAAACTAAACTGTCGAGCCGAAATAGCTCAGCTGGGAGAGCGTTAGACTGAAGATCTAAAGGTCCCTGGTTCGATCCCGGGTTTCGGCAGACGATCAAGTTGCATACATTTTAAATTTATTTTTGAAAGTGTTCTAATATTAAATATTTATAGCATTGAACTTCAACTAAACTGTCGAGCCGAAATAGCTCAGGTGGGAGAGCGTTAGACTGAAGATCTAAAGGTCCCTGGTTCGATCCCGGGTTTCGGCAGACGATCAAGTTGCTTACATTTTAAATTTATTTTTGAAAGTGTTCGAATATTAAATATTTATAGCATTGAATTTCACCTAAACTGTCGAGCCGAAATAGCTCAGCTGGGAGAGCGTTAGAGTGAAGATCTAAAGGTCCCTGGTTCGATCCCGGGTTTCGGCAGACGATCAAGTTGCATTCCTTTTAAATTTATTTTTGAAAGTGTTCTAATATTAAATATTTATAACATTGAATTTAAACTAAACTGTCGAGCCGAAATAGCTCAGCTGGGAGAGCGTTAGACTGAAGATCTAAAGGTCCCTGGTTCGATCCCGGGTTTCGGCAGACGATCAAGTTGCATACATTTTAAATTTATTTTTGAAAGTGTTCTAATATTAAATATTTATAGCATTGAACTTCACCTAAACTGTCGAGCCGAAATAGCTCAGCTGGGAGAGCGTTAGACTGAAGATCTAAAGGTCCCTGGTTCGATCCCGGGTTTCGGCATACGATCAAGTTGCATTCCTTTTAAATTTATTTTTGAAAGTGTTCTAATATTAAATATTTATAACATTGAATTTAAACTAAACTGTCGAGCCGAAATAGCTCAGCTGGGAGAGCGTTAGACTGAAGATCTAAAGGTCCCTGGTTCGATCCCGGGTTTCGGCAGACGATCAAGTTGCATTCCTTTTAAATTTATTTTTGAAAGTGTTCTTTTATTAAATATTTATAGCATTGAATTTCACCTAAACTGTCGAGCCGAAATAGCTCAGCTGGGAGAGCGTTAGACTGAAGATCTAAAGGTCCCTGGTTCGATCCCGGGTTTCGGCATACGATCAAGTTGCATTCCTTTTAAATTTATTCTTGAAAGTATTCTTTTATTAAATATTTATAGCATTGAATTTCACCTAAACTGTCGAGCCGAAATAGCTCAGCTGTGAGAGCGTTAGACTGAAGATCTAAAGGTCCCTGGTTCGATCCCGGGTTTTGGCAGACGATCAAGTTGCATACATTTTAAATTTATTTTTGAAAGTGTTCTAATATTAGATATTTATTGCATTGAATTTCACCTAAACTGTCGAGCCAAAATAGCTCAGCAGTGAGAGCGTTAGACTCAATATCTAAAGGTCCCTGGTTCGATCCCGGGTTTCGGCAGACGATCAAGTTGCATACATTTTAAATTTATTTTTGAAAGTGTTCTAATATTAAATATTTATAGCATTGAATTTCACCTAAACTGTCGAGCCGAAATAGCTCAGCTGGGAGAGCGTTAGACTGAAGATCTAAAGGTCCCTGGTTCGATCCCGAGGTTCGGCAGACGATCAAGTTGCATTCCTTTTAAATTTATTTTTGAAAGTGTTCTTTTATTAAATATTTATAGCATTGAATTTCACCTAAACTGTCGAGCCGAAATAGCTCAGCTGGAAGAGCGTTAGACTGAAGATCTAAAGGTCCCTGGTTCGATCCCGGGTTTCGGCATACGATCAAGTTGCATTCCTTTTAAATTTATTCTTGAAAGTATTCTTTTATTAAGTATATATAGCATTGAATTTCACCTAAACTGTCGAGTCGAAATAGCTCAGCTGTGAGAGCGTTAGACTGAAGATCTAAAGGTCCCTGGTTCGATCCCGGGTTTTGGCAGACGATCAAGTTGCATACATTTTAAATTTATTTTTGAAAGTGTTCTAATATTAGATATTTATTGCATTGAATTTCACCTCAACTGTCGAGCCCAAATAGCTCAGCTGTGAGAGTGTTAGACTGAAGATCTAAAGGTCCCTGGTTCGATCCCGGGTTTCGGCAGATGATCAAGTTGCATACATTTTAAATTTATTTTTGAAAGTGTTTTTTTATTAAATTATTATTGCATTGAATTTCACCTAAACTGTCGAGCCAAAATAGCTCAGCAGTGAGAGCGTTAGACTCAATATCTAAAGGTCACTGGTTTGATCCCGGGTTTCGGCAGACGATCAAGTTGCATACATTTTAAATTTATTTTTGAAAGTGTTCTAATATTAAATATTTATAGCATTGAATTTCACCTATACTGTCGAGCCGAAATAGCTCAGCTGGGAGAGCGTTAGACTGAAGATCTAAAGGTCCCTGGTTCGATCCCGGGTTTCGGCAGACGATCAAGTTGCATACATTTTAAATTTATTTTTGAAAGTGTTCTAATATTAAATATTTATAGCATTGAATTTCACCTAAACTGTCGAGCCGAAATAGCTCAGCTGGGAGAGCGTTAGACTGAAGATCTAAAGGTCCCTGGTTCGATCCCGGGTTTCGGCATACGATCAAGTTGCATTCCTTTTAAATTTGTTCTTGAAAGTATTCTTTTATTAAATATTTATAGCATTGAATTTCACCTAAACTGTCGAGCCGAAATAGCTCAGCTGGGAGAGCGTTAGACTGAAGATCTAAAGGTCCCTGGTTCGATCCCGGGTTTCGACATACCATCAAGTTGCATTCCTTTTAAATTTGTTCTTGAAAGTATTCTTTTATTAAATATTTATAGCATTGAATTTCACCTAAACTGTCGAGCCGAAATAGCTCAGCTGGGAGAGCGTTAGACTGAAGATCTAAAGGTCCCTGGTTCGATCCCGGGTTTCGGCAGACGATCAAGTTGCATACATTTTAAATTTATTTTTGAAAGTGTTCTAATATTAAATATTTATAGCATTGAATTTCACCTAAGCTTTCGAGCCGAAATAGCTCAGCTGTGAGAGCGTTAGACTGAAGATCTAAAGGTCCCTGGTTCGATCCCGGGTTTCGGCAGATGATCAAGTTGCATACATTTTAAATTTATTTTTGAAAGTGTTTTTTTATTAAATTATTATTGCATTGAATTTCACCTAAACTGTCGAGCCAAAATAGCTCAGCAGTGAGAGCGTTAGACTCAATATCTAAAGGTCCCTGGTTCGATCCCGGGTTTCGGCAGACGATCAAGTTGCATACATTTTAAATTTATTTTTGAAAGTGTTCTAATATTAAATATTTATAGCATTGAATTTCACCTAAACTGTCGAGCCGAAATAGCTCAGCTGGGAGAGCGTTAGACTGAAGATCTAAAGGTCCCTGGTTCGATCCCGGTTTCGGCAGACGATCAAGTTGCATTCCTTTTAAATTTATTTTTGAAAGTGTTCTAATATTAAATATTTATAACATTGAATTTAAACTAAACTGTCGAGCCGAAATAGCTCAGCTGGGAGAGCGTTAGACTGAAGATCTAAAGGTCCCTGGTTCGATCCCGGGTTTCGGCAGACGATCAAGTTGCATTCCTTTTAAATTTATTTTTGAAAGTGTTCTTTTATTAAATATTTATAGCATTGAATTTCACCTAAGCTTCCGAGCCGAAATAGCTCAGCTGTGAGAGTGTTAGACTGAAGATCTAAAGGTCCCTGGTTCGATCCCGGGTTTCGGCAGATGATCAAGTAGCATACATTTTAAATTTATTTTTGAAAGTGTTTTTTTATTAAATTATTATTGCATTGAATTTCACCTAAACTGTCGAGCCAAAATAGCTCAGCAGTGAGAGCGTTAGACTCAATATCTAAAGGTCCCTGTTTCGATCCCGGGTTTCGGCAGACGATCATTGCATACATTTTAAATTTATTTTTGAAAGTGTTCTAATATTAAATATTTATAGCATTGAATTTCACCTAAACTGTCGAGCCGAAATAGCTCAGCTGGGAGAGCGTTAGACTGAAGATCTAAAGGTCCCTGGTTCGATCCCGGGTTTCGGCAGACGATCAAGTTGCATTCCTTTTAAATTTATTTTTGAAAGTGTTCTAATATTAAATATTTATAACATTGAATTTAAACTAAACTGTCGAGCCGAAATAGCTCAGCTGGGAGAGCGTTAGACTGAAGATCTAAAGGTCCCTGGTTCGATCCCGGGTTTCGGCAGACGATCAAGTTGCATACATTTTAAATTTATTTTTGAAAGTGTTCTAATATTAAATATTTATAGCATTGAACTTCAACTAAACTGTCGAGCCGAAATAGCTCAGGTGGGAGAGCGTTAGACTGAAGATCTAAAGGTCCCTGGTTCGATCCCGGGTTTCGGCAGACGATCAAGTTGCTTACATTTTAAATTTATTTTTGAAAGTGTTCTAATATTAAATATTTATAGCATTGAATTTCACCTAAACTGTCGAGCCGAAATAGCTCAGCTGGGAGAGCGTTAGAGTGAAGATCTGAAGGTCCCTGGTTCGATCCCGGGTTTCGGCAGACGATCAAGTTGCATTCCTTTTAAATTTATTTTTGAAAGTGTTCTAATATTAAATATTTATAACATTGAATTTAAACTAAACTGTCGAGCCGAAATAGCTCAGCTGGGAGAGCGTTAGACTGAAGATCTAAAGGTCCCTGGTTCGATCCCGGGTTTCGGCAGACGATCAAGTTGCATACATTTTAAATTTATTTTTGAAAGTGTTCTAATATTAAATATTTATAGCATTGAACTTCACCTAAACTGTCGAGCCGAAATAGCTCAGCTGGGAGAGCGTTAGACTGAAGATATAAAGGTCCCTGGTTCGATCCCGGGTTTCGGCATACGATCAAGTTGCATTCCTTTTAAATTTATTTTTGAAAGTGTTCTAATATTAAATATTTATAACATTGAATTTAAACTAAACTGTCGAGCCGAAATAGCTCAGCTGGGAGAGCGTTAGGCTGAAGATCTAAAGGTCCCTGGTTCGATCCCGGGTTTCGGCAGACGATCAAGTTGCATTCCTTTTAAATTTATTTTTGAAAGTGTTCTTTTATTAAATATTTATAGCATTGAATTTCACCTAAACTGTCGAGCCGAAATAGCTCAGCTGGGAGAGCGTTAGACTGAAGATCTAAAGGTCCCTGGTTCGATCCCGGGTTTCGGCATACGATCAAGTTGCATTCCTTTTAAATTTATTCTTGAAAGTATTCTTTTATTAAATATTTATAGCATTGAATTTCACCTAAACTGTCGAGCCGAAATAGCTCAGCTGTGAGAGCGTTAGACTGAAGATCTAAAGGTCCCTGGTTCGATCCCGGGTTTTGGCAGACGATCAAGTTGCATACATTTTAAATTTATTTTTGAAAGTGTTCTAATATTAGATATATATTGCATTGAATTTCACCTAAACTGTCGAGCCAAAATAGCTCAGCAGTGAGAGCGTTAGACTCAATATCTAAAGGTCCCTGGTTCGATCCCGGGTTTCGGCAGACGATCAAGTTGCATACATTTTAAATTTATTTTTGAAAGTGTTCTAATATTAAATATTTATAGCATTGAATTTCACCTAAACTGTCGAGCCGAAATAGCTCAGCTGGGAGAGCGTTAGACTGAAGATCTAAAGGTCCCTGGTTCGATCCCGGGTTTCGGCAGACGATCAAGTTGCATTCCTTTTAAATTTATTTTTGAAAGTGTTCTTTTATTAAATATTTATAGCATTGAATTTCACCTAAACTGTCGAGCCGAAATAGCTCAGCTGGGAGAGCGTTAGACTGAAGATCTAAAGGTCCCTGGTTCGATCCCGGGTTTCGGCATACGATCAAGTTGCATTCCTTTTAAATTTATTCTTGAAAGTATTCTTTTATTAAGTATATATAGCATTGAATTTCACCTAAACAGTCGAGTCGAAATAGCTCAGCTGTGAGAGCGTTAGACTGAAGATCTAAAGGTCCCTGGTTCGATCCCGGGTTTTGGCAGACGATCAAGTTGCATACATTTTAAATTTATTTTTGAAAGTGTTCTAATATTAGATATTTATTGCATTGAATTTCACCTCAACTGTCGAGCCCAAATAGCTCAGCTGTGAGAGTGTTAGACTGAAGATCTAAAGGTCCCTGGTTCGATCCCAGGTTTCGGCAGATGATCAAGTTGCATACATTTTAAATTTATTTTTGAAAGTGTTTTTTTATTAAATTATTATTGCATTGAATTTCACCTAAACTGTCGAGCCAAAATAGCTCGGCAGTGAGAGCGTTAGACTCAATATCTAAAGGTCACTGGTTTGATCTCGGGTTTCGGCAGACGATCAAGTTGCATACATTTTAAATTTATTTTTGAAAGTGTTCTAATATTAAATATTTATAGCATTGAATTTCACCTAAACTGTCGAGCCGAAATAGCTCAGCTGGGAGAGCGTTAGACTGAAGATCTAAAGGTCCCTGGTTCGATCCCGGGTTTCGGCAGACGATCAAGTTGCATACATTTTAAATTTATTTTTGAAAGTGTTCTATTATTAAATATTTATAGCATTGAATTTCACCTAAACTGTCGAGCCGAAATAGCTCAGCTGGGAGAGCGTTAGACTGAAGATCTAAAGGTCCCTGGTTCGATCCCGGGTTTCGGCATACGATCAAGTTGCATTCCTTTTAAATTTATTTTTGAAAGTGTTCTAATATTAAATATTTATAACATTGAATTTAAACTAAACTGTCGAGCCGAAATAGCTCAGCTGGGAGAGCGTTAGACTGAAGATCTAAAGGTCCCTGGTTCGATCCCGGGTTTCGGCATACGATCAAGTTGCATTCCTTTTAAATTTGTTCTTGAAAGTATTCTTTTATTAAATATTTATAGCATTGAATTTCACCTAAACTGTCGAGCCGAAATAGCTCAGCTGTGAGAGCGGTAGACTGAAGATCTAAAGGTCCCTGGTTCGATCCCGGGTTTCGGCAGACGATCAAGTTGCATACATTTTAAATTTATTTTTGAAAGTGTTCTAATATTAAATATTTATAGCATTGAATTTCACCTAAGCTTTCGAGCCGAAATAGCTCAGCTGTGAGAGCGTTAGACTGAAGATCTAAAGGTCCCTGGTTCGATCCCGGGTTTCGGCAGATGATCATGTTGCATACATTTTAAATTTATTTTTGAAAGTGTTCTAATATTAAATATTTATAGCATTGAATTTCACCTAAACTGTCGAGCCGAAATAGCTCAGCTGGGAGAGCGTTAGACTGAAGATCTAAAGGTCCCTGGTTCGATCCCGGGTTTCGGCAGATGATCAAGTTGCATACGTTTTAAATTTATTTTTGAAAGTGTTCTTTTATTAAATTATTATTGCATTGAATTTCACCTAAACTTTCGAGCCTAAATAGCTCAGCAGTGAGAGCGTTAGACTCAATATCTAAAGGTCCCTGGTTCGATCCCGGGTTTCGGCAGACGATCAAGTTGCATACATTTTAAATTTATTTTTGAAAGTGTTCTAATATTAAATATTTATAGCATTGAATTTCACCTAAATTGTCGAGCCGAAATAGGTCAGCTGGGAGAGCGTTAGACTAAAGATCTAAAGGTCCCTGGTTCGATCCCGGGTTTCGGCATACGATCAAGTTGCATTCCTTTTAAATTTATTTTTGAAAGTGTTCTAATATTAAATATTTATAACATTGAATTTAAACTAAACTGTCGAGCTGAAATAGCTCAGCTGTGAGAGCGTTAGACTGAAGATCTAAAGGTCCCTGGTTCGATCCCGGGTTTTGGCAGACGATCAAGTTGCATACATTTTAAATTTATTTTTGAAAGTGTTCTAATATTAGATATTTATTGCATTGAATTTCACCTCAACTGTCGAGCCCAAATAGCTCAGCTGTGAGAGTGTTAGACTGAAGATCTAAAGGTCCCTGGTTCGATCCCGGGTTTCGGCAGATGATCAAGTTGCATACATTTTAAATTTATTTTTGAAAGTGTTCTAATATTAAATATTTATAGCATTGAATTTCACCTAAACTGTCGAGCCGAAATAGCTCAGCTGGGAGAGCGTTAGACTGAAGATCTAAAGGTCCCTGGTTCGATCCCGGGTTTCGGCAGATGATCAAGTTGCATACGTTTTAAATTTATTTTTGAAAGTGTTCTTTTATTAAATATTTATAGCATTGAATTTCACCTAAGCTTTCGAGCCGAAATAGCTCAGCTGTGAGAGTGTTAGACTGAAGATCTAAAGGTCCCTGGTTCGATCCCGGGTTTCGGCAGATGATCAAGTTGCATACATTTTAAATTTATTTTTGAAAGTGTTTTTTTATTAAATTATTATTGCATTGAATTTCACCTAAACTGTCGAGCCAAAATAGCTCAGCAGTGAGAGCGTTAGACTCAATATCTAAAGGTCACTGGTTTGATCCCGGGTTTCGGCAGACGATCAAGTTGCATACATTTTAAATTTATTTTTGAAAGTGTTCTAATATTAAATATTTATAGCATTGAATTTCACCTAAACTGTCGAGCCGAAATAGCTCAGCTGGGAGAGCGTTAGACTGAAGATCTGAAGGTCCCTGGTTCGATCCCGGTTTCGGCAGACGATCAAGTTGCATTCCTTTTAAATTTATTTTTGAAAGTGTTCTAATATTAAATATTTATAACATTGAATTTAAACTAAACTGTCGAGCCGAAATAGCTCAGCTTGGAGAGCGTTAGACTGAAGATCTAAAGGTCCCTGGTTCGATCCCGGGTTTCGGCAGACGATCAAGTTGCATTCCTTTTAAATTTATTTTTGAAAGTGTTCTTTTATTAAATATTTATAGCATTGAATTTCACCTAAGCTTTCGAGCCGAAATAGCTCAGCTGTGAGAGTGTTAGACTGAAGATCTAAAGGTCCCTGGTTCGATCCCGGGTTTCGGCAGATGACCAAGTAGCATACATTTTAAATTTATTTTTGAAAGTGTTCTAATATTAAATATTTATAGCATTGAATTTCACCTAAACTGTCGAGCCGAAATAGCTCAGCTGGGAGAGCGTTAGACTGAAGATCTAAAGGTCCCTGGTTCGATCCCGGGTTTCGGCAGACGATCAAGTTGCATTCCTTTTAAATTTATTTTTGAAAGTGTTCTAATATTAAATATTTATAACATTGAATTTAAACTAAACTGTCGAGCCGAAATAGCTCAGCTGGGAGAGCGTTAGACTGAAGATCTAAAGGTCCCTGGTTCGATCCCGGGTTTCGGCAGACGATCAAGTTGCATACATTTTGAATTTATTTTTGAAAGTGTTCTAATATTAAATATTTATAGCATTGAACTTCAACTAAACTGTCAAGCCGAAATAGCTCAGGTGGGAGAGCGTTAGACTGAAGATCTAAAGGTCCCTGGTTCGATCCCGGGTTTCGGCAGACGATCAAGTTGCATACATTTTAAATTTATTTTTGAAAGTGTTCTAATATTAAATATTTATAGCATTGAATTTCACCTAAACTGTCGAGCCGAAATAGCTCAGCTGGGAGAGCGTTAGAGTAAAGATCTAAAGGTCCCTGGTTCGATCCCGGGTTTCGGCAGACGATCAAGTTGCATTCCTTTTAAATTTATTTTTGAAAGTGTTCTAATATTAAATATTTATTGCATTGAATTTCACCTAAACTGTCGAGCCAAAATAGCTCAGCTGGGAGTGCGTTAGACTGAAGATCTAAAGGTCCCTGGTCCTATCCCGGGTTTCGGCAGACGATCATGTTGCATTCCTTTTAAATTTATTTTTGAAAGTGTTCTTTTATTAAATAATTATTGCATTGAATTTCACCTAAACTGTCGAGCCGAAATAGCTCAGCTGTGAGAGCGTTAGACTGAAGATCTAAAGGTCCCTGGTTCGATCCCGGGTTTCGGCAGATGATCATGTTGCATACATTTTAAATTTATTTTTGAAAGTGTTCTAATATTAAATATTTATAGCATTGAATTTCACCTAAACTGTCGAGCCGAAATAGCTCAGCTGGGAGAGCGTTAGACTGAAGATCTAAAGGTCCCTGGTTCGATCCCGGGTTTCGGCATATGATCAAGTTGCATACGTTTTAAATTTATTTTTGAAAGTGTTCTTTTATTAAATATTTATAGCATTGAATTTCACCTAAGCTTTCGAGCCGAAATAGCTCAGCTGTGAGAGCGTTAGACTGAAGATCTAAAGGTCCCTGGTTCGATCCCGGGTTTCGGCAGATGATCATGTTGCATACATTTTAAATTTATTTTTGAAAGTGTTCTAATATTAAATATTTATAGCATTGAATTTCACCTAAACTGTCGAGCCGAAATAGCTCAGCTGGGAGAGCGTTAGACTGAAGATCTAAAGGTCCCTGGTTCGATCCCGGGTTTCGGCAGATGATCAAGTTGCATACGTTTTAAATTTATTTTTGAAAGTGTTCTTTTATTAAATATTTATAGCATTGAATTTCACCTAAGCTTTCGAGCCGAAATAGCTCAGCTGTGAGAGTGTTAGACTGAAGATCTAAAGGTCCCTGGTTCGATCCCGGGTTTCGGCAGATGATCAAGTTGCATACATTTTAAATTTATTTTTGAAAGTGTTTTTTTATTAAATTATTATTGCATTGAATTTCACCTAAACTGTCGAGCCTAAATAGCTCAGCAGTGAGAGCGTTAGACTCAATATCTAAAGGTCCCTGGTTCGATCCCGGGTTTCGGCAGACGATCAAGTTGCATACATTTTAAATTTATTTTTGAAAGTGTTCTAATATTAAATATTTATAGCATTGAATTTCACCTAAATTGTCGAGCCGAAATAGGTCAGCTGGGAGAGCGTTAGACTAAAGATCTAAAGGTCCCTGGTTCGATCCCGGGTTTCGGCATACGATCAAGTTGCATTCCTTTTTAAATTTATTTTTGAAAGTGTTCTAATATTAAATATTTATAACATTGAATTTAAACTAAACTGTCGAGCCGAAATAGCTCAGCTGTGAGAGCGTTAGACTGAAGATCTAAAGGTCCCTGGTTCGATCCCGGGTTTTGGCAGACGATCAAGTTGCATACATTTTAAATTTATTTTTGAAAGTGTTCTAATATTAGATATTTATTGCATTGAATTTCACCTCAACTGTCGAGCCCAAATAGCTCAGCTGTGAGAGTGTTAGACTGAAGATCTAAAGGTCCCTGGTTCGATCCCGGGTTTCGGCAGATGATCAAGTTGCATACATTTTAAATTTATTTTTGAAAGTGTTTTTTTATTAAATTATTATTGCATTGAATTTCACCTAAACTGTCGAGCCAAAATAGCTCAGCAGTGAGAGCGTTAGACTCAATATCTAAAGGTCACTGGTTTGATCCCGGGTTTCGGCAGACGATCAAGTTGCATACATTTTAAATTTATTTTTGAAAGTGTTCTAATATTAAATATTTATAGCATTGAATTTCACCTAAACTGTCGAGCCGAAATAGCTCAGCTGGGAGAGCGTTAGACTGAAGATCTGAAGGTCCCTGGTTCGATCCCAGTTTCGGCAGACGATCAAGTTGCATTCCTTTTAAATTTATTTTTGAAAGTGTTCTAATATTAAATATTTATAACATTGAATTTAAACTAAACTGTCGAGCCGAAATAGCTCAGCTTGGAGAGCGTTAGACTGAAGATCTAAAGGTCCCTGGTTCGATCCCGGGTTTCGGCAGACGATCAAGTTGCATTCCTTTTAAATTTATTTTTGAAAGTGTTCTTTTATTAAATATTTATAGCATTGAATTTCACCTAAGCTTTCGAGCCGAAATAGCTCAGCTGTGAGAGTGTTAGACTGAAGATCTAAAGGTCCCTGGTTCGATCCCGGGTTTCGGCAGATGACCAAGTAGCATACATTTTAAATTTATTTTTGAAAGTGTTCTAATATTAAATATTTATAGCATTGAATTTCACCTAAACTGTCGAGCCGAAATAGCTCAGCTGGGAGAGCGTTAGACTGAAGATCTAAAGGTCCCTGGTTCGATCCCGGGTTTCGGCAGACGATCAAGTTGCATTCCTTTTAAATTTATTTTTGAAAGTGTTCTAATATTAAATATTTATAACATTGAATTTAAACTAAACTGTCGAGCCGAAATAGCTCAGCTGGGAGAGCGTTAGACTGAAGATCTAAAGGTCCCTGGTTCGATCCCGGGTTTCGGCAGACGATCAAGTTGCATACATTTTAAATTTATTTTTGAAAGTGTTCTAATATTAAATATTTATAGCATTGAACTTCAACTAAACTGTCAAGCCGAAATAGCTCAGGTGGGAGAGCGTTAGACTGAAGATCTAAAGGTCCCTGGTTCGATCCCGGGTTTCGGCAGACGATCAAGTTGCATACATTTTAAATTTATTTTTGAAAGTGTTCTAATATTAAATATTTATAGCATTGAATTTCACCTAAACTTTTGAGCCGAAATAGCTCAGCTGGGAGAGCGTTAGAGTAAAGATCTAAAGGTCCCTGGTTCGATCCCGGGTTTCGGCAGACGATCAAGTTGCATTCCTTTTAAATTTATTTTTGAAAGTGTTCTAATATTAAATATTTATTGCATTGAATTTCATCTAAACTGTCGAGCCAAAATAGCTCAGCTGGGAGTGCGTTAGACTGAAGATCTAAAGGTCCCTGTTCCTATCCCGGGTTTCGGCAGACGATCATGTTGCATTCCTTTTAAATTTATTTTTGAAAGTGTTCTTTTATTAAATAATTATTGCATTGAATTTCACCTAAACTGTCGAGCCGAAATAGCTCAGCTGGGGGAGCGTTAGACTAAAGATCTAAAGGTCTCTGGTTCGATCCCGGGTTTCGGCAGACTATCAAGTTGCATTCCTTTTAAATTTATTTTTGAAAGTGTTCTTTTATTAAATATTTATTGCATTGGATTTCACCTAAACTGTCGAGCCGAAATAGCACAGCTGGGAGAGAGTTAAATTGAAGATCTAAAGGTCCCTGGTTCGATCCCGGGTTTCGGCAGACGATCAAGTTGCATTCCTTTTAAATTTATTTTTGAAAGAGTTCTTTTATTAAATATTTATTGCATTGGATTTCACCTAAACTGTCGAGCCGAAATAGCACAGCTGGGAGAGCGTTAGATTGAAGATCTATTGGTCCCTGGTTCGATCCCGGGTTTCGGCAGACGATCAAGTTGCATACATTATAAATTTATTTTTGAAAGTGTTTTAATATTAAATATTTATAGCATTGAATTTCCCCTAAACGGTCGAGCCGAAATAGCTCAGCTGGGAGAGCGTTAGACTGAAGATCTAAAGATCCCTGGTCCGATCCCGGGTTTCGGCAGACGATCATGTTGCATTCCTTTTAAATTTATTTTTGAAAGTGTTCTTTTATTAAATAATTATTGCATTGAATTTCACCTCAACTGTCGAGCCGAAATAGCTCAGCTGGGAGAGCGTTAGACTGAAGATCTAAAGGTCCCTGGTTCGATCCCGGGTTTCGGCAGACGATCAAGTTGCATTCCTTTTAAATTTATTTTTGAAAGTGTTCTTTTATTAAATATTTATTGGATCGAATTTCACCTAAACTGTCGGGCCGAAATAGCTCAGCTGGGAGAGCGTTAGACTGAAGATCTAAAGGTCCCTGGTTCGATCCCGGGTTTCGGCAGACGATCAAGTTGCATACATTTTAAATTTATTTTTGAAAGTGTTCTTTTATTAAATAATTATTGCATTGAATTTCACCTCAACTGTCGAGCCGAAATAGCTCAGCTGGGAGAGCGTTAGACTGAAGATCAAGTTGCATACATTTTAAATTTATTTTTGAAAGTGTTCTAATATTAAATATTTATAGCATTGAACTTCACCTAAACTGTCGAGCCGAAATAGCTCAGCTGGGAGAGCGTTAGACTGAAGATCTAAAGGTCCCTGCTTCGATCCCGGGTTTCGGCATACGATCAAGTTGCATTCCTTTTAAATTTATTTTTGAAAGTGTTCTAATATTAAATATTTATAACATTGAATTTAAACTAAACTGTCGAGCCGAAATAGCTCAGCTGGGAGAGCGTTAGACTGAAGATCTAAAGGTCCCTGGTTCGATCCCGGGTTTCGGCATACGATCAAGTTGCATTCCTTTTAAATTTATTTTTGAAAGTGTTCTAATATTAAATATTTATAAAATTGAATTTAAACTAAACTATCGAGCCGAAAGAGCTCAGCTTGGAGAGCGTTAGACTGAAGATCTAAAGGTCCCTGGTTCGATCCCGGGTTTCGGCAGACGATGAAGTTGCATTCCTTTTAAATTTATTTTTGAAAGTGTTCTTTTATTAAATATTTATAGCATTGAATTTCACCTAAGCTTTCGAGCCGAAATAGCTCAGCTGTGAGAGCGTTAGACTGAATATCTAAAGGTCCCTGGTTCGATCCCGGGTTTCGGCAGATGATCATGTTGCATACATTTTAAATTTATTTTTGAAAGTGTTCTTTTATTAAATTATTATTCCATTGAATTTCACCTAAACTCTCGAGCCGAAATAGCTCAGCTGTGAGAGCGTTAGACTGAATATCTAAAGGTCATTGGTTCGATCCCGGGTTTCGGCAGACGATCAAGTTGCATACATTTTAAATTTATTTTTGAAAGTGTTCTAATATTAAATATTTATAGCATTGAATTTCACCTCAACTGTCGAGCCCAAATAGCTCAGCTGGGAGAGCGTTAGACTGAAGATCTAAAGGTCCCTGGTTCGATCCCGGGTTTCGGCATACGATCAAGTTGCATTCCTTTTAAATTTATTTTTGAAAGTGTTCTTTTATTAAATATTTATTGCATTGAATTTCACCTCAACCGTCGAGCCGAAATAGCTCGGCTGAAAGAGCGTTAGACTGAAGATCTAAAGGTCCCTGGTTCGATCCCGTGTTTCGGCAGACGATCAAGTTGCATTCCTTTTAAATTTATTTTTGAAAGTGTTCTTTTATTAAATATTTATAGCATTGAATTTCACCTAAGCTTTCGAGCCGAAATAGCTCAGATGTGAGAGCGTTAGACTGAAGATCTAAAGGTCCCTGGTTCGATCCCGGGTTTCGGCATACGATCAAGTTGCATTCATTTTAAATTTATTCTTAAAAGTATTCTTTTATTAAATATTTATAGCATTGAATTTCACCTAAACTGTCGAGCCGAAATAGCTCTGCTGTGAGAGCGTTAGACTGAAGATCTAAATGTCCCTGGTTCGATCCCGGGTTTCGGCTGACGATCAAGTTGCAAACATTTTAAATTTATTTTTGAAAGTGTTCCAATATTAAATATTTATAGCATTGAACTTCACCTAAACTGTCGAGCCGAAATAGCTCAGCTGGGAGAGCGTTAGACTGAAGATCTAAAGGTCCCTGGTTCGATCCCGGGTTTCGGCATAAGATCAAGTTGCATACATTTTAAATTTATTTTTGAAAGTGTTCTAATATTAAATATTTATAGCATTGAACTTCACCTAAACTGTCGAGCCGAAATAGCTCTGCTGTGAGAGCGTTAGACTGAAGATCTAAATGTCCCTGGTTCGATCCCGGGTTTCGGCTGACGATCAAGTTGCAAACATTTTAAATTTATTTTTGAAAGTGTTCCAATATTAAATATTTATAGCATTGAACTTCACCTAAACTGTCGAGCCGAAATAGCTCAGCTGGGAGAGCGTTAGACTGAAGATCTAAAGGTCCCTGGTTCGATCCCGGGTTTCGGCATACGATCAAGTTGCATTCCTTTTAAATTTATTTTTGAAAGTGTTCTAATATCAAATATTTATAAAATTGAATTTAAACTAAACTATCGAGCCGAAAGAGCTCAGCTTGGAGAGCGTTAGACTGAAGATCTAAAGGTCCCTGGTTCGATCCCGGGTTTCGGCAGACGATGAAGTTGCATTCCTTTTAAATTTATTTTTGAAAGTGTTCTTTTATTAAATATTTATAGCATTGAATTTCACCTAAACTGTCGAGCCGAAATAGCTCAGCTGTGAGAGCGTTAGACTGAAGAGCTAAAGGTCCCTGGTTCGATCCCGGGTTTCGGCAGATGATCATGTTGCATACATTTTAAATTTATTTTTGAAAGTGTTCTTTTATTAAATTATTATTCCATTGAATTTCACGTAAACTGTCGAGCCGAAATAGCTCAGCTGTGAGAGCGTTAGACTGAATATCTAAAGGTCATTGGTTCGATCCCGGGTTTCGGCAGACGATCAAGTTGCATACATTTTAAATTTATTTTTGAAAGTGTTCTAATATTAAATATTTATAGCATTGAATTTCACCTCAACTGTCGAGCCCAAATAGCTCAGCTGGGAGAGCGTTAGACTGAAGATCTAAAGGTCCCTGGTTCGATCCCGGGTTTCGGCAGACGATCAAGTTGCATTCCTTGTAAATTTATTTTTGAAAGTGTTCTTTTATTAAATATTTATTGCATTGAATTTCACCTCAACCGTCGAGCCGAAATAGCTCGGCTGAAAGAGCGTTAGACTGAAGATCTAAAGGTCCCTGGTTCGATCCCGTGTTTCGGCAGACGATCAAGTTGCATTCCTTTTAAATTTATTTTTGAAAGTGTTCTTTTATTAAATATTTATAGCATTGAATTTCACCTAAGCTTTCGAGCCGAAATAGCTCAGCTGTGAGAGCGTTAGACTGAATATCTAAAGGTCCCTGGTTCGATCCCGGGTTTCGGCAGACGATCAAGTTGCATACATTTTAAATTTATTTTTGAAAGTGTTCTAATATTAAATATTTATAGCATTGAATTTCACCTAAACTGTCGAGCCGAAATAGCTCAGCTGGGAGAGCGTTAGACTGAAGATCTAAAGGTCCCTGGTTCGATCCCGGGTTTCGTCAGACGATCAAGTTGCATACATTTTAAATTTATTTTTGAAAGTGTTCTAATATTAAATATTTATAGCATTGAACTTCACCTAAACTGTCGAGCCGAAATAGCTCAGCTGGGAGAGCGTTAGACTGAAGATCTAAAGGTCCCTGGTTCGATCCCGGGTTTCGGCAGATGATCAAGTTGCATACATTTTAAATTTATTTTTGAAAGTGTTCTAATATTAAATATTTATAGCATTGAATTTCACCTAAACTGTCGAGCCGAAATAGCTCAGCTGGGAAAGCGTTAGACTGAAGATCTAAAGGTCCCTGCTTCGATCCCGGGTTTCGGCAGATGATCAAGTTGCATACATTTTAAATTTATTTTTGAAAGTGTTCTTTTATTAAATTATTATTGCATTGAATTTCACCTAAACTGTCGAGCCGAAATAGCTCAGCTGGGAGAGCGTTAGACTGAAGATCTAAAGGTCCCTGGTTCGATCTCGGGTTTCGGCAGATGATCAAGTTGCATACATTTTAAATTTATTTTTGAAAGTGTTCTTTTATTAAATTATTATTGCATTGAATTTCACCTAAACTGTCGAGCCGAAATAGCTCAGATGTGAGAGCGTTAGACTGAATATCTAAACGTCCCTGGTTCGATCCCGGGTTTCGGCAGACGATCAAGTTGCATACATTTTAAATTTATTTTTGAAAGTGTTCTAATATTAAATATTTATAGCATTGAATTTCACCTAAACTGTCGAGCCGAAATAGCTCAGCTGGGAGAGCGTTAGACTGAAGATCTAAAGGTCCCTGGTTCGATCCCGGGTTTCGGCATACGATCAAGTTGGATTCCTTTTAAATTTATTTTTGAAAGTGTTCTAATATTAAATACTTATAACATTGAATTTAAACCAAACTGTCGAGCCGAAATAGCTCAGCTGGGAGAGCGTTAGACTGAAAATCTAAAGGTCCCTGGTTCGATCCCGGGTTTCGGCAGACGATCAAGTTGCATACATTTTAAATTTATTTTTGAAAGTGTTCTAATATTAAATATTTATAGCATTGAACTTCACCTAAACTGTCGAGCCGAAATAGCTCAGCTGGGAGAGCGTTAGACTGAAGATCTAAAGGTCCCTGGTTCGATCCCGGGTTTCGGCAGATGATCAAGTTGCATACATTTTAAATTTATTTTTGAAAGTGTTCTAATATTAAATATTTATAGCATTGAATTTCACCTGAACTGTCGAGCCGAAATAGCTCAGCTGGGAGAGCGTTAGACTGAAGATCTAAAGGTCCCTGGTTCGATCCCGGGTTTCGGCAGATGATCAAGTTGCATACATTTTAAATTTATTTTTGAAAGTGTTCTTTTATTAAATTATTATTGCATTGAATTTCACCTAAACTGTCGAGCCGAAATAGCTCAGCTGGGAGAGCGTTAGACTGAAGATCTAAAGGTCCCTGGATCGATCCCGGGTTTCGGCAGATGATCAAGTTGCATACATTTTAAATTTATTTTTGAAAGTGTTCTTTTATTAAATTATTATTGCATTGAATTTCACCTAAACTGTCGAGCCGAAATAGCTCAGCTGTGAGAGCGTTAGACTGAATATCTAAAGGTCCCTGGTTCGATCCCGGGTTTCGGCAGACGATCAAGTTGCATACATTTTAAATTTATTTTTGAAAGTGTTCTAATATTAAATACTTATAGCATTGAATTTCACCTAAACTGTCAAGCCGAAATAGCTCAGCTTGGAGAGCGTTAGACTGAAGATCTAAAGGTCCCTGGTTCGATCCCGGGTTTCGGCAGACGATCAAGTTGCATACATTTTAAATTTATTTTTGAAAGTGTTTTTTATTAAATTATTATTGCATTGAATTTCACCTAAACTGTCGAGCCAAAATAGCTCAGCAGTGAGAGCGTTAGACTCAATATCTAAAGGTCCCTGGTTCGATCCCGGGTTTCGGCAGACGATCAAGTTGCATTCCTTTTAAATTTATTTTTGAAAGTGTTCTTTTATTAAATATTTATTGCATTGGATTTCACCTAAACTGTCGAGCCGAAATAGCACAGCTGGGAGAGAGTTAAATTGAAGATCTAAAGGTCCCTGGTTCGATCCCGAGTTTCGGCAGACGATCAAGTTGCATTCCTTTTAAATTTATTTTTGAAAGAGTTCTTTTATTAAATATTTATTGCATTGGATTTCACCTAAACTGTCGAGCCGAAATAGCACAGCTGGGAGAGCGTTAGATTGAAGATCTATTGGTCCCTGGTTCGATCCCGGGTTTCGGCAGACGATCAAGTTGCATACATTATAAATTTATTTTTGAAAGTGTTTTAATATTAAATATTTATAGCATTGAATTTCCCCTAAACGGTCGAGCCGAAATAGCTCAGCTGGGAGAGCGTTAGACTGAAGATCTAAAGATCCCTGGTCCGATCCCGGGTTTCGGTAGACGATCATGTTGCATTCCTTTTAAATTTATTTTTGAAAGTGTTCTTTTATTAAATAATTATTGCATTGAATTTCACCTCAACTGTCGAGCCGAAATAGCTCAGCTGGGAGAGCGTTAGACTGAAGATCTAAAGGTCCCTGGTTCGATCCCGGGTTTCGGCAGACGATCAAGTTGCATTCCTTTTAAATTTATTTTTGAAAGTGTTCTTTTATTAAATATTTATTGCATCGAATTTCACCTAAACTGTCGGGCCGAAATAGCTCAGCTGGGAGAGCGTTAGACTGAAGATCTAAAGGTCCCTGGTTCGATCCCGGGTTTCGGCAGACGATCAAGTTGCATACATTTTAAATTTATTTTTGAAAGTGTTCTTTTATTAAAAAATTATTGCATTGAATTTCACCTCAACTGTCGAGCCGAAATAGCTCAGCTGGGAGAGCGTTAGACTGAAGATCAAGTTGCATACATTTTAAATTTATTTTTGAAAGTGTTCTAATATTAAATATTTATAACATTGAATTTAAACTAAACTGTCGAGCCGAAATAGCTCAGCTGGGAGAGCGTTAGACTGAAGATCTAAAGGTCCCTGGTTCGATCCCGGGTTTCGGCATACGATCAAGTTGCATTCCTTTTAAATTTATTTTTGAAAGTGTTCTAATATTAAATATTTATAAAATTGAATTTAAACTAAACTATCGAGCCGAAAGAGCTCAGCTTGGAGAGCGTTAGACTGAAGATCTAAAGGTCCCTGGTTCGATCCCGGGTTTCGGCAGACGATGAAGTTGCATTCCTTTTAAATTTATTTTTGAAAGTGTTCTTTTATTAAATATTTATAGCATTGAATTTCACCTAAGCTTTCGAGCCGAAATAGCTCAGCTGTGAGAGCGTTAGACTGAAGAGCTAAAGGTCCCTGGTTCGATCCCGGGTTTCGGCAGATGATCATGTTGCATACATTTTAAATTTATTTTTGAAAGTGTTCTTTTATTAAATTATTATTCCATTGAATTTCACCTAAACTGTCGAGCCGAAATAGCTCAGCTGTGAGAGCGTTAGACTGAATATCTAAAGGTCATTGGTTCGATCCCGGGTTTCGGCAGACGATCAAGTTGCATACATTTTAAATTTATTTTTGAAAGTGTTCTAATATTAAATTATTATTGCATTGAATTTCACCTAAACTGTCGAGCCGAAATAGCTCAGCTGTGAGAGCGTTAGACTGAATATCTAAAGGTCCCTGGTTCGATCCCGGGTTTCGGCAGACGATCAAGTTGCATACATTTTAAATTTATTTTTGAAAGTGTTCTAATATTAAATATTTATAGCATTGAATTTCACCTAAACTGTCAAGCCGAAATAGCTCAGCTGGGAGAGCGTTAGACTGAAGATCTAAAGGTCCCTGGTTCGATCCCGGGTTTCGGCAGACGATCAAGTTGCATACATTTTAAATTTATTTTTGAAAGTGTTTTTTATTAAATTATTATTGCATTGAATTTCACCTAAACTGTCGAGCCAAAATAGCTCAGCAGTGAGAGCGTTAGACTCAATATCTAAAGGTCCCTGGTTCGATCCCGGGTTTCGGCAGACGATCAAGTTGCATTCCTTTTAAATTTATTTTTGAAAGTGTTCTTTTATTAAATATTTATTGCATTGGATTTCACCTAAACTGTCGAGCCGAAATAGCACAGCTGGGAGAGAGTTAAATTGAAGATCTAAAGGTCCCTGGTTCGATCCCGAGTTTCGGCAGACGATCAAGTTGCATTCCTTTTAAATTTATTTTTGAAAGAGTTCTTTTATTAAATATTTATTGCATTGGATTTCACCTAAACTGTCGAGCCGAAATAGCACAGCTGGGAGAGCGTTAGATTGAAGATCTATTGGTCCCTGGTTCGATCCCGGGTTTCGGCAGACGATCAAGTTGCATACATTATAAATTTATTTTTGAAAGTGTTTTAATATTAAATATTTATAGCATTGAATTTCCCCTAAACGGTCGAGCCGAAATAGCTCAGCTGGGAGAGCGTTAGACTGAAGATCTAAAGATCCCTGGTCCGATCCCGGGTTTCGGCAGACGATCATGTTGCATTCCTTTTAAATTTATTTTTGAAAGTGTTCTTTTATTAAATAATTATTGCATTGAATTTCACCTCAACTGTCGAGCCGAAATAGCTCAGCTGGGAGAGCGTTAGACTGAAGATCTAAAGGTCCCTGGTTCGATCCCGGGTTTCGGCAGACGATCAAGTTGCATTCCTTTTAAATTTATTTTTGAAAGTGTTCTTTTATTAAATATTTATTGCATCGAATTTCACCTAAACTGTCGGGCCGAAATAGCTCAGCTGGGAGAGCGTTAGACTGAAGATCTAAAGGTCCCTGGTTCGATCCCGGGTTTCGGCAGACGATCAAGTTGCATACATTTTAAATTTATTTTTGAAAGTGTTCTTTTATTAAATAATTATTGCATTGAATTTCACCTCAACTGTCGAGCCGAAATAGCTCAGCTGGGAGAGCGTTAGACTGAAGATCAAGTTGCATACATTTTAAATTTATTTTTGAAAGTGTTCTAATATTAAATATTTATAGCATTGAACTTCACCTAAACTGTCGAGCCGAAATAGCTCAGCTGGGAGAGCGTTAGACTGAAGATCTAAAGGTCCCTGCTTCGATCCCGGGTTTCGGCATACGATCAAGTTGCATTCCTTTTAAATTTATTTTTGAAAGTGTTCTAATATTAAATATTTATAACATTGAATTTAAACTAAACTGTCGAGCCGAAATAGCTCAGCTGGGGGAGCGTTAGACTGAAGATCTAAAGGTCCCTGGTTCGATCCCGGGTTTCGGCATACGATCAAGTTGCATTCCTTTTAAATTTATTTTTGAAAGTGTTCTAATATTAAATATTTATAAAATTGAATTTAAACTAAACTATCGAGCCGAAAGAGCTCAGCTTGGAGAGCGTTAGACTGAAGATCTAAAGGTCCCTGGTTCGATCCCGGGTTTCGGCAGACGATGAAGTGGCATTCCTTTTAAATTTATTTTTGAAAGTGTTCTTTTATTAAATATTTATAGCATTGAACTCACCTAAGCTTTCGAGCCGAAATAGCTCAGCTGTGAGAGCGTTAGACTGAAGAGCTAAAGGTCCCTGGTTGGATCCCGGGTTTCGGCAGATGATCATGTTGCATACATTTTAAATTTATTTTTGAAAGTGTTCTTTTATTAAATTATTATTCCATTGAATTTCACCTAAACTGTCGAGCCGAAATAGCTCAGCTGTGAGAGCGTTAGACTGAATATCTAAAGGTCATTGGTTCGATCCCGGGTTTCGGCAGACGATCAAGTTGCATACATTTTAAATTTATTTTTGAAAGTGTTCTAATATTAAATATTTATAGCATTGAATTTCACCTCAACTGTCGAGCCCAAATAGCTCAGCTTGGAGAGCGTTAGACTGAAGATCTAAAGGTCCCTGGTTCGATCCCGGGTTTCGGCAGACGATCAAGTTGCATTCCTTTTAAATTTATTTTTGAAAGTGTTCTTTTATTAAATATTTATTGCATTGAATTTCACCTCAACCGTCGAGCCGAAATAGCTCGGCTGAAAGAGCGTTAGACTGAAGATCTAAAGGTCCCTGGTTCGATCCCGTGTTTCGGCAGACGATCAAGTTGCATTCCTTTTAAATTTATTTTTGAAAGTGTTCTTTTATTAAATATTTATAGCATTGAATTTCACCTAAGCTTTCGAGCCGAAATAGCTCAGATGTGAGAGCGTTAGACTGAAGATCTAAAGGTCCCTGGTTCGATCCCGGGTTTCGGCATACGATCAAGTTGCATTCATTTTAAATTTATTCTTGAAAGTATTCTTTTATTAAATATTTATAGCATTGAATTTCACCTAAACTGTCGAGCCGAAATAGCTCTGCTGTGAGAGCGTTAGACTGAAGATCTAAATGTCCCTGGTTCGATCCCGGGTTTCGGCTGACGATCAAGTTGCAAACATTTTAAATTTATTTTTGAAAGTGTTCCAATATTAAATATTTATAGCATTGAACTTCACCTAAACTGTCGAGCCGAAATAGCTCAGCTGGGAGAGCGTTAGACTGAAGATCTAAAGGTCCCTGGTTCGATCCCGGGTTTCGGCATACGATCAAGTTGCATACATTTTAAATTTATTTTTGAAAGTGTTCTAATATTAAATATTTATAGCATTGAACTTCACCTAAACTGTCGAGCCGAAATAGCTCAGCTGGGAGAGCGTTAGACTGAAGATCTAAAGGTCCCTGGTTCGATCCCGGGTTTCGGCATACGATCAAGTTGCATTCATTTTAAATTTATTCTTGAGAGTATTCTTTTATTAAATATTTATAGCATTGAATTTCACCTAAACTGTCGAGCCGAAAGAGCTCAGCTTGGAGAGCGTTAGACTGAAGATCTAAAGGTCCCTGGTTCGATCCCGGGTTTCGGCAGACGATGAAGTTGCATACATTTTAAATTTATTTTTGAAAGTGTTCTTTTATTAAATTATTATTCCATTGAATTTCACCTAAACTGTCGAGCCGAAATAGCTCAGCTGTGAGAGCGTTAGACTGAATATCTAAAGGTCATTGGTTCGATCCCGGGTTTCGGCAGACGATCAAGTTGCATACATTTTAAATTTATTTTTGAAAGTGTTCTTTTATTAAATTATTATTCCATTGAATTTCACCTAAACTGTCGAGCCGAAATAGCTCAGCTGTGAGAGCGTTAGACTAAATATCTAAAGGTCATTGGTTCGATCCCGGGTTTCGGCAGACGATCAAGTTGCATACATTTTAAATTTATTTTTGAAAGTGTTCTAATATTAAATATTTATAGCATTGAATTTCACCTCAACTGTCGAGCCCAAATAGCTCAGCTGGGAGAGCGTTAGACTGAAGATCTAAAGGTCCCTGGTTCGATCCCGGGTTTCGGCAGACGATCAAGTTGCATTCCTTTTAATTTTATTTTTGAAAGTGTTCTTTTATTAAATATTTATTGCATTGAATTTCACCTCAACCGTCGAGCCGAAATAGCTCGGCTGAAAGAGCGTTAGACTGAAGATCTAAAGGTCCCTGGTTCGATCCCGTGTTTCGGCAGACGATCAAGTTGCATTCCTTTTAAATTTATTTTTGAAAGTGTTCTTTTATTAAATATTTATAGCATTGAATTTCACCTAAGCTTTCGAGCCGAAATAGCTCAGCTGTGAGAGCGTTAGACTGAATATCTAAAGGTCCCTGGTTCGATCCCGGGTTTCGGCAGACGATCAAGTTGCATACATTTTAAATTTATTTTTGAAAGTGTTCTAATATTAAATATTTATAGCATTGAATTTCACCTAAACTGTCGAGCCGAAATAGCTCAGCTGGGAGAGCGTTAGACTGAAGATCTAAAGGCCCCTGGTTCGATCCCGGGTTTCGGCATACGATCAAGTTGCATTCCTTTTAAATTTATTTTTGAAAGTGTTCTAATATTAAATATTTATAACATTGAATTTAAACTAAACCGTCGAGCCGAAATAGCTCAGCTGGGAGAGCGTTTGACTGAAGATCTAAAGGTCCCTGGTTCGATCCCGGGTTTCGGCAGACGATCAAGTTGCATACATTTTAAATTTATTTTTGAAAGTGTTCTAATATTAAATATTTATAGCATTGAACTTCACCTAAACTGTCGAGCCGAAATAGCTCAGCTGGGAGAGCGTTAGACTGAAGATCTAAAGGTCCCTGGTTCGATCCCGGGTTTCGGCAGATGATCAAGTTGCATACATTTTAAATTTATTTTTGAAAGTGTTCTAATATTAAATATTTATAGCATTGAATTTCACCTAAACTGTCGAGCCGAAATAGCTCAGCTGGGAGAGCGTTAGACTGAAGATCTAAAGGTCCCTGGTTCGATCCCGGGTTTCGGCAGATGATCAAGTTGCATACATTTTAAATTTATTTTTGAAAGTGTTCTTTTATTAAATTATTATTGCATTGAATTTCACCTAAACTGTCGAGCCGAAATAGCTCAGCTGGGAGAGCGTTAGACTGAAGATCTAAAGGTCCCTGGTTCGATCTCGGGTTTCGGCAGATGATCAAGTTGCATACATTTTAAATTTATTTTTGAAAGTGTTCTTTTATTAAATTATTATTGCATTGAATTTCACCTAAACTGTCGAGCCGAAATAGCTCAGCTGTGAGAGCGTTAGACTGAATATCTAAACGTCCCTGGTTCGATCCCGGGTTTCGGCAGACGATCAAGTTGCATACATTTTAAATTTATTTTTGAAAGTGTTCTAATATTAAATATTTATAGCATTGAATTTCACCTAAACTGTCGAGCCGAAATAGCTCAGCTGGGAGAGCGTTAGACTGAAGATCTAAAGGTCCCTGGTTCGATCCCGGGTTTCGGCATACGATCAAGTTGCATTCCTTTTAAATTTAGTTTTGAAAGTGTTCTAATATTAAATACTTATAACATTGAATTTAAACCAAACTTTCGAGCCGAAATAGCTCAGCTGGGAGAGCGTTAGACTGAAGATCTAAAGGTCCCTGGTTCGATCCCGGGTTTCGGCAGATGATCAAGTTGCATACATTTTAAATTTATTTTTGAAAGTGTTCTAATATTAAATATTTATAGCATTGAATTTCACCTGAACTGTCGAGCCGAAATAGCTCAGCTGGGAGAGCGTTAGACTGAAGATCTAAAGGTCCCTGGTTCGATCCCGGGTTTCGGCAGATGATCAAGTTGCATACATTTTAAATTTATTTTTGAAAGTGTTCTTTTATTAAATTATTATTGCATTGAATTTCACCTAAACTGTCGAGCCGAAATAGCTCAGCTGGGAGAGCGTTAGACTGAAGATCTAAAGGTCCCTGGTTCGATCCCGGGTTTCGGCAGATGATCAAGTTGCATACATTTTAAATTTATTTTTGAAAGTGTTCTTTTATTAAATTATTATTGCATTGAATTTCACCTAAACTGTCGAGCCGAAATAGCTCAGCTGTGAGAGCGTTAGACTGAATATCTAAAGGTCCCTGGTTCGATCCCGGGTTTCGGCAGACGATCAAGTTGCATACATTTTAAATTTATTTTTGAAAGTGTTCTAATATTAAATATTTATAGCATTGAATTTCACCTAAACTGTCAAGCCGAAATAGCTCAGCTGGGAGAGCGTTAGACTGAAGATCTAAAGGTCCCTGGTTCGATCCCGGGTTTCGGCAGACGATCAAGTTGCATAAATTTTAAATTTATTTTTGAAAGTGTTTTTTATTAAATTATTATTGCATTGAATTTCACCTAAACTGTCGAGCCAAAATAGCTCAGCAGTGAGAGCGTTAGACTCAATATCTAAAGGTCCCTGGTTCGATCCCGGGTTTCGGCAGACGATCAAGTTGCATACATTTTAAATTTATTTTTGAAAGTGTTCTAATATTAAATATTTATAGCATTGAATTTCACCTAAACTGTCGAGCCGAAATAGCTCAGCTGGGAGAGCGTTAGACTGAAGATCTAAAGGTCCCTGGTTCGATCCCGGGTTTCGGCATACGATCAAGTTGCATTCCTTTTAAATTTATTTTTGAAAGTGTTCTAATATTAAATATTTATAACATTGAATTTAAACTAAACTGTCGAGCCGAAATAGCTCAGCTGGGAGAGCGTTAGACTGAAGATCTAAAGGTCCCTGGTTCGATCCCTGGTTTCGGCAGACGATCAAGTTGCATACATTTTAAATTTATTTTTGAAAGTGTTCTAATATTAAATATTTATAGCATTGAACTTCACCTAAACTGTCGAGCCGAAATAGCTCAGCTGGGAGAGCGTTAGACTGAAGATCTAAAGGTCCCAGGTTCGATCCCGGGTTTCGGCAGATGATCAAGTTGCATTCATTTTAAATTTATTTTTGAAAGTGTTCTAATATTAAATATTTATAGCATTGAATTTCACCTAAACTGTCGAGCCGAAATAGCTCAGCTGGGAGAGCGTTAGACTGAAGATCTAAAGGTCCCTGGTTCGATCCCGGGTTTCGGCAGATGATCAAGTTGCATACATTTTAAATTTATTTTTGAAAGTGTTCTTTTATTAAATATTTATAGCATTGAATTTCACCTAAGATTTCGAGCCGAAATAGCTCAGCTGTGAGAGTGTTAGACTGAAGATCTAAAGGTCCCTGGTTCGATCCCGGGTTTCGGCAGATGATCAAGTTGCATACATTTTAAATTTATTTTTGAAAGTGTTCTTTTATTAAATTATTATTGCATTGAATTTCACCTAAACTGTCGAGCCGAAATAGCTCAGCTGTGAGAGCGTTAGACTGAATATCTAAAGGTCCCTGGTTCGATCCCGGGTTTCGGCAGACGATCAAGTTGCATACATTTTAAATTTATTTTTGAAAGTGTTCTAATATTAAATATTTATAGCATTGAATTTCACCTAAACTGTCGAGCCGAAATAGCTCAGCTGGGAGAGCGTTAGACTGAAGATCTAAAGGTCCCTGGTTCGATCCCGGGTTTTGGCAGACGATCAAGTTGCATACATTTTAAATTTATTTTTGAAAGTGTTCTAATATTAAATATTTATTGCATTGAATTTCACCTCAACTGTCGAACCCAAATAGCTCAGCTGGGAGAGCGTTAGACTGAAGATCTAAAGGTCCCTGGTTCGATCCCGGGTTTCGGCAGACGATCAAGTTGCATTCCTTTTAAATTTATTTTTGAAAGTGTTCTTTTATTAAATATTTATTGCATTGAATTTCACCTCAACCGTCGAGCCGAAATAGCTCAGCTGAAAGAGCGTTAGACTGAAGATCTAAAGGTCCCTGGTTCGATCCCGGGTTTCGGCAGACGATCAAGTTGCATACATTTTAAATTTATTTTTGAAAGTGTTCTAATATTAAATATTTATAGCATTGAATTTCACCTAAGCTTTCGAGCCGAAATAGCTCAGCTGTGAGAACGTTAGACTGAAGATCTAAAGATCCCTGGTTCGATCCCGGGTTTCGGCAGACGATCAAGTTGCATACATATTAAATTTATTTTTGAAAGTGTTCTAATATTAAATATTTATAGCATTGAATTTCACCTAAACTGTCGAGCCGAAATAGCTCAGCTGTGAGAGCGTTAGACTGAATATCTAAAGGTCCCTGGTTCGATCCCGGGTTTCGGCAGACGATCAAGTTGCATACATTTTAAATTTATTTTTGAAAGTGTTCTAATATTAAATATTTATAGCATTGAATTTCACCTAAACTGTCGAGCCGAAATAGCTCAGCTGGGAGAGCGTTAGACTGAAGATCTAAAGGTCCCTGGTTCGATCCCGGGTTTTGGCAGACGATCAAGTTGCATACATTTTAAATTTATTTTTGAAAGTGTTCTAATATTAAATATTTATTGCATTGAATTTCACCTCAACTGTCGAACCCAAATAGCTCAGCTGGGAGAGCGTTAGACTGAAGATCTAAAGGTCCCTGGTTCGATCCCGGGTTTCGGCAGACGATCAAGTTGCATTCCTTTTAAATTTATTTTTGAAAGTGTTCTTTTATTAAATATTTATTGCATTGAATTTCACCTCAACCGTCGAGCCGAAATAGCTCAGCTGAAAGAGCGTTAGACTGAAGATCTAAAGGTCCCTGGTTCGATCCCGGGTTTCGGCAGACGATCAAGTTGCATACATTTTAAATTTATTTTTGAAAGTGTTCTAATATTAAATATTTATAGCATTGAATTTCACCTAAGCTTTCGAGCCGAAATAGCTCAGCTGTGAGAACGTTAGACTGAAGATCTAAAGGTCCCTGGTTCGATCCCGGGTTTCGGCAGACGATCAAGTTGCATACATATTAAATTTATTTTTGAAAGTGTTCTAATATTAAATATTTATAGCATTGAATTTCACCTAAACTGTCGAGCCGAAATAGCTCAGCTGGGAGAGCGTTAGACTGAAGATCTAAAGGTCCCTGGTTCGATCCCGGGTTTCGGCAGATGATCAAGTTGCATACATTTTAAATTTATTTTTGAAAGTGTTCTTTTATTAAATTATTATTGCATTGAATTTCACCTAAACTGTCGAGCCGAAATAGCTCAGCTGTGAGAGCGGTAGACTGAAGATCTAAAGGTCCCTGGTTCGATCCCGGGTTTCGGCAGACGATCAAGTTGCATACATTTTAAATTTATTTTTGAAAGTGTTCTAATATTAAATATTTATAGCATTGAACTTCACTTAAACTGTCGAGCCGAAATAGCTCAGCTGGGAGAGCGTTAGACTGAAGATCTAAAGGTCCCTGGTTCGATCCCGGGTTTCGGCATACGATCAAGTTGCATTCCTTTTAAATTTATTTTTGAAAGTGTTCTAATATTAAATATTTATAACATTGAATTTAAACTAAACTGTCGAGCCGAAATAGCTCAGCTGGGAGAGCGTTAGACTGAAGATCTAAAGGTCCCTGGTTCGATCCCGGGTTTCGGCAGACGATCAAGTTGCATTCCTTTTAAATTTATTTTTGAAAGTGTTCTTTTATTAAATATTTATAGCATTGAATTTCACCTAAACTGTCGAGCCGAAATAGCTCAGCTGGGAGAGCGGTAGACTGAAGATCTAAAGGTCCCTGGTTCGATCCCGGGTTTCGGCATACGATCAAGTTGCATTCCTTTTAAATTTATTTTTGAAAGTGTTCTAATATTAAATATTTATAACATTGAATTTAAACTAAACTGTCGAGCCGAAATAGCTCAGCTGGGAGAGCGTTAGACTGAAGATCTAAAGGTCCCTGGTTCGATCCCGGGTTTCGGCAGACGATCAAGTTGCATTCCTTTTAAATTTATTTTTGAAAGTGTTCTAATATTAAATATTTATAACATTGAATTTAAACTAAACTGTCGAGCCGAAATAGCTCAGCTGGGAGAGCGTTAGACTGAAGATCTAAAGGTCCCTGGTTCGATCCCGGGTTTCGGCAGACGATCAAGTTGCATACATTTTAAATTTATTTTTGAAAGTGTTCTAATATTAAATATTTATAGCATTGAACTTCACCTAAACTGTCGAGCCGAAATAGCTCAGCTGGGAGAGCGTTAGACTGAAGATCTAAAGGTCCCTGGTTCGATCCCGGGTTTCGGCAGATGATCAAGTTGCATACATTTTAAATTTATTTTTGAAAGTGTTCTAATATTAAATATTTATAGCATTGAATTTCACCTAAACTGTCGAGCCGAAATAGCTCAGCTGGGAGAGCGTTAGACTGAAGATCTAAAGGTCCCTGGTTCGATCCCGGGTTTCGGCAGATGATCAAGTTGCATACATTTTAAATTTATTTTTGAAAGTGTTCTTTTATTAAATATTTATAGCATTGAATTTCACCTAAGCTTTCGAGCCGAAATAGCTCAGCTGTGAGAGTGTTAGACTGAAGATCTAAAGGTCCCTGGTTCGATCCCGGGTTTCGGCAGATGATCAAGTTGCATACATTTTAAATTTATTTTTGAAAGTGTTTTTTTATTAAATTATTATTGCATTGAATTTCACCTAAACTGTCGAGCCAAAATAGCTCAGCTGGGAGAGCGTTAGACTGAAGATCTAAAGGTCCCTGGTTCGATTCCGGGTTTCGGCAGACGATCAAGTTGCATACATTTTAAATTTATTTTTGAAAGTGTTCTAATATTAAATATTTATAGCATTGAATTTCACCTATACTGTCGAGCCGAAATAGCTCAGCTGGGAGAGCGTTAGACTGAAGATCTAAAGGTCCCTGGTTCGATCCCGGGTTTCGGCAGATGATCAAGTTGCATACATTTTAAATTTATTTTTGAAAGTGTTCTTTTATTAAATTATTATTGCATTGAATTTCACCTAAACTGTCGAGCCGAAATAGCTCAGCTGGGAGAGCGTTAGACTGAAGATCTAAAGGTCCCTGGTTCGATCCCGGGTTTCGGCATACGATCAAGTTGCATTCATTTTAAATTTATTCTTGAAAGTATTCTTTTATTAAATATTTATAGCATTGAATTTCACCTAAACTGTCGAGCAGAAATAGCTCAGCTGGGAGAGCGTTAGACTGAAGAGCTAAAGGTCCCTGGTTCGATCCCGGGTTTCGGCAGACGATCAAGTTGCATTCCTTTTAAATTTATTTTTGAAAGTGTTCTTTTATTAAATATTTATTGCCTTGAATTTCACCTCAATTGTCGAGCCGAAATAGCTCAGCTGGGAGAGCGTTAGACTGAAGATCTAAAGGTCCCTGGTTCGATCCCGGGTTTCGGCCTACGATCAAGTTCCATTCCTTTTAAATTTATTTTTGAAAGTATTCTTTTATTAAATATTTATAGCATTGAATTTCACCTCAACTGTCGAGCCGAAATAGCTCAGCTGGGAGAGCGTTAGACTGAAGATCTAAAGGTCCCTGGTTCGATCCCGGGTTTCGGCAGACTATCAAGTTGCATTCCTTTTAAATTTATTTTTGAAAGTGTTCTTTTATTAAATATTTATTGCATTGAATTTCACCTAAACTGTCGAGCCGAAATAGCTCAGCTGGGAGAGCGTTAGACTGAAGATCTAAAGGCCCCTGGTTCGATCCCGGGTTTCGGCATACGATCAAGTTGCATTCCTTTTAAATTTATTTTTGAAAGTGTTCTAATATTAAATATTTATAACATTGAATTTAAACTAAACCGTCGAGCCGAAATAGCTCAGCTGGGAGAGCGTTAGACTGAAGATCTAAAGGTCCCTGGTTCGATCCCGGGTTTCGGCAGACGATCAAGTTGCATACATTTTAAATTTATTTTTGAAAGTGTTCTAATATTAAATATTTATAGCATTGAACTTCACCTAAACTGTCGAGCCGAAATAGCTCAGCTGGGAGAGCGTTAGACTGAAGATCTAAAGGTCCCTGGTTCGATCCCGGGTTTCGGCAGATGATCAAGTTGCATACATTTTAAATTTATTTTTGAAAGTGTTCTAATATTAAATATTTATAGCATTGAATTTCACCTAAACTGTCGAGCCGAAATAGCTCAGCTGGGAGAGCGTTAGACTGAAGATCTAAAGGCCCCTGGTTCGATCCCGGGTTTCGGCATACGATCAAGTTGCATTCCTTTTAAATTTATTTTTGAAAGTGTTCTAATATTAAATATTTATAACATTGAATTTAAACTAAACCGTCGAGCCGAAATAGCTCAGCTGGGAGAGCGTTAGACTGAAGATCTAAAGGTCCCTGGTTCGATCCCGGGTTTCGGCAGACGATCAAGTTGCATACATTTTAAATTTATTTTTGAAAGTGTTCTAATATTAAATATTTATAGCATTGAACTTCACCTAAACTGTCGAGCCGAAATAGCTCAGCTGGGAGAGCGTTAGACTGAAGATCTAAAGGTCCCTGGTTCGATCCCGGGTTTCGGCATACGATCAAGTTGCATTCCTTTTAAATTTATTTTTGAAAGTGTTCTAATATTAAATATTTATAACATTGAATTTAAACTAAACTGTCGAGCCGAAATAGCTCAGCTGGGAGAGCGTTAGACTGAAGATCTAAAGGTCCCTGGTTCGATCCCGGGTTTCGGCAGACGATCAAGTTGCATTCCTTTTAAATTTATTTTTGAAAGTGTTCTTTTATTAAATTATTATTGCATTGAATTTCACCTAAACTGTCGAGCCGAAATAGCTCAGCTGTGAGAGCGTTAGACTGAATATCTAAACGTCCCTGGTTCGATCCCGGGTTTCGGCAGACGATCAAGTTGCATACATTTTAAATTTATTTTTGAAAGTGTTCTAATATTAAATATTTATAGCATTGAATTTCACCTAAACTGTCGAGCCGAAATAGCTCAGCTGGGAGAGCGTTAGACTGAAGATCTAAAGGTCCCTGGTTCGATCCCGGGTTTTGGCAGACGATCAAGTTGCATACATTTTAAATTTATTTTTGAAAGTGTTCTAATATTAAATATTTATAGCATTGAACTTCACCTAAACTGTCGAGCCGAAATAGCTCAGCTGGGAGAGCGTTAGACTGAAGATCTAAAGGTCCCTGGTTCGATCTCGGGTTTCGGCAGATGATCAAGTTGCATACATTTTAAATTTATTTTTGAAAGTGTTCTAATATTAAATATTTATAGCATTGAATTTCACCTAAACTGTCGAGCCGAAATAGCTCAGCTGGGGGAGCGTTAGACTGAAGATCTAAAGGTCCCTGGTTCGATCCCGGGTTTCGGCAGATGATCAAGTTGCATACATTTTAAATTTATTTTTGAAAGTGTTCTTTTATTAAATTATTATTGCATTGAATTTCACCTAAACTGTCGAGCCGAAATAGCTCAGCTGGGAGAGCGTTAGACTGAAGATCTAAAGGTCCCTGGTTCGATCCCGGGTTTCGGCAGATGATCAAGTTGCATACATTTTAAATTTATTTTTGAAAGTGTTCTTTTATTAAATAATTATTGCATTGAATTTCACCTAAACTGTCGAGCCGAAATAGCTCAGCTGTGAGAGCGTTAGACTGAATATCTAAACGTCCCTGGTTCGATCCCGGGTTTCGGCAGACGATCAAGTTGCATACATTTTAAATTTATTTTTGAAAGTGTTCTAATATTAAATATTTATAGCATTGAATTTCACCTAAACTGTCGAGCCGAAATAGCTCAGCTGGGAGAGCGTTAGACTGAAGATCTAAAGGTCCCTGGTTCGATCCCGGGTTTCGGCATACGATCAAGTTGCATTCCTTTTAAATTTATTTTTGAAAGTGTTCTAATATTAAATACTTATAACATTGAATTTAAACTAAACTGTCGAGCCGAAATAGCTCAGCTGGGAGAGCGTTAGACTGAAGATCTAAAGGTCCCTGGTTCGATCCCGGGTTTCGGCAGACGATCAAGTTGCATACATTTTAAATTTATTTTTGAAAGTGTTCTAATATTAAATATTTATAGCATTGAACTTCACCTAAACTGTCGAGCCGAAATAGCTCAGCTGGGAGAGCGTTAGACTGAAGATCTAAAGGTCCCTGGTTCGATCCCGGGTTTCGGCAGATGATCAAGTTGCATACATTTTAAATTTATTTTTGAAAGTGTTCTAATATTAAATATTTATAGCATTGAATTTCACCTAAACTGTCGAGCCGAAATAGCTCAGCTGGGAGAGCGTTAGACTGAAGATCTAAAGGTCCCTGGTTCGATCCCGGGTTTCGGCAGATGATCAAGTTGCATACATTTTAAATTTATTTTTGAAAGTGTTCTTTTATTAAATTATTATTGCATTGAATTTCACCTAAACTGTCGAGCCGAAATAGCTCAGCTGGGAGAGCGTTAGACTGAAGATCTAAAGGTCCCTGGTTCGATCCCGGGTTTCGGCAGATGATCAAGTTGCATACATTTTAAATTTATTTTTGAAAGTGTTCTTTTATTAAATTATTATTGCATTGAATTTCACCTAAACTGTCGAGCCGAAATAGCTCAGCTGTGAGAGCGTTAGACTGAATATCTAAAGGTCCCTGGTTCGATCCCGGGTTTCGGCAGACGATCAAGTTGCATACATTTTAAATTTATTTTTGAAAGTGTTCTAATATTAAATATTTATAGCATTGAATTTCACCTAAACTGTCGAGCCGAAATAGCTCAGCTGGGAGAGCGTTAGACTGAAGATCTAAAGGTCCCTGGTTCGATCCCGGGTTTCGGCAGACGATCAAGTTGCATACATTTTAAATTTATTTTTGAAAGTGTTTTTTATTAAATTATTATTGCATTGAATTTCACCTAAACTGTCGAGCCAAAATGGCTCAGCAGTGAGAGCGTTAGACTCAATATCTAAAGGTCCCTGGTTCGATCCCGGGTTTCGGCAGACGATCAAGTTGCATACATTTTAAATTTATTTTTGAAAGTGTTCTAATATTAAATATTTATAGCATTGAATTTCACCTAAACTGTCGAGCCGAAATAGCTCAGCTGGGAGAGCGTTAGACTGAAGATCTAAAGGTCCCTGGTTCGATCCCGGGTTTCGGCATACGATCAAGTTGCATTCCTTTTAAATTTATTTTTGAAAGTGTTCTAATATTAAATATTTATAACATTGAATTTAAACTAAACTGTCGAGCCGAAATAGCTCAGCTGGGAGAGCGTTAGACTGAAGATCTAAAGGTCCCTGGTTCGATCCCGGGTTTCGGCAGACGATCAAGTTGCATACATTTTAAATTTATTTTTGAAAGTGTTCTAATATTAAATATTTATAGCATTGAACTTCACCTAAACTGTCGAGCCGAAATAGCTCAGCTGGGAGAGCGTTAGACTGAAGATCTAAAGGTCCCTGGTTCGATCCCGGGTTTCGGCAGATGATCAAGTTGCATACATTTTAAATTTATTTTTGAAAGTGTTCTAATATTAAATATTTATAGCATTGAATTTCACCTAAACTGTCGAGCCGAAATAGCTCAGCTGGGAGAGCGTTAGACTGAAGATCTAAAGGTCCCTGGTTCGATCCCGGGTTTCGGCAGATGATCAAGTTGCATACATTTTAAATTTATTTTTGAAAGTGTTCTTTTATTAAATATTTATAGCATTGAATTTCACCTATGCTTTCGAGCCGAAATAGCTCAGCTGTGAGAGTGTTAGACTGAAGATCTGAAGGTCCCTGGTTCGATCCCGGGTTTCGGCAGATGATCAAGTTGCATACATTTTAAATTTATTTTTGAAAGTGTTTTTTTATTAAATTATTATTGCATTGAATTTCACCTAAACTGTCGAGCCAAAATAGCTCAGCAGTGAGAGCGTTAGACTCAATATTTAAAGGTCCCTGGTTCGATCCCGGGTTTCGGCAGACGATCAAGTTGCATACATTTTAAATTTATTTTTGAAAGTGTTCTAATATTAAATATTTATAGCATTGAATTTCACCTAAACTGTCGAGCCGAAATAGCTCAGCTGGGAGAGCGTTAGACTGAAGATCTAAAGGCCCCTGGTTCGATCCCGGGTTTCGGCATACGATCAAGTTGCATTCCTTTTAAATTTATTTTTGAAAGTGTTCTAATATTAAATATTTATAACATTGAATTTAAACTAAACCGTCAAGCCGAAATAGCTCAGCTGGGAGAGCGTTAGACTGAAGATCTAAAGGTCCCTGGTTCGATCCCGGGTTTCGGCAGACGATCAAGTTGCATACATTTTAAATTTATTTTTGAAAGTGTTCTAATATTAAATATTTATAGCATTGAACTTCACCTAAACTGTCGAGCCGAAATAGCTCAGCTGGGAGAGCGTTAGACTGAAGATCTAAAGGTCCCTGGTTCGATCCCGGAATTCGGCAGATGATCAAGTTGCATACATTTTAAATTTATTTTTGAAAGTGTTCTAATATTAAATATTTATAGCATTGAATTTCACCTAAACTGTCGAGCCGAAATAGCTCAGCTGGGAGAGCGTTAGACTGAAGATCTAAAGGTCCCTGGTTCGATCCCGGGTTTCGGCAGATGATCAAGTTGCATACATTTTAAATTTATTTTTGAAAGTGTTCTTTTATTAAATTATTATTGCATTGAATTTCACCTAAACTGTCGAGCCGAAATAGCTCAGCTGGGAGAGCGTTAGACTGAAGATCTAAAGGTCCCTGGTTCGATCTCGGGTTTCGGCAGATGATCAAGTTGCATACATTTTAAATTTATTTTTGAAAGTGTTCTAATATTAAATATTTATAGCATTGAATTTCACCTAAACTGTCGAGCCGAAATAGCTCAGCTGGGAGAGCGTTAGACTGAAGATCTAAAGGCCCCTGGTTCGATCCCGGGTTTCGGCATACGATCAAGTTGCATTCCTTTTAAATTTATTTTTGAAAGTGTTCTAATATTAAATATTTATAACATTGAATTTAAACTAAACCGTCAAGCCGAAATAGCTCAGCTGGGAGAGCGTTAGACTGAAGATCTAAAGGTCCCTGGTTCGATCCCGGGTTTCGGCAGACGATCAAGTTGCATACATTTTAAATTTATTTTTGAAAGTGTTCTAATATTAAATATTTATAGCATTGAACTTCACCTAAACTGTCGAGCCGAAATAGCTCAGCTGGGAGAGCGTTAGACTGAAGATCTAAAGGTCCCTGGTTCGATCCCGGAATTCGGCAGATGATCAAGTTGCATACATTTTAAATTTATTTTTGAAAGTGTTCTAATATTAAATATTTATAGCATTGAGTTTCACCTATGCTTTCGAGCCGAAATAGCTCAGCTGTGAGAGTGTTAGACTGAAGATCTAAAGGTCCCTGGTTCGATCCCGGGTTTCGGCAGATGATCAAGTTGCATACATTTTAAATTTATTTTTGAAAGTGTTTTTTTATTAAATTATTATTGCATTGAATTTCACCTAAACTGTCGAGCCAAAATAGCTCAGCAGTGAGAGCGTTAGACTGAATATCTAAACGTCCCTGGTTCGATCCCGGGTTTCGGCAGACGATCAAGTTGCATACATTTTAAATTTATTTTTGAAAGTGTTCTAATATTAAATACTTATAACATTGAATTTAAACTAAACTGTCGAGCCGAAATAGCTCAGCTGGGAGAGCGTTAGACTGAAGATCTAAAGGTCCCTGGTTCGATCCCGGGTTTCGGCAGACGATCAAGTTGCATACATTTTAAATTTATTTTTGAAAGTGTTCTAATATTAAATATTTATAGCATTGAACTTCACCTAAACTGTCGAGCCGAAATAGCTCAGCTGGGAGAGCGTTAGACTGAAGATCTAAAGGTCCCTGGTTCGATCCCGGGTTTCGGCATACGATCAAGTTGCATTCCTTTTAAATTTATTTTTGAAAGTGTTCTAATATTAAATACTTATAACATTGAATTTAAACTAAACTGTCGAGCCGAAATAGCTCAGCTGGGAGAGCGTTAGACTGAAGATCTAAAGGTCCCTGGTTCGATCCCGGGTTTCGGCAGACGATCAAGTTGCATACATTTTAAATTTATTTTTGAAAGTGTTCTAATATTAAATATTTATAGCATTGAACTTCACCTAAACTGTCGAGCCGAAATAGCTCAGCTGGGAGAGCGTTAGACTTTTAGCCACCTAAACCTAGCTTAGTCCAAGTAATCAAAATGTTAGGAACCAAGTTCAGTTTCCCATTCTTCAATAAGAAGGCTTAAGTTGAAACATCTTTTTTTATTAACGAATGTAAAGTTAACAACAATTAAAAATTTAACACTAACAACCAGAATAGAGAATTGTCAAATCCGAGTAATCTAGTGCCGTGGGGAGATATTTTGGAATTTAACGGGAAAGGCATCATAAGGTCAATTCAAAAGAAAAAGCAGCAAGCATGAATCGAGAATTCTGATTTGTAAAGCCATTTCTGATGTTGCCACAAGACAAATCAAAAAGTCTGAAAATTTAAAGAAAGATCTCCACCACATTGCACTACAGTACTCCCCCACCAGTTTGAACCATTATTTCAAAACGAAATCACATAATTGCATAAAAAAGTCATTAGCATAGAAAAAGAATTTACAATCGAAATGTAACTTTACGCCCAGAACGAGTAACATAATGATTGGGAACATCGGAATTGGAATCCAACAAAAACGCTGGTTTCAATCGATCAATGCTGACATTCACACTCTTCATGTTGATCAAAAGGGTAAAAAACTTATCGGCACGTTTTTTAACTTCATAAGGTCCTGCGTAAGGCTGAGATAAGGGCTTTTGAACAGTCTTGTCGTACAAAAACATGGGTGACAGTATGAAGGTCTTTATGAACAAAAACACTTCCTTGACCATGCCGTGACATAGGGACAGGTTTAAGCTCGCTGATCTTTTCACGCAATCGACGAAGGAAGTCCTCCTCGGGAATACGAGGTTTTTCATCGTGAAAAAATTGTCCTGGAAGGCGCATAGGCGAGCCATACACCATTTCTGCTGGTGAAGCAGCGATGTCTTCTTTGATTGAAGCACGGATGCCCAGGAGGATGGTTGGCAGCACCTCTGTCCATCTTTCGGTGGCATGGGCACGGATGGCAGCTTTCATCTGCCGATGAAATCTCTCAACGGCTCCATTCGCCTGGGGATGGTAGGCAGTTGTTCGCGTTTTATGAATTCCGAGGAATTTCGTGAACGCCTTGAACAAGTTGCCATCGAAGTTACGTCCTTGATCTGTAGTGACGAATTCAGGAGAACCAAAGCGAGAAATCCAGCCGCTGTAGAAGATCTGGGCAATGGTTTCCGCCTTTTGGTCAGGCATTGGGTACGCCTCTGGCCATCGGGAGTAGCGATCGACTGCTGTCAGTATGTACTGGCATCCGTTGGAAGGAGGTAGGGGTCCGACGACATCACAGTTGACGTGAGAAAACCTTGAGGAGGGGAGTGGAAATACTCCAAGGGCACTCCTGGTGTGGCGTTGCACCTTTGCCCTTTGACATGGAATACAAGCACGTGTCCACTTCGTGATGTCGCGTCGCAAGTCCTTCCATATAAAACGGGATCGGACAAGATCAACCGTGGCTTTAATACCTGGATGATGCAGTCCATGCAATGACCTGAAAACGGATTTACGAAAGTCAATAGGAACATAAGGTCTTACAGTTCCGGTGGAAATGTCACAAAACAGTTTCTGTCCTTTGGGATCTAGTTGAAGTAGTTTAAATTCGAGGTTACTGTTACTTTTTAAGGAAACCAACTCCTCGTCCTCAGTCTGGGCGTGTGCTATACCATCGTAGTCTATGGAACCAGGGACTCCAATGGTAGAAATTCTGGATAAAGCATCAGCAACGATGTTATCAGCACCAGAAACATGTCGTATATCAGTGCAAAACTGTGATATAAAATCTAGATGCCTGAGTTGGCGTGGGGAACTAGAGTCAGATTTCTTAGAAAAAGCAAAAATTAAGGGGCGATGGTCAGTAAATACTATGAAATTATGACTTTCTATTTGGTTTCTAAAGTATTTAATTGATAGATATATAGCCAAAAGCTCACGGTCGTATGTACTGTATCTACACTCCGCGGCACTCAGCTTACGGGAGAAAAAAGAAATAGGTTTAAGGCCAAGGGGAGTTAGAACATTTAAAGCGGCTCCAACAGCAGTGTCAGAGGCGTCAACCATCAAACACATTTGTTGTGAAGGGTCAGGGTAAGCCAAGATTGCAGCCTCAGCTAATGCTGCTTTGCATTGTACGAATGAATTTTCAGCTTCACTGTTCCACATAACAGGGCGTTTATCGTTCTTTTTACAGTTCGTTAGAAGTTTATTAAGAGGAATTTGTTTTTCAGCTGCATGGGGTAAGAATCGTCTATAAAAATTAATCATGGCTAAAAATCTTCTGAGCTGAGAAATTGTTTCAGGTTTGGGGAAGTTTGTAATAGCCTCGACCTTATCAGGGAGGGGTTTTACACCTTCGCCAGTGATCAGGCAACCCAGAAATTTCACCGACGGTTTTCCAAAAATGCATTTATTGGGGTTTAATTTAAGCCCATAATCTCTCAATCGCAAAAACACCTGGTTTAAATGCTCAATATGTTCATCCTCCGATGAAGAAGCAATGAGTATGTCATCGAAATAAGGATAACAGAAATCCAAATTGGCCAACACTTCGTGTATATGGCGCTGAAAGGTTTGTCCGGCATTTCGAAGCCCAAAAGGCATGGCGCAGTATTCAAACAGACCAAAGGGAGTGGTCACTGCGGTTTTGGGAATATCAGGGGGATTAACAGCAATCTGATGATAAGCCCGAGCTAAATCAAGAGTAGAAAAAATAACTCTTCCAGACAAGTTTTGGGTACAGTCCTGTATGTGAGGGACTGGATATCTGTCAGGTACCGTGATTGCGTTGAGCCTACGGTAATCACCGCATGGGCGATACTCTCCATTAGACTTCTTGACTACATGTAAAGGGCTTGCCCACGGACTTTTTGATGGGCGAATAATACCCTGTGACATTAGGTACTCAAACTCTTTTTTAACTGCCTTCAAAACACTAGGAGCAAGGCGCCGGGGTTTTGAAAAGACAGGCGGTCCCTTTGTTTCAATAAAATGAAAAACCTGATTATCCTTGTCAATTTTGATTCTTTGGGAAGGGTTGAACAATTCTGGATATTTGCTCAACACATCATCAAATTTAGTTTTTCCAATCAGAATAGTCAAATTAGATGCTAAAGAATTAATATCAGGGAGTTTGCCATTTGAATACAACTTAGTATTTACATCAATTACCCTTTTGTGTTTTGCATCTACCAATAAATTAAAATGCCTTAAGAAATGGACACCAATTATAGGTTGGCGAACGTCCGCGATCACAAAGGACCAAGCAAACTGACGTCGCAAACCCAAATCGAGCACAATCCTTTTTGTACCATAGGTCGATATGTTTGTGTTGTTTGCAGCGAACAGGGTTAGATCGTGAGTTTCTTTGGCAAGTGGGGCATAAGTTCTGGGAATTACGGAAACGTCCGCGCCTGTATCAATCAAAAACGTTAATCTTGAAGTTGAATCAGCCAATAACACTCTGTTAATGAGGCGATCGGGAGTTTGGCGGACAAACGACCGCCCACTTAGTTTTCCGAATCATAGGAACAAGGGGCGATACACCTTCTAGCCAATTTTCCAAAATTAGTGTGGTAAAAACAATATCCATCTTTGGCCTCTTGGTATTTTTTTACCCTATTACGAGAGCTACTACGATTACGGAAATAGTTTGGGCTACGTCCCCTGCTGCGAGATCGATGCACAAAATCAGTTAACTTGCTTACTTGATGAGTTAACTCGGCAATTCGAAGCTCCAGCTGCTCAGTTTTATCAACCATCGGCGCTGCGGCTGAGGCAGAGTTTATTCCCTGTTGAGCTGTAAGGTCGTTGATGTTGTCAGCAACAGTAGCCAACTTGTTTAGATCGTCGCTGAGGGCAGCAAGAATTGTTTGGGTCATGCTTGGCAATTGCCCCAGCCACAAGGACTTCAACAGTGATTCTCCAGCACCATCTCCTGCTAGGGAACGCATGTGACTTAAGAGCTGAGATGGTCGCCGGTCACCCAATTCAACCCCCTGGAGCAAAGTTCTTATTTTTGAAGACTGGCTCTCTGAATGTACCCCGATCAGACGTGTTTTAAGCGTCTCGTATTTATCGTTTTCAGGAGGCCTCATCACGATGTCACTGACTGAATTGAGGATGTCAGAATCCATAGCTGAAAGCACATAATTGAATTTGGTTGAATCTACTGTAATTCTTGCTAAATCGAATTGCGCCTCTAAACGTACAAACCACAGAGCTGGATTGCTCTTCTAGAAGGGGGGTGGTTTGACGGCCACACTAGCAACCTGGGGATCCTCAACGATCGCAGCGGTCTCACCCTCTTTATTCATAGTGCCTGAAGTTCAAAATACAATCGGGGAAATTTAGGGGACAGTAAACCTGAGTGCAACGGAAAACAGAACACAGCAGAAAAGAGTGAGAACTCAAACCTCAAAGATCATTAAATTTGGAAAAAAACTTCCAAAACATTATTAGCAAAGACAAAATCGCGCATTCATCTCTCACGTAGAAAGGGTCACCACTTTAGCCACCTAAACCTAGCTTAGTCCAAGTAATCAAAATGTTAGGAACCAAGTTCAGTTTCCCATTCTTCAATAAGAAGGCTTAAGTTTAAACATCTTTTTTTATTAACGAATGTAAAGTTAACAACAATTAAAAATTTAACACTAACAACCAGAATAGAGAATTGTCAAATCCGAGTAATCTAGTGCCGTGGGGAGATATTTTGGAATTTAACGGGAAAGGCATCATAAGGTCAATTCAAAAGAAAAAGCAGCAAGCATGAATCGAGAATTCTGATTTGTAAAGCCATTTCTGATGTTGCCACAAGACAAATCAAAAAGTCTGAAAATTTAAAGAAAGATCTCCACCACACGGCACTACAGACTGAAGATCTAAAGGTCCCTGGTTCGATCCCGGGTTTCGGCATACGATCAAGTTGCATTCCTTTTAAATTTATTTTTGAAAGTGTTCTAATATTAAATATTTATAACATTGAATTTAAACTGAACTGTCGAGCCGAAATAGCTCAGCTGGGAAGGCGTTAGACTGAAGATCTAAAGGTCCCTGGTTCGATCCCGGGTTTCGGCAGACGATCAAGTTGCATTCCTTTTAAATTTATTTTTGAAAGTGTTCTTTTATTAAATATTTATAGCATTGAATTTCACCTAAACTGTCGAGCCGAAATAGCTCAGCTGGGAGAGCGTTAGACTGAAGATCTAAAGGTCCCTGGTTCGATCCCGGGTTTCGGCAGATGATCAAGTTGCATACATTTTAAATTTATTTTTGAAAGTGTTTTTTATTAAATTATTATTGCATTGAATTTCACCTAAACTGTCGAGCCAAAATAGCTCAGCAGTGAGAGCGTTAGACTCAATATCTAAAGGTCCCTGGTTCGATCCCGGGTTTCGGCAGACGATCAAGTTGCATACATTTTAAATTTATTTTTGAAAGTGTTCTAATATTAAATATTTATAGCATTGAACTTCACCTAAACTGTCGAGCCGAAATAGCTCAGCTGGGAGAGCGTTAGACTGAAGATCTAAAGGTCCCTGGTTCGATCCCGGGTTTCGGCATACGATCAAGTTGCATTCCTTTTAAATTTATTTTTGAAAGTGTTCTAATATTAAATATTTATAACATTGAATTTAAACTCAACTGTCGAGCCGAAATAGCTCAGCTGGGAGAGCGTTAGACTGAAGATCTAAAGGTCCCTGGTTCGATCCCGGGTTTCGGCAGACGATCAAGTTGCAATCCTTTTAAATTTATTTTTGAAAGTGTTCTTTTATTAAATATTTATAGCATTGAATTTCACCTAAACTGTCGAGCCGAAATAGCTCAGCAGGGAGAGCGTTAGACTGAAGATCTAAAGGTCCCTGGTTCGATCCCGGGTTTCGGCATACGATCAAGTTGCATTCCTTTTAAATTTATTCTTGAAAGTATTCTTTTATTAAATATTTATAGCATTGAATTTCACCTAAACTGTCGAGCCGAAATAGCTCAGCTGTGAGAGCGTTAGACTGAAGATCTAAAGGTCCCTGGTTCGATCCCGGGTTTCGGCAGACGTTCAAGTTGCATACATTTTAAATTTATTTTTGAAAGTGTTCTAATATTAAATATTTATAGCATTGAACTTCCCCTAAACTGTCGAGCCGAAATAGCTCAGCTGGGAGAGCGTTAGACTGAAGATCTAAAGGTCCCTGGTTCGATCCCGGGTTTCGGCATACGATCAAGTTGCATTCCTTTTAAATTTATTTTTGAAAGTGTTCTAATATTAAATATTTATAACATTGAATTTAAACTAAACTGTCGAGCCGAAATATCTCAGCTGGGAGAGCGTTAGACTGAAGATCTAAAGGTCCCTGGTTCGATCCCGGGTTTCGGCAGACGATCAAGTTGCATTCCTTTTAAATTTATTTTTGAAAGTGTTCTTTTATTAAATATTTATAGCATTGAATTTCACCTAAACTGTCGAGCCGAAATAGCTCAGCTGGGAGAGCGTTAGACTGAAGATCTAAAGGTCCCTGGTTCGATCCCGGGTATCGGCAGATGATCAAGTTGCATACATTTTAAATTTATTTTTGAAAGTGTTCTAATATTAAATATTTATAGCATTGAATTTCACCTAAACTGTCGAGCCGAAATAGCTCAGCTGGGAGAGCGTTAGACTGAAGATCTAAAGGTCCCTGGTTCGATCCCGGGTTTCGGCAGACGGTCAAGTTGCATTCCTTTTAAATTTATTTTTGAAAGTGTTCTAATATTAAATATTTATAACATTGAATTTAAACTAAACTGTCGAGCCGAAATAGCTCAGCTGGGAGAGCGTTAGACTGAAGATCTAAAGGTCCCTGGTTCGATCCCGGGTTTCGGCAGACGATCAAGTTGCATACATTTTAAATTTATTTTTGAAAGTGTTCTAATATTAAATATTTATAGCATTGAACTTCACCTAAACTGTCGAGCCGAAATAGCTCAGCTGGGAGAGCGTTAGACTGAAGATCTAAAGGTCCCTGGTTCGATCCCGGGTTTCGGCATACGATCAAGTTGCATTCTTTTTAAATTTATTTTTGAAAGTGTTCTAATATTAAATATTTATAACATTGAATTTAAACTCAACTGTCGAGCCGAAATAGCTCAGCTGGGAGAGCGTTAGACTGAAGATCTAAAGGTCCCTGCTTCGATCCCGGGTTTCGGCAGACGATCAAGTTGCATTCCTTTTATATTTATTTTTGAAAGTGTTCTTTTATTAAATATTTATAGCATTGAATTTCACCTAAACTGTCGAGCCGAAATAGCTCAACTGTGAGAGCGTTAGACTGAAGATCTAAAGGTCCCTGGTTCGATCCCGGGTTTCGGCAGACGTTCAAGTTGCATACATTTTAAATTTATTTTTGAAAGTGTTCTAATATTAAATATTTATAGCATTGAACTTCACCTAAACTGTCGAGCCGAAATAGCTCAGCTGGGAGAGCGTTAGACTGAAGATCTAAAGGTCCCTGGTTCGATCCCGGGTTTCGGCATACGATCAAGTTGCATTCCTTTTAAATTTATTTTTGAAAGTGTTCTAATATTAAATATTTATAACATTGAATTTAAACTAAACTGTCGAGCCGAAATAGCTCAGCTGGGAGAGCGTTAGACTGAAGATCTAAAGGTCCCTGGTTCGATCCCGGGTTTCGGCAGACGATCAAGTTGCATTCCTTTTAAATTTATTTTTGAAAGTGTTCTTTTATTAAATATTTATAGCATTGAATTTCACCTAAACTGTCGAGCCGAAATAGCTCAGCTGGGAGAGCGTTAGACTGAAGATCTAAAGGTCCCTGGTTCGATCCCGGGTATCGGCAGATGATCAAGTTGCATACATTTTAAATTTATTTTTGAAAGTGTTCTAATATTAAATATTTATAGCATTGAATTTCACCTAAACTGTCGAGCCGAAATAGCTCAGCTGGGAGAGCGTTAGACTGAAGATCTAAAGGTCCCTGGTTCGATCCCGGGTTTCGGCAGACGGTCAAGTTGCATTCCTTTTAAATTTATTTTTGAAAGTGTTCTAATATTAAATATTTATAACATTGAATTTAAACTAAACTGTCGAGCCGAAATAGCTCAGCTGGGAGAGCGTTAGACTGAAGATCTAAAGGTCCCTGGTTCGATCCCGGGTTTCGGCAGACGATCAAGTTGCATACATTTTAAATTTATTTTTGAAAGTGTTCTAATATTAAATATTTATAGCATTGAACTTCACCTAAACTGTCGAGCCGAAATAGCTCAGCTGGGAGAGCGTTAGACTGAAGATCTAAAGGTCCCTGGTTCGATCCCGGGTTTCGGCATACGATCAAGTTGCATTCCTTTTAAATTTATTTTTGAAAGTGTTCTAATATTAAATATTTATAACATTGAATTTAAACTCAACTGTCGAGCCGAAATAGCTCAGCTGGGAGAGCGTTAGACTGAAGATCTAAAGGTCCCTGGTTCGATCCCGGGTTTCGGCAGACGATCAAGTTGCATTCCTTTTAAATTTATTTTTGAAAGTGTTCTTTTATTAAATATTTATAGCATTGAATTTCACCTAAACTGTCGAGCCGAAATAGTTCAGCTGGGAGAGCGTTAGACTGAAGATCTAAAGGTCCCTGGTTCGATCCCAGGTTTCGGCATACGATCAAGTTGCATTCCTTTTAAATTTATTCTTGAAAGTATTCTTTTATTAAATATTTATAGCATTGAATTTCACCTAAACTGTCGAGCCGAAATAGCTCAGCTGTGAGAGCGTTAGACTGAAGATCTAAAGGTCCCTGGTTCGATCCCGGGTTTCGGCATACGATCAAGTTGCATTCCTTTTAAATTTATTTTTGAAAGTGTTCTAATATTAAATATTTATAACATTGAATTTAAACTGAACTGTCGAGCCGAAATAGCTCAGCTGGGAGAGCGTTAGACTGAAGATCTAAAGGTCCCTGGTTCGATCCCGGGTTTCGGCAGACGATCAAGTTGCATTCCTTTTAAATTTATTTTTGAAAGTGTTCTTTTATTAAATATTTATAGCATTGAATTTCACCTAAACTGTCGAGCCGAAATAGCTCAGCTGGGAGAGCGTTAGACTGAAGATCTAAAGGTCCCTGGTTCGATCCCGGGTTTCGGCAGATGATCAAGTTGCATACATTTTAAATTTATTTTTGAAAGTGTTCTAATATTAAATATTTATAGCATTGAATTTCACCTAAACTGTCGAGCCGAAATAGCTCAGCTGGGAGAGCGTTAGACTGAAGATCTAAAGGTCCCTGGTTCGATCCCGGGTTTCGGCAGACGGTCAAGTTGCATTCCTTTTAAATTTATTTTTGAAAGTGTTCTAATATTAAATATTTATAACATTGAATTTAAACTAAACTGTCGAGCCGAAATAGCTCAGCTGGGAGAGCGTTAGACTTAAGATCTAAAGGTCCCTGGTTCGATCCCGGGTTTCGGCAGACGATCAAGTTGCATACATTTTAAATTTATTTTTGAAAGTGTTCTAATATTAAATATTTATAGCATTGAACTTCACCTAAACTGTCGAGCCGAAATAGCTCAGCTGGGAGAGCGTTAGACTGAAGATCTAAAGGTCCCTGGTTCGATCCCGGGTTTCGGCATACGATCAAGTTGCATTCCTTTTAAATTTATTTTTGAAAGTGTTCTAATATTAAATATTTATAACATTGAATTTAAACTCAACTGTCGAGCCGAAATAGCTCAGCTGGGAGAGCGTTAGACTGAAGATCTAAAGGTCCCTGGTTCGATCCCGGGTTTCGGCAGACGATCAAGTTGCATTCCTTTTAAATTTATTTTTGAAAGTGTTCTTTTATTAAATATTTATAGCATTGAATTTCACCTAAACTGTCGAGCCGAAATAGCTCAGCTGGGAGAGCGTTAGACTGAAGATCTAAAGGTCCCTGGTTCGATCCCGGGTTTCGGCATACGATCAAGTTGCATTCCTTTTAAATTTATTCTTGAAAGTATTCATTTATTAAATATTTATAGCATTGAATTTCACCTAAACTGTCGAGCCGAAATAGCTCAGCTGTGAGAGCGTTCGACTGAAGATCTAAAGGTCCCTGGTTCGATCCCGGGTTTCGGCAGACGTTCAAGTTGCATACATTTTAAATTTATTTTTGAAAGTGTTCTAATATTAAATATTTATAGCATTGAACTTCACCTAAACTGTCGAGCCGAAATAGCTCAGCTGGGAGAGCGTTAGACTGAAGATCTAAAGGTCCCTGGTTCGATCCCGGGTTTCGGCATACGATCAAGTTGCATTCCTTTTAAATTTATTTTTGAAAGTGTTCTAATATTAAATATTTATAGCATTGAATTTCACCTAAGCTTTCGAGCCGAAAAAGCTCAGCTGTGAGAGTGTTAGACTGAAGATCTAAAGGTCCCTGGTTCGATCCCGGGTTTCGGCAGATGATCAAGTAGCATACATTTTAAATTTATTTTTGAAAGGGTTTTTTTATTAAATTATTATTGCATTGAATTTCACCTAAACTGTCGAGCCAAAATAGCTCAGCAGTGAGAGCGTTAGACTCAATATCTAAAGGTCCCTGGTTCGATCCCGGGTTTCGGCAGACGATCAAGTTGCATACATTTTAAATTTATTTTTGAAAGTGTTCTAATATTAAATATTTATAGCATTGAATTTCACCTAAACTGTCGAGCCGAAATAGCTCAGCTGGGAGAGCGTTAGACTGAAGATCTAAAGGTCCCTGGTTCGATCCCGGGTTTCGGCATACGATCAAGTTGCATTCCTTTTAAATTTATTTTTGAAAGTGTTCTAATATTAAATATTTATAACATTGAATTTAAACTCAACTGTCGAGCCGAAATAGCTCAGCTGGGAGAGCGTTAGACTGAAGATCTAAAGGTCCCTGGTTCGATCCCGGGTTTCGGCAGACGATCAAGTTGCATTCCTTTTAAATTTATTTTTGAAAGTGTTCTTTTATTAAATATTTATAGCATTGAATTTCACCTAAACTGTCGAGCCGAAATAGTTCAGCTGGGAGAGCGTTAGACTGAAGATCTAAAGGTCCCTGGTTCGATCCCGGGTTTCGGCATACGATCAAGTTGCATTCCTTTTAAATTTATTCTTGAAAGTATTCTTTTATTAAATATTTATAGCATTGAATTTCACCTAAACTGTCGAGCCGAAATAGCTCAGCTGTGAGAGCGTTAGACTGAAGATCTAAAGGTCCCTGGTTCGATCCCGGGTTTCGGCAGACGATCAAGTTGCATTCCTTTTAAATTTATTTTTGAAAGTGTTCTTTTATTAAATATTTATAGCATTGAATTTCACCTAAACTGTCGAGCCGAAATAGCTCAGCTGGGAGAGCGTTAGACTGAAGATCTAAAGGTCCCTGGTTCGATCCCGGGTTTCGGCATACGATCAAGTTGCATTCCTTTTAAATTTATTCTTGAAAGTATTCTTTTATTAAATATTTATAGCATTGAATTTCACCTAAACTGTCGAGAAGAAATAGCTCAGCTGTGAGAGCGTTAGACTGAAGATCTAAAGGTCCCTGGTTCGATCCCGGGTTTCGGCATACGATCAAGTTGCATTCCTTTTAAATTTATTTTTGAAAGTGTTCTAATATTAAATATTTATAACATTGAATTTAAACTAAACTGTCGAGCCGAAATAGCTCAGCTGGGAGAGCGTTAGACTGAAGATCTAAAGGTCCCTGGTTCGATCCCGGGTTTCGGCATACGATCAAGTTGCATTCCTTTTAAATTTATTTTTGAAAGTGTTCTAATATTAAATATTTATAACATTGAATTTAAACTAAACTGTCGAGCCGAAATAGCTCAGCTGTGAGAGCGTTAGACTGAAGATCTAAAGGTCCCTGGTTCGATCCCGGGTTTCGGCAGACGGTCAAGTTGCATACATTTTAAATTTATTTTTGAAAGTGTTCTAATATTAAATATTTATAGCATTGAACTTCACCTAAACTGTCGAGCCGAAATAGCTCAGCTGGGAGAGCGTTAGACTGAAGATCTAAAGGTCCCTGGTTCGATCCCGGGTTTCGGCATACGATCAAGTTGCATTCCTTTTAAATTTATTTTTGAAAGTGTTCTAATATTAAATATTTATAACATTGAATTTAAACTCAACTGTCGAGCCGAAATAGCTCAGCTGGGAGAGCGTTAGACTGAAGATCTAAAGGTCCCTGGTTCGATCCCGGGTTTCGGCAGACGATCAAGTTGCATTCCTTTTAAATTTATTTTTGAAAGTGTTCTTTTATTAAATATTTATAGCATTGAATTTCACCTAAACTGTCGAGCCGAAATAGCTCAGCTGGGAGAGCGTTAGACTGAAGATCTAAAGGTCCCTGGTTCGATCCCGGGTTTCGGCATACGATCAAGTTGCATTCCTTTTAAATTTATTCTTGAAAGTATTCATTTATTAAATATTTATAGCATTGAATTTCACCTAAACTGTCGAGCCGAAATAGCTCAGCTGTGAGAGCGTTCGACTGAAGATCTAAAGGTCCCTGGTTCGATCCCGGGTTTCGGCAGACGTTCAAGTTGCATACATTTTAAATTTATTTTTGAAAGTGTTCTAATATTAAATATTTATAGCATTGAACTTCACCTAAACTGTCGAGCCGAAATAGCTCAGCTGGGAGAGCGTTAGACTGAAGATCTAAAGGTCCCTGGTTCGATCCCGGGTTTCGGCATACGATCAAGTTGCATTCCTTTTAAATTTATTTTTGAAAGTGTTCTAATATTAAATATTTATAGCATTGAATTTCACCTAAGCTTTCGAGCCGAAAAAGCTCAGCTGTGAGAGTGTTAGACTGAAGATCTAAAGGTCCCTGGTTCGATCCCGGGTTTCGGCAGATGATCAAGTAGCATACATTTTAAATTTATTTTTGAAAGGGTTTTTTTATTAAATTATTATTGCATTGAATTTCACCTAAACTGTCGAGCCAAAATAGCTCAGCAGTGAGAGCGTTAGACTCAATATCTAAAGGTCCCTGGTTCGATCCCGGGTTTCGGCAGACGATCAAGTTGCATACATTTTAAATTTATTTTTGAAAGTGTTCTAATATTAAATATTTATAGCATTGAATTTCACCTAAACTGTCGAGCCGAAATAGCTCAGCTGGGAGAGCGTTAGACTGAAGATCTAAAGGTCCCTGGTTCGATCCCGGGTTTCGGCATACGATCAAGTTGCATTCCTTTTAAATTTATTTTTGAAAGTGTTCTAATATTAAATATTTATAACATTGAATTTAAACTCAACTGTCGAGCCGAAATAGCTCAGCTGGGAGAGCGTTAGACTGAAGATCTAAAGGTCCCTGGTTCGATCCCGGGTTTCGGCAGACGATCAAGTTGCATTCCTTTTAAATTTATTTTTGAAAGTGTTCTTTTATTAAATATTTATAGCATTGAATTTCACCTAAACTGTCGAGCCGAAATAGTTCAGCTGGGAGAGCGTTAGACTGAAGATCTAAAGGTCCCTGGTTCGATCCCGGGTTTCGGCATACGATCAAGTTGCATTCCTTTTAAATTTATTCTTGAAAGTATTCTTTTATTAAATATTTATAGCATTGAATTTCACCTAAACTGTCGAGCCGAAATAGCTCAGCTGTGAGAGCGTTAGACTGAAGATCTAAAGGTCCCTGGTTCGATCCCGGGTTTCGGCAGACGATCAAGTTGCATTCCTTTTAAATTTATTTTTGAAAGTGTTCTTTTATTAAATATTTATAGCATTGAATTTCACCTAAACTGTCGAGCCGAAATAGCTCAGCTGGGAGAGCGTTAGACTGAAGATCTAAAGGTCCCTGGTTCGATCCCGGGTTTCGGCATACGATCAAGTTGCATTCCTTTTAAATTTATTCTTGAAAGTATTCTTTTATTAAATATTTATAGCATTGAATTTCACCTAAACTGTCGAGAAGAAATAGCTCAGCTGTGAGAGCGTTAGACTGAAGATCTAAAGGTCCCTGGTTCGATCCCGGGTTTCGGCATACGATCAAGTTGCATTCCTTTTAAATTTATTTTTGAAAGTGTTCTAATATTAAATATTTATAACATTGAATTTAAACTAAACTGTCGAGCCGAAATAGCTCAGCTGGGAGAGCGTTAGACTGAAGATCTAAAGGTCCCTGGTTCGATCCCGGGTTTCGGCATACGATCAAGTTGCATTCCTTTTAAATTTATTTTTGAAAGTGTTCTAATATTAAATATTTATAACATTGAATTTAAACTAAACTGTCGAGCCGAAATAGCTCAGCTGGGAGAGCGTTAGACTGAAGATCTAAAGGTCCCTGGTTCGATCCCTGGTTTCTGCAGACGATCAAGTTGCATTCTTTTTAAATTTATTTTTGAAAGTGTTCTTTTATTAAATATTTATAGCATTGAATTTCACCTAAGCTTTCGAGCCGAAATAGCTCAGCTGTGAGAGTGTTAGACTGAAGATCTAAAGGTCCCTGGTTCGATCCCGGGTTTCGGCAGATGATAAAGTTGCATACATTTTAAATTTATTTTTGAAAGTGTTTTTTTATTAAATTATTATTGCATTGAATTTCACCTAAACTGTCGAGCCAAAATAGCTCAGCAGTGAGAGCGTTAGACTCAATATCTAAAGGTCCCTGGTTCGATCCCGGGTTTCGGCAGACGATCAAGTTGCATACATTTTAAATTTATTTTTGAAAGTGTTCTAATATTAAATATTTATAGCATTGAATTTCACCTAAACTGTCGAGCCGAAATAGCTCAGCTGGGAGAGCGTTAGACTGAAGATCTAAAGGTCCCTGGTTCGATCCCGGTTTCGGCAGACGATCGAGTTGCATTCCTTTTAAATTTATTTTTGAAAGTGTTCTTATATTAAATATTTATAACATTGAATTTAAACTAAACTGTCGAGCCGAAATAGCTCAGCTGGGAGAGCGGTAGACTGAAGATCTAAAGGTCCCTGGTTCGATCCCGGGTTTCGGCAGACGATCAAGTTGCATTCCTTTTAAATTTATTTTTGAAAGTGTTCTTTTATTAAATATTTATAGCATTGAATTTCACCTAAGCTTTCGAGCCGAAATAGCTCAGCTGTGAGAGTGTTAGACTGAAGATCTAAAGGTCCCTGGTTCGATCCCGGGTTTCGGCAGATGATCAAGTAGCATACATTTTAAATTTATTTTTGAAAGTGTTTTTTTATTAAATTATTATTGCATTGAATTTCACCTAAACTGTCGAGCCAAAATAGCTCAGCAGTGAGAGCGTTAGACTCAATATCTAAAGGTCCCTGGTTCGATCCCGGGTTTCGGCAGACGATCAAGTTGCATACATTTTAAATTTATTTTTGAAAGTGTTCTAATATTAAATATTTATAGCATTGAATTTCACCTAATCTGTCGAGCCGAAATAGCTCAGCTGGGAGAGCGTTAGACTGAAGATCTAAAGGTCCCTGGTTCGATCCCGGGTTTCGGCATACGATCAAGTTGAATTCCTTTTAAATTTATTTTTGAAAGTGTTCTAATATTAAATATTTATAACATTGAATTTAAACTCAACTGTCGAGCCGAAATAGCTCAGCTGGGAGAGCGTTAGACTGAAGATCTAAAGGTCCCTGGTTCGATCCCGGGTTTCGGCAGACGATCAAGTTGCATTCCTTTTAAATTTATTTTTGAAAGTGTTCTAATATTAAATATTTATAACATTGAATTTAAACTAAACTGTCGAGCCGAAATAGCTCAGCTGGGAGAGCGTTAGACTGAAGATCTAAAGGTCCCTGGTTCGATCTCGGGTTTCGGCAGACGATCAAGTTGCATTCCTTTTAAATTTATTTTTGAAAGTGTTCTTTTATTAAATATTTATAGCATTGAATTTCACCTAAGCTTTCGAGCCGAAATAGCTCAGCTGTGAGAGTGTTAGACTGAAGATCTAAAGGTCCCTGGTTCGATCCCGGGTTTCGGCAGATGATCAAGTAGCATACATTTTAAATTTATTTTTGAAAGTGTTTTTTTATTAAATTATTATTGCATTGAATTTCACCTAAACTGTCGAGCCAAAATAGCTCAGCAGTGAGAGCGTTAGACTCAATATCTAAAGGTCCCTGGTTCGATCCCGGGTTTCGGCAGACGATCAAGTTGCATACATTTTAAATTTATTTTTGAAAGTGTTCTAATATTAAATATTTATAGCAATGAATTTCACCTAAACTGTCGAGCCGAAATAGCTCAGCTGGGAGAGCGTTAGACTGAAGATCTAAAGGTCCCTGGTTCGATCCCGGGTTTCGGCAGACGATCAAGTTGCATTCCTTTTAAATTTATTTTTGAAAGTGTTCTAATATTAAATATTTATAGCATTGAATTTCACCTAAACTGTCGAGCCGAAATAGCTCAGCTGGGAGAGCGTTAGACTGAAGATCTAAAGGTCCCTGGTTCGATCCCGGGTTTCGGCAGACGATCAAGTTGCATACATTTTAAATTTATTTTTGAAAGTGTTCTAATATTAAATATTTATAGCATTGAACTTCACCTAAACTGTCGAGCCGAAATAGCTCAGCTGGGAGAGCGTTAGACTGAAGATCTAAAGGTCCCTGGTTCGATCCCGGGTTTCGGCATACGATCAAGTTGCATTCCTTTTAAATTTATTTTTGAAAGTGTTCTAATATTAAATATTTATAACATTGAATTTAAACTCAATTGTCGAGCCGAAATAGCTCAGCTGGGAGAGCGTTAGACTGAAGATCTAAAGGTCCCTGGTTCGATCCCGGGTTTCGGCAGACGATCAAGTTGCATTCCTTTTAAATTTATTTTTGAAAGTGTTCTTTTATTAAATATTTATAGCATTGAATTTCACCTAAACTGTCGAGCCGAAATAGCTCAGCTGGGAGAGCGTTAGACTGAAGATCTAAAGGTCCCTGGTTCGATCCCGGGTTTCGGCATACGATCAAGTTGCATTCCTTTTAAATTTATTCTTGAAAGTATTCTTTTATTAAATATTTATAGCATTGAATTTCACCTAAACTGTCGAGCCGAAATAGCTCAGCTGTGAGAGCGTTAGACTGAAGATCTAAAGGTCCCTGGTTCGATCCCGGGTTTCGGCAGACGTTCAAGTTGCATACATTTTAAATTTATTTTTGAAAGTGTTCTAATATTAAATATTTATAGCATTGAAATTCACCTAAACTGTCGAGCCGAAATAGCTCAGCTGGGAGAGCGTTAGACTGAAGATCTAAAGGTCCCTGGTTCGATCCCGGGTTTCGGCAGACGATCAAGTTGCATTCCTTTTAAATTTATTTTTCAAAGTGTTCTTTTATTAAATATTTATAGCATTGAATTTCACCTAAGCTTTCGAGCCGAAATAGCTCAGCTGTGAGAGTGTTAGACTGAAGATCTAAAGGTCCCTGGTTCGATCCCGGGTTTCGGCAGATGATCAAGTTGCATACATTTTAAATTTATTTTTGAAAGTGTTTTTTTATTAAATTATTATTGCATTGAATTTCACCTAAACTGTCGAGCTAAAATAGCTCAGCAGTGAGAGCGTTAGACTCAATATCTAAAGGTCCCTGTTTCGATCCCGGGTTTCGGCAGACGATCAAGTTGCATACATTTTAAATTTATTTTTGAAAGTGTTCTAATATTAAATATTTATAGCATTGAATTTCACCTAAACTGTCGAGCCGAAATAGCTCAGCTGGGAGAGCGTTAGACTGAAGATCTAAAGGTCCCTGGTTCGATCCCGGGTTTCGGCAGACGATCAAGTTGCATTCCTTTTAAATTTATTTTTGAAAGTGTTCTAATATTAAATATTTATAACATTGAATTTAAACTAAACTGTCGAGCCGAAATAGCTCAGCTGGGAGAGCGTTAGACTGAAGATCTAAAGGTCCCTGGTTCGATCCCGGGTTTCGGCAGACGATCAAGTTGCATTCCTTTTAAATTTATTTTTGAAAGTGTTCTTTTATTAAATATTTATAGCATTGAATTTCACCTAAGCTTTCGAGCCGAAATAGCTCAGCTGTGAGAGTGTTAGACTGAAGATCTAAAGGTCCCTGGTTCGATCCCGGGTTTCGGCAGATGATCAAGTAGCATACATTTTAAATTTATTTTTGAAAGTGTTTTTTTATTAAATTATTATTGCATTGAATTTCACCTAAACTGTCGAGCCAAAATAGCTCAGCAGTGAGAGCGTTAGACTCAATATCTAAAGGTCCCTGGTTCCATCCCGGGTTTCGGCAGACGATCAAGTTGCATACATTTTAAATTTATTTTTGAAAGTGTTCTAATATTAAATATTTATAGCATTGAATTTCACCTAATCTGTCGAGCCGAAATAGCTCAGCTGGGAGAGCGTTAGACTGAAGATCTAAAGGTCCCTGGTTCGATCCCGGGTTTCGGCATACGATCAAGTTGAATTCCTTTTAAATTTATTTTTGAAAGTGTTCTAATATTAAATATTTATAACATTGAATTTAAACTCAACTGTCGAGCCGAAATAGCTCAGCTGGGAGAGCGTTAGACTGAAGATCTAAAGGTCCCTGGTTCGATCCCGGGTTTCGGCAGACGATCAAGTTGCATTCCTTTTAAATTTATTTTTGAAAGTGTTCTAATATTAAATATTTATAACATTGAATTTAAACTAAACTGTCGAGCCGAAATAGCTCAGCTGGGAGAGCGTTAGACTGAAGATCTAAAGGTCCCTGGTTCGATCTCGGGTTTCGGCAGACGATCAAGTTGCATTCCTTTTAAATTTATTTTTGAAAGTGTTTTTTTTATTAAATATTTATAGCATTGAATTTCACCTAAGCTTTCGAGCCGAAATAGCTCAGCTGTGAGAGTGTTAGACTGAAGATCTAAAGGTCCCTGGTTCGATCCCGGGTTTCGGCAGATGATCAAGTAGCATACATTTTAAATTTATTTTTGAAAGTGTTTTTTTATTAAATTATTATTGCATTGAATTTCACCTAAACTGTCGAGCCAAAATAGCTCAGCAGTGAGAGCGTTAGACTCAATATCTAAAGGTCCCTGGTTCGATCCCGGGTTTCGGCAGACGATCAAGTTGCATACATTTTAAATTTATTTTTGAAAGTGTTCTAATATTAAATATTTATAGCAATGAATTTCACCTAAACTGTCGAGCCGAAATAGCTCAGCTGGGAGAGCGTTAGACTGAAGATCTAAAGGTCCCTGGTTCGATCCCGGGTTTCGGCAGACGATCAAGTTGCATTCCTTTTAAATTTATTTTTGAAAGTGTTCTAATATTAAATATTTATAGCATTGAATTTCACCTAAACTGTCGAGCCGAAATAGCTCAGCTGGGAGAGCGTTAGACTGAAGATCTAAAGGTCCCTGGTTCGATCCCGGGTTTCGGCAGACGATCAAGTTGCATACATTTTAAATTTATTTTTGAAAGTGTTCTAATATTAAATATTTATAGCATTGAACTTCACCTAAACTGTCGAGCCGAAATAGCTCAGCTGGGAGAGCGTTAGACTGAAGATCTAAAGGTCCCTGGTTCGATCCCGGGTTTCGGCATACGATCAAGTTGCATTCCTTTTAAATTTATTTTTGAAAGTGTTCTAATATTAAATATTTATAACATTGAATTTAAACTCAATTGTCGAGCCGAAATAGCTCAGCTGGGAGAGCGTTAGACTGAAGATCTAAAGGTCCCTGGTTCGATCCCGGGTTTCGGCAGACGATCAAGTTGCATTCCTTTTAAATGTATTTTTGAAAGTGTTCTTTTATTAAATATTTATAGCATTGAATTTCACCTAAACTGTCGAGCCGAAATAGCTCAGCTGGGAGAGCGTTAGACTGAAGATCTAAAGGTCCCTGGTTCGATCCCGGGTTTCGGCATACGATCAAGTTGCATTCCTTTTAAATTTATTCTTGAAAGTATTCTTTTATTAAATATTTATAGCATTGAATTTCACCTAAACTGTCGAGCCGAAATAGCTCAGCTGTGAGAGCGTTAGACTGAAGATCTAAAGGTCCCTGGTTCGATCCCGGGTTTCGGCAGACGTTCAAGTTGCATACATTTTAAATTTATTTTTGAAAGTGTTCTAATATTAAATATTTATAGCATTGAAATTCACCTAAACTGTCGAGCCGAAATAGCTCAGCTGGGAGAGCGTTAGACTGAAGATCTAAAGGTCCCTGGTTCGATCCCGGGTTTCGGCATACGATCAAGTTGCATTCCTTTTAAATTTATTTTTGAAAGTGTTCTAATATTAAATATTTATAACATTGAATTTAAACTAAACTGTCGAGCCGAAATAGCTCAGCTGGGAGAGCGTTAGACTGAAGATCTAAAGGTCCCTGGTTCGATCCCGGGTTTCGGCAGACGATCAAGTTGCATTCCTTTTAAATTTATTTTTCAAAGTGTTCTTTTATTAAATATTTATAGCATTGAATTTCACCTAAGCTTTCGAGCCGAAATAGCTCAGCTGTGAGAGTGTTAGACTGAAGATCTAAAGGTCCCTGGTTCGATCCCGGCTTTCGGCAGATGATCAAGTAGCATACATTTTAAATTTATTTTTGAAAGTGTTTTTTTATTAAATTATTATTGCATTGAATTTCACCTAAACTGTCGAGCTAAAATAGCTCAGCAGTGAGAGCGTTAGACTCAATATCTAAAGGTCCCTGTTTCGATCCCGGGTTTCGGCAGACGATCAAGTTGCATACATTTTAAATTTATTTTTGAAAGTGTTCTAATATTAAATATTTATAGCATTGAATTTCACCTAAACTGTCGAGCCGAAATAGCTCAGCTGGGAGAGCGTTAGACTGAAGATCTAAAGGTCCCTGGTTCGATCCCGGGTTTCGGCAGACGATCAAGTTGCATTCCTTTTAAATTTATTTTTGAAAGTGTTCTAATATTAAATATTTATAACATTGAATTTAAACTAAACTGTCGAGCCGAAATAGCTCAGCTGGGAGAGCGTTAGACTGAAGATCTAAAGGTCCCTGGTTCGATCCCGGGTTTCGGCAGACGATCAAGTTGCATACATTTTAAATTTATTTTTGAAAGTGTTCTAATATTAAATATTTATAGCATTGAACTTCAACTAAACTGTCGAGCCGAAATAGCTCAGGTGGGAGAGCGTTAGACTGAAGATCTAAAGGTCCCTGGTTCGATCCCGGGTTTCGGCAGATGATCAAGTTGCATACATTTTAAATTTATTTTTGAAAGTGTTTTTTTATTAAATTATTATTGCATTGAATTTCACCTAAACTGTCGAGCCAAAATAGCTCAGCAGTGAGAGCGTTAGACTCAATATCTAAAGGTCCCTGGTTCGATCCCGGGTTTCGGCAGACGATCAAGTTGCATACATTTTAAATTTATTTTTGAAAGTGTTCTAATATTAAATATTTATAGCATTGAATTTCACCTAAACTGTCGAGCCGAAATAGCTCAGCTGGGAGAGCGTTAGACTGAAGATCTAAAGGTCCCTGGTTCGATCCCGGGTTTCGGCAGACGATCAAGTTGCATTCCTTTTAAATTTATTTTTGAAAGTGTTCTTTTATTAAATATTTATAGCATTGAATTTCACCTAAACTGTCGAGCCGAAATAGCTCAGCTGGGAGAGCGTTAGACTGAAGATCTAAAGGTCCCTGGTTCGATCCCGGGTTTCGGCATACGATCAAGTTGCATTCCTTTTAAATTTATTCTTGAAAGTATTCTTTTATTAAATATTTATAGCATTGAATTTCACCTAAACTGTCGAGTCGAAATAGCTCAGCTGTGAGAGCGTTAGACTGAAGATCTAAAGGTCCCTGGTTCGATCCCGGGTTTTGGCAGACGATCAAGTTGCATACATTTTAAATTTATTTTTGAAAGTGTTCTAATATTAGATATTTATTGCATTGAATTTCACCTCAACTGTCGAGCCCAAATAGCTCAGCTGTGAGAGTGTTAGACTGAAGATATAAAGGTCCCTGGTTCGATCCCGGGTTTCGGCAGATGATCAAGTTGCATACATTTTAAATTTATTTTTGAAAGTGTTTTTTTATTAAATTATTATTGCATTGAATTTCACCTAAACTGTCGAGCCAAAATAGCTCAGCAGTGAGAGCGTTAGACTCAATATCTAAAGGTCCCTGGTTCGATCCCGGGTTTCGGCATACGATCAAGTTGAATTCCTTTTAAATTTATTTTTGAAAGTGTTCTAATATTAAATATTTATAACATTGAATTTAAACTCAACTGTCGAGCCGAAATAGCTCAGCTGGGAGAGCGTTAGACTGAAGATCTAAAGGTCCCTGGTTCGATCCCGGGTTTCGGCAGACGATCAAGTTGCATTCCTTTTAAATTTATTTTTGAAAGTGTTCTAATATTAAATATTTATAACATTGAATTTAAACTAAACTGTCGAGCCGAAATAGCTCAGCTGGGAGAGCGTTAGACTGAAGATCTAAAGGTCCCTGGTTCGATCTCGGGTTTCGGCAGACGATCAAGTTGCATTCCTTTTAAATTTATTTTTGAAAGTGTTCTTTTATTAAATATTTATAGCATTGAATTTCACCTAAGCTTTCGAGCCGAAATAGCTCAGCTGTGAGAGTGTTAGACTGAAGATCTAAAGGTCCCTGGTTCGATCCCGGGTTTCGGCAGATGATCAAGTAGCATACATTTTAAATTTATTTTTGAAAGTGTTTTTTTATTAAATTATTATTGCATTGAATTTCACCTAAACTGTCGAGCCAAAATAGCTCAGCAGTGAGAGCGTTAGACTCAATATCTAAAGGTCCCTGGTTCGATCCCGGGTTTCGGCAGACGATCAAGTTGCATACATTTTAAATTTATTTTTGAAAGTGTTCTAATATTAAATATTTATAGCAATGAATTTCACCTAAACTGTCGAGCCGAAATAGCTCAGCTGGGAGAGCGTTAGACTGAAGATCTAAAGGTCCCTGGTTCGATCCCGGGTTTCGGCAGACGATCAAGTTGCATTCCTTTTAAATTTATTTTTGAAAGTGTTCTAATATTAAATGTTTATAGCATTGAATTTCACCTAAACTGTCGAGCCGAAATAGCTCAGCTGGGAGAGCGTTAGACTGAAGATCTAAAGGTCCCTGGTTCGATCCCGGGTTTCGGCAGACGATCAAGTTGCATACATTTTAAATTTATTTTTGAAAGTGTTCTAATATTAAATATTTATAGCATTGAACTTCACCTAAACTGTCGAGCCGAAATAGCTCAGCTGGGAGAGCGTTAGACTGAAGATCTAAAGGTCCCTGGTTCGATCCCGGGTTTCGGCATACGATCAAGTTGCATTCCTTTTAAATTTATTTTTGAAAGTGTTCTAATATTAAATATTTATAACATTGAATTTAAACTCAATTGTCGAGCCGAAATAGCTCAGCTGGGAGAGCGTTAGACTGAAGATCTAAAGGTCCCTGGTTCGATCCCGGGTTTCGGCAGACGATCAAGTTGCATTCCTTTTAAATTTATTTTTGAAAGTGTTCTTTTATTAAATATTTATAGCATTGAATTTCACCTAAACTGTCGAGCCGAAATAGCTCAGCTGGGAGAGCGTTAGACTGAAGATCTAAAGGTCCCTGGTTCGATCCCGGGTTTCGGCATACGATCAAGTTGCATTCCTTTTAAATTTATTCTTGAAAGTATTCTTTTATTAAATATTTATAGCATTGAATTTCACATAAACTGTCGAGCCGAAATAGCTCAGCTGTGAGAGCGTTAGACTGAAGATCTAAAGGTCCCTGGTTCGATCCCGGGTTTCGGCAGACGTTCAAGTTGCATACATTTTAAATTTATTTTTGAAAGTGTTCTAATATTAAATATTTATAGCATTGAAATTCACCTAAACTGTCGAGCCGAAATAGCTCAGCTGGGAGAGCGTTAGACTGAAGATCTAAAGGTCCCTGGTTCGATCCCGGGTTTCGGCAGACGATCAAGTTGCATTCCTTTTAAATTTATTTTTGAAAGTGTTCTTTTATTAAATATTTATAGCATTGAATTTCACCTAAGCTTTCGAGCCGAAATAGCTCAGCTGTGAGAGTGTTAGACTGAAGATCTAAAGGTCCCTGGTTCGATCCCGGGTTTCGGCAGATGATCAAGTAGCATACATTTTAAATTTATTTTTGAAAGTGTTCTAATATTAAATATTTATAACATTGAATTTAAACTAAACTGTCGAGCCGAAATAGCTCAGCTGGGAGAGCGTTAGACTGAAGATCTAAAGGTCCCTGGTTCGATCCCGGGTTTCGGCAGACGATCAAGTTGCATTCCTTTTAAATTTATTTTTCAAAGTGTTCTTTTATTAAATATTTATAGCATTGAATTTCACCTAAGCTTTCGAGCCGAAATAGCTCAGCTGTGAGAGTGTTAGACTGAAGATCTAAAGGTCCCTGGTTCGATCCCGGGTTTCCGCAGATGATCAAGTAGCATACATTTTAAATTTATTTTTGAAAGTGTTCTAATATTAAATATTTATAACATTGAATTTAAACTAAACTGTCGAGTAGAAATAGCTCAGCTGGGAGAGCGTTAGACTGAAGATCTAAAGGTCCCTGGTTCGATCCCGGGTTTCGGCAGACGATCAAGTTGCATTCCTTTTAAATTTATTTTTCAAAGTGTTCTTTTATTAAATATTTATAGCATTGAATTTCACCTAAGCTTTCGAGCCGAAATAGCTCAGCTGTGAGAGTGTTAGACTGAAGATCTAAAGGTCCCTGGTTCGATCCCGGGTTTCGGCAGATGATCAAGTTGCATACATTTTAAATTTATTTTTGAAAGTGTTTTTTTATTAAATTATTATTGCATTGAATTTCACCTAAACTGTCGAGCCAAAATAGCTCAGCAGTGAGAGCGTTAGACTCAATATCTAAAGGTCCCTGGTTCGATCCCGGGTTTCGGCAGACGATCAAGTTGCATACATTTTAAATTTATTTTTGAAAGTGTTCTAATATTAAAATTTATAGCATTGAATTTCACCTAAACTGTCGAGCCGAAATAGCTCAGCTGGGAGAGCGTTAGACTGAAGATCTAAATGTCCCTGGTTCGATCCCGGTTTCGGCAGACGATCAAGTTGCATTCCTTTTAAATTTATTTTTGAAAGTGTTCTAATATTAAATATTTATAACATTGAATTTAAACTAAACTGTCGAGCCGAAATAGCTCAGCTGGGAGAGCGTTAGACTGAAGATCTAAAGGTCCCTGGTTCGATCCCGGGTTTCGGCAGACTATCAAGTTGCATTCCTTTTAAATTTATTTTTGAAAGTGTTCTTTTATTAAATATTTATACCATTGAATTTCACCTAAGCTTTCGAGCCGAAATAGCTCAGCTGTGAGAGTGTTAGACTGAAGATCTAAAGGTCCCTGGTTCGATCCTGGGTTTCGGCAGATGATCAAGTAGCATACATTTTAAATTTATTTTTGAAAGTGTTTTTTTATTAAATTATTATTGCATTGAATTTCACCTAAACTGTCGAGCTAAAATAGCTCAGCAGTGAGAGCGTTAGACTCAATATCTAAAGGTCCCTGTTTCGATCCCGGGTTTCGGCAGACGATCAAGTTGCATACATTTTAAATTTATTTTTGAAAGTGTTCTAATATTAAATATTTATAGCATTGAATTTCACCTAAACTGTCGAGCCGAAATAGCTCAGCTGGGAGAGCGTTAGACTGAAGATCTAAATGTCCCTGGTTCGATCCCGGTTTCGGCAGACGATCAAGTTGCATTCCTTTTAAATTTATTTTTGAAAGTGTTCTAATATTAAATATTTATAACATTGAATTTAAACTAAACTGTCGAGCCGAAATAGCTCAGCTGGGAGAGCGTTAGACTGAAGATCTAAAGGTCCCTGGTTCGATCCCGGGTTTCGGCAGACTATCAAGTTGCATTCCTTTTAAATTTATTTTTGAAAGTGTTCTTTTATTAAATATTTATAGCATTGAATTTCACCTAAGCTTTCGAGCCGAAATAGCTCAGCTGTGAGAGTGTTAGACTGAAGATCTAAAGGTCCCTGGTTCGATCCTGGGTTTCGGCAGATGATCAAGTAGCATACATTTTAAATTTATTTTTGAAAGTGTTTTTTTATTAAATTATTATTGCATTGAATTTCACCTAAACTGTCGAGCTAAAATAGCTCAGCAGTGAGAGCGTTAGACTCAATATCTAAAGGTCCCTGTTTCGATCCCGGGTTTCGGCAGACGATCAAGTTGCATACATTTTAAATTTATTTTTGAAAGTGTTCTAATATTAAATATTTATAGCATTGAATTTCACCTAAACTGTCGAGCCGAAATAGCTCAGCTGGGAGAGCGTTAGACTGAAGATCTAAAGGTCCCTGGTTCGATCCCGGGTTTCGGCAGACGATCAAGTTGCATTCCTTTTAAATTTATTTTTGAAAGTGTTCTAATATTAAATATTTATAACATTGAATTTAAACTAAACTGTCGAGCCGAAATAGCTCAGCTGGGAGAGCGTTAGACTGAAGATCTAAAGGTCCCTGTTTCGATCCCGGGTTTCGGCAGACGATCAAGTTGCATACATTTTAAATTTATTTTTGAAAGTGTTCTAATATTAAATATTTATAGCATTGAACTTCAACTAAACTGTCGAGCCGAAATAGCTCAGGTGGGAGAGCGTTAGACTGAAGATCTAAAGGTCCCTGGTTCGATCCCGGGTTTCGGCAGATGATCAAGTTGCATACATTTTAAATTTATTTTTGAAAGTGTTTTTTTATTAAATTATTATTGCATTGAATTTCACCAAAACTGTCGAGCCAAAATAGCTCAGCAGTGAGAGCGTTAGACTCAATATCTAAAGGTCCCTGGTTCGATCCCGGGTTTCGGCAGACGATCAAGTTGCATACATTTTAAATTTATTTTTGAAAGTGTTCTAATATTAAATATTTATAGCATTGAATTTCACCTAAACTGTCGAGCCGAAATAGCTCAGCTGGGAGAGCGTTAGACTGAAGATCTAAAGGTCCCTGGTTCGATCCCGGGTTTCGGCAGACGATCAAGTTGCATTCCTTTTAAATTTATTTTTGAAAGTGTTCTTTTATTAAATATTTATAGCATTGAATTTCACCTAAACTGTCGAGCCGAAATAGCTCAGCTGGGAGAGCGTTAGACTGAAGATCTAAAGGTCCCTGGTTCGATCCCGGGTTTCGGCATACGATCAAGTTGCATTCCTTTTAAATTTATTCTTGAAAGTATTCTTTTATTAAATATTTATAGCATTGAATTTCGCCTAAACTGTCGAGTCGAAATAGCTCAGCTGTGAGAGCGTTAGACTGAAGATCTAAAGGTCCCTGGTTCGATCCCGGGTTTCGGCAGACGATCAAGTTGCATTCCTTTTAAATTTATTTTTGAAAGTGTTCTTTTATTAAATATTTATAGCATTGAATTTCACCTAAGCTTTCGAGCCGAAATAGCTCAGCTGTGAGAGTGTTAGACTGAAGATCTAAAGGTCCCTGGTTCGATCCCGGGTTTCGGCAGATGATCAAGTAGCATACATTTTAAATTTATTTTTGAAAGTGTTTTTTTATTAAATTATTATTGCATTGAATTTCACCTAAACTGTCGAGCTAAAATAGCTCAGCAGTGAGAGCGTTAGACTCAATATCTAAAGGTCCCTGTTTCGATCCCGGGTTTCGGCAGACGATCAAGTTGCATACATTTTAAATTTATTTTTGAAAGTGTTCTAATATTAAATATTTATAGCATTGAATTTCACCTAAACTGTCGAGCCGAAATAGCTCAGCTGGGAGAGCGTTAGACTGAAGATCTAAAGGTCCCTGGTTCGATCCCGGGTTTCGGCAGACGATCAAGTTGCATTCTTTTTAAATTTATTTTTGAAAGTGTTCTAATATTAAATATTTATAACATTGAATTTAAACTAAACTGTCGAGCCGAAATAGCTCAGCTGGGAGAGCGTTAGACTGAAGATCTAAAGGTCCCTGGTTCGATCCCGGGTTTCGGCAGACGATCAAGTTGCATACATTTTAAATTTATTTTTGAAAGTGTTCTAATATTAAATATTTATAGCATTGAACTTCAACTAAACTGTCGAGCCGAAATAGCTCAGGTGGGAGAGCGTTAGACTGAAGATCTAAAGGTCCCTGGTTCGATCCCGGGTTTCGGCAGATGATCAAGTTGCATACATTTTAAATTTATTTTTGAAAGTGTTTTTTTATTAAATTATTATTGCATTGAATTTCACCTAAACTGTCGAGCCAAAATAGCTCAGCAGTGAGAGCGTTAGACTCAATATCTAAAGGTCCCTGGTTCGATCCCGGGTTTCGGCAGACGATCAAGTTGCATACATTTTAAATTTATTTTTGAAAGTGTTCTAATATTAAATATTTATAGCATTGAATTTCACCTAAACTGTCGAGCCGAAATAGCTCAGCTGGGAGAGCGTTAGACTGAAGATCTAAAGGTCCCTGGTTCGATCCCGGGTTTCGGCAGACGATCAAGTTGCATTCCTTTTAAATTTATTTTTGAAAGTGTTCTTTTATTAAATATTTATAGCATTGAATTTCACCTAAACTGTCGAGCCGAAATAGCTCAGCTGGGAGAGCGTTAGACTGAAGATCTAAAGGTCCCTGGTTCGATCCCGGGTTTCGGCATACGATCAAGTTGCATTCCTTTTAAATTTATTCTTGAAAGTATTCTTTTATTAAATATTTATAGCATTGAATTTCACCTAAACTGTCGAGTCGAAATAGCTCAGCTGTGAGAGCGTTAGACTGAAGATCTAAAGGTCCCTGGTTCGATCCCGGGTTTTGGCAGACGATCAAGTTGCATACATTTTAAATTTATTTTTGAAAGTGTTCTAATATTAGATATTTATTGCATTGAATTTCACCTCAACTGTCGAGCCCAAATAGCTCAGCTGTGAGAGTGTTAGACTGAAGATATAAAGGTCCCTGGTTCGATCCCGGGTTTCGGCAGATGATCAAGTTGCATACATTTTAAATTTATTTTTGAAAGTGTTTTTTTATTAAATTATTATTGCATTGAATTTCACCTAAACTGTCGAGCCAAAATAGCTCAGCAGTGAGAGCGTTAGACTCAATATCTAAAGGTCACTGGTTCGATCCCGGGTTTCGGCAGACGATCAAGTTGCATACATTTTAAATTTATTTTTGAAAGTGTTCTAATATTAAATATTTATAGCATTGAATTTCACCTAAACTGTCGAGCCGAAATAGCTCAGCTGGGAGAGCGTTAGACTGAAGATCTAAAGGTCCCTGGTTCGATCCCGGGTTTCGGCATACGATCAAGTTGCATTCCTTTTAAATTTATTCTTGAAAGTATTCTTTTATTAAATATTTATAGCATTGAATTTCACCTAAACTGTCGAGCCGAAATAGCTCAGCTGTGAGAGCGGTAGACTGAAGATCTAAAGGTCCCTGGTTCGATCCCGGGTTTCGGCAGACGATCAAGTTGCATACATATTAAATTTATTTTTGAAAGTGTTCTAATATTAAATATTTATAGCATTGAATTTCACCTAAGCTTTCGAGCCGAAATAGCTCAGCTGTGAGAGCGTTAGACTGAAGATCTAAAGGTCCCTGGTTCGATCCCGGGTTTCGGCAGATGATCAAGTTGCATACATTTTAAATTTATTTTTGAAAGTGTTCTTATATTAAATATTTATAGCATTGAATTTCACCTAAACTGTCGAGCCGAAATAGCTCAGCTGGGAGAGCGTTAGACTGAAGATCTAAAGGTCCCTGGTTCGATCCCGGGTTTCGGCAGATGATCAAGTTGCATACATTTTAAATTTATTTTTGAAAGTGTTCTTTTATTAAATATTTATAGCATTGAATTTCACCTAAGCTTTCGAGCCGAAATAGCTCAGCTGTGAGAGTGTTAGACTGAAGATCTAAAGGTCCTGGTTCGATCCCGGGTTTCGGCATACGATCAAGTTGCATTCCTTTTAAATTTATTCTTGAAAGTATTCTTTTTTTAAATATTTATAGCATTGAATTTCACCTAAACTGTCGAGCCGAAATAGCTCAGCTGTGAGAGCGGTAGACTGAAGATCTAAAGGTCCCTGGTTCGATCCCGGGTTTCGGCAGACGATCAAGTTGCATACATTTTAAATTTATTTTTGAAAGTGTTCTAATATTAAATATTTATAGCATTGAATTTCACCTAAGCTTTCGAGCCGAAATAGCTCAGCTGTGAGAGCGTTAGACTGAAGATCTAAAGGTCCCTGGTTCGATCCCGGGTTTCGGCAGATGATCAAGTTGCATACATTTTAAATTTATTTTTGAAAGTGTTCTTATATTAAATATTTATAGCATTGAATTTCACCTAAACTGTCGAGCCGAAATAGCTCAGCTGGGAGAGCGTTAGACTGAAGATCTAAAGGTCCCTGGTTCGATCCCGGGTTTCGGCAGATGATCAAGTTGCATACATTTTAAATTTATTTTTGAAAGTGTTCTTTTATTAAATATTTATAGCATTGAATTTCACCTAAGCTTTCGAGCCGAAATAGCTCAGCTGTGAGAGTGTTAGACTGAAGATCTAAAGGTCCCTGGTTCGATCCCGGGTTTCGGCAGATGATCAAGTTGCATACATTTTAAATTTATTTTTGAAAGTGTTTTTTTATTAAATTATTATTGCATTGAATTTCACCTAAACTGTCGAGCCTAAATAGCTCAGCAGTGAGAGCGTTAGACTCAATATCTAAAGGTCCCTGGTTCGATCCCGGGTTTCGGCATACGATCAAGTTGCATTCCTTTTAAATTTATTTTTGAAAGTGTTCTAATATTAAATATTTATAACATTGAATTTAAACTAAACTGTCGAGCCGAAATAGCTCAGCTGGGAGAGCGTTAGACTGAAGATCTAAAGGTCCCTGGTTCGATCCCGGGTTTCGGCAGACGATCAAGTTGCATACATTTTAAATTTATTTTTGAAAGTGTTCTAATATTAAATATTTATAGCATTGAATTTCACCTAAACTGTCGAGCCGAAATAGCTCAGCTAGGAGAGCGTTAGACTGAAGATCTAAAGGTCCCTGGTTCGATCCCGGGTTTCGGCATACGATCAAGTTGCATTCCTTTTAAATTTATTCTTGAAAGTATTCTTTTATTAAATATTTATAGCATTGAATTTCACCTAAACTGTCGAGCCGAAATAGCTCAGCTGTGAGAGCGGTAGACTGAAGATCTAAAGGTCCCTGGTTCGATCCCGGGTTTCGGCAGACGATCAAGTTGCATACATATTAAATTTATTTTTGAAAGTGTTCTAATATTAAATATTTATAGCATTGAATTTCACCTAAGCTTTCGAGCCGAAATAGCTCAGCTGTGAGAGCGTTAGACTGAAGATCTAAAGGTCCCTGGTTCGATCCCGGGTTTCGGCAGATGATCAAGTTGCATACATTTTAAATTTATTTTTGAAAGTGTTCTTATATTAAATATTTATAGCATTGAATTTCACCTAAACTGTCGAGCCGAAATAGCTCAGCTGGGAGAGCGTTAGACTGAAGATCTAAAGGTCCCTGGTTCGATCCCGGGTTTCGGCAGATGATCAAGTTGCATACATTTTAAATTTATTTTTGAAAGTGTTCTTTTATTAAATATTTATAGCATTGAATTTCACCTAAGCTTTCGAGCCGAAATAGCTCAGCTGTGAGAGTGTTAGACTGAAGATCTAAAGGTCCCTGGTTCGATCCCGGGTTTCGGCATACGATCAAGTTGCATTCCTTTTAAATTTATTCTTGAAAGTATTCTTTTATTAAATATTTATAGCATTGAATTTCACCTAAACTGTCGAGCCGAAATAGCTCAGCTGTGAGAGTGGTAGACTGAAGATCTAAAGGTCCCTGGTTCGATCCCGGGTTTCGGCAGACGATCAAGTTGCATACATTTTAAATTTATTTTTGAAAGTGTTCTTATATTAAATATTTATAGCATTGAATTTCACCTAAACTGTCGAGCCGAAATAGCTCAGCTGGGAGAGCGTTAGACTGAAGATCTAAAGGTCCCTGGTTCGATCCCGGGTTTCGGCAGATGATCAAGTTGCATACATTTTAAATTTATTTTTGAAAGTGTTCTTTTATTAAATATTTATAGCATTGAATTTCACCTAAGCTTTCGAGCCGAAATAGCTCAGCTGTGAGAGTGTTAGACTGAAGATCTAAAGGTCCCTGGTTCGATCCCGGGTTTCGGCAGATGATCAAGTTGCATACATTTTAAATTTATTTTTGAAAGTGTTTTTTTATTAAATTATTATTGCATTGAATTTCACCTAAACTGTCGAGCCTAAATAGCTCAGCAGTGAGAGCGTTAGACTCAATATCTAAAGGTCCCTGGTTCGATCCCGGGTTTCGGCAGACGATCAAGTTGCATACATTTTAAATTTATTTTTGAAAGTGTTCTAATATTAAATATTTATAGCATTGAATTTCACCTAAACTGTCGAGCCGAAATAGCTCAGCTGGGAGAGCGTTAGACTGAAGATCTAAAGGTCCCTGGTTCGATCCCGGGTTTCGGCAGACGATCAAGTTGCATTCCTTTTAAATTTATTTTTGAAAGTGTTCTTTTATTAAATATTTATAGCATTGAATTTCACCTAAACTGTCGAGCCGAAATAGCTCAGCTGGGAGAGCGTTAGACTGAAGATCTAAAGGTCCCTGGTTCGATCCCGGGTTTCGGCATACGATCAAGTTGCATTCCTTTTAAATTTATTCTTGAAAGTATTCTTTTATTAAATATTTATAGCATTGAATTTCACCTAAACAGTCGAGCCGAAATAGCTCAGCTGTGAGAGCGTTAGACTGAAGATCTAAAGGTCCCTGGTTCGATCCCGGGTTTTGGCAGACGATCAAGTTGCATACATTTTAAATTTATTTTTGAAAGTGTTCTAATATTAGATATTTATTGCATTGAATTTCACCTCAACTGTCGAGCCCAAATAGCTCAGCTGTGAGAGTGTTAGACTGAAGATCTAAAGGTCCCTGGTTCGATCCCGGGTTTCGGCAGATGATCAAGTTGCATACATTTTAAATTTATTTTTGAAAGTGTTTTTTTATTAAATTATTATTGCATTGAATTTCACCTAAACTGTCGAGCCAAAATAGCTCAGCAGTGAGAGCGTTAGACTCAATATCTAAAGGTCCCTGGTTCGATCCCGGGTTTCGGCAGACGATCAAGTTGCATACATTTTAAATTTATTTTTGAAAGTGTTCTAATATTAAATATTTATAGCATTGAATTTCACCTAAACTGTCGAGCCGAAATAGCTCAGCTGGGAGAGCGTTAGACTGAAGAGCTAAAGGTCGCTGGTTCGATCCCGGGTTTCGGCAGACGATCAAGTTGCATTCCTTTTAAATTTATTTTTGAAAGTGTTCTTTTATTAAATATTTATAGCATTGAATTTCACCTAAACTGTCGAGCCGAAATAGCTCAGCTGGGAGAGCGTTAGACTGAAGATCTAAAGGTCCCTGGTTCGATCCCGGGTTTCGGCATACGATCAAGTTGCATTCCTTTTAAATTTATTCTTGAAAGTATTCTTTTATTAAATATTTATAGCATTGAATTTCACCTAAACTGTCGAGTCGAAATAGCTCAGCTGTGAGAGCGTTAGACTGAAGATCTAAAGGTCCCTGGTTCGATCCCGGGTTTTGGCAGACGATCAAGTTGCATACATTTTAAATTTATTTTTGAAAGTGTTCTAATATTAAATATTTATAGCATTGAATTTCACCTAAACTGTCGAGCCGAAATAGCTCAGCTGGGAGAGCGTTAGACTGAAGATCTAAAGGTCCCTGGTTCGATCCGGGGTTTCGGCATACGATCAAGTTGCATTCCTTTTAAATTTATTTTTGAAAGTGTTCTAATATTAAATATTTATAACATTGAATTTAAACTAAACTGTCGAGCCGAAATAGCTCAGCTGGGAGAGCGTTAGACTGAAGATCTAAAGGTCCCTGGTTCGATCCCGGGTTTCGGCAGACGATCAAGTTGCATACATTTTAAATTTATTTTTGAAAGTGTTCTAATATTAAATATTTATAGCATTGAATTTCACCTAAACTGTCGAGCCGAAATAGCTCAGCTGGGAGAGCGTTAGACTGAAGATCTAAAGGTCCCTGGTTCGATCCCGGGTTTCGGCATACGATCAAGTTGCATTCCTTTTAAATTTATTCTTGAAAGTATTCTTTTATTAAATATTTATAGCATTGAATTTCACCTAAACTGTCGAGCCGAAATAGCTCAGCTGTGAGAGCGGTAGACTGAAGATCTAAAGGTCCCTGGTTCGATCCCGGGTTTCGGCAGACGATCAAGTTGCATACATTTTAAATTTATTTTTGAAAGTGTTCTAATATTAAATATTTATAGCATTGAATTTCACCTAAGCTTTCGAGCCGAAATAGCTCAGCTGTGAGAGCGTTAGACTGAAGATCTAAAGGTCCCTGGTTCGATCCCGGGTTTCGGCAGATGATCAAGTTGCATACATTTTAAATTTATTTTTGAAAGTGTTCTTATATTAAATATTTATAGCATTGAATTTCACCTAAACTGTCGAGCCGAAATAGCTCAGCTGGGAGAGCGTTAGACTGAAGATCTAAAGGTCCCTGGTTCGATCCCGGGTTTCGGCAGATGATCAAGTTGCATACATTTTAAATTTATTTTTGAAAGTGTTCTTTTATTAAATATTTATTGCATTGAATTTCACCTAAACTGTCGAGCCGAAATAGCTCAGCTGGGAGAGCGTTAGACTGAAGATCTAAAGGTCCCTGGTTCGATCCCGGGTTTCGGCAGATGATCAAGTTGCATACATTTTAAATTTATTTTTGAAAGTGTTCTTTTATTAAATTATTATTGCATTGAATTTCACCTAAACTGTCGAGCCGAAATAGCTCAGCTGGGAGAGCGTTAGACTGAAGATCTAAAGGTCCCTGGTTCGATCCCGGGTTTCGGCATACGATCAAGGTGCATTCATTTTAAATTTATTCTTGAAAGTATTCTTTTATTAAATATTTATAGCATTGAATTTCACCTAAACTGTCGAGCCGAAATAGCTCAGCTGGGAGAGCGTTAGACTGAAGATCTAAAGGTCCCTGGTTCGATCCCGGGTTTCGGCATACGATCAAGTTGCATTCCTTTTAAATTTATTTTTGAAAGTGTTCTTTTATTAAATATTTATTGCATTGAATTTCACCTAAACTGTCGAGCCGAAATAGCTCAGCTGGGAGAGCGTTAGACTGAAGAGCTAAAGGTCCCTGGTTCGATCCCGGCTTTCGGCATACGATCAAGTTGCATTCCTTTTAAATTTATTCTTGAAAGTATTCTTTTATTAAATATTTATAGCATTGAATTTCACCTAAACTGTCGAGCCGAAATAGCTCAGCTGGGAGAGCGTTAGACTGAAGATCTAAAGGTCCCTGGTTCGATCCCGGGTTTCGGCATACGATCAAGTTGCATTCCTTTTAAATTTATTCTTGAAAGTATTCTTTTATTAAATATTTATAGCATTGAATTTCACCTAAACTGTCGAGCCGAAATAGCTCAGCTGTGAGAGCGGTAGACTGAAGATCTAAAGGTCCCTGGTTCGATCCCGGGTTTCGGCAGACGATCAAGTTGCATACATTTTAAATTTATTTTTGAAAGTGTTCTTATATTAAATATTTATAGCATTGAATTTCACCTAAACTGTCGAGCCGAAATAGCTCAGCTGGGAGAGCGTTAGACTGAAGATCTAAAGGTCCCTGGTTCGATCCCGGGTTTCGGCAGATGATCAAGTTGCATACATTTTAAATTTATTTTTGAAAGTGTTCTTTTATTAAATATTTATTGCATTGAATTTCACCTAAACTGTCGAGCCGAAATAGCTCAGCTGGGAGAGCGTTAGACTGAAGATCTAAAGGTCCCTGGTTCGATCCCGGGTTTCGGCAGATGATCAAGTTGCATACATTTTAAATTTATTTTTGAAAGTGTTCTTTTATTAAATTATTATTGCATTGAATTTCACCTAAACTGTCGAGCCGAAATAGCTCAGCTGGGAGAGCGTTAGACTGAAGATCTAAAGGTCCCTGGTTCGATCCCGGGTTTCGGCATACGATCAAGTTGCATTCATTTTAAATTTATTCTTGAAAGTATTCTTTTATTAAATATTTATAGCATTGAATTTCACCAAAACTGTCGAGCCGAAATAGCTCAGCTGGGAGAGCGTTAGACTGAAGATCTAAAGGTCCCTGGTTCGATCCCGGGTTTCGGCATACGATCAAGTTGCATTCCTTTTAAATTTATTTTTGAAAGTGTTCTTTTATTAAATATTTATTGCATTGAATTTCACCTAAACTGTCGAGCCGAAATAGCTCAGCTGGGAGAGCGTTAGACTGAAGAGCTAAAGGTCCCTGGTTCGATCCCGGGTTTCGGCATACGATCAAGTTGCATTCCTTTTAAATTTATTCTTGAAAGTATTCTTTTATTAAATATTTATAGCATTGAATTTCACCTAAACTGTCGAGCCGAAATAGCTCAGCTGAGAGCGTTAGACTGAAGATCTAAAGGTCCCTGATTCGATCCCGGGTTTCGGCAGATTATCAAGTTGCATACATTTTAAATTTATTTTTGAAAGTGTTCTTTTATTAAATTATTATTGCATTGAATTTCACTTCTACTGTCGAGCCGAAATAGCTCAGCTGGGAGAGCGTTAGACTGAATATCTAAAGGTCCCCGGTTCGATCCCGGGTTTCGGCAGACGATCAAGTTGCATACATTTTAAATTTATTTTTGAAAGTGTTCTAATATTAAATATTTATAGCATTGAATTTCACCTAAACTGTCGAGCCGAAATAGCTCAGCTGGGAGAGCGTTAGACTGAAGATCTAAAGGTCCCTGATTCGATCCCGGGTTTCGGCAGATTATCAAGTTGCATACATTTTAAATTTATTTTTGAAAGTGTTCTTTTATTAAATATTTATTGCATTGAATTTCACCTCAACTGGCGAGCCGAAATAGCTCAGCTGGGAGAGCGTTAGACTGAAGATCTAAAGGTCCCTGGTTCGATCCCGGGTTTCGGCAGACTATCAAGTTGCATTCCTTTTAAATTTATTTTTGAAAGTGTTCTTTTATTAAATATTTATTGCATTGAATTTCACCTCAACTGTCGAGCCGAAATAGATCAGCTGGGAGAGCGTTAGACTGAAGATCTAAAGTTCCCTGGATCGATCCCGGGTTTCGGCAGACGATCAAGTTGCATTCCTTTTAAATTTATTTTTGAAAGTGTTCTTTTATTAAATATTTATTGCATTGAATTTCACCTCAACTGGCGAGCCGAAATAGCTCAGCTGGGAGAGCGTTAGACTGAAGATCTAAAGGTCCCTGGTTCGATCCCGGGTTTCGGCAGACTATCAAGTTGCATTCCTTTTAAATTTATTTTTGAAAGTGTTCTTTTATTAAATATTTATTGCATTGAATTTCACCTCAACTGGCGAGCCGAAATAGCTCAGCTGGGAGAGCGTTAGACTGAAGATCTAAAGGTCCCTGGTTCGATCCCGGGTTTCGGGAGACGATCAAGTCGCATAAATTTTAAATTTATTTTTGAAACTGTTCTTTTATTAAATATTTATTGCATTGAATTTCACCTCAACTGTCGAGCCGAAATAGATCAGCTGGGAGAGCGTTAGACTGAATATCAAAAGGTCCCTGGATCGATCCCGGGTTTCGGCCGACGATCAAGTTGCATTCCTTTTAAATTTATTTTTCAAAGTGTTCTTTTATTAAATATTTATTGCATTGAATTTCACCTCAACTGTCGAGCCGAAATAGCTCAGCTGGGAGAGCGTTAGACTGAAGATCTAAAGGTCCCTGGTTCGAACCCGGGTTTCGGCAGACGATCAAGTTGCATTCCTTTTAAATTTACTTTTGAAAGGGTTCTTTTATTAAATATTTATACATTGAATTTCACCTAAACTGTCGAGCCGAAATAGCTCAGCTGGGAGAGCGTTAGACTGAAGATCTAAAGGTCCCTGGTTCGATCCTGGTTTTCGGCAGCTGATCAAGTTGCATACATTTTAAATTTATTTTTAAAAGTGTTCTAATATTAAATATTTATTGCATTGAATTTCACCTCAACTGTCGAGCCGAAATAGCTCAGCTGGGAGAGCGTTAGACGGAAGATCTAAAGGTCCCTGGTTCGATCCCGGGTTTCGGCAGACGATCAAGTTGCATTCCTTTTAAATTTATTTTTGAAAGTGTTCTTTTATTAAATATTTATTGCATTGAATTTCACCTCAACTGTCGAGCCGAAATAGCTCAGCTTTGAGAGCGTTAGACTGAAGATCTAAAGGTCCCTGGTTCGATCCCGGGTTTCGGCAGACGATCAAGTTGCATTCCTTTTAAATTTATTTTTGAAAGTGTTCTTTTATTAAATATTTATAGCATTGAATTTCACATCAACTGTCGAGCCGAAATAGCTCAGCTGGGAGAGCGTTAGACTGAAGATTTAAAGGTCCCTGGTTCGATACCGGGTTTCGGCAGACGATCAAGTTGCATTCCTTTTAAATTTATTTTTGAAAGTGTTCTTTTATTAAATATTTATTGCATTGAATTTCACCTCAACTGGCGAGCCGAAATAGCTCAGCTGGGAGAGCGTTAGACTGAAGATCTAAAGGTCCCTGGTTCGATCCCGGGTTTCGGCAGACTATCAAGTTGCATTCCTTTTAAATTTATTTTTGAAAGTGTTCTTTTATTAAATATTTATTGCATTGAATTTCACCTCAACTGGCGAGCCGAAATAGCTCAGCTGGGAGAGCGTTAGACTGAAGATCTAAAGGTCCCTGGTTCGATCCCGGGTTTCGGCAGACTATCAAGTTGCATTCCTTTTAAATTTATTTTTGAAAGTGTTCTTTTATTTAATATTTATTGCATTGAATTTCACCTCAACTGTCGAGCCGAAATAGATCAGCTGGGAGAGCGTTAGACTGAAGATCTAAAGTTCCCTGGATCGATCCCGGGTTTCGGCAGACGATCAAGTTGCATTCCTTTAAAATTTATTTTTGAAAGTGTTCTTTTATTAAATATTTATTGCATTGAATTTCACCTCAACTGTCGAGCCGAAATAGCTCAGCTTTGAGAGCGTTAGACTGAAGATCTAAAGGTCCCTGGTTCGATCCCGGGTTTCGGCAGACGATCAAGTTGCATTCCTTTTAAATTTATTTTTGAAAGTGTTCTTTTATTAAATATTTATAGCATTGAATTTCACATCAACTGTCGAGCCGAAATAGCTCAGCTGGGAGAGCGTTAGACTGAAGATTTAAAGGTCCCTGGTTCGATACCGGGTTTCGGCAGACGATCAAGTTGCATTCCTTTTAAATTTATTTTTGAAAGTGTTCTTTTATTGAATATTTATTGCATTGAATTTCACCTCAACTGGCGAGCCGAAATAGCTCAGCTGGGAGAGCGTTAGACTGAAGATCTAAAGGTCCCTGGTTCGATCCCGGGTTTCGGCAGATTATCAAGTTGCATTCCTTTTAAATTTATTTTTGAAAGTGTTCTTTTATTTAATATTTATTGCATTGAATTTCACCTCAACTGTAGAGCCGAAATAGCTCAGCTTGGAGAGCGTTAGACTGAAGATCTAAAGGTCCCTGGTTCGATCCCGGGTTTCGGCAGACGATCAAGTCGCATAAATTTTAAATTTATTTTTGAAACTGTTCTTTTATTAAATATTTATTGCATTGAATTTCACCTCAACTGTCGAGCCGAAATAGCTCAGCTGGGAGAGCGTTAGACTGAAGATCTAAAGGTCCCTGTTTCGATCCCGGGTTTCGGCAGACGATCAAGTTGCATTCCTTTTAAATTTATTTTTGAAAGTGTTCTTTTATAAAATATTTATTGCATTGAATTTCACCTCAACTGTCGAGCCGAAATTGCTCAGCTTTGAGAGCGTTAGACTGAAGATCTAAAGGTCCCTGTTTCGATCCCGGGTTTCGGCAGACGATCAAGTTGCATTCCTTTTAAATTTATTTTTGAAAGTGTTCTTTTATTAAATATTTATAGCATTGAATTTCACATCAACTGTCGAGCCGAAATAGCTCAGCTGGGAGAGCGTTAGACTGAAGATCTAAAGGTCCCTGGTTCGATCCTGGGTTTCGGCAGCCGATCAAGTTGCATACATTTTAAATTTATTTTTAAAAGTGTTCTAATATTAAATATTTATTGCATTGAATTTCACCTCAACTGTCGAGCCGAAATAGCTCAGCTGGGAGAGCGTTAGACGGAAGATCTAAAGGTCCCTGGTTCGATCCCGGGTTTCGGCAGACGATCAAGTTGCATTCCTTTTAAATTTATTTTTGAAAGTGTTCTTTTATTAAATATTTATTGCATTGAATTTCACCTCAACTGTCGAGCCGAAATAGCTCAGCTTTGAGAGCGTTAGACTGAAGATCTAAAGGTCCCTGGTTCGATCCCGGGTTTCGGCAGACGATCAAGTTGCATTCCTTTTAAATTTATTTTTGAAAGTGTTCTTTTATTAAATATTTATAGCATTGAATTTCACATCAACTGTCGAGCCGAAATAGCTCAGCTGGGAGAGCGTTAGACTGAAGATTTAAAGGTCCCTGGTTCGATACCGGGTTTCGGCAGACGATCAAGTTGCATTCCTTTTAAATTTATTTTTGAAAGTGTTCTTTTATTAAATATTTATTGCATTGAATTTCACCTCAACTGGCGAGCCGAAATAGCTCAGCTGGGAGAGCGTTAGACTGAAGATCTAAAGGTCCCTGGTTCGATCCCGGGTTTCGGCAGACTATCAAGTTGCATTCCTTTTAAATTTATTTTTGAAAGTGTTCTTTTATTTAATATTTATTGCATTGAATTTCACCTCAACTGTCGAGCCGAAATAGATCAGCTGGGAGAGCGTTAGACTGAAGATCTAAAGTTCCCTGGATCGATCCCGGGTTTCGGCAGACGATCAAGTTGCATTCCTTTAAAATTTATTTTTGAAAGTGTTCTTTTATTAAATATTTATTGCATTGAATTTCACCTCAACTGTCGAGCCGAAATAGCTCAGCTTTGAGAGCGTTAGACTGAAGATCTAAAGGTCCCTGGTTCGATCCCGGGTTTCGGCAGACGATCAAGTTGCATTCCTTTTAAATTTATTTTTGAAAGTGTTCTTTTATTAAATATTTATAGCATTGAATTTCACATCAACTGTCGAGCCGAAATAGCTCAGCTGGGAGAGCGTTAGACTGAAGATTTAAAGGTCCCTGGTTCGATACCGGGTTTCGGCAGACGATGAAGTTGCATTCCTTTTAAATTTATTTTTGAAAGTGTTCTTTTATTAAATATTTATTGCATTGAATTTCACCTCAACTGGCGAGCCGAAATAGCTCAGCTTTGAGAGCGTTAGACTGAAGATCTAAAGGTCCCTGGTTCGATCCCGGGTTTCGGCAGACGATCAAGTTGCATTCCTTTTAAATTTATTTTTGAAAGTGTTCTTTTATTAAATATTTATAGCATTGAATTTCACATCAACTGTCGAGCCGAAATAGCTCAGCTGGGAGAGCGTTAGACTGAAGATTTAAAGGTCCCTGGTTCGATACCGGGTTTCGGCAGACGATCAAGTTGCATTCCTTTTAAATTTATTTTTGAAAGTGTTCTTTTATTAAATATTTATTGCATTGAATTTCACCTCAACTGGCGAGCCGAAATAGCTCAGCTGGGAGAGCGTTAGACTGAAGATCTAAAGGTCCCTGGTTCGATCCCGGGTTTCGGCAGACTATCAAGTTGCATTCCTTTTAAATTTATTTTTGAAAGTGTTCTTTTATTTAATATTTATTGCATTGAATTTCACCTCAACTGTCGAGCCGAAATAGATCAGCTGGGAGAGCGTTAGACTGAAGATCTAAAGTTCCCTGGATCGATCCCGGGTTTCGGCAGACGATCAAGTTGCATTCCTTTAAAATTTATTTTTGAAAGTGTTCTTTTATTAAATATTTATTGCATTGAATTTCACCTCAACTGTCGAGCCGAAATAGCTCAGCTTTGAGAGCGTTAGACTGAAGATCTAAAGGTCCCTGGTTCGATCCCGGGTTTCGGCAGACGATCAAGTTGCATTCCTTTTAAATTTATTTTTGAAAGTGTTCTTTTATTAAATATTTATAGCATTGAATTTCACATCAACTGTCGAGCCGAAATAGCTCAGCTGGGAGAGCGTTAGACTGAAGATTTAAAGGTCCCTGGTTCGATACCGGGTTTCGGCAGACGATCAAGTTGCATTCCTTTTAAATTTATTTTTGAAAGTGTTCTTTTATTAAATATTTATAGCATTGAATTTCACCTCAACTGGCGAGCCGAAATAGCTCAGCTGGGAGAGCGTTAGACTGAAGATCTAAAGGTCCCTGGTTCGATCCCGGGTTTCGGCAGATTATCAAGTTGCATTCCTTTTAAATTTATTTTTGAAAGTGTTCTTTTATTTAATATTTATTGCATTGAATTTCACCTCAACTGTAGAGCCGAAATAGCTCAGCTGGGAGAGCGTTAGACTGAAGATCTAAAGGTCCCTGGTTCGATCCCGGGTTTCGGCAGACGATCAAGTCGCATAAATTTTAAATTTATTTTTGAAACTGTTCTTTTATTAAATATTTATTGCATTGAATTTCACCTCAACTGTCGAGCCGAAATAGCTCAGCTGGGAGAGCGTTAGACTGAAGATCTAAAGGTCCCTGGTTCGATCCCGGGTTTCGGCAGACGATCAAGTTGCATTCCTTTTAAATTTATTTTTGAAAGTGTTCTTTTATAAAATATTTATTGCATTGAATTTCACCTCAACTGTCGAGCCGAAATAGCTCAGCTTTGAGAGCGTTAGACTGAAGATCTAAAGGTCCCTGTTTCGATCCCGGGTTTCGGCAGACGATCAAGTTGCATTCCTTTTAAATTTATTTTTGAAAGTGTTCTTTTATTAAATATTTATAGCATTGAATTTCACATCAACTGTCGAGCCGAAATAGCTCAGCTGGGAGAGCGTTAGACTGAAGATTTAAAGGTCCCTGGTTCGATACCGGGTTTCGGCAGACGATCAAGTTGCATTCCTTTTAAATTTATTTTTGAAAGTGTTCTTTTATTAAATATTTATTGCATTGAATTTCACCTCAACTGGCGAGCCGAAATAGTTCAGCTGGGAGAGCGTTAGACTGAAGATCTAAAGGTCCCTGGTTCGATCCCGGGTTTCAGCAGACTATCAAGTTGCATTCCTTTTAAATTTATTTTTGAAAGTGTTCTTATATTTAATATTTATTGCATTGAATTTCACCTCAACTGTCGAGCCGAAATAGCTCAGCTGGGAGAGCGTTAGACTGAAGATCTAAAGGTCCCTGGTTCGATCCCGGGTTTCGGCAGACGATCAAGTCGCATAAATTTTAAATTTATTTTTGAAACTGTTCTTTTATTAAATATTTATTGCATTGAATTTCACCTCAACTGTCGAGCCGAAATAGATCAGCTGGGAGAGCGTTAGACTGAATATCTAAAGGTCCCTGGATCGATCCCGGGTTTCGGCAGACGATCAAGCTGCATTCCTTTTAAATTTATTTTTCAAAGTGTTCTTTTATTAAATATTTATTGCATTGAATTTCACCTCAACTGTCGAGCCGAAATAGCTCAGCTGGGAGAGCGTTAGACTGAAGATCTAAAGGTCCCTGGTTCGAACCCGGGTTTCGGCAGACGATCAAGTTGCATCCCTTTTAAATTTACTTTTGAAAGTGTTCTTTTATTAAATATTTATACATTGAATTTCACCTAAACTGTCGAGCCGAAATAGCTCAGCTGGGAGAGCGTTAGACTGAAGATCTAAAGGTCCCTGGTTCGATCCCGGGTTTCGGCAGACGATCAAGTCGCATAAATTTTAAATTTATTTTTGAAACTGTTCTTTTATTAAATATTTTTGCATTGAATTTCACCTAAACAGTCGAGCCGAAATAGCTCAGCTGGGAGAGCGTTAGACTGAAGATCTAAAGGTCCCTGGTTCGATCCTGGGTTTCGGCAGACGATCAAGTTGCATACATTTTAAATTTATTTTTAAAAGTGTTCCAATATTAAATATTTATTGCATTGAATTTCACCTCAACTGTCGAGCCGAAATAGCTCAGCTGGGAGAGCGTTAGACGGAAGATCTAAAGGTCCCTGGTTCGATCCCGGGTTTCGGCAGACGATCAAGTTGCAAACATTTTAAATTTATTTTTGAAAGTGTTCTAATATTAAATATTTATAGCATTGAATTTCACCTAAACTGTCGAGCCGAAATAGCTCAGCTGGGAGAGCGTTAGACTGAAGATTTAAAGGTCCCTGGTTCGATACCGGGTTTCGGCAGACGATCAAGTTGCATTCCTTTTAAATTTATTTTTGAAAGTGTTCTTTTATTAAATATTTATTGCATTGAATTTCACCTCAACTGGCGAGCCGAAAATAGCTCAGCTGGGAGAGCGTTAGACTGAAGATCTAAAGGTCCCTGGTTCGATCCCGGGTTTCGGCAGACTATCAAGTTGCATTCCTTTTAAATTTATTTTTGAAAGTGTTCTTTTATTTAATATTTATTGCATTGAATTTCACCTCAACTGTCGAGCCGAAATAGCTCAGCTGGGAGAGCGTTAGACTGAAGATCTAAAGGTCCCTGGTTCGATCCCGGGTTTCGGCAGACGATCAAGTCGCATAAATTTTAAATTTATTTTTGAAACTGTTCTTTTATTAAATATTTATTGCATTGAATTTCACCTCAACTGTCGAGCCGAAATAGATCAGCTGGGAGAGCGTTAGACTGAATATCTAAAGGTCCCTGGATCGATCCCGGGTTTCGGCAGACGATCAAGTTGCATTCCTTTTAAATTTATTTTTCAAAGTGTTCTTTTATTAAATATTTATTGCATTGAATTTCACCTCAACTGTCGAGCCGAAATAGCTCAGCTGGGAGAGCGTTAGACTGAAGATCTAAAGGTCCCTGGTTCGAACCCGGGTTTCGGCAGACGATCAAGTTGCATTCCTTTTAAATTTACTTTTGAAAGTGTTCTTTTATTTAATATTTATACATTGAATTTCACCTAAACTGTCGAGCCGAAATAGCTCAGCTGGGAGAGCGTTAGACTGAAGATCTAAAGGTCCCTGGTTCGATCCTGGGTTTCGGCAGCCGATCAAGTTGCATACATTTTAAATTTATTTTTAAAAGTGTTCTTTTATTAAATATTTATTGCATTGAATTTCACCTCAACTGTCGAGCCGAAATAGCTCAGCTGGGAGAGCGTTAGACTGAAGATCTAAAGGTCCCTGGTTCGATCCCGGGTTTCGGCAGACGATCAAGTTGCATTCCTTTTAAATTTATTTTTGAAAGTGTTCTTTTATAAAATATTTATTGCATTGAATTTCACCTCAACTGTCGAGCCGAAATAGCTCAGCTTTGAGAGCGTTAGACTGAAGATCTAAAGGTCCCTGTTTCGATCCCGGGTTTCGGCAGACGATCAAGTTGCATTCCTTTTAAATTTATTTTTGAAAGTGTTCTTTTATTAAATATTTATAGCATTGAATTTCACATCAACTGTCGAGCCGAAATAGCTCAGCTGGGAGAGCGTTAGACTGAAGATCTAAAGGTCCCTGGTTCGATCCTGGGTTTCGGCAGCCGATCAAGTTGCATTCCTTTTAAATTTATTTTTAAAAGTGTTCTAATATTAAATATTTATTGCATTGAATTTCACCTCAACTGTCGAGCCGAAATAGCTCAGCTGGGAGAGCGTTAGACGGAAGATCTAAAGGTCCCTGGATCGATCCCGGGTTTCGGCAGACGATCAAGTTGCATTCCTTTTAAATTTATTTTTGAAAGTGTTCTTTTATTAAATATTTATTGCATTGAATTTCACCTCAACTGTCGAGCCGAAATAGCTCAGTTTTGAGAGCGTTAGACTGAAGATCTAAAGGTCCCTGGTTCGATCCCGGGTTTCGGCAGACGATCAAGTTGCATTCCTTTTAAATTTATTTTTGAAAGTGTTCTTTTATTAAATATTTATAGCATTGAATTTCACATCAACTGTCGAGCCGAAATAACTCAGCTGGGAGAGCGTTAGACTGAAGATTTAAAGGTCCCTGGTTCGATACCGGGTTTCGGCAGACGATCAAGTTGCATTCCTTTTAAATTTATTTTTGAAAGTGTTCTTTTATTAAATATTTATTGCATTGAATTTCACCTCAACTGGCGAGCCGAAATAGCTCAGCTTTGAGAGCGTTAGACTGAAGATCTAAAGGTCCCTGGTTCGATCCCGGGTTTCGGCAGACGATCAAGTTGCATTCCTTTTAAATTTATTTTTGAAAGTGTTCTTTCATTAAATATTTATAGCATTGAATTTCACATCAACTGTCGAGCCGAAATAGCTCAGCTGGGAGAGCGTTAGACTGAAGATTTAAAGGTCCCTGGTTCGATACCGGGTTTCGGCAGACGATCAAGTTGCATTCCTTTTAAATTTATTTTTGAAAGTGTTCTTTTATTAAATATTTATTGCATTGAATTTCACCTCAACTGGCGAGCCGAAATAGCTCAGCTGGGAGAGCGTTAGACTGAAGATCTAAAGGTCCCTGGTTCGATCCCGGGTTTCGGCAGACTATCAAGTTGCATTCCTTTTAAATTTATTTTTGAAAGTGTTCTTTTATTTAATATTTATTGCATTGAATTTCACCTCAACTGTCGAGCCGAAATAGATCAGCTGGGAGAGCGTTAGACTGAAGATCTAAAGTTCCCTGGATCGATCCCGGGTTTCGGCAGACGATCAAGTTGCATTCCTTTAAAATTTATTTTTGAAAGTGTTCTTTTATTAAATATTTATTGCATTGAATTTCACCTCAACTGTCGAGCCGAAATAGCTCAGCTTTGAGAGCGTTAGACTGAAGATCTAAAGGTCCCTGGTTCGATCCCGGGTTTCGGCAGACGATCAAGTTGCATTCCTTTTAAATTTATTTTTGAAAGTGTTCTTTTATTAAATATTTATAGCATTGAATTTCACATCAACTGTCGAGCCGAAATAGCTCAGCTGGGAGAGCGTTAGACTGAAGATTTAAAGGTCCCTGGTTCGATACCGGGTTTCGGCAGACGATCAAGTTGCATTCCTTTTAAATTTATTTTTGAAAGTGTTCTTTTATTAAATATTTATTGCATTGAATTTCACCTCAACTGGCGAGCCGAAATAGCTCAGCTGGGAGAGCGTTAGACTGAAGATCTAAAGGTCCCTGGTTCGATCCCGGGTTTCGGCAGATTATCAAGTTGCATTCCTTTTAAATTTATTTTTGAAAGTGTTCTTTTATTTAATATTTATTGCATTGAATTTCACCTCAACTGTAGAGCCGAAATAGCTCAGCTGGGAGAGCGTTAGACTGAAGATCTAAAGGTCCCTGGTTCGATCCCGGGTTTCGGCAGACGATCAAGTCGCATAAATTTTAAATTTATTTTTGAAACTGTTCTTTTATTAAATATTTATTGCATTGAATTTCACCTCAACTGTCGAGCCGAAATAGCTCAGCTGGGAGAGCGTTAGACTGAAGATCTAAAGGTCCCTGGTTCGATCCCGGGTTTCGGCAGACGATCAAGTTGCATTCCTTTTAAATTTATTTTTGAAAGTGTTCTTTTATAAAATATTTATTGCATTGAATTTCACCTCAACTGTCGAGCCGAAATAGCTCAGCTTTGAGAGCGTTAGACTGAAGATCTAAAGGTCCCTGTTTCGATCCCGGGTTTCGGCAGACGATCAAGTTGCATTCCTTTTAAATTTATTTTTGAAAGTGTTCTTTTATTAAATATTTATAGCATTGAATTTCACATCAACTGTCGAGCCGAAATAGCTCAGCTGGGAGAGCGTTAGACTGAAGATTTAAAGGTCCCTGGTTCGATACCGGGTTTCGGCAGACGATCAAGTTGCATTCCTTTTAAATTTATTTTTGAAAGTGTTCTTTTATTAAATATTTATTGCATTGAATTTCACCTCAACTGGCGAGCCGAAATAGTTCAGCTGGGAGAGCGTTAGACTGAAGATCTAAAGGTCCCTGGTTCGATCCCGGGTTTCAGCAGACTATCAAGTTGCATTCCTTTTAAATTTATTTTTGAAAGTGTTCTTATATTTAATATTTATTGCATTGAATTTCACCTCAACTGTCGAGCCGAAATAGCTCAGCTGGGAGAGCGTTAGACTGAAGATCTAAAGGTCCCTGGTTCGATCCCGGGTTTCGGCAGACGATCAAGTCGCATCCCTTTTAAATTTACTTTTGAAAGTGTTCTTTTATTAAATATTTACACATTGAATTTCACCTAAACTGTCGAGCCGAAATAGCTCAGCTGGGAGAGCGTTAGACTGAAGATCTAAAGGTCCCTGGTTCGATCCCGGGTTTCGGCAGACGATCAAGTCGCATAAATTTTAAATTTATTTTTGAAACTGTTCTTTTATTAAATATTTTTGCATTGAATTTCACCTAAACAGTCGAGCCGAAATAGCTCAGCTGGGAGAGCGTTAGACTGAAGATCTAAAGGTCCCTGGTTCGATCCTGGGTTTCGGCAGACGATCAAGTTGCATACATTTTAAATTTATTTTTAAAAGTGTTCCAATATTAAATATTTATTGCATTGAATTTCACCTCAACTGTCGAGCCGAAATAGCTCAGCTGGGAGAGCGTTAGACGGAAGATCTAAAGGTCCCTGGTTCGATCCCGGGTTTCGGCAGACGATCAAGTTGCAAACATTTTAAATTTATTTTTGAAAGTGTTCTAATATTAAATATTTATAGCATTGAATTTCACCTAAACTGTCGAGCCGAAATAGCTCAGCTGGGAGAGCGTTAGACTGAAGATTTAAAGGTCCCTGGTTCGATACCGGGTTTCGGCAGACGATCAAGTTGCATTCCTTTTAAATTTATTTTTGAAAGTGTTCTTTTATTAAATATTTATTGCATTGAATTTCACCTCAACTGGCGAGCCGAAAATAGCTCAGCTGGGAGAGCGTTAGACTGAAGATCTAAAGGTCCCTGGTTCGATCCCGGGTTTCGGCAGACTATCAAGTTGCATTCCTTTTAAATTTATTTTTGAAAGTGTTCTTTTATTTAATATTTATTGCATTGAATTTCACCTCAACTGTCGAGCCGAAATAGCTCAGCTGGGAGAGCGTTAGACTGAAGATCTAAAGGTCCCTGGTTCGATCCCGGGTTTCGGCAGACGATCAAGTCGCATAAATTTTAAATTTATTTTTGAAACTGTTCTTTTATTAAATATTTATTGCATTGAATTTCACCTCAACTGTCGAGCCGAAATAGATCAGCTGGGAGAGCGTTAGACTGAATATCTAAAGGTCCCTGGATCGATCCCGGGTTTCGGCAGACGATCAAGTTGCATTCCTTTTAAATTTATTTTTCAAAGTGTTCTTTTATTAAATATTTATTGCATTGAATTTCACCTCAACTGTCGAGCCGAAATAGCTCAGCTGGGAGAGCGTTAGACTGAAGATCTAAAGGTCCCTGGTTCGAACCCGGGTTTCGGCAGACGATCAAGTTGCATTCCTTTTAAATTTACTTTTGAAAGTGTTCTTTTATTTAATATTTATACATTGAATTTCACCTAAACTGTCGAGCCGAAATAGCTCAGCTGGGAGAGCGTTAGACTGAAGATCTAAAGGTCCCTGGTTCGATCCTGGGTTTCGGCAGCCGATCAAGTTGCATACATTTTAAATTTATTTTTAAAAGTGTTCTAATATTAAATATTTATTGCATTGAATTTCACCTCAACTGTCGAGCCGAAATAGCTCAGCTGGGAGAGCGTTAGACGGAAGATCTAAAGGTCCCTGCTTCGATCCCGGGTTTCGGCAGACGATCAAGTTGCATTCCTTTTAAATTTATTTTTGAAAGCGTTCTTTTATTAAATATTTATTGCATTGAATTTCACCTCAACTGTCGAGCCGAAATAGCTCAGCTTTGAGAGCGTTAGACTGAAGATCTAAAGGTCCCTGGTTCGATCCCGGGTTTCGGCAGATGATCAAGTTGCATTCCTTTTAAATTTATTTTTGAAAGTGTTCTTTTATTAAATATTTATAGCATTGAATTTCACATCAACTGTCGAGCCGAAATAGCTCAGCTGGGAGAGCGTTAGACTGAAGATTTAAAGGTCCCTGGTTCGATCCAGGGTTTCGGCAGACGATCAAGTCGCATAAATTTTAAATTTATTTTTGAAACTGTTCTTTTATTAAATATTTATTGCATTGAATTTCACCTCAACTGTCGAGCCGAAATAGATCAGCTGGGAGAGCGTTAGACTGAATATCTAAAGGTCCCTGGATCGATCCCGGGTTTCGGCAGACGATCAAGTTGCATTCCTTTTAAATTTATTTTTCAAAGTGTTCTTTTATTAAATATTTATTGCATTGAATTTCACCTCAACTGTCGAGCCGAAATAGCTCAGCTGGGAGAGCGTTAGACTGAAGATCTAAAGGTCCCTGGTTCGAACCCGGGTTTCGGCAGACGATCAAGTTGCATTCCTTTTAAATTTACTTTTGAAAGTGATCTTTTATTTAATATTTATACATTGAATTTCACCTAAACTGTCGAGCCGAAATAGCTCAGCTGGGAGAGCGTTAGACTGAAGATCTAAAGGTCCCTGGTTCGATCCTGGGTTTCGGCAGCCGATCAAGTTGCATACATTTTAAATTTATTTTTAAAAGTGTTCTAATATTAAATATTTATTGCATTGAATTTCACCTCAACTGTCGAGCCGAAATAGCTCAGCTGGGAGAGCGTTAGACGGAAGATCTAAAGGTCCCTGGTTCGATCCCGGGTTTCGGCAGACGATCAAGTTGCATTCCTTTTAAATTTATTTTTGAAAGTGTTCTTTTATTAAATATTTATTGCATTGAATTTCACCTCAACTGTCGAGCCGAAATAGCTCAGCTTTGAGAGCGTTAGACTGAAGATCTAAAGGTCCCTGGTTCGATCCCGGGTTTCGGCAGACGATCAAGTTGCATTCCTTTTAAATTTATTTTTGAAAGTGTTCTTTTATTAAATATTTATAGCATTGAATTTCACATCAACTGTCGAGCCGAAATAGCTCAGCTGGGAGAGCGTTAGACTGAAGATCTAAAGGTCCCTGGTTCGATCCCGGGTTTCGGCAGACTATCAAGTTGCATTCCTTTTAAATTTATTTTTGAAAGTGTTCTTTTATTTAATATTTATTGCATTGAATTTCACCTCAACTGTCGAGCCGAAATAGCTCAGCTGGGAGAGCGTTAGACTGAAGATCTAAAGGTCCCTGGTTCGAACCCGGGTTTCGGCAGACGATCAAGTTGCATTCCTTTTAAATTTACTTTTGAAAGTGTTCTTTTATTAAATATTTATACATTGAATTTCACCTAAACAGTCGAGCCGAAATAGCTCAGCTGGGAGAGCGTTAGACTGAAGATCTAAAGGTCCCTGGTTCGATCCTGGGTTTCGGCAGACGATCAAGTTGCATACATTTTAAATTTATTTTTAAAAGTGTTCCAATATTAAATATTTATTGCATTGAATTTCACCTCAACTGTCGAGCCGAAATAGCTCAGCTGGGAGAGCGTTAGACGGAAGATCTAAAGGTCCCTGGTTCGATCCCGGGTTTCGGCATACGATCAAGTTGCAAACATTTTAAATTTATTTTTGAAAGTGTTCTAATATTAAATATTTATAGCATTGAATTTCACCTAAACTGTCGAGCCGAAATAGCTCAGCTGGGAGAGCGTTAGACTGAAGATCTAAAGGTCCCTGGTTCGATCCCGGGTTTCGGCAGACGATCAAGTTGCATTCCTTTTAAATTTATTTTTAAAAGTGTTCTTTTATTAAATATTTATTGCATTGAATTTCACCTCAACTGTCGAGCCGAAATAGCTCAGCTGGGAGAGCGTTAGACTGAAGATCTAAAGGTCCCTGGTTCGATCCCGGGTTTCGGCAGACGATCAAGTTGCATTCCTTTTAAATTTATTTTGTAAAGTGTTCTTTTATTAAATATTTATACATTGAATTTCACCTAAACAGTCGAGCCGAAATAGCTCAGCTGGGAGAGCGTTAGACTGAAGATCTAAAGGTCCCTGGTTCGATCCTGGGTTTCGGCAGACGATCAAGTTGCATACATTTTAAATTTATTTTTAAAAGTGTTCCAATATTAAATATTTATTGCATTGAATTTCACCTCAACTGTCGAGCCGAAATAGCTCAGCTGGGAGAGCGTTAGACGGAAGATCTAAAGGTCCCTGGTTCGATCCCGGGTTTCGGCATACGATCAAGTTGCAAACATTTTAAATTTATTTTTGAAAGTGTTCTAATATTAAATATTTATAGCATTGAATTTCACCTAAACTGTCGAGCCGAAATAGCTCAGCTGGGAGAGCGTTAGACTGAAGATCTAAAGGTCCCTGGTTCGATCCCGGGTTTCGGCAGACGATCAAGTTGCATTCCTTTTAAATTTATTTTTAAAAGTGTTCTTTTATTAAATATTTATTGCATTGAATTTCACCTCAACTGTCGAGCCGAAATAGCTCAGCTGGGAGAGCGTTAGACTGAAGATCTAAAGGTCCCTGGTTCGATCCCGGGTTTCGGCAGACGATCAAGTTGCATTCCTTTTAAATTTATTTTGTAAAGTGTTCTTTTATTAAATATTTATAGCATTGAATTTCACCTCAACTGTCGAGCCGAAATAGCTCAGCTGGGAGAGCGTTAGACAGAAGATTTAAAGGTCCCTGGTTCGATACCGGGTTTCGGCAGACGATCAAGTTGCATTCCTTTTAAATTTATTTTGTAAAGTGTTCTTTTATTAAATATTTATACATTGAATTTCACCTAAGCTGTCGAGCCGAAATAGCTCAGCTGGGAGAGCGTTAGACTGAAGATCTAAAGGTCCCTGGTTCGATCCTGGGTTTCGGCAGACGATCAAGTTGCATACATTTTAAATTTATTTTTGAAAGTGTTCTAATATTAAATATTTATTGCATTGAATTTCACCTCAACTGTGGAGCCGAAATAGCTCAGCTGGGAGAGCGTTAGACTGAAGATCTAAAGGTCCCTGGTTCGATCCCGGGTTTCGGCAGACGATCAAGTTGCAAACATTTTAAATTTATTTTTGAAAGTGTTCTAATATTAAATATTTATAGCATTGAATTTCACCTAAACTGTCGAGCCGAAATAGCTCAGCTGGGAGAGCGTTAGACTGAAGATCTAAAGGTCCCTGGTTCGATCCCGGGTTTCGGCAGACGATCAAGTTGCATTCCTTTTAAATTTATTTTTAAAAGTGTTCTTTTGTTAAATATTTATTGCAATGAATTTCACCTCAACTGTCGAGCCGAAATAGCTCAGCTTTGAGAGCGTTAGACTGAAGATCTAAAGGTCCCTGGTTCGATCCCGGGTTTCGGCAGACGATCAAGTTGCATTCCTTTTAAATTTATTTTTGAAAGTGTTCTTTTATTAAATATTTATTGCATTGAATTTCACCTCAACTGTCGAGCCGAAATAGCTCAGCTGGGAGAGCGTTAGACTGAAGATCTAAAGGTCCCTGGTTCGATCCCGGGTTTCAGCAGACTATCAAGTTGCATTCCTTTTAAATTTATTTTTGAAAGTGTTCTTTTATTTAATATTTATTGCATTGAATTTCACCTCAACTGTCGAGCCGAAATAGCTCAGCTGGGAGAGCGTTAGACTGAAGATCTAAAGGTCCCTGGTTCGATCCTGGGTTTCGGCAGACGATCAAGTTGCATACATTTTAAATTTATTTTTAAAAGTGTTCCAATATTAAATATTTATTGCATTGAATTTCACCTCAACTGTCGAGCCGAAATAGCTCAGCTGGGAGAGCGTTAGACGGAAGATCTAAAGGTCCCTGGTTCGATCCCGGGTTTCGGCATACGATCAAGTTGCAAACATTTTAAATTTATTTTTGAAAGTGTTCTAATATTAAATATTTATAGCATTGAATTTCACCTAAACTGTCGAGCCGAAATAGCTCAGCTGGGAGAGCGTTAGACTGAAGATCTAAAGGTCCCTGGTTCGATCCCGGGTTTCGGCAGACGATCAAGTTGCATTCCTTTTAAATTTATTTTTAAAAGTGTTCTTTTATTAAATATTTATTGCATTGAATTTCACCTCAACTGTCGAGCCGAAATAGCTCAGCTGGGAGAGCGTTAGACTGAAGATCTAAAGGTCCCTGGTTCGATCCCGGGTTTCGGCAGACGATCAAGTTGCATTCCTTTTAAATTTATTTTGTAAAGTGTTCTTTTATTAAATATTTATAGCATTGAATTTCACCTCAACTGTCGAGCCGAAATAGCTCAGCTGGGAGAGCGTTAGACAGAAGATTTAAAGGTCCCTGGTTCGATACCGGGTTTCGGCAGACGATCAAGTTGCATTCCTTTTAAATTTATTTTGTAAAGTGTTCTTTTATTAAATATTTATACATTGAATTTCACCTAAGCTGTCGAGCCGAAATAGCTCAGCTGGGAGAGCGTTAGACTGAAGATCTAAAGGTCCCTGGTTCGATCCTGGGTTTCGGCAGACGATCAAGTTGCATACATTTTAAATTTATTTTTGAAAGTGTTCTAATATTAAATATTTATTGCATTGAATTTCACCTCAACTGTGGAGCCGAAATAGCTCAGCTGGGAGAGCGTTAGACTGAAGATCTAAAGGTCCCTGGTTCGATCCCGGGTTTCGGCAGACGATCAAGTTGCAAACATTTTAAATTTATTTTTGAAAGTGTTCTAATATTAAATATTTATAGCATTGAATTTCACCTAAACTGTCGAGCCGAAATAGCTCAGCTGGGAGAGCGTTAGACTGAAGATCTAAAGGTCCCTGGTTCGATCCCGGGTTTCGGCAGACGATCAAGTTGCATTCCTTTTAAATTTATTTTTAAAAGTGTTCTTTTGTTAAATATTTATTGCAATGAATTTCACCTCAACTGTCGAGCCGAAATAGCTCAGCTTTGAGAGCGTTAGACTGAAGATCTAAAGGTCCCTGGTTCGATCCCGGGTTTCGGCAGACGATCAAGTTGCATTCCTTTTAAATTTATTTTTGAAAGTGTTCTTTTATTAAATATTTATTGCATTGAATTTCACCTCAACTGTCGAGCCGAAATAGCTCAGCTGGGAGAGCGTTAGACTGAAGATCTAAAGGTCCCTGGTTCGATCCCGGGTTTCAGCAGACTATCAAGTTGCATTCCTTTTAAATTTATTTTTGAAAGTGTTCTTTTATTTAATATTTATTGCATTGAATTTCACCTCAACTGTCGAGCCGAAATAGCTCAGCTGGGAGAGCGTTAGACTGAAGATCTAAAGGTCCCTGGTTCTACTACTCTATTAATGGTTCTTTCTACTCTATTAATGGTTTTGATTCTTATTTTTGTTGTCGCGATCAAAACCGTTCTGGTGGAATTGCTGTGTTTTGTAAAAAAATTTTTGAGTTTACACTATTGGATGTTGATTTTGTCTCTGCCGAAACAATTTTATTACACAGTAAATGTTTGAATTTAGCTGTTCTATCTATTTATCGCTCCCATGCCTATTCTGTTGATTATTTCAACTCTGAGCTAAACTCTGTTTTAATTAATTTAAGACATCCCAATATTGTGATCCTTGGTGATATAAATATTAATATTTTAGGCAATGATTCTGATACTGATGAATATCTAACTTTTCATCAATTTATAATATCTAACTTGTCTATCGCAGTATGGTTTCTTAAGCTGCATAAATAAACCCACCCGAATAAATAGCTGTATCGATCATATCTTTGTCAAATCAAATACATTTACCATAAATTCTGGAATTTATATTACTGATATAAGTGACCATTACTTAACTCTCTGTAAATTATCCAGTTCTATTTTACCTATAAAAGTACCTCCCAATAGTAATATAATGCATATTAACTATAATCAAGTCTATAATTACTTATCTACTTATAATTTTAATAACTAGGGGGCTCTGCCCCCTAGTTGTCTGCTTAGTAAATGATCATTTAAAATCGAAACTTTTTATCTCTCTAACTTATCAATAATTTAATGCGGACCATTACTACAAAAATATCAAAATAAAACTGTTACTAAAATATTGCTTTTTAGTTTACCAATAGTTTAACCGAAATGTTTTCAAAAATATCCAGCAAGTCTACTAATTATCATCAACCATCTTAGAGAAAAAAATGCCATTAAAAAACTTTTAAATTTATGAAATGCACGTGTGTATCTAGTGAATCATTGGGAATAAGAAATCATACTCATAAAAATAATCGCCTGGTTCTCTAGTGAAAGACCAGAAAGAGAAGAAAAAATTGAAACTTGGTATCTTAATAATTATAAAACTAATTCGAATTTTTTGAAAAACGAAACGCCAATCCTTCTATAAAAAATAATTGTATGCGTGTTTAAAATATCATAGTTCTACTGTTATTAGTTTTTCTATTACAACGAGAAAACCGAAAAAGGGTAAAAATTTTCGGAACTTTAGAATTTAATAATTCCAAAAATAATTCGAAATTCGAAAAAAGGGCGACGAGGTGCAAAACTTCATACCTAAGAGTATGTGTCTGCACAAAATCATGTTTCTGCTGTAAATAGATTTTGCTGGGGGTGAACTCGCAGCCGAAAAAAATAATTTTCGACTTTGACATTAAATAATTCCAGAACTATTGATCTAATTAATTAGGTTTGGGAACTTAAATGATCATCATGCATTTGTCTACCAATGGTCAAAATTGCATAATATTCCTTCAAATAGTTTTTGCTTAGTGAGAGTTTATAGTGGTCAAAAATAAAATTTTCAAAATCAGCGGCGGCGGCGGCGGCGGTGACGGCGGCGGTCACTGTTACTTTTTTTTAATATAGAGAGACAATCATTATGATGGTTTGGATCAACAATACCAAAAGCTCTGTTTTACTTTAAATAATATAAAAAACAATTTTAAATTCCCTTTAAGAAAAAATAAGCATAAAAGTGATTGGATAAATAATGATATTTTAATTCTTATTCGTAGAAAAGAAAAGCTCTATAGAAAAGTTCGTAAATATCCTTTGGATATTATGTACGGACTCGCTTATCGCACTTATGTATCTGAACTTAAACGTATAATCAAAGCAACAAAATACAACTACTTCAAAAACAAATTCCAAAACTTTAACTCGACCAAACAGAAGTGGAATTTCATAAATAAACTTTGCCACACAAGTAAACCTCCTGTTTTACCTAACCATTTAATCGACTCTGACTCGGCAAGTCAATTCAACAATCAGTTTAATTACAGTACTGCTGTTTCTTCTGTTGACAATAGTAACAAATGCATTTTATATTTATCACCGAGCCTAAATTCATTTGTATTTCTGCCTTTACAAGATTATGAAGTTACTGACATTTTAAACTCTTTAACTAATATTGACTGTGGATTATGATGGTATAAACTTAAAACTACTTAAAATGTTTGCAATAAATAACATTAATTTTATTTCTAACTTTATAAATCAATCATTTATATCATCTGAGTTTCCCGATTCACTTAAAAAAGCCACCATAACTCCAATATATAAATCAGGTAATAAAAATATATTGTCTAATTATCGCCCAATTTCCATCTTACCTTCCTTTTCTAAAATCATCGAAAAAACTTTATCCATTAAAATGTATAGGGTGGGTTGGGGTAAAATGGGTCAATTTTAAGGTACCTTCACATTCAAAGTTTTATTTCATCAAAACTATTACTTTTTAATGATTTCTTTTAATTGGATCTTGACACTACAATCCTTGAGAACATTTTCATCTAATTTTATCAAATATTTTTTAGTCATAAGTTGCTTAAACTTAGCATCAAAAGTAATGACCTATTTTACCCCAATGTGGGGTAAAATGGGTCTCATTGCAAAAAGATGTCAAAAATATATTTATTACTAAATATACATGAAAGTAAGAAAAAGGGCAATCGGCTAAGCCGTTTTTGTATGAAAAAATTTGTTTTAAGTTGCACTTTAATGAAATTGTAAAAGTTCGAAGTTAATGAACATTGTTCAAATTTAGCAATTAAAATACTTCGTTTGGATAAAAAAAATAAACTTGTATGACAGTTCAATGTATATTTGAAGGAAATAAGTTAAAAACATTGTTTGAATTAATACAGAAGGCCTCCGAACTATGACCCATTTTACCCCAAGTACAAAATATTGTTATAAAAGATAAAATATTTTATATTTTTCTAAGCTGATTGGCTTGAAATGTCTCTCAGACTTTCTTTTATGGAAAAATATTACAAAAGTATGCTGTAATTTATTACAATATATAGATATTTTGGAAGTTAGTAAACCCTGTTTTTTTGATGACATCATTTACGGTTCAAATTAAATATTTTTTCAGTCCTCAAAATCATAAATATTAACTTTTGACAGTCGAAAAATATTGCCAACAGATAAAAGATAATAATACAAAAAATGAGCGAAAATTATTCAATTTAAATTTGATTTATATCGAGTTAATTAAAACTGACCCATTTTACCCCAAGACCCACTTTACCCCAACCCACCCTAACTTTCTGAATAATATTGAGTTTTTTGCATCAAATCAGCATGGATTTATTAAAGGTAGAAATACTGAATCGGCTCTTTTAGAATTCAACAAATTTCTCTATAATAGTATTGATAATAATAAAAAAAATTTGCACTTTTTTTAGATATATCCAAGGCTTTCGATAATGTTAATCATTCTTTATTAATTTTGAAATTGGAACACGCAGGTTTTAGAGGAAATATATTAAATTGGTTCATATCATACTTATCCAATAGAAAACAACGAGTAAAAGTGAGGGACACACTAAGTATTCTATTTCAAATCGTGGCGTGCCACAAGGATCCATTTTGGGCCCCCTTCTTAATTTTTATTAACGACTTCTGTAAATTAAAACTTTTTGGTAAAATTATAACTTATGCCGATGACTCCGTGTTACTCTATTCCTGTGAAAACCTTTTGGAACTTCAATCACAAATTGAAACTGACCTTATAGAAATCAGAAAATGGTTTTCTGACTGACATCAAGTAATCTTAATATTAAATTTCACTCCGATCTCTGTCATAGTTATTTTAATTGCGATTGTGAAACACTAGAACAAGTTCATGGTATAAAATATTTAGGCTTAATAATAGATTCAAATTTAAAATGGAAAACTCATATCAAAGAGCTGGTAAAAAAATTGCGTTTTGTTTTGTGTAAATTTTACCACCTCAAAAATAATATTGGTGTGTCTTTTCTTAAAACTATTTATTATTCTTGGTTTTATTCCTTAATTAATTATGGTGTTATCATTTGGGGTGGTGAATAAAGATCCAATCTTCAACCAATAATTTCAATTCAGAACAAAATATTTAAAATTCTAAATACTCAAATCAGCCCCAATAATTTTAGATCCCTTAATTTACTCTCCTTTCGACATAATGCATACTTCCGTATCATACTTTATATTTTTCGCCATAGTTATTTGTGTGATTTTAGAGAAAGAACTTATAATTCTAGATCCCATTCAAACTTATCAGATTCCTAAATTTTCCAAGGATATCTCTCTATTCTAAAAAAAAGTTTTCAGTGAACGGTTTCCAGAGAAAGGCTTTTTAATTACTGAACCGAATGACACATATATGGTATCAAAATGTCCGGATTCTTTCCGGATTTCCGAGTAAGCCCTTCGATTTTTCAAAAAAATTCTCAATTTTAAAATATTTCCATTTTTTTAGATAACGGATAAGGTCGCAGTTATAAAGCAAGTACTGTCAACCAAATTATTATGCATCCAATCACAACGTCCGATTGACGCTTTATTTTAAGATGAAACATGTTTTTTCACCTTTTAAAAAAGTACTTTCTTGATGAAATATCACTCAAAGACTGATAAAAACATATTCTAAAAACTTACATGAAAGCCATTTTATACTAAAATTTCACACTTTTTGTCCAATATTTATAATTTTTAGTCTGATTTTATCGAAATTAATTGTAAACATAGTGATGTTTTGTCTCTTATTGTTTTCAATTGCTTAAACGGTATTGTTTAACAAGTCTGGGTTTAAAAAAAATATGAATGATAAACACTAGGCATATTATACTATCGAGTTACTTTAAAATAATATTTTTTGTTTGGTCCGAATATTGATAAACAATTAGAATTAGTCATTTTTATAATCATAGATTAAAAATAATTAAGATGAATATTTTTAAAAACATTTCGTTTAAATTTTTGATAAGTTCGAGTTAATATACAGGGTGTATCTGAAATGGTGCAACAAACTTTCAGGGATGATAGTACTCATCAAGACGAACAAGAATCGGTATAGAAAGGGGGTCCCAAGCCAAATCTCAGGGAGTTAAAAATGGAGCGACACCCCAAAAAATCATTGAAAAATTCGATTTGTAGAACAACTACTTTTGGTAAAAACTTAAATATGGTCTCAAAAATTGTGGTTTAATATGATCTTTCAAATAACCTCAAAAGTCTTCACTTTAAAATTTTTTTTATTATGAAAAATGTTAAAAACACATAAAATGTGAAAACTCAGCCAAAACCTTATTTTGTATTTCGAAATCCTTTCTTTTGATTTGATAATCTGAAAGATCATAGTTGAAAACCCTTAAGTCCAAAGTTTCACGTAAATACAATCAATATTAAACGCTTGAGATCCTTTTAAAGTTTGTTTTTTGGGTGCGCAAGCAGTTTTTTAGAGCTGTTTCCAGAACAGCTGTTAGCGCAAGCAAAAAACAAACTTTAAAACAAAAAAAAAACTTCCTGATCTATATTTTCACCTCATTTGAAGCAAAATCATTTCAATTTTGCCCAGCTTTTTGCCAATTTTTTAATTTATTAAATTGTGTTTGGTTTTTCCTTCTTTGTTAATCAATTCATGTAAGATTTTATTTTTAGGTAGCCTGAACGGGATTTCTGAATTTATCCCCTTGGCTACTAATATGTTCTTAATTTCTGTATTTGTTTTCTGTCCTTGTGAATAAAGATTATTATTATTATTATTATTATTATTATTATTATTATTATTAAAAAAGGTTGTGAAGTGGAGATTGTTAGATGAACTGTGTCAGGCGCGCCGAGAAGGGAAGTAGACACTTGGTTTTCGTTTTTTTTCTCATGAAAAGACAGCATAAAAAACATGATCTGTCGGCAAATAGCGAAAACCACCCTTCCCTACTATGTGCTTGCGTAATATTTAGAGCCCCTTTAAAAAAATTACTAAAAATTTTCTTTTTATTATTACATATTTGGCATTTTCTAATACATATTTTGCTAAAATAAACACATATTGTATGTACATATTTTGGATTTTTAATTACATATAAATCACAGCCCTAGTGATAACGTATTTAAAAATTGCAATTTTATTTTTATTTACAAAGAATATAAAATTAAAATGGTAAGACAACAAACAGAGTACATTTTTATCTTAATTTCAAACAGAAAATAGAACATAAATATCAAAAACAGATCTAAAAGAACTATAAAAATTATGACTCAAAGCCGTTATTTACCAAATACAAATTAAGTCGACCAACTACAGGCGTAAGCCCAGCAAGGCTGGTCCAGTCCACTCAAACCACCGGAATCCCAGTATCTCTCAATTCTCCTCTTAAACTCGTTCACCCCACTTGAATTTACAACCGTTTCAGGCAACGCATTCCATCTATCCACTACCCTATTAAAAAAATAATGCTTTCTACAATCCGTCTTAAATTTTACTTTATTCAATTTGAAATTGCGACCCCTTGTTCTATTACCCGTATTGAAATCTAGTCCCTCTGTGTCCCCTTGCTTTACCATTTTAAAAAGTTGAATCAAATCCCCTCTAATCCTTCTTTTCTCTAGAGTGAACATATTTAGCTTCTTTAATCTTCCCTCATAACTTAAACTGGATATACCCTTGACCATTTTAGTAGCCCTATGCTGAACCCTTTCAATTGAATCAATATCTTTTTTTAAGTATGGAGACCAAAACTGAACAGCATACTCAAGATGAGGTCTCACCAAGCCTCTGTATAGTGGCAAAATAATATCCTCGGACCTTGAAGAAACAGTTTTTTAATGTATCCCAATATCCTATTAGCATTTTTACTAGCAGATGAACACTGATGAACCCATTTAAAGTCCTCATTTACTATGCCCTGTTAAATATCACTAAGCAGATTTTGACTTACCTACTGAATAATAGAAATTTATCCAATTTTTTATATCATTAATGAAACAGTAGGGGAGAGAGGGGCACCTTGGGACACTTTTTATTAAACTATTTTTCTTATTTTTTTATACAATGGTATTTATTAAAACATAGCAAGTAAAATATATTATATATGGTCCTTTACGAACCTAATAAAACAATATCCATCCAAATATCTCTTTTAGAGAATTCATAAAATTTTTAAAAAACCTCATTAATGTCCCAAGGTCTTATCTTAGGACACTTTCAATAATAGCACAAAAATTAAAATTATTATTTTGAAAAAAAAAATACAAAAATAATAAAAAAGCTATGTTTAATAATCATAAATTAGACATCCAACATATTTTTAAATCCAAATTTTTCCGATTTCCTGACTTTTTGGTTTACTTCTAGAAAAATTTTTGCATCAATTTTTAAATTACAATCTTCTTCTTTCTTAAATTATTTATTTCTTTCAATAAAAACTTACTTTGTTACTCATGAAATGTTTCAGGTATCTTTTACCATGTCCCAAGGTCCTCACACCTGAGTGTCCCAAGGTGCCCCACCTTGAGGCTTTGGATATTAACTTAATCATTCTTTTAGGTTTAACAATAAATTTTCTTTTCTAAAATACTATTAGATACTTTTCTCTGAATACAATTACAAAGACAAAAATATATTTATTTTATTTCAAAAATTCTTTTGAAACTACAAGTGATTGTAACTTTGCAGAATGAAAAACAAGAAAAGTGAAATAAATAATTTTCTAGACGCACCAAATATTCCAAAACACGTTGAGAGGAGTAGATTTTAATCTAATTTATTAGCACCTACAAGCACCAGTTCATAACTATAAAATTGTGTCTAAAAACTCGAGTGTCCCAAGGTGCCCCATGCCCCACTCTCCCCTATAACTCACTGGTTCCCATAGTGGGTGAGGGCGTTGACTACTTTTTAACTCTTGCTTAATGTCATTTTTATGGAGAAAAAAACATTAAGAAACCCAGGTAATAGTAGCTTAAATTCCCTTTTTAGCATGTCGAAATTCAAAAAATTTCCTGGGGGAGGACTCTCAGGCCCCCCTTATATTTAGGGATTGAGTTATAAATAATTTTTATAACTTAAGATGACAAGTAAAGATAAGACTTAAGATACACAGTAAATTTTTAGTAGGATTTACCAAATTCCCTTTCGACATAGACAAATATTTCAGTTCATTCAGAATAAGGTAAAAATTATTAAGGTTAAAATTAAATTGCAAGATGCATAGAAAACTTAACTTTGCAATACTGTCCAAACTAGCTTTTTAATTTTTTATCTTGTTTGATTGTAAATCGAAGTATTTTTATTACAAAATGTTTGTATAAAATTAGATAAAAAAGTAGGCAAATTAGAGGCAAAAGTTTTTAAGAGGCGGTGGAAAACTTTCTTCTGGAAAAGTGGGCGGTAGTCCCAAAAGTCATACTATCACACATGAAAAGTTAATCTAGTTTAAGTGCTAATCTATCTTAAGTCGAACATGTCTGAACGAACATCTAAGATTTAATGTAGTTTAACTTTAAGCTAGTTTCCCGAACTCTCTTATAAACTAGTTTAAGTTACTGTGGTGCCATCTACTAAGAAGAAAACAAACTACTACAAACTACCAACCTTTTTTATTTGATATTACATTGGCACAATCGCTATTAAATTAAATATATTTTTGAAATTAAATATATTTCGATAAAAAAACTTGACAACACAAGAAGAAAAATTGGTATTCTGCAAGTAAAAGTCCAAAGTAAAAAAGTTGTTTTAGGCTTAAGAGACGAGTTCTTGGACGGCCGCCATTTTTTACTCGTAGCACCAAATGGTTTGAGATAGTTGTAGTGTAAACAATTAAAAATAAGACAGATTAAGTTAAGCTATCTTAACTTCTCTCTTAAGTTAAACTAGATTAACTTTTCATGTGTGAACGTAGTATTAGGGAACCTACGGTATAACTTAATAAAGTCGACTTTGCAACTTAACGATATTTATGATAGCTGACACCCTTAACAGCTTGGCGATACTTTCAATTCAATTTCAATTTCAATTCAATTTTTTATTTGCACACATACATTATTTACAATTGAAGCTATTACACTTTGGGGATTAAAAATCCCATTAAAGTGAAAAAAATATTTAAATATGCATGGATAGGAAAAACAAAATTTAAGAAAATACAAGAAATAAAATAAGAATTATAGATTGGCAAAGGTGTCAGTTGTACATAATAAACACCCAAAATAATTAAAAAGAGATACTTGAAAGTCATAAGACATTTACAATATAAAAAATAATATTTGTACAAGACAGCACAAGGAAATATTAAGGAGCAGGTACATTTTCAGATGTAAATAAAAATTGCTTTAACATTTTTTTAAAAATAGTAACCCTTGGTGCAGTTTGAATATCTAATGGTAAACTATTAAAATATTTAGGTGCTAGGTAAAAAAAATATTTATGAAAAATTTGTTTATTGGATTTGGGAATATTATAAATAATACAAGGTCGTCTGGGATTAACAAAAGTTTTCATTGAGCATAAATTCGGATTTTGAAACAAATTGTAACAATTTTTGTAAAAGATTAAATGTTTAAGGGGAAGAATATCTAGATTTTTATAGGAAAAAAATGTGATGCTATGATTAGTGGAATGTAAAATTATTTTAACAAATTTTTTCTGAAGGTTTTCAATTATTTGTATAGTAGTTATGTAATCACCCCCCCATATTGATAAACCGTAATAAATCCTGGGATGAACCCAGGCATAATAAAGTTTTTTTAGAAATTTCGAATCAACGTTATCTTTTAGATGATAGAATTTATATAACAAAAATCTCAACGTATTAGACAAAAAACTTACATGTGATTTCCATTTGAGGTTAGAGTCTATTTGAAGGCCTAAGTACTTTATCGTTTTAACACATTCCAGTTCTACACAGTTGCATAAAAATAAGTTGGAACAAGCTGCGTCATGGTATATAAGATAAAAAGGATTTTCTCTTGCTGTTAGACTGAAATAAATATACTTTGTTTTTTCAACATTAATTCTTAAATCATTTACATAAAACCATGTTCTTATTTTGTTAAGGTCATCTTGAATTTTATTATTTAAATCATCTTTGTCGTGGCCAGAGTAAAGAAGGGTTGTATCATCTGCAAAACATATAATGTCACCATTTAAATTTAAGGTAAGCAAATCATTTATGTAGATTAAAAATAAAAGTGGGCCTAATACAGAACCCTGGGGTACTCCTTTTGTAAGTGACGATGGTTGACTAAGACAATTTTTAATTTTAACAATTTGTTTACGGTTATTTAAATAGGATTTTAAAAAATTGTGACATGAACCTCGAATTCCATACGAATACAATTTGTCTAATAAAATATTATGATTAACGGAATCAAAAGCTTTTGAAATATCTAAGAAAATTGCTAATGTATAGTTATTTTTATCAATGCTACTGTAAATAAATTTAGTGAATTTAATGAGAGCAAGTTCAGTATTACGATGGGGTAAGAAACCAAATTGATTAGGTGAAAAAAAATTAAGATTTGCAAAATAGTTTAGCAGTCGTATTTTTACACAGTGTTCAATAATTTGGGAAAATATGGTGAGGACTGAGATGGGTCTATAGTTAGAACAGTCATTAATATCACCTTTTTTGTAAACAGGTGTTACAATTGCAATTTTTAGGAAGTCCGGAAATATACCTGCTTTTATTATATTGTTAATTTGTAACGTTAGGTAATTAGAGTGGTATGTAGAAAGTATTTTAAAAACTCTGACATCAATATTGTCTATTCCACCACTTTTCCTGTTACTCAAACCATTAATATAATTTATAATTTCAGACTCCTGAATATCAAAATAAGCATAAGAATTTGGATAGCTAGTGACATATTTCATGTAACTGTTATCCAGGATTTTAACCAAAGAATTTATTGAAAAATGATTATTAAAGTCATTTGCCATTTGAATATCTGAGTTGTAGGAATTACGAAGTGTAGTTTCAAAAGGTTTATTAGTTATTTCATTTATAAGCTTCCATTGTTCTCGTGGAGTTTGACAGTCAATAAAACGCTGAAAAAAGTACTCCTTTTTGGCAAATTTAATTTTTGATTTTAGGAGGGAGACCGTAGATTTGTAGGCTATTTTGTAAAAATTATCTCCCGGATATCTTTGTATCTTGCTAAAAAGTTTGTATTTAGATTTGATAATATTTAGTATTTCATCATTAATCCAAGGATTGTGGGGTTTAAATTTCGTTTTAGATAAAGACTTAAAAGTGAAGTTATTAGTAATGGAAAGAATTTTGTTGTAAAAGTTATTAAACAGTGACAAATTAAGTGACAAATAACGGAATTGTACCAAATTTCATTAAAATATCTTCCGGGCCGTGGTCCGTTTATAAAAGAGGACGTTTCGTCTGCAGCTACGGCAGACATGATCAACTACTGCAGAACCAACGATAGTAAGAGGGTCACGTGCTTTTGACAGACGGAATTATTTCGAAGGGGAGAAACTGAACGAAAGAGGAGGAGATATTTGCTTGCTCTCACTAGAAGCCGTTTTGTCTTTTATTTTCCAGTTTCATTGGAAGCTGAGGTGAGTTCACTTGTTTACGATTACCTTGTCTCCTTTCCGACTCTATTCATCAGGTGGTCGATCTGTCGTTGCCCGACGGTGCGATTTAGGGATATGTCTCCCCAAAACCCGAGAACGCATCTTAGATTCGAATAGAACTGAATAGTAAAAGACAAAACAGCTTCCAGTGAACAAGCAAATGTCTCCTCTTTCGATCAGTTTCTTCCTTTCTCCCTTTCGAAATAATTCCATCGTCTGTCAAAAGCACGTGACCCTTTTGCTATCGTTGGATCTGCAGTAGACAAGACTGCAGATGCAGAGCCGAATATATGAAGAGTCGAAGAAAGCTAAAGCTGACAGTGTCAAGTGGTAGATCCCGTGAAAATAGTCTCATTGGTCAACGTCGCGGAGAGGCTTGATTTTAGAGTTTCAGATTCAGAGGGCGGGGTGCCAAATCCCTGTCTTCTTTGCGACTAAAAAACACCGGCATAATTTTAATCACATGGAAGAGGGGCTGTCAATCTCACGGATTCGGCATCCCGCCCTCCGGAACTCTAAAATCAAGCCTCTCCGTGACGTTGACCACTGATACTCTTTTCACTGGATCTACCGCGTGATACTGTCAGCGTCCTCCAACTCTGCAGTCTTGCTGATGATGTCTGACGGTGACGTAGCTGCAGAAGAAACGCCCTCTTTTTCAAACGGACCACGGTCCAAGAGCCTGGAAGATCATGGTTATACTAGTGATAACCTTGCTGGAAGATATTTTAATAAATTCTGACCGTGTAAGCCTACAATATTTTACTGTACCAAAACTGTTATAATTTTTAAAGAAACTCCATTACGTATTAGTAAATGGGGAAACATTCTAGTTCTTCGTAAAGGAAAATTGGAAACGCAACCCCTCAGAACTAGGGTTCTAAATATCTATGAAGGAATCGATACCAAGGAATCAAACCCTTGAAAAAATCGATTCTAGCAGGAATCGAACCTAATTTTCTATATAATATACTGTTTATTATTACAAGTTTCTTCACTAATTAATTAGCATTTTGATAATTAATTAGTATTTTGCAGCAGGAATCGAATCTTAGGAGTCGTACTTAATTTTTTAATTTTAATAATTTTGTTCATTAATTAGTATTTTGATAATTAATTAAAATTTTGCTGGTTATTTATTAAATAAATAATAATTACTAATTATCTTTGATTTTGATTGAAATAGATAAGTTCGATTCCACTTTTTCGATACTGGCCCTAAGGAATATATTCTAGGTTGGAATCGAATCCAAGAATCGAACCTCAGGAATCGATTCCGGAATCGAATCGAACGATTTTTTAAATCCCTACTCAGGACCTGGTTTTTTTAAGGTGGTATGGGAGGCTGAATAATCCGGGGCGGAAACTGGCACTTGACTCTTTAAGACCAAATTAAAAGCGACACATTTAATAACAAAGCATTTATTAGATCAAACCAAAAAGATCTAAAACTTCAGTTAAGCTCAATCGTAATTTTTCAATAAGCCCTAAAATAAGCTTAAAATAAGTTAGGCATTGTATTACCCTCAAACCTGCTTTTGTGCAGTGAATAGGGACCGCATAAAAGAAATAGCATAAAACTTTGAGAGTAGCTATGAAAAATAGTTTTCGCAACACAATTAAAAATACTTTTTTTAAGCGGTGAATAGGGACCGCATAAAAGTCCCTTAGCATTGAAAAACTCTTTATATTCGGACCGTAACAAAATCTCCACCCTTCAGCTAAATTGAGAAACCGTTTCTATACTTACCGTAACTTTTTCAGTTACCAAAGTAGTCGGCGAAGATCATTATTAATAATGCCCAGAGTGGAGGCGAGCAAAGGGATAAATTCCATTGATAAATGCCATTGAATTTATCACATTGCCCTCCTCACTTCGGGCATTATTAATAATGTCCGATTTATCACATTACCTGTAACATATACAGGGTGTCCCATAAATAATGGGTCACACTTCTATGGGGGATAGTAGACACCTAGACGAGTCAGAATCACATAGGATTTGGGGGTCCCAAACCAAATCCCAGGGAGTTAAAATGGAGCGACACCCCAAAAAATTATTGAAAAATTCAATTTGTAGAACTACTATTGGTAAAAATTAAATTATGGTCTCAAAAAGTGTGGTTTAATATGATCTTTAACCATTATCTCAAAATTCTTCTTTTTTAAATTTGTTTTATTATGAAAAAAGTTAAAAAACCACAAAAAAATGTGAAAATTCTGCCAAAACCTCATTTTGTATTTCGAAATCCTTTCTTTTGAATTTATAATCTGAAAGATCATAGTTGTAAACCCTTAAGTCCAAAGTTTCACGTAAAAACCATCAATATTAAACGCTTGAGATCCTGTTAAAGTTCGTTTTTTGGTGGCGCAAACTGGTGTCTTATAGCAGTTTTCAAAACGGCCGTTTGCGGACGCTACAAACGGACTTAAACCATGCTTTCACAGAATCTCAAGCATTTAATATTGATGATTTTTACGTGACACTTTGGACATAAGGGTTTCCGACTATGATCTTTCAGATTATTAAATCGAAAGAAAGGATTTCGAAATACAAAATAAAGTTTCGGCAGAGTTTTAATTAATTAAGATAATTTTAAAGATCCTATTAAACCACAATTTTTGAGACCATAATTAAAATTTTACCAATAGTAGTTCTTCTACGAATTGAATTTTTCAATAATTTTTTTGGAGTGTCGCTCCATTTTTAACTCCCTGGGATTTGGTCTGGGACCCCCAAATTCATGTGATTCTGACTCTTCTACGTGTCTACTATCCCCCATAGAAGTGTGACCCAACATTTATGGGACACCCTGTATTACAAGGGTCTATTTTTGTTCTATGTTCCCATTTGATTGAAAGTTTCATACACCGCATAAAAAAATGGAAGAAAAAAAGACAGCACATTTTTGCATATCCTGTCGGGCGGTCCAGACGAGTTTATAGCGCATGCGCGCGGACTTGATTTTTGCTGTTTTTTAGGAAATTTTAATAAAATAATAACTGGGGATAGAACTCACGAACTGCCACATGCTGCGCAAGCACACTTCGACTGCTCCAGCGGGGAAATAGTAACTTTAAAACTTATTATAACATGTTCTTTTTTGTCCCCGAGCATGCGACCAGACCGTTGGGATATGCAAAAATGCTCTTAGATTGATTCTCCAGGTTAGAAATTAACCCAAGTTCAATTTTCAATTCAATTCAATTTTATTTGAACACATACACTATTTACAAATGAAGCTATTTACACTTTGGGGATTTAAAAATCCCATTAAAGTGAAAAAAAAATATTTGTATATACATATGGAAAGGAATAACAAAATTTAGGATAATACAAGAAATAAAATAAGAATTATAGATTAGCAGAGGTGTCAGTTGTACATAATTAAACACCCAAAATAACTAAAAAGAAATACCTGGAAAGTCATAAGAACATCTACAATATAAAAAAAAAGAATAATTGTACAAGACAGCACAAGGAAATATTAAAAAGCAGGTACATTTTCAGAAGTAAATAAAAATTGCTTTAACATTTTTTTAAAAATAGTAACCCTGGGTGCTGTTTGAATATCTGAGGGTAAACTATTAAAATATTTAGGTGCTAGGTAAAAAAAACATTTATGAAAAATTGGTTTATTGGATTTGGGATTATAAATAATACAAGGTCGTCTGGGATTAACAAAAGTTTTCATTGAGCATAAAGTCGGATTTTGAAACAAATTGTAACAATTTTTGTAAAAGATTAAATGTTTAAGGGGAAGAATATCTAGATTTTTATAGGAAAAAAATGTGATGCTATGATTAGTGGAATGTAAAATTATTTTAACAAATTTTTTCTGGAGGTTTTCAATTATTTGTATAGTAGTTATATAATCACCCCCTAAATTGATAAACCATAATATATCCTGGGATGAACCCAAGCATAATAAAGTTTTTTTTAGAAATTTCGAATCAACGTAATCTTTAAGATGATAAAATTTATATAACAAATATCTCAACGTATTAGACAATAAACTTACGTGGGATTTCCATTTGAGGTTAGAGTCTATTTGAAGACCTAAGTACTTTATCGTTTTATTTAACACATTCCAATTGTACACAGTTGCATAAAAATAAATTGGAACAGTCTACGTCATGATATTTTAGATAAAAAGGATTATCTCTTGCTGTTAGACTGAAATAAATATACTTTGTTTTTTCAACATTAATTCTTAAATCATTTGCATAAAACCATGTTCTTATTTTATTAAGGTCATCTTGAATTTTATTATTTAAATCATCTTTGTCTTGGCCAGAGTAAAGAAGGGTTGTATCATCTGCAAAGCATATAATTTCACCATAAAAGTATAATAAAGTATACTTTATAAAGTAAAAGTATAATAATATTAAAAGTAAAAATAAGTTTCATATCTTCTTTAGGTTAAATGTACAGGGTGGTTATAAAATAAAATCAAGCTTTAAAATTTTCTCCAGACGAGACTACTGATCGTAAAAATATCTGAAATTTTCAAGGGCATTATGAAGGGCAAGTAAATGAAACCTTACTGCTGCTCGACAAGTTCCCTCACACATGAAAGCCCCTGTCCGGTGTGGTAGACTGAATGGGCAAATCATACCTACCAGTCGATGGATCAAGACAGTCTAATGGGCAAGATCGTTGACATCCGTCTCGAGAAGTTCAAGGCACGCAAGTAAATAAAGGCGCACCTTACTGCTGCTCGACAAGTTCCCTCACACACGAAAGCCTCTGTCCCGTGTGGTAGATTGAATTGGCCAATCATACCTACCAGTCGATGGATCAAGAAGACAGTCCGTGGGACAAGACCGTTGACATCAGTCTCAAGAAGTTCAAGGCACGGAAGTAAATGAAGGCGTAGCGTACCTTATTGCTGCTCGACAAGTTTCCTCACACACGAAAGCCCCTGTCCGGTGTGGTAGACTGAATGGGCAAATCATACCTACCAGTCGATGGATCAAGACAGTCTAATGGACAAGATCGTTGACATCCGTCTCGAGAAGTTCAAGGCACGCAAGTAAATGAAGGCGTACTTTACTGGTGATCGACAAGTTCCCTCACACACGAAAGCCTCTGTCCTTAGTGGTAGACTAAATAGGCCAATCATACCTACCAGTCGATGGATCAAGACAGTTTGAGGGGCAAGATCGGTGACCCCCGTCACAAAAAGTTTAAGGCACGGAAGTAAATGAAAATCCTTGCTTAAAAAAGGTTTATTCGACTAGGTGCCGCAGACAAGAAAGCGCCTGTCCGGTTTAGAAGACTAAATTGGGCAATCATAGCTCGCAACCAATAGATTAAGAAGGCAGGTTGTGGGACAAGATCATTCACAACAATGTGACTATCACTAATTGTTTTCTCAGCTAAATGAATTAGTTTTTATCACGTTAAATTTTTCCAAAAAGGTTCATCATTTTTATTATCTTAAAATTTCACTTTTTACCCATTTGTGAGGTAACTGTTTATACAGAGTTAGAATTCCCTGAGGATCTATTGCATATTTTTCCCCATTTTATTTAGAGAAATTTTAGTTATTGACTGGCTTAAGAAAATGCATCAACCTAGGATTATACATACTTTTGCTAACATTGAAAGTGCACTTAAGCTGTTTTTAACTATTTGTCAATGTTTGCTCAATTGTTACTCAATGTTTGCGGACAATGTTTTGAGTGATATACTTGCGCCTTGCACTGTTATATCAATAGAAAGTAATTTTACAGTGGAAATTGCATTTGAAAGTATTATTAAGAATTTTGTGACAAGACAAAACAGCCCATTAAAATATTAAGTGGATGCGTTGGTGCTGGTAAGTTTAAAATATTTTTAAAAAACAGTTTTATGTTTAAAAAAGGAGAATGTGTGGGACCACTTTGAACGCCCTTCTTTCTATTACTTAAAATTAGTTAATTAACTGGGTGCAGCAATGGGTTATTTGCTCAAGTAAGGATAAATTATTTTCCACACTTGTTTGGATCTTTAGTTCTCGTATGGACTTATGGGAATGGTGATAGATAAAACGCAAGGGCTGTATTAGGCTATTCCGCGTTTTACACACGGGTTAAAATACCTAGTACATTACCCAAGAACGATTTTGGTTCATTGAATCAAAATCAATGCCATATGTTCTGTATTTCCTAGCCTCCCTGAATTTTAGTGACTAGGATTCTATTATATTTGTTTCAGGTAAATTATAACTTTTATACCGGAATTGTAACCTATTTTTACCACGTGCCTGTTCTACGGAATGAATATTTCACGTATGGCAGTTGATAGTCTTCACTTCGATGTATCCCGAGATTGAAAAGATCCAGAAAAAGCTTGTCTTAAACGTAAGCATTATCAACAACCCAAAAGGCGAATCCATTTAAAAAGTCTTTCATTCAGCCTACTGGTTCATCATAAGTTTTAGATAAGAATGGCTATATAAAGCGCAATAGCAGCATCAGGCAATTTTCGCCATAGACAGGATACACTAATAAAATTTTGAAAGCTAACTAGATGTGTGCCAAAGGCCAATTAACCGACGTATATATTCCTTCCATTAAATTCTTTGTTGGCCAGAGAAAGCTTGTCGTAAACGTAAGCATTCTTAACAACCCAAAAGGCAAATACATTTAAAAACGGACAAGTTCGGTTCATGGTTTTGATAGGAATGGTGATAATGAAATATTTAAGGCTAGCCATAGATATAGTACGTACCGAATACTCTTTTACTGTATTTTCATTTCAATATAAGATCCTTGTTATAATTGTCAAGACAATTGAATTCAATATTAGGAATTCACAGAATTTCCTCCAGCCACTTCGATGAATTTTAAATATAAATGATGTAATTTTCGGATTTCCATGGCACATTTTAAAATACGGATTTCTGGTAAGTAATATCCTGTTTAGTAAGAGCATACAATCTTGATTCTGACCTGTTTTACGGCGTTAGATTTTTTACTCTAAGTATGGCACTGATAGTCTTCACTTCGAAGAACCGCGTTTAGAAAGATCCAGAGAAAGCTTGCCGTAAACGTAAGCATTCTTAACAACCCAAAAGGCAAATCCATTTAAAAGTGTATAGACTGCTTTGGCTTATGGTTTACCTGTGATATTAAGGGCCGCACTGGGCCATGCAGCAAAATAAACAGATAATATTATTACCACATCTATTTTAATACCAATAAAACATTTAAAGCTAACTATAGCTATGTGTATCAAAGAATGTTTTCGTACAGTATTAACATTTCGATATAAGAGCCGAGATTAATATCTCTTGTTATAATCGTTAAGAGAATTAAAACCAATATCGGATGTTCAAGATTTCCTCCTGCCACTTTGGTAAACGGGATTTTTAAATATAGTTGGTTGGATGTTCGGATTTTCCTGGCACATTTTAAAATATAAAGTTCTGGTAAGTAACCGATGTAACCGATTTTGTAAGATTTTTCTGAGCCGATTTTAAACTAGACGAGGTTCTTTCTAACAGATTTTTATTTCTAGACATCTTGAAAGTTCATGGACTCCTGGATTGGTCAAATTTTTATTAGACCAATTGGGATTAGTAAAAACAACAACCTGTTTAGTAGGAATATGCATACAAACTTCATTCCTTAGAAGACCTTTTTTACGGCATTATATTTTTAACTCGAAGTATGGCATTGATAGTCTTCACTTCGAAGAACCGCGTTTAGAAAGATCCAAAGAAAGCTTGCCGTAAACGTAAGCATTCTTAACAACCCAAAAGGCAAATCCATTTAAAAGTGTATAGACCGCTCTGGCTTATGGTTTACCTGTAAATGGTGATATTAAGGGTCACACAGGGCCTTGTAGCATAATAAACAGATAATATTATTACCACATCTATTTTAATACCAATAAAACATTTAAAGCTAACCATAGATATGTGTATCAAAGAATGTTTTCGTACAGTATTTATATTTCGATACGAGATCCAAGATTACTATATCCCTTGTTATAATCGTTAAAAGAATACAATCGACCAATACCAATATGGGATGTTCAAGATTTCCACCAGCTACTTTGGAAATGGGATTTATAAATATAGTTGGTTGGATGTTCGGATTTTCGTGGCACATTTGAAAATATGGATCTTTAGTAAGTAACAACCTGTTTAGTAGGAATATGCAAACAAACGTGATTCTTTAAAAGACTTGTTTTGAGGCAGTAGATTTTTTACTCTTAGTATGGCATTGATAGTCTACACTTCGAAGCACCCGCGTTTAGAAAGATTCAGAGAAAGCTTGCCATAAACGTAAGCATTCTCAATAACCCAAAATGCCAATACGATTGCAAATATTGCTCTTAAATTTAGCTACTAATAGGTTCGGCTCATGTTTAGATATGAATTGTGATATAAAGCGCATAACCCTATACTGGACCATTTTGTGAAATACACAGATAATATTATTGCCACATCTATTTTAATACCAAAGAAATATTTAAAGCTAACTATAGATATGTGTATCAAATGCTTATTAACAAACCCAAGTATTCTTTCCATAAAATAAATAGTTTTCAGTTTCTTGTTGGTTTGAAAATGCTTCATCAGTTGATCATTGCCGATTATTCATTTTTAGAAACCTCTTTATTTGGGGATGTGTTTCTAAGGTACAGATCTTCAATCTAAGTTTGATACACATGTAGTATTAGTTTTATAATTTAGTATAAAAACTTCCATGTTTTATAATATTTTCCACTACATTCACATTTCTAATACAAGATGGTTTTTACCTTGGATTAATCTTTAAGAGAATGGAAATCAATATCAGATGTTCGGAACTACCTCCAGTCACTATAATTTCAGTAACTACGATTTAAAAATATAGATTTCTGTTAAGTAACCTGTTTAGTTGGAATATGCTGTAACGTAGTGAAGAAGAAGACTAGTTAAATTCTGCGGCGAAGTGAAGAGAATCTCTCGCTTGTTTATAAATGCTTGTGAGCCTAAGCTCGAAGGGGGCTGTCCCGAGATCGAAGCGGCAGAATAAACGTAAAACGTTAGTTGAGTTTTACTTGGTTGGCTGTGTGTTAGTTTTTTGAAATAGACTTCTTTACGATGCATACAAATTTGTTTCTTTGATAGCTGTTTTACCGGATTGGATTTTTATATAATAAATATGGCAGTGATAGCCTACTTAAATATGTCTCGTTTGAAAAGATCCAGAGAAAGCTTGTCGTAAACGTAAGCATTAACAACCCAATAGATAAAATGTGGGTAAAATCTATTTAGAAGTACGGTTCTTAGATTCAGCCACTTACAAGCCCGGCTTATATTTTAGATGAATGGTAATATAAAGCACAATACCCGTCTTTAGGAGAATTGAAATTAATCTCAAATGTTCGGGACTACCACCAGCCTATATTTAATATCCGAGATTATAAATTCGGACTTCTGGTAAGTAACAACCTGTTTTGTAGGAATATGCAAGCAAATTTCCTTCTTTGAGAGGTTTGTACTTGCCAACTACAAGATTTTATTTTTATAACACAAGTGTGGCAGTGATAATCTTCACTTGAAAATGTCAAGGTTACAAAGAGGACCAGAGAAAACTTGTCGTAAACGTAAGCATTCATAACGAGCCAAAAAGCAAATATATTTAAAAGTATGGATCATAATTTCATCCACTTACAAGTTCGGCTTATGGTTAAGATATGAACAATGACATAAAGCGCGATAGCCGTACTGGGACATTTTTCGAAATACACATAGGATATTATTACCACATCTATTTTAATACCAATAAAATATTTAAAGCTAACAATAGATATATGTGCCAAATGCTACTTAAGACTTGCGTCCTTCCATAAACAAATTCATTCTTTTCAATTTTTTGCAGATTTAAAAATCTTTCATAATTGATTGCTTTTGTTGCAGAGATTTTTGGTACCTCTTTATTTGGGTAGTGGGATTTCCGAGATTTAGATTTAAAAGTTCACGTAGTTTGATGTTTTAGTAAAATAACGTCAGTGTCATTTTATATAGTATTCAAATTCTAATACACGATTCATTTAGTATCTGGGATTATAAAATACGGGTTTCTGGTAAAAACTTATCTTGTAGGAATATGGAAACAAGATTCTTTGTCAGGATTGTACTAACTACGGTATTTGATTTTTTACCACAAGTGGGGTAGTGATAATCTTCATTTGAAAATGTTGTGGCAACGCCTTTAGCCTACCAAACTCAACCCTTCTTGCAGAAGGGATAAAAGTGCTTGGGTATTGTTTGCTGTTGGTCTTGCTTCTTTCAGATTTTACTTTGGAGCGCTGGTCACTCAATATTTTTGATTAATAAATGTTTACTTTTAAGTAGACTGAGCTCCTTTGGTACGCTTTAATATCACGATTAAAAGGGTCAGAGAAAGCTTGTCGTAAACGTAAGCATTCATAACAAGCCGAATGACAAATCCAGATAAAAGTATGGATCATCAATCATTAACAAGCTCAGCTTATGTATTGATTTGATGGTGAAATGGGGCGCATGGACCGTATTCGGCCATTCTGCGCCATACAAGCAGGATACACATTAATAACTTCAGAATAATCTTGGTTTTACAGTAAAAATCAATAGCAGTTACTCGGGATGTCATCCAGTAATAGTAATTAAGGACTTAAAACACTTGGGACACACTCATCTTGGATAGGATCATCTTGGATCCAGGCCAGTCCCACTCATAATAAACGTGCATTGATTACAATGCGATCCTGCTGTATTTTAGTCTCTCGGTAGTTGTTCAGTTTGAGAACTCACGATTTAACTTTATACGATGTTGCTGTCCTTCAGGTTATTAGAATCCTTTTTAAATGAAATCATTAATGTGTTTTATCACGTTGATATAGCTTGTAATAACAAGTTAATGTCTAAGAATGCCAATCAATCAATGGAGGTTAAGCTGCAGAGATTCTTTGTGGTTTAGCTAGTTTAAAGGTAGGGAACTCGTGTAATATTATTTGAAAGTCAGAAATATATTACATGTTGTTTACATGTAATGATCTGCAAACATAAAGTCAATTTCAACCGTAAAGAAGAAACGTAAGATCGATAAAACTTGGAATTGTGCTCTTCGGCGCGTTTTTCTTTAACGGAACTTGCCTCGAGGGTCTAACTAGAAATCAACTCTTCTTGGAGCCCACACACGAAAGATGTATGGAAGTAACTGCCGTTCTCATGTGTCTGTATTTGAGTACAAGTGAAGGAAATATATATAATACTCACATTATTTTTCACACAAGACATTACCTCACTTCTTTTAGGTCTAAAATATCCTGGATAAGTGGAATCGATTATGTGACGATCAACGCACTTCAAATTCTTACTTTTAAATACGAATCTTTCAGCACAAGTATTCGTTGAGTACGTGACTGCACTCAGATAAGGAAAGCCTATCGTCCCCATGGGTTAGATTTACAGTTAGTACATCACCTGACTCCTGAGAGGTAATAAACTCTGACCTAACATCTCATGGGACCTAAAGGATTGTGCAAGGGGTTAAGAGTTGGAACCTTCTAGATTTGGTAGGAACCCAGTGTCAGGCATAGTGAATGCATAGGAGCACCGAATAGATTAGAAACATCAGACGATTTAAGGAGCCATTCGGTCATCTAGCGGCAAATATGGGAGGTCCAATCGGAAAGAAACTGCCATGTCTTATCGCCATGCATTCTATAATCACTATTTGTCAATTAATCTCAATTAAGTAATTATATTTAAATGTGTAGTTAATCGATGAAATAAAATTTTATGCCAAATAAAAATTTATATAATCGTTTTCAATGTGTATTTGATTGTGAGCTAGTGTAAGGGCCAGGATGCCAGGATGAAGTCACTATATTTGCAACAGGACAGCCTTGATTTTACTGAGGTAAGCTCTTGCATTTTCTTCATTTCTTCTTGCGAAAGATGAGAAACCTTCAATCCAACTATTGCTTCCACAATATTTATCTATATCTAAGTTATGCAAATGGTGTTTAATCTTTTATTTTTTGGTGTAATGTTCTATCATTGAATGATCTTATTTGTTCCTAAATTATACATATCTATTCTCCTTAACGATTTGAGTATCTAGTGTATCTAGTTATACCCTGGGAATGCGTCAGTATGTATCTAAAAAGATGCTGAGATTATCACGCTCTGTAGGAAGTTGATAAAAATGTGAGGTCAGATTATCTAAGTATTGAAAAATCTTCAATGGCGTGATTTGTGGTCCATATAGAATCTTCATAAAGAGCTCTTTGATTGGCGACACACTTCAGCATGAATCACCACTCCAGGACTTAACTGTGGGAGAAAAAAGTCAAGATTAGAAATGAAATATTTTTGGAATGAATTAATTTTGATCTACTATATTGTAAAACATTTATAATAAAACATTTTTAAAATACGTAAGTAATTTTTTTAAATCACCCCCTTTGGTTTAACAGTTTCGGAACGAGTTTTCGACGATCAACAGGGGTATTTCACCACTCTGGCTCCGTTACTTGACTTGATTATTATACCTTGCCAGAGTCTGCCATTTTAACCAAGACTGACTTTGACAAGACTCAGATCCAGATTTCTGGGAGGGCATACGGGGCACTTGTCCAAGGCCTCCATTCCAAAGGGGTCCCCAAAAATGCTTTAAAATCCAAGAAAACGTGAAAGTGTGTCAAAAAAATTTTTAACTAATGAATTTAAAATAAATGTAATAGGCTTTATGAATATCTTTTATGCAGTGTTTACATTTGGATAAAAGATGATTGATTTTGTTAAACTAAATGAATTTAGGTTTTACTTAAAACATGCAAGGGGCCCAAATGGGTTTTTTGCCCTGGACCCCAAGCTTTTAGGTCAGATCACAAGAGGAGATATCGGTGTACAGGCCCTCCAAAAAAAGTTTTTGCTTCTACTATAAATAACGACAAACAGTATTCCATATGTCCCGACGGGACTTGTAAGTTCCACTTCCCAATGTTCCAAATTCGTCCAATTTTCGTCATGTAAGGCCAAATTTAGTTTACTTATAGTTGCAGTTACGTAAACTTGGCATATTTTGGATGAGGATGAGGAAAATAATTTGGGGCATAAAGGGTTAAAATCACAATATCCCTCTCCAAAAATTTTCCAGCTATATATGCAACTAAAAAGGTATCGGCTTAACAGCTGATCAAGTAATGAATTTGATATAATCCGAATCTATTACACTGATTTATGCCTTTTCTATGAAATGACCATAGTTATCATTGTTAATGATTATATAGCCATTTATTATCATGACCAATTCATTCCATCGGCTTTATAAACTAACTAATCTGATTTCACTGAATCCATCATACTGATGTTATTTTGTCTACGTATACTATACGCATACTATGATCCTATTAATACTGATCAATCATAGTCATGGAATGAATCAACTGACTTTTGAATAACTTAAGGATTTCAAATACTTGGTTAAACATGGCAGACGTGAGCCAGGGGGGGATTAGACACTGCTATCGGTGACGTCACTGGTAACGGAAGAGGTTGTCTCAATGACGTGTCTTAGCTTTCACTAGCCAATCAGGTTTTATGGGGGGGGGAATCAAGTAAAAAGGGAAAGGTAGAATCGATAGAGGCTCTGGGATCGCATTAAACTTACGCATCCCTTGTCACAACAAGAGAGGCGGAGAAATAGAATCCCAAAACTCGAATCCTCTACTACCCCTTCAAGAGTGATAGATTGAATAAACACGTCTTAACCAATCACAGCTGTGATCACCAAATTGTACTGAAAACCATTCTGTCCGTCATATTCATCTATCATATGGGGATGGATCAGCTTGGTGGGTTTGCTCGCTGCCCATCCCGCTAGCAGCGTGCGTGATGTACCGTCGTAGGTTCGATTCCGGCCTCGCCGTTCATGTACTTTCTCTCTTCTGTGTCAGTACAATTTCTGTTCTTGCGTGTGGGTCAATATCCCGACTTGTCAAAATCCTGACAGGGGGAAATCCCGAGAAGTCAAAATTCCGTCAGGGTCAGAAACCCAATAGGTTGAAATCCCGACAGGGTCAGAATCCCGACAAGTCAAAATCCTGACAGGTCGAAATCCCGAGACCCTGTCAGGATTCTAATCCTGTCGGGATTTTAACCCTGTCGGCGTATCGACCTGTCGTGATTCTGACCCTGTCGGAGTTTCGACCTGTCGGGAATTTGTCGGGATTTCGTCGTCCGGAACCGGCGGAATTCTACATTATTTGGCGATTTTTCGCTTGCTTGAGGGAAGCTAAAGAAAAATACCTTTGCAGATATGCCGGTATGATTTCACACCGACGATATGTATTCACAATCCAATAATGGCATTTCAAAATAGCGGTTTGGACCCTTTGTAAGGCTTTTTCTCTGTGGGGCCAGTATATTAGGTCATCCCGAAAGTTTTGTCACTTCAGGGAAGGGACAGTCTGTATGCAATGTATTTTTTTGGTACTTTTCCATTACGGTAAACCAGTAAAGTACTTCTACTTCTATCTAAAGCCAATTTGGCGAATTTTGGCTCTTTTTTGTTGACTCACTTTTCGACCTTTCCTAGTTTCTACGATTAATTAGATTTTGTTTACTTCAAGTTGCCAAAAATTGAAAATTTTCAAAATTCAAATTCAAAGGAATTTAACTTTAATTTTTTTAAAAATTTTTTTAATGAACATTTGACAGTTGGAACAAACACATACACGAAAAAAAACAGGAAGACATATGAGTTGCCCAGGGGTCAGAAACCCATAAGGGCAACCTAAAGGAGTTGTATTTTTAAAAAAATAAATTGAACATACAAATATACAATACATACAGACATTACACATATAGATATTACACATAGAAAATGGATAATAGTGGCATCGCAAGGCAAGCTTCAGAATGACTAGATTGGAAATTAGAGAGCGTTTGTTCTTTTTTTTAAAAAAGTTCTTCAATATTTTCTATTGTAAAAATAAAAAGCTTTAGTAATTTTTTAAACTTAATAGGGGATTTTTCTGTTTTTATGTCATTGGGTAAAATATTGTAAAACTTAGGTGATAAATAAACATAATTTTTATGAAGAATTTCTTTTTTTGCTTTAGGTACAAAATATAAGTTTCTTGAACGTAAATTATAAGTTAAATTTCGTAGGTCAGATTCGTTTGCTTGCTTAGTAAAATAAACTATTGTTTTAAAGAAAAAAAGGTGACGAACTGGTAAAACGTTAAGTTTTTTGTAAAGATCAATTAAAGGGAACTGATTGTTACTGCTTAGAAATTTAATGATTTTATTTTGAATTTTAATTACTGGATTTATATTTTGTAGTAATTTTAAGTCATATTAAGATTGTACAAAAGATCTTATTTTTTTCATAAATTGAACTCCTTTAATACTACTTTTTAAGAGCGGCGGTAGAATTTCCAGCGATCTAGATTCCTGCAAATCGTCGTGGAAGATGCAATACCTCACATCTAACATTTGAAGCACCTTAAGTCAGTGTTGCCAACTCTCAAAAATTTATCCCCCTAAAGCCTCAATCAAAAACCCCTAAATCCCCCTAAAAAAATTTTATTACTTATAAAACAAATAATTAAATATCTTTAAATAAATAATACATTAAAAATGATAAAAATATCATTAAACAAGTAATAAATTTTAAACATTCCCTAATAGCACAGCTCACACAAAATATGTCAAGTTTACGTAGCTTCAACTAGAAGTGAACAAAATTTGGCCGTATATGACAAAAATTGGACGAATTTTGAACGTCTGTGCTGTTTGGGTTTGATCGTAACCGAACGTTATATAACACAGGTAATGGTTTGGTGATTCAGTTTAGCCTTGGCTAAAAATGAATATGATACGCTAGATTAGATTTTCGCAGGGCCTATACTATTACACCTTTATTTTGCTTAATTTGAAATTAAAATAAAAGTAAATATTTGAAGTTATAAAAACCTCTAAAAATACCCCTAGAAATATAATACCCCTAAAAAAATCCCATCCCACATTTTCCCCCTAAATTTGGGGGGAAAACCCCTAAGTTGGCAACACTGCCTTAAGTATGCCAATCCTCTTTCTCGCCAAACAGTTTTCGCGACTTTGTTTGGCGGTTTTAATATGGCTGTGCTTTTTTTTTGTTAACCAAAATTTTTTCAGAAATTGATAATTAGATATTTGATTACTTAATCAGGCTTCGCACCTAAATGTATTAAAAACATTTTTAAACACGATCAAACCGTTTGAGATCGTGAAAGATATTGGTTTATTTTCAGTGCGATTTTTTTTACTATTCCTCCGAATATTATTAAACTTATTTAAAAAAATATTATTAGCTCTTCGATTATTATGTGTTTCGATTATGTGCAACCCTCAAAACCCAGTTCTGTTTTGTTTGGTCCCCAAATAAACCCAGGAGAGGGGTTGAAGTTCGTCGAATTTACGTTGAAATCTCGTTTGTTTTTTACGAATTAATGGTTGTAAGGATCAAAATCGAGATTTCAACGTAAATTCGACGAACTTCAACCCCCACTCCTGGCTTTATTTGAGAACCAAACAAAACGGAACTGGGGTTTTGAGGGGTGCTCTTTCAGAATCAATCATAATCTTTGAGGCCGTCCGTAGAAAAAAAAATTAGTGTTTCTTTTAATATGAAGACGACTCCTTAAGAACTAGAAAAATTTTCTGTATATAGAATACTTTAAATCACATGAGCAACCTACGGCCCGCCTCGCCATTTGTTCCGGCCGGCGGAACATTTTAAAAACTGTACTCTAAAAATTCACTCTGATGGTTTTCGTTAATACTAGCGAGAGAGGGGATACTGAACTTTCTCTCGAAAAGAACTTAATTTTTGAAGTTAAACTTGCTGCACAGTTATGTTGTGTTGTATTTATACTGCTTGTCACTTCAAAGAATAGTTGGCTTTACAGCAGGTGGTTCCCAAACTGGGTGGTCCCGCCCCACAGGTGGAGTTGAAGAGTTCTAGGGGGCGGTGATGGTTTGATAGAAAATCTGGGGGAGTAATTAGGGGCTTTGACTATTTTTAAACTATTGTTTATAGTCGTTTTTTCTATAAAAAACCGTTCCAAAATCACATAAAAGTAGCATGTAATCACTTTTTACATGCTAAAACTCAAATCATTTCCCGGGGGAGGACCACCGGATCCCTTTTTTTTCTATGGATGGAGGTAGAAATAATTTAAGCGATTTTTAAGATGAAAATAGGAAATTTTCAGGTAAGGGTACTAAATTTCTTTGGAAGTATAGCAAAACCCTGGTATCACAAAAACGGGGGTTGTTTATTCAGAATTTGAGGGGGTTTCTTTTGAATGAAATAATAATTGAATTTTATTAAAAGTGGATAATAAACCCGACTCCTTTTTTTCAATTGCCTATTATTAACTCTACGGCACTCCACGTCATTATAATCTTTGAGTTCGGCCCGCAAATTCAAAATGGTTGCCCATACCTGCTTTAAATCATGAAAAATGGTACCTTATTTTTTGTCTTTATATCACAAGCCGTTTCGGACATATAGGGTCTGAGTCGTTTTTTTACCAGTACTGTACCACATGCCTATACTACAAAATTTAAAAATTATTTCAAAATTTAAATTTTGGAAAGATTTTGTCTTTCTTCAATTTAATTTTTAAAAAAGATTTATTGACAAATAATGTCAAAATATTTTTATAGTTACTTGATTGAAAGTTTTTACTTGTATCTTAAAGTGTAGTATTTTAATAAATTAATGAATTAACTAATGATTTAATCACAAATAGTGTTTTTTATGTTATATTACTACAACATACATTGAAAATGCCCTTGGCAAATGCCTCACTCGTTTTTAAAAGGAATTTTTTTGAAAAGTCGATTTTTGAAGCCAAAAAAATTGAAAATTTGAAAAAAATTACACTTTTAATGTCCGATTTTATTTTAATTTTAGTTTATTATTATTTAAGTCATTTATAATTGAAAACAGTTGAAATTACTTTAGCAATTATTTTGTGGTTTTGAGAGATTTTTTTATTTTTATTTTTTCGATTTTCCAAATTTGGATTCATTTTTAAAAATTAATATTTAAAATTTTCTGAAATTTAAATGGTAAATTCGTATTTTAGAACTGAAAAATAGCCTATAAACATGTATCATAAAGTATCGATTACAATAATTTTATTTTTTGAAATTTTTATTTGGCCATTTTCTTAAAATTAAACTTCCCGCCGACCGATTTTTAGTATTTTATTGTTGGGGGTGGTCATTCCTAAGTGAAAACTGTTGAAAAACCAAATGTTGCAATTTTTAACCGGTTAAGTGACCTACAGATTGCCTGGACTAAAAAGGAATAAAATGTAAAGGGAAAACAAAACAAGGGACGATAGTTGCTTTTTTCTCAAGTTTTAATTGTAAAACAATCATTTAATTTTTAAAAATATTATTTATGTAAATTATGAGGATAGGAAATTTTTTCTTACATACAAATAAATAAAATATTTTAATAAAAAAAACTAACATCAAGTATGAATAAATAGGAATGTCCTTTTCTTTTAAATCTTCAGCTTAGTAAGGTTAACAAATTAGTTTTTCATTTGAAATGTGAATTTATATTCATTTAAAGTATTCTATTTATTTAATGGTTACGCGGTAACTAGACTTGTTGCAAGGGGGTTACCTAACTTTTTTTAATGCACTCTCCCTTTACGAGTAGGTATATACATATGTATGTCAAGTTTCAGATGACTTGCACATGCACATTGTATATTAATTTTGGTGAAATTAATTTAAAAATTTTGTGAACAACAATGTGAAATCCAAGTAAAATTGGAGGGTCTAGGCTAGGGGGTCCTCCACAGGGTTGCTGATTTTTTTGATTTTTTCGGATTTATTTGATTTAAATCGGATTTTTTTTATTTAAATCAGATTTTTTTTATTTAAATGAATAACTAGCTCTGAACTTCCTGAAACTGGTTAATAATATACTGATATTGTAATTTCAATGTGATATAATAGTTTAGGATTACTTAATATCCCAATTTTGATCTATTTTATGCATTAATTAATTGAATTAATTAAGGGTAGTGGTTCGCTGCCATTTCATGGTGAGATGCCCAAGCCCATCCTAAAATGTTGAATGAACTATCAGTTACTAAAATTTTTATCTATCCTTTCTATGACTATTTTTGCCTAATTGTGAAATCAATATTAGCTTTAAAAGAAATTGTGACAATGATTTCTAAAAAAATCTGTGCCCCATTTTGTGCTAAAATTTTAATCAATCTTTGAATTATAATAATTCAGTTAAATTAATTTTACTTAAAGTATTATGTATACTTATTTCTTTAAAATAATAATTAGTAATAAAAATCAAATCAAATAAGCAACTTAACGACAGTCATGTACATAAAGAATAGCTCTAGTTATGAAAAAGAAAACAATAGTTTGGAAAACATGGCTAACTATAAAAGCAAGCTTACGATAAAACTCATTTAGATGCTTGTATTTTAAAAAGTTGATGTACCAGATAAAAAAATTAAAATATTTTAATTCTTGTTTAGTTTATCACAATTATTGATTCCAAACCCTGCGTATTTACCCCTTTTCATCATAAATATTTTTGTTATTGGTAGTAAAATTTGTTCTTGAAATTTCAAGCAATTTTATGTAGAGTAACTTAAACCCAGTTACAATATCTAATTCTAGCAGAATTAAAAAAAATTGTAATGCAAATAATCTTGCAAACCAATTTAAAGCATACAACTAATTTTTTTTAAATTGTGGCAGTTTAACATTTTTGATTTAAATCAAGCAACCCTGGTCCTCCACCAAAAAAATCTTGGAAAATTTCCCTTCAAAAAAGCATTTTTTTAAGCTCATTTTAAGGAATTTTTGGACTACCCATGTGACCCTTTAATGAGGAGTCGCAGAATTTATAAAAAAAAACTTAAAAAAATAAATAAATATGTGTTTATTAAAACAACTAAATTTTTAAGGGAGTTTGGGGGTTCTGCTTTGGAAAAAGTTTGGAAATTTGTCCAGTAAAGTAATGTGTTTTAATTCTTTTTTACCCTATATTACATGGATCACTCACTCCCCATAAGTCACATAACTTTCAAGGAAAAGCAGAACATAATATATTTCAAAAATTTTGAGGGGTCTTACCCCGGAAAATTTTAAGAATTTTTGCCCTTAGAAGTAGTGTTGACTTATTTACATTTTGATACCTTTTAGGTTACATTTCTTCTTGTGAGTCAGTAACTAAAATTTCCCTGTTTTTTTTTTAAAGAATTTCCCTGATTTTTACAAATTAAGAAATTCCCTGACTTTTCCCTGATCTGTAGCCACCCTGTATAAGAATATCTATGGTAATTGATTCCATATTTAAGGACTAAAAATTTATTTACAATCAAGGAAAGAAAAGACTCATTTGAACCATTCAAACCTTTTTTCATTTTACCTTTTTTTTTTACAAAATTTATTCATTCTGTGTTGATACATAAAAGGAATTTTATTATATTATATCTATCTGTTTAAAATACTAAGTGACATTTTTTTCTTCAAACACTAGGGGGCTCTGCCCCCTGCTCGCTATCGCTCACCAACCCCCGGAACTGCTTCGCAGTTCTTTGAAGATCGCTTCGCGATCTTAGCGAGCAGAGCTCGCTTGTTTCATCTCAACTATCCAGTACAACCTGGAACTTGTCTGCTTATAGTCTGTTTATTTAGAATAGGCGCCTGAAACAGAATCAAAAACGCTCACCAATGCTTAATAACGCTCATCAGACAACTTCAGTGACCGATTGTTTCTACAGTATTTTAACTACTTCTGCTTAGGCTGACTTGTCATTGCAGAAGAAAATTTTTTCGACGATAATTAGAATTATAAATGCTTCTAATACATTACGTCTCAGGCGCTAATTCTAAATGAACAGAGTGTAGTTGATGATCATTTAATATCGAAACTTCTTATCTCTCAAACTTTTCTATAACTTAATTTGGATCATTACCATGAAAATATCAAAATAAAACTATTATACTGAAATATTTCTTTTTAAATTATCAATAATTTAATGGATAGGGGGCTACCGCCCCCTGCTCGCTTACGCTCACCAACCCCCGTAACTGCTATGCAGCTCTTTACAGATCGCGAAGCGATCTGTAATATCTGCAATCGATCTTTAGCAGATAAAAACAAGCTTGTCGAAAATCCTCTTCCTATCATCGGCACAAATAACACTCAAAAAAGCTAAATTATTTATTTCTCTAGTATTTCAAAAAATATCGAAGTATCTTGAAAAGATTATTAAACAAGTCTATACTATATCGCTAGCAAACTTAGAGCAAAAATGTGCACCTCAAAACTTTAAATTTAAATATCCGTGCTGGCGACAATCTAGTGAACAGGCAAATATAAAATTTCAAAACATTAAACACGTCTGATAAAGACCTACTAAAACTATGAAAAAAATGAAACTTTGATGCTTAATTACTCCAAAACTAATTAGAATTTTTGAAAGAACTAAAAGCCAATCTCTTTCAAAAAAATAAGAATATAAGTGTTTAAAAAATCATATTGATACCGTGATTAGTTTTCATTTTAGATAGAAAAAAACGAAAAAGTGTCAAAAATTTCGAAAATTAAAAAATTAATTACTCTAAACCAAATTCGAAATTCGAAAAAAGGGCGACGTAGTGCACATCTTCATACTTCAGAGTATTAGGCTGCAAAAAATCATAGTTCTGCTGCTAATAGATTTTGCTGAACTGGATTACGCGGCGAAAAAAGAAAAACTTCAACTTTGACCTTAAAAATACCCCAGTACTAATCATCACATCAGTTAGCTTTTTGTTCGATAATGAGCCCCAAATATTCCTTTACAAACATTTCAAATTTCATAAATTTCTATCAAGTAGTTTTTGCGATATGAGAGTTCAAAGAGTTCAAAAATAAAATTTTCTGAAACAGCGGCAGCGGCGGCGGCGGCAGCGGCGGCGGCGGTGACAGTAACTTTTTTTTAATATAGAGAGAAATACTGCATTTAACATGGTAGGGATAAACAGAATGTTGGTTTTTATTTAATCTTTTCACTATTACTAAGTAATTACAATATATTTATCATTACTTTAATTTTGTGTTGCAGAACCTGAATGTAAGAGGAATTACTGTGCATACTTTAACAACTACTAATTACAACATAATATGATGTAACTTTTAACTGCTTTTCTTTTACCCAGGGGCGTCTTTTAGGGGGGGGGCAACTGCCCCCCAAGGTTTCCACTGCTATGTGAAAAATAGCTGCAAGTCCCTTGAAAATTCTGTAACTTCCACAAGGAGCTCAAAAACTCTCAAACTGAGTTAAAACACTACCTTTTAGGGTCATATTTAAAAAACTTTTCTGGGGAAGGACCCCCAGCCCCCTCTAAAATTTTTATATCTGTTATTCAGTGTTTTCCCACTTGAAAATTTTGCTCCTTGCAAGAAGTTTTTAATTTTTAGTACTCCCCAAAGAGTTTGAAAATGAGATAAAACACTTGTCTAGAGGGGTAATTTCAAAAAATTTTATGGGGAAGGATCCCCAGCTCCCCCCAAAAACATTTTATTGTCGATTATACAGTGTTTTTCCCTTTAGAATTATGCAGGGATGTTGCACCACATTGAGCATTTTGTAGCAGTTTTTGTAGCAGCTAAATTTAAAATTTGTAGCAGTTTGTAGCAGCTAAATTTAAAATTTGTAGCAGAATAAACCATTTTTGTAGCAAGTCGAATCAATTTTTTGCAGCAATCAAAAATCAAAATTAAAATACATAGCAGGGTTAATAGTTCTTGTTACTAAAATATACTGATAATTTATCCCAACTATTAACCTTAAAACTATGCATGATTAAGTTAATTAACTATTAAAAGTTGATGACGAATTACGCAAAACAAGTGTTTGAACAGCTAGAGATCTGTAAGCAAAATTGCAACTTTTTAAAGGTACCTTCGACAAATTCAAAAAAGGGGAAAAGTACCATCACAAAATAGATTTAAAAACCTATGATAAGCCATTTTATCTTAAATTAAAGGTTAAATTGTAATTCTGAACAAACTTAATTAATTTATGTTTTTAAAACAAAGTAATTGTTAAAGATTGTTTTTAATAAATTTTTAATTTTAATAACAAAAACGCCAAATGCAGGGTTCATACAAATTTTCAGAAATCAAAATAAAGGAGTATTCCAGGAGTTTTCAAGGAGTAACTTTTTACATAACTTAAGAAAGAAAAAATTTTTACACAGCTTCAAACACACACTATGCCAGTTATATTCCTGAATCAGATTTTAAAACCACTTTAAAAGTCAAAATGTAACTAAAATGAAATAAAAAATTAAAAGAAATTAGTTAACAGAATTATTTAAGAAATAATTAAATTGTAAAAACGATATTGTCAAGATTTTTTAGTTGAGTAGAGCAAAAAAGTAAGAAATAAGTATTTTTTAAAGGTACTTTTAGAATCTTAAATCAGATAAAAAAAATTAAGTTTCTATAAAGCGACCTTTCAGTAAAAATTTACAACTTAGAAAATCCACTAAGTTGAAATTACTAAATAAAATAGAGCAAAAATCATCTTTTTAGACTTCTCAGGCTGCTCTGACCAAAGTAAAGTTGTTTTTTCTGGACCACCGTTGAAGCTAACTATACATAAGCCCGTAGGAAAAGCAGTCGCGGAAAAAACGGAACTGTCGCGGAAAATCACTATTTTCCCCATTTCGGTAACACCAGACTTGTTGGCTTCTGACCACGGTAATATTGTTTTGTTTATATTGCAAGAATGACGCAAGAAGCCAACTTGAATCGGCACCCGCGCGGCCATCCACGAAAGTCGCGGGAAGAACGGTACACTCCGCAAAAAAACCCTGAAACTTCCAGGGAAAATTGCTAATTTTCCGACTTCTGGAACACCGGACTTGTGGATTTCAGACCACAGTCAAGTTTTTTTTCTATATCGCCATAACGACGCAAGAAGAAGCCATTTTGAATCAGCGGCCGTCCACGAAAATCGCGGGAAAAACGGAATACTCCGCAAAAAACTTCCGCGAAAAATTGCGATTTTTTCGACTTTTTAACGGACTTAACGCAGCGAATTGAAACCTATTTTATAAAGGAGATAAATTTACAAAAAAAAATGTTATATCTGGTTTCGATGGCTGACGTCATCGGTTTTGACTTCAAGTGGTGGAAAAGATTCCATCCATAGACGATTTGAGTTTTTTTCCTGAGGATAAAAGTAATTCGTCGCGTGAGAGGAGAGTTTGATAATTTCATTTCAGGAAAATCGTTAATTGGCGCAGTTTTGGCGCAATTTTGCTCAAAATACCGTATTTGTAGCAGTTTAGCACATGAATTAGGATTTGGCGCAGTTTGGCGCAATTGGCGCAGCCGCAACATCCCTGATTATGCCACTTACAAGAAGTTTTTCCCTTTAGGAGGTCCCAAAAAGTTTGAAAAAAAAGACACTAGTTTTTAAGGCATTTTCAAAAAAAAATTTGGGGGGAGAACCCTTAGCCCCTCTTTAACGTCTTTTAACAACTTTTTTCCCAAGAAAATTATGTGGTTTACAAGAAACTGTTCTCTTTGAATGAGAGCTCAAAGGGTCTCATAAAATGAGTTAAAACACTACTTTAAGATGCAAATTTTCAAAATTTTCCTGGGGGTGAACCCCAGACCCAACTTCCCCCCTTTTTTTTTCACGTTGTCAAGTTTTGACATTATAATTAATATCCTTCAAATACTACTTTTTAGTGCTCGTATATAAATTTGCTCGTTAGGGGATACCTTAAAAATGAAGTTACGGCAACCCCCCAAAAAAGTATAGTTAAGCCGGGGGGCCAGGTCCACTTAAAAAAAATCCTTGCCCCCCAACCAAAAACTGAAATGACGCCCCTGCTTTTACCTGATATTTCAACACAATTTTCACTTAAAAAACAACATTTATGGCCTTATTTTATTCAGGCAAAATGTTTTCAAACATTTTATGTAAGCTCTTTACTGATAGTTTCAGCATTGTTCTAAGGAAGGATATTCTCAAGGGTTGTCAACAAGCTTTAAACTTTCAAAATATTTGTAGTAATAAGAGGAATGCTGACGACTAAATTTTTAAGAATTTGTTTATCATATCAATCTAAACATTTTGTCTTTGCATATTGCATATAAAGATAATATAAAAGACAAAAACAAAGTTTTTCCTGAACAGTACAATAAATTACAGTATCAAATAAGGAATTATATTTGTATGACATACAGTTTTGCAATTTTCAACTAAAAATCGAAAGATTCAATGCTAGTATTAGTTTGTTTTTTGAAAAACTTACTTCTTCTTGTAGCATTCAACCTATTTGCCAATTTAGTTTCATTGATTGCTATCAAAATATATACCTTATAAAAACTTAATTTGTCCCCTATCACTATCATATATTTTTTACACATACTTATTCTATTATCATTAGTTTAGAAAGTGCTCCTATTTATCAATCTCTTAAACTTAACTGAAAACACGTAGGGGAGACCGGGCAGGGATGGGACGGAAACCTTCAATAAATAATTAAAAATAAAATTAGTTTTTGGGTGTTTCACCAGGTAAAGCCACCATGGCTTCATACTTGTTGCTGTTTACTGTTTTATTTGCAAGCTCCTCCTCCTACAAGTTTCTGAATGAAAAAGATGGTTTTACTATAGCAAAAGTAACTAAGTTATTACACTTTTCTAAGTGAATTTTCAATCTTATTCTTGGTTGCTTTCTTAATGGTTTATATTGCTTTCTAAATGGAATAATGTATTCTTAATGAATAAATAGTTGAGTTAAGCCTAAAAGCCACAGTTCTTTTGTAAGAACCTATTTTTTAAAACTATTGCTACCAGGGTGGGATGGAACACCATGCCCATTTCCTCTCAATACCTAAATACAAGCTATTGCATACAATTCTTTAGATACCTTTGTTTTAAAACTGTCTAGTACATTATTTGATACTAGTACACTACAGTATTGCAGTTGAAAACATATTTTTTTAGATTAAAGAAGAATTTTAACTATTTTGTATTTTTCACTTAAGTTAGATTTTTCGAAGTAAACATAGGGTAAAATAACTGATGTTTTTGCAATAAATCTTTAAAATGTGTAAAATACTTCCATCTTTGTCGTCTTTTATCATATATTTAAAAATTGATCATAAATTTTAATTTTATTTTTAAATGTCCCATACCACCCTGGCACTGGTGGATGGGACAGTTTTAGACTTACTTTAATTTGTTTATAAATCTTAAGTTTTATTTGCTATCATATTTATATGTATTATTATGTTATATTTTTTAAACATGTTAAAATGTTTCAAGATGTTATTTTGAAAGTTTCAAATTTATACAAGGAAAACTGAATTTAAAAAAAATATTCTCATAAAAAATGTCCCATCCCTCCCCGGTCTCCCCTACAGATAATAAAATCCAAGTGTAGCCCACCTACTCCATTGTTAACAAGGCGCAAGTTCAGAGGTGCGGATGCGCCAAGTTTTTTGCAGTAAACTTGACTAATATGGTAACCCTAACTAATGTTAAAGGGGTCTTTTGGCTTCTAAATATGGCGCCAAATAGCCAAAATTCGCCAATCATCCGCACCTCTGAACTTGCGCCGTTAAGATTACAATCAGAGGAATTAATTTTCTATAAAGAATAATTATTAGATATTAAGCTTCTGAACTGACACTAGAATTAGGGAAATTATCAGAGCAAAATAAGATACTGTGTTCCATAAACAGATTGTTTTGATGAACTTAAAGTAATTTAATTTCACAAAACAAACCCTAACACTGACATTACAGCCTCAAATTCAGTTATTGGCGATTGTTAAACGATTCCCATTATAAACTTTATAAATTTCAAAATACTTAAAAATTAATCAAATTATTAGTTTTACAAAGATAATCACAAGATGTTAATTAAGGTAAAAAAAATAAGTATGAAAGTCTAGGGAACTCACCTATCCAGCAGAGTTTAAAACAGAAACGAATTGGGAATATAATTTGAGTTTCTGAATAAGATAATCGTTGTTCAGAATAATAAATCATTGAAATTGTGTAGTGAATATATGCCATCACAGTTTGACAAAAATTCGATCTTCTTTCAAAAGCCCGAGGATAAGACAGTTGTGGATCAGGATAAGACAGTTGCTGATTAGAAATAATCATTGAAATTGTGTATGTAGTGAATTGAATATGCAAAAATATACAACACGCGTTATTTTGTTTGCATCGGCAATGACTTGACACGCTGTTGTAAAACTAACCCTGTCGTTGTCGTAGAAGTAGTTGGAGTAGATAAGTTGTTTCACTGGAACGGTTCCATGGAATTCCCCAGCGGGCAGAACCAGTTCTACCGAGAAAGCCCCAGAGGTTCGGAACCGATCTCTGTCTGAATAAGGGGTGGAGAAGACTCGTTTTCTTTTTTTCTGGAGCCCCGTAATCCCCCGTAATCCATTTAAAAGGATAAATATATATATAGGGCGTTTCAAAAAGTGTAACAATTGACTCTTTCCAAAAAATATTTCCACCTAGATACGTTACTTCCAATTGCAGATTTTTATTAAATGAGGTGACAAATTAGATGAGACAAAAGTTTTAAATTCATGGGGGGTCTGTTTTAGAAGTTGCAGAAAATAGCTTTTTATACGGTCCCGTAGATTAACCCCCCCATTAGAAAAATTTTCTTCATTCTTCTGCAATAAGATAAAAAAATTTTATTTCGATATCTTAAAAACCCGCAGAGATATTCCTGTTTTAATTTTTAAGGGATTGTGCGCAAATTTTAAAATCAAATTCTAAGGGTAGTTTAGTCTCTAAAATTTTCAAGCGTACTTTGTGGATGACCCCTATTTTGCAATAAAAGTGTGTCACGCATGGTATATGATACAGGTGTGTACAAGTACAAGTCACGAATTTGAGCTTTTCTTTGTGAGTTTTGAAGGTATCGAAATTATTTTTTGTGTCCTATTATGAGGAATGAATGAAGAAAACTATCTCTCTCTTTTCTTATTGGGGTTCGTAATCTAAGGGGATAAGGGATATATAACTGTATATAAAAAGTTATACTCTGCATCTTCTAAAATAGACCCCCATGGACTTAAAACTAGTCTAATCTAATTTTGTCACTATGAAAATTTGCGATTGGAAGTATGTGGGGAAATATCCTATTGTTACACTCTATTTGCAACACCCTGTATAATAATAAGAATATTAAGGAGGCAAATATTACTTGTTTAAAAAGAAGTCCATACATTTTACTTATTTCAATTTAATTATTTGAATCATTTAATTAATTAATAAATATTACGTACCCCGGTTTTCAATTATAGTATATCTAATCTATCGGTGGATAATATCCATTGAAAAATGATTTTTCAGAAGCCTAAAAAGTTAACACTAGTTTGAAAAAATAAGGAAATTAAAAATATTAGCTATATATACTCAAATTACAACCACAGAATAATAAAGAGCTAACAGAGATTCCAAACGGTAGTTTTCCTCTTTAGGTACTTAATTTAATTCAAGCTCGCTGATTATAATTAATTTCACTCAGTGGCAGCTCGTGAGTGTATTAACAGGGTTTTCACACCCTTTGTATCAATTAAAATTTACACAAGAGCAAGAAAGAGAAGGGATGTTGAACGAATACATAAAGAAAACTTGTTTTAGAACATATTTATTTCAGGGGAGTTATTTTAAGTTCCCTAAATTTTTCACAGCATGCATTTTTATTTTTTTTGAATATGCCTTAATGGAAATAAGCAAAATTTATGATAAAGAAGGCCTTATTATTTTTTATAATACCCCTAGCCTATAACATAATACCTCAAAAACAATTTTATGCTAAAAACAGGGGTTTGCAATGCAATATATCGGCAATTACTGCATACAAATATTGTAATTCTTCAACAAATTTGCCGTCGAGTGGATACACACAATTAGAAACGTAAATTCTCATGGCATATACTAAGATGTTTTACTTCAAAATATTGTTTTTATTTCAAAATAAATGTGAACGAATCGAATACATATTAAAAATATTGCAAACTTTTATTTTTTTAATAAAAATGTAGTCCAGTCAAATTGTCCTAAAATAAGGCCATTTTGGGAAAATTTTGGGGTAGAAGATATTTTTCGCTATCTGTATGTTTTTTGGGGTGCTGAATCCGAATCTGAGGTTTGCCAACAAAATTTCGTAAAATAATGTGTAAATTTATATATTTTCATTATTTGCGTTTGGGATACATTTTAAAGGCTTTTGGCCCGCACGCGGACAGTGGCCCGCACTTTAGACAAGCATGCTTTAAACTAAACAGTATAATGAGGTAAAGTTAATAAATTTTACTAATATCAATGAACATTTTATTATAAAATATGTGCATCATATAATGTTTCTATTATAATTATACTAAATACGAAAAAAATTAGGGAAATACATAAATGAAGGGAATTATGTTACATCATATTAGCTAGATATATAATAATAGGAATGGCTCCTATTATCTAGCTAGATCTAGACGCGTTTATAAAAACCAATTAAAACCTGAAAAATTACTAAATGTAGAAAACCAAACATTTTTAAGACTGATATCCTATTCACCCCGCAACAACAGTCAGAATGGACATAAAAATCAGTAAAAATCGTAATAACCACTTTATTTTTGCAAGAATTAGTAGCTCGGGAGGCACCAAAAATTGAGGGGTAAAGAAGTTATTTTTTGGGTGAAATTAGCAAAGTTTTGATTGTCATGTTTTTGTGAACATTTTTGCATCAACTTCAAGACCATGTAAGATGGCTAACGTTTTCTAATAAATCGATTAATTAACATTACTAACTTATAAAGATTTAATCATCAATAGTGATTGTTTATGTTGTAGTATATAACTAAAAAACTACAATATTCCATGAAAAAATGACCTTGGTAAATGCCTCAAATGTTTTAACAAGAATTTAAAAGAGAGTCGATTCTTGAGGCTAAAAAATTTGAAAAAAAATTATACAGTCCAGTTTTCTTCCAATTTTACTAAGTCAACATTTTAAAGTAATTTCTATAATGGAAAACCTTAGAATTGCTTCTTTGCAAGTTACTTTGTGCAGGGTGTCCACTTAATTCTAAGCTAAGAATTCCCTGAGTTTTCCAGGTTTTCCAGGACAATTTTTTTGATTTTCCAGGTTCGGTCAAACTAAAGCTTTAAGGGGTTTCTTTTTTTTAATTTTTGGTGATAAGATGGAACTTTTATTTTTCTTCTATTCACATACCATATATTAAATAAACGTGATAAAAAATAACTGAAAAAATATCTAGATTAGTATTAATTGGTTGAATGATACATTAATTTTAAAATTAGACATTTAATTTACAGATGTTTTACTCATTGAATACAAGATTTGAGAAATGACTATACAATACACTGACTAGAATGGGTGTTGATCCAGGTTTAATTTTTGGGGGTGCATTTTTGCGAAATGAAATTATTTTAATGAAAACTGAAGTCAGATTATATTTGATCTTCAAATTATTCTGAAAAACTAAATTCAGAAATGTTTAATTGATAATCAGGAGCCTTCAGTAAAAATTAACTTTAAAAGGCTAATGCTCATCAAAATATATCAAATTATTCAGAAATTTAACTGAGAAAAATTAAAACTCCAATTTTAAGTAAAATATCCTATTTGTGTATGAAGACTACCTTGTAAAGAAATTTAATTTATTTATTTTCATAAATGAGCTGAAAATCTTATCAGGTTATATTTTTTGGAGGACAAAAACTACCTATCACTCACAACCATACTATAACTATAAAATTATTAAACTTAAATTAAGACTTAAGCAGGGAAATTCAAGTTTTTCAAAATCTCCGATTGGTCGATTTTTAGTTTGTTATTATTGAGATCATTCTCAGATGAAAATCGTTGAAAATCCAAATGTTGCATTTTTTACCGGTTTGACAATTTTTTCAGTTGATTTACAGGACTGAGAGAAGATTTTTTCATTCAAGATAAAGGAGTATATCAAAATATTTTTTTTCTATTATAGGAACCTAAAAACGTTTTAAAAATGAAAAGTGGAAAGGAGATTCCGTAAAATCTCGATAATACGAGTTACCGCTTTGACCGAGTCATCAAATACTTCTAAAATTCTGTTATTCTTTAAAAAATGTCGAAAATAAAGCTGCAGAGAAACGTCAAAATTACACAAATCATTAAAAATTAAGGACTTTTTAAAAGTAAAATACATCAATCATAAAATAAATCAATAAAATAATTAATAAAACATTAATAATTGCATTTATAATGGTGCTGTATCTACTTTTGTATATAAGTTAAAATACACAATTAAAGCTAACCTATTTTTGTCTTTGGTCCCACATAAACTTGAAAAATCGGGAAGAAAGTTTAAAGTTTCCAGAGATCAGATATTCCCTTTGAAGTTAAGAGACTTAAATATATATATTTTTAAAAAATAGCACATTAAAAATAGGCAAAATTATTGAACATGAAACTAAGTTTTTATTAATGGTTAAACACATTTTAAAAATTGATAACAATGGTTAAAACTTTGATACATATGTCACGGTATTTTGAGGGCTAAATACAAATAATATTTAATATAATTACAAGAAAATTTAAAACATCAGTTCAATTAAGATAGTTTCATTAATCTTCAATTAAAAATTACAACACTGAACCATAAAAAATAGCTATAGATGACCAACAAATAAAGTGGGAAAAAATGTACAGAATAATTTATTTTCATTTAAATTATTCCCCTTTTTCCTGCCGAGGAATTGAACAGGTTTTTTAAATCGGGAATTATACCCTTGTTCATTTTTCCTATAGCTAGTTTATAATTTTTTTTAAATAAATGATTACTTACTACTTACTTACCACCAGGAACTCTCATTCTTAGGTGAAATTTTCTTATTCATCGTTTAGGCTCGATTGGAAAGCACCTAAAAGCAATCGGGGGTCCTTCATGGGCGGCAAATTTCACTTGTAGAACTCCACACCTACAGGGTATGAGGATTCCTTCAGAACTGAAGTAACTGACCGGAGCGCAAGTTCAAGTTCAGACTTGCGCCTTCACCGGCGTCTTCAGCTTGAGAGATCCAATTCTGGGAATTTTCTGACGAAATAGTAATAAAGCTTGGTGCGGTGAGCTAAGGCACTAAAAAACGTCCAAAATAATTTGAAAAATATTTACTTGACTCATAAAGCCTGTGTTTTAAGTGTTAATTTCTCAAAATGGCATATTTTCTGATGCAATAAGGGACGCGGCAGGGGCGTAGCGAAGGGGGGGGTCCCCGGGTCCGGACCCCCCCCCATGGGCCCAATTCAAAATTTGTTAACCCTTTTTATGCGTTAAATATTCCGGTGCCTACTCAAAAGAGGGCGTCTATGTCCCTTAAAAGTGTCTAAAAACTACCTTTTTTGCATGTTAAAATCTAAAATTTTCCGGGGGAACCCCCGGTTTCCCCATAACAAACGTCTTAATTGAGGGACGATATAAGGGGAGGGGGTGATAAAGGGTACTAAACGAGTAAACCAAACCCTGTTTTTAGGGTCAAATTTCCAACAAATTTTGGGGGAGTACCCCCAGACCCCCCTTGGGACTTGGAACTTTATTATAAACACATTTTTTTATGATGAGTTCGTCAAAATACAAAACTCCTAGCAAATAAAAAATTCCTGAAAATATAATGTTCGAAATTAGGATTAGGTGTATCAAAACGAGTTGAAAACCTGCTTTTTAGACTTGAATTTCCAAAAATTTTCTGGGGGAGGTCCCCCAAACCCCCTTAAGGTAATTCGAAACAATTATTTTCAACCTTTTTAATATTGTATTCGTTGAGAAGATTCAATTTGATTTTCATAATTTTTAGCTCTCCCCAAAACCGAATCCTGGATCAACTACTGCCTCAGAAACGTCAGATTTCTATTTTTTCCTTAAAAATTATCTGGCTTACAAGGAGCGGTGCTCCTCGGTTATTACCTCATAAATGAAGTAAAAAACATCTTTTTCAAAATCAAATTTCCAAAAATTTTCTGGGGGTGGACCCCCCTTTTTAATATGGAGCTACTGAAAACTCTTGATCTGTTTCTTAACGGTCTCGTCTGTACTTAATAAAAAAATTATGTGGATCAGAACTTTCAATCGAATTAATACTTAATCTGAATTATTACACTAATTTATATTAATTAACACAGAGAAGAAATTAAAAGTAAAGTGAAAATTATAACTTTATTTCACTAATTGTAGAAACTTTTTGATATCCAATGGTAAATTTTTCGCACTGGACCCCCCCATGGGAAAATCCTGGCTACGCCACTGGGACGCGGTGTCGGTGTCATGAAAGGGAAAAGATCAAATGAAGGACCATTCTAGACATGTTTAATTTCTCAAAAAGTTAGGGGTATTTCTCCCATAAATCCGCCTATGATTTGATACACGGCTCAAAAAGCTAGCCCGTCTCCTGTTGGTTAAGTTCCTTTTCTACTGTACTAAAGCTTCTACATTGTATTCCTAGATAGCAGCACCAACCCAACATAGTGGGGCCAGAAAAATTGGCTGTTTCAAGTCGATTTGAAAATTTGTCTCTAAAATTAGCGTTTCAGCTCAATATTTTGAGACCCTTCAGGTTACATCGAAAGAGAACAGCTCCTTTTTTAATAGAAAAAGGCATTTTTTGCCTACATGTTACCTAATATTTGTAATAAATACTTTTACACACCTCAAGTATATCAGACTATCTCAATTTTTGAAGTTTAAGTCTGCCAAATGCCCATACTTTTTTCATTTTATTTAATTTTATTGTAAGTAAGGAACACATTCTCCCCCAAAAATCAAGCATTAGATTAGTAGGATGTGCATTAGCGAGCCAGATGATAAAGATTAATCTGCAGTAGGGCTCGACCGATGCATCTAGTCCAGTAACTAGGTAGTTTTTTCAGGAAAAAAATACAGAAGTTTTTTTCTCAACGGTTTTATATGTTTTCGAGGGTGCTGAATCCGAATATCAACTTTGCTAACAAAATTTCGCATGGGAACATTGAAAAAAATCGAAAAAATCCTAAAATTTTACCCCTTTTTTTGGTTTTTTCCTTCTAGCACGTAAAGTATAGATTTCTCAGAGAAAAAGTCAATACAAAAGTTAAAGTACTCTAAACAAGCTAAAAAAAAGTCAATTACAGCATTTCTGTCAGACTAATAGTTTGGCCGCTAGAGCGCGCTGAAAATCAGACAATTTCCGTCCCGTCGGTGGAAAATCCTAAAATTTTTACTTGCAGCTCGAAAAACCCATATATTTCACAATATAGTACTATAAAAGTATACTTTAAAATATTTTACACGTAAAAACCTTTCAAACTAGCCTAATATTAATTAATTTAATGTTTTATTATTAAGGGGTTTCTCTGAAAGATCATCTCTCATATAAAAGCCCACGTCACTCACTGACTCACTGACTCACTGATTCTGGAACGCTCGCACACTATGATGCCATCTCTCATATAAAAGCCCACGTCACTCACTGACTCACTGATTCTGGAACGCTCGCACACTATGATGCCATCTCGCTCTCTCATATAAAAGCCCACGTCACTCACTGACTCACTGATTCTGGAACGCTCGCACACTATGATGCCATCTCGCAATAATCAGAAAAATAAATAAATAAAAGTAATTAAAATTAAAATAATATAATAGCTTTTAAATATCTTTCAAGAAAGTTGGTTTACTTAATAAAGGTTAAAAAGTTACTTTTAGGGAAGTTGGTTTCTAATTCAACAATAATAAATCTAATAAATAATCGTATAAAAAGCGCTTTTTGATTTTTTTTTTGGCAATAATCTTTATTTACTTTCGGAAACGAAAAATTAATTATTTCTTAAGTAAGTAAATAATTGAATTTTATTTATTTTTCAACTGATTTATATAACTTATTCACTTTTAGAATCAGCTTTCAATAGTAATCATCTCAATTTTTACTATTCATTTTTTTCTTTCTCATAGTCATTGTCATGGGTGATGATGAAGATCCTACCTCAAAAAAACGTCGCTTAGCTAAAGAAAGAAAGCAAAGATGGCGTGCTAGACCTAAATACGTGGGCGCCGTAGGCGCCCCATAACAAACTATCTTCAAATAATGAGGCAAATTAAAATCAAATAATAATTTAATAATGGAATGTTTGGGGAGAATGCCATTTAAAATGAGTTTATATAAGGGTAGTAAGATTTGATTTAAGAATAAATTTGCCCAAATCAGCTCGGTGGTGGTCAGCCGAAATTGAGTGACTTATTTGAATATGATAAATTAGTGATATTTCAGCGGTAAGATAAAGAAGTTAAACTTCTTATTTAATGTATAATTAATAGGAACTTGAAGTAGTAACGAGGGAAGCTCGCATAAAAGGCTAGCCTACTTACTTACTATAATATAGTACTTACTTAATATAGTACTATAAAAGTATACTTTAAAATATTTTACACGTAAAAACCTTTCAAACTAGCCTAATATTAATTAATTTAATGTTTTATTATTAAGGGGTTTCTCTGAAAGATCATATTCTATAGCAACGTACAGTAATACAATCCATATTGTTAATCACAAAGAAAAAAATGTGTAAGTTATTATCTCATCGGTTTTATACATTTTCGAGGATGCTGAATCCGAATATCAACTTTGTTAACAAAATTTCGCACGGGAACATTGAAAAAAAATCGAAAAAATCCTAAAATTTTACCCCCCTTTTTGTTTTTTTCCTTCTAGCACGAAAAAGTATAGATTTCTCAGAGAAAAAGCCATTACAAAAGTTAAGGTACTCTAAACAAGCTAAAAAAATCAGTTACAGCATTTCTGTCAGACTAATAGTTTGGCCACTAGGGCGCGCTAAACTTAAGATTATTTTTTCCCAAAGATGAAAAAATCCAGATAGAATCAACTAGGGTCCTAAAACACCTTCATTTGTAGGTTAGGGTACTATAAAAACATACTCTCTAATTTTGTACATGAAATAAAACTAAATAAAATTAAAATAAATGCTTTATTATTGAACGATTTTTATGGAAAGGGAATTGCTCAGATAAGAGTATAAGTAATCTAATTACAAAACATATTTTTCACTCAATTCAAAAACTGATAAAACGAAATAGGAAATTAATAAAAGACCATAAATTGTATTAAAAGTTCATGCATTTCTAATTGATAGTAGCAAATGATGTGTTTCATGATTACAATATACAATATTTTCTTCCTTCGAAAATTTGGCAAAGAGTTTTCATGTTCTCGAATTGGAATACCCTGAGATAATTGAAGAAAAATTTCATTTAGAATTGTATTTAATAAAATCAAAGTCTGTTTACACCAGACATATTTTTAAATGTAATGAATTTTTTTAGGGACTTACCTTTAGTAGTCTCATGCTAAGTGGAGTAAGAAGGAATCGGTCTGATCGTCCAAATCCTGTTCATCTTCGAAGTTCAATGTTTCAATGTTGGAGCATTTTCCTTCACACGTCTTACAAATGTTTGAACAAAACAGTCCTGCTCTTCTACAGCCACAATTTCCCAAGCAGTTCTTCTTACATTTATTTACAAGAAATTAATCGCAAAAGTTTGTCTGGCGCCGGTGCTTGTAGCGTAGTTATGGGAATCAGGCCATTTTTCGTGGCTTTCCAACCCCACTGTTTGGCATCAAGGTTATTCCCCAACCAGAGTTGCACTTGGTGGAAAACACGCAAGCAATGTTGATTTGCTGCATCTAGAGTTGGTGGTAATGAGGCAAGGTTTGCTGAAATTTTATAGGCAGATGATAAATATTCCTTGAATCGTAATTGGTTTATTGTTGTTTGATTAAAATCACCTCCATATAGGGCCACCAGAAATTTTTCTCCTGCTTCAATTATTTTTTGTTGATTAGAACTAGGGTCTCTAAACAGAGAAAGAAGAGGTAATATATCATGATTCTTTTTCAAGGTTTTGAGACATTTTATTTTTCCTTGCTTGTAGAGAGCTGATGTAGAGTCACATCCACTCATAGCATGCAAAAACAGCATATGCTCGGCAATGTCGCTGTCTATGATGGTTGATGCCTGGTACACAGATGGTGGAACTTTATTTTTCCCTGGTTTAAGGAAGAATACATTAGATGGAATGTTAGTTCCGATCATAATGACCAGGAGATCTACATCTTCTCCCACAACTGCAACTTTTTCATAATCAGGTGCCAGAGAGGTTGCAGTTTCTACTATCAATTTATCAGCATCTTCAAACGCTTGTTTAGTAGCAATGTTGGCCTCATTTAATGTAGACATCAGCATGGTTATTAGTCTACTTTTATTTTTTTCATTGGCTAGGAAGTTCTCTTGGGAAACTGTAGGAATCATTAACTCAGTAAACTTTATTTCAACTGACTTTTTCTTCAATGATCTTCTCAGGCGCTCCATGTTTTTGGTGCTTTTATGATTCTCAGGATATCCGTCAAAAACGATAACTGCGTTAGAACTGTATTTTGTAAGAATGTACTCATGTAACTTTGGCAAATAAGAGCAAATGTGTGACCACTTGACCATACCATTCTGTGCAGTAAAAAGCCTCCGTCAACTACGTATAATACTTCATTATTAAGTAATGTAGTATCAACCAATGGTTTGAAAACTTTGTACAAAGACGATTTTGTTCCTTTTCTCATACCATTGTCATCAAAGAGAGCTAAGGGGTATGGACAGAGTTCATATGATAAAAATTCTTCTAATTCTTCCTCACACTATTTGGCGATACCAATTCTTTGAAATAGCTTGGTTGGATTAATTGGTATTTGTAGATTATCAATCAATATTCCATGATTCATCGAAGACAGAGGAAGGACTCTGTCGTTCCTTTTTAGTAAAAAAAGCTAAAACGCGGCTAAACTATTAGTCTAACAGAAATTCTGTAATTGACGTTTTTTAGCTTGTTTAGAGTACCTTAATTTTTGTATTGACCTTTTATCTGAGACATCTATACTTTACGAGCTAGAAGGAAAAAGCCAAAAAAAGGGGGAAAATTTTAGAATTTTTTCGATTTTTTTCAATGTTTCCATGCTAAATTTTGTTAACATCTCTCATATAAAAGCCCACGTCACTCACTGACTCACTGACTCACTGATTCTGGTACGCTCGCACACTATGATGCCATCTCTCATATAAAAGCCCACGTCACTCACTGACTCACTGACTCACTGATTCTGGAACGCTCGCACACTATGATGCCATCTCGCTCTCTCATATAAAAGCCCACGTCACTCACTGACTCACTGACTCACTGATTCTGGAACGCTCGCACACTATGATGCCATCTCGCAATAATCAGAAAAATAAATAAATAAAAGTAATTTAAATTAAAATAATATAATAGCTTTTAAATATCTTTCAAGAAAGTTGGTTTACTTAATAAAGGTTAAAAAGTTACTTTTAGGGAAGTTGGTTTCTAATTCAACAATAATAAATCTAATAAATAATCGTATAAAAAGCGCTTTTTGATTTTTTTTTTGGCAATAATCTTTATTTACTTTCGGAAACGAAAAATTAATTATTTCTTAAGTAAGTAAATAATTGAATTTTATTTATTTTTCAACTGATTTATATAACTTATTCACTTTTAGAATCAGCTTTCAATAGTAATCATCTCAATTTTTACTATTCATTTTTTTCTTTCTCATAGTCATTGTCATGGGTGATGATGAAGATCCTACCTCAAAAAAACGTCGCTTAGCTAAAGAAAGAAAGCAAAGATGGCGTGCTAGACCTAAATACGTGGGCGCCGTAGGCGCCCCATAACAAACTATCTTCAAATAATGAGGCAAATTAAAATCAAATAATAATTTAATAATGGAATGTTTGGGGAGAATGCCATTTAAAATGAGTTTATATAAGGGTAGTAAGATTTGATTTAAGAATAAATTTGCCCAAATCAGCTCGGTGGTGGTCAGCCGAAATTGAGTGACTTATTTGAATATGATAAATTAGTGATATTTCAGCGGTAAGATAAAGAAGTTAAACTTCTTATTTAATGTATAATTAATAGGAACTTGAAGTAGTAACGAGGGAAGCTCGCATAAAAGGCTAGCCTACTTACTTACTATAATATAGTACTTACTTAATATAGTACTATAAAAGTATACTTTAAAATATTTTACACGTAAAAACCTTTCAAACTAGCCTAATATTAATTAATTTAATGTTTTATTATTAAGGGGTTTCTCTGAAAGATCATATTCTATAGCAACGTACAGTAATACAATCCATATTGTTAATCACAAAGAAAAAAATGTGTAAGTTATTATCTCATCGGTTTTATACATTTTCGAGGATGCTGAATCCGAATATCAACTTTGTTAACAAAATTTCGCACGGGAACATTGAAAAAAAATCGAAAAAATCCTAAAATTTTACCCCCCTTTTTGTTTTTTTCCTTCTAGCACGAAAAAGTATAGATTTCTCAGAGAAAAAGCCATTACAAAAGTTAAGGTACTCTAAACAAGCTAAAAAAATCAGTTACAGCATTTCTGTCAGACTAATAGTTTGGCCACTAGGGCGCGCTAAACTTAAGATTATTTTTTCCCAAAGATGAAAAAATCCAGATAGAATCAACTAGGGTCCTAAAACACCTTCATTTGTAGGTTAGGGTACTATAAAAACATACTCTCTAATTTTGTACATGAAATAAAACTAAATAAAATTAAAATAAATGCTTTATTATTGAACGATTTTTATGGAAAGGGAATTGCTCAGATAAGAGTATAAGTAATCTAATTACAAAACATATTTTTCACTCAATTCAAAAACTGATAAAACGAAATAGGAAATTAATAAAAGACCATAAATTGTATTAAAAGTTCATGCATTTCTAATTGATAGTAGCAAATGATGTGTTTCATGATTACAATATACAATATTTTCTTCCTTCGAAAATTTGGCAAAGAGTTTTCATGTTCTCGAATTGGAATACCCTGAGATAATTGAAGAAAAATTTCATTTAGAATTGTATTTAATAAAATCAAAGTCTGTTTACACCAGACATATTTTTAAATGTAATGAATTTTTTTAGGGACTTACCTTTAGTAGTCTCATGCTAAGTGGAGTAAGAAGGAATCGGTCTGATCGTCCAAATCCTGTTCATCTTCGAAGTTCAATGTTTCAATGTTGGAGCATTTTCCTTCACACGTCTTACAAATGTTTGAACAAAACAGTCCTGCTCTTCTACAGCCACAATTTCCCAAGCAGTTCTTCTTACATTTATTTACAAGAAATTAATCGCAAAAGTTTGTCTGGCGCCGGTGCTTGTAGCGTAGTTATGGGAATCAGGCCATTTTTCGTGGCTTTCCAACCCCACTGTTTGGCATCAAGGTTATTCCCCAACCAGAGTTGCACTTGGTGGAAAACACGCAAGCAATGTTGATTTGCTGCATCTAGAGTTGGTGGTAATGAGGCAAGGTTTGCTGAAATTTTATAGGCAGATGATAAATATTCCTTGAATCGTAATTGGTTTATTGTTGTTTGATTAAAATCACCTCCATATAGGGCCACCAGAAATTTTTCTCCTGCTTCAATTATTTTTTGTTGATTAGAACTAGGGTCTCTAAACAGAGAAAGAAGAGGTAATATATCATGATTCTTTTTCAAGGTTTTGAGACATTTTATTTTTCCTTGCTTGTAGAGAGCTGATGTAGAGTCACATCCACTCATAGCATGCAAAAACAGCATATGCTCGGCAATGTCGCTGTCTATGATGGTTGATGCCTGGTACACAGATGGTGGAACTTTATTTTTCCCTGGTTTAAGGAAGAATACATTAGATGGAATGTTAGTTCCGATCATAATGACCAGGAGATCTACATCTTCTCCCACAACTGCAACTTTTTCATAATCAGGTGCCAGAGAGGTTGCAGTTTCTACTATCAATTTATCAGCATCTTCAAACGCTTGTTTAGTAGCAATGTTGGCCTCATTTAATGTAGACATCAGCATGGTTATTAGTCTACTTTTATTTTTTTCATTGGCTAGGAAGTTCTCTTGGGAAACTGTAGGAATCATTAACTCAGTAAACTTTATTTCAACTGACTTTTTCTTCAATGATCTTCTCAGGCGCTCCATGTTTTTGGTGCTTTTATGATTCTCAGGATATCCGTCAAAAACGATAACTGCGTTAGAACTGTATTTTGTAAGAATGTACTCATGTAACTTTGGCAAATAAGAGCAAATGTGTGACCACTTGACCATACCATTCTGTGCAGTAAAAAGCCTCCGTCAACTACGTATAATACTTCATTATTAAGTAATGTAGTATCAACCAATGGTTTGAAAACTTTGTACAAAGACGATTTTGTTCCTTTTCTCATACCATTGTCATCAAAGAGAGCTAAGGGGTATGGACAGAGTTCATATGATAAAAATTCTTCTAATTCTTCCTCACACTATTTGGCGATACCAATTCTTTGAAATAGCTTGGTTGGATTAATTGGTATTTGTAGATTATCAATCAATATTCCATGATTCATCGAAGACAGAGGAAGGACTCTGTCGTTCCTTTTTAGTAAAAAAAGCTAAAACGCGGCTAAACTATTAGTCTAACAGAAATTCTGTAATTGACGTTTTTTAGCTTGTTTAGAGTACCTTAATTTTTGTATTGACCTTTTATCTGAGACATCTATACTTTACGAGCTAGAAGGAAAAAGCCAAAAAAAGGGGGAAAATTTTAGAATTTTTTCGATTTTTTTCAATGTTTCCATGCTAAATTTTGTTAACAAAGTTGATATTCGGATTCAGCATCCTCGAAATTGTATAAAACCGATGAGATAATAACTTCTGTATTTTTTCTTTGTGATTAACAATATGGATTGTATTACTGTACGTTGCTATAGAATATGATCTTTCAGAGAAAACCCTTAATAATAAAACATTAAATTAATTAATATTAGACTAGTTTGAAAGGTTTTTACGTGTAAAATATTTTAAATTATACTTTTCTAGTACTATATTGTAAAATATACGGGTTTTTTGAGCTGCGAGTGAAAATTTTAGGATTTTCTACCAACGGGACGGAAATTGTCTGATTTTCAGCGCGCTCTAGCGGCCAAACTATTAGTCTGACAGAAATGCTGTAATTGACTTTTTTTAGCTTGTTTAGAGTACTTTAACTTTTGTATTGACTTTTTCTCTGAGAAATCTATACTTTACGTGCTAGAAGGAAAAAACCAAAAAAAGGGGTAAAATTTTAGGATTTTTTCGATTTTTTTCAATGTTCCCATGCGAAATTTTGTTAGCAAAGTTGATATTCGGATTCAGCACCCTCGAAAACATATAAAACCGTTGAGAAAAAAACTTCTGTATTTTTTTCCTGAAACGCCCCTTTTCTACTACCTGGTTACTGGACTAATAGTGAAATGCTAGTGTTTTCTTATTTATTTCATAAAAACGCGTTCGATTCTTATGAAATGAATTAAATAACTGATTTTTATAAAATTTCTTTCATTTTAGCCAATAAATTCATTTTTTAAAAAAATACTGTTATTTTTGCTAAATTAATGGAATAAAAAGTCTTAAATTAAAAGGAATTAATTAATTTGTATTAATTAAAAGGAATAAATTAATTATTTCCCTAAATTTATTACTTATGTAAATATAATCAGGTATATTTTAATTAAAGGTTTAATAATTATAAATTATAATTAATTTTTGTCATTAAAATTGCCAAAAAGTCGCTTTTGTGATACATTTTCGGCTTTTTTTCTAGTAATTAGATGTCGCTAATCGTTGTGTTCTATACTGCAGATTAGGGCTCGACCGACGGCATTTTTTTGGCCGATGGGCCGATGCCGATTGTTTGAAAATTTCCATCTACAGGCCGATGGCCGATGGTAATTTTTTGGCCGATTGCCGATGCTTAAGGCCGATGGTAAAAAATGCAAACCATTCGGAATTATTTTTATAGAAAAGCATTAAAATCTATCTTAGAGCCAGAAATGAAAATACATGTTTGCTAATGACATTGCCGTATCCAAGAGGGGGGAGATAGAAGTTCAAAACCCCCTACCCCCCAAAAAAAATTTTTTGCATTAATTTGTGTACAATTTAATTTACCTTGAAAATTTTTTAACTCACAAGGAGCAATCCTCTTCGGATAGGGGGATCAAAGGGCCTTCAATAAGTTAAACACTACTTTTGAGGGATAAACCCCCTACAAAATTTTGACGTCTGTTTCACATCTTTCTTTTCTTGAAAATTCTGCCAATTATAAAGTATTGGTTTGCTTTGGGGGATCCCCAAAAATGTTTCAAAATGAGATAAAACCCTAGCTTAAAACAAGAAAATTTAAAAACAATTTTAGTTCAAAACATCCTTCAGAATTCTGACGTTTATTTATTATTTGTTAACCTAGAAGATTTCTGGGTTTACAAGGAGCTGTTCTCCTTGGATGTTAGAATATTAAAAAAAATAAATTACCCTCTAAAGAGATAAGATTATAATTACAATACAAAACTTCCCCAAATTAAAATTAAGGGACGGGAAATGCACTCTCAGAAAAAATTCGCAGAATTTTAAAGGGAAAAAATATTAAAATTGTTGTCAAAACTTCGGGAGAAGGTAAAACCACTAACCTTATCTTGGATACTGTTTTGGTGCCTAAGGAGATTGTAATTTTGTGGGGTATGGGATAAATTTAGTTCATTTTTATAGACAAAAAAGGAAGTTTTCTGGATTTCGAGGGGGCATATCCCCAAATCCGCCCCTCTGGCTACGCCCCTGAAGAGCTGGCATTATTTAATAAGCTTGATAAAAAATGTCCGGTTCATTCATTATAAGTACTAAAATTGTGGAAATCAATAGGATTGCTTCTGGCCTAAAAGGCATGTCTACCTGGAAAATGTCCACTTTTCCACAGACAGCCGAGCAGGGGCGTCATTTCAGTTTTGGGTTCTGAGGGGTTAGATTTTTTAAGTGAAAATAGGGCACGCCGTCACCATTTTTTATGGGGGGATGTTGACTAAACGTCAATTTTAAGATACCCCCTAACGAGTACAATTATAGGTTAAATTTTAGATCACTTAGTATTTGAATAATATTAAATTATATTGTTAATATTTTAGAACGTGAGCTACAGGTAAAAAAGGGGCGTCTGGATTGTTCCCCATTAAAGTTTTTAAAAATTTGCCTTCTGAAGCTTATTTTGAGTCCCTTTGGTTACATCTTAAAATTAAAAGAAGTTCCCTGCAAACCACAAAATTTCATAAGGTAACCCGTCATAGTTTCAAGGGGGTGGAGATCCTTCCCCAAAAACATTTTTGAAGATTTTGAAGAAGTGTTTTATTTCTTAGTGTTTTTTCCTTTTAAAACTCCTTAGGGGACACCCAAAGGGAAAAGCTTCTTATAAGCGACAGAATTTTCAAAAGAAAACACTGTATTCCGACGAAATTTTTACAGAGGGGTTTGGGTTCTCCCCCCCAAAAATTTTTTTGAAATTTTCCTCCCTAAAAAAGGTTTCTGCTCATTTTGAGTTGAATTTCTAAGGGGAAAAATCTTTCAAAACGTCAAAGTTTTAAAGGGGGCTAGGGATCCTGCTCCAGAAAATGTATTGAAAATTTCCCTCAAAACTAGAGTCAGGCGTTAAAAGCTTGCAGAAGGGGTAGTTTGGGGGTTCACCTCCCGAAATTTTTTTTGTTTAACCCTCAAAAGTAGTGTTTTAACTCATTTTGAGACTTTCTTGGGTTATACCCGATGCTCTTTCTCGATCTTAAAAAATTGGATCTTATAACTATTTTTCACATAAAAATAGTAGCCTTGATGGGGGCAATCACCCCCCTGTTCCCCCTAAATGACGCCAATGTGTGGGCGGATGTTCAACTTAGAACTAAATTAGGAGCAAGATGGAACAGAATCACGCTTGTTTTCGTCTTTTCGCCAATTGATTGATGATATTCTGTTTTCTGACGCTTTTCGGGGGTCCAAACCAAGATCAAGAAAATTATTTTGGAAAAATACAAAAACACCCCAAATGATTTAATGTATAAACAGTAATATATATAAATCGGCATTGAATATATTTTAAAATAACAACTAGGATTTTTAAGCTTTTTCTTTTAAAATTAAAAAGAGCACTTTTCTGAAAACTTTGAAAATTTTCTTTTCTTCCAACTTTGAAAAAAGTGAAACAAATTTTAAATTCTGCTTTCTTCTTGTGTTCTCTAAGTTCTATGAAGATCAGAGATACATCAGTGCAAATTTTGATTCAAAGGAACAATTTTTGTAGAAATAGGAGGATTTTTAAAAGCGTCCCTAAAGGTACGCCAGGCAGTAATGGGTTTTAATTTGAAACTCATTGGGAAACACCCGATGAGAGGACCGCTTCTATAGAAAGCGGCAGAATTTTCAAAGGAAAGACAGTGTTAACAGACGTCAAGGTTTTGGAGGAGGGTTTGGGTGTTCTCCCCCGAGAAAATTTTTGAAATTTAACTCTAAAATATAGTTTTAACACCTTTTCAGACTCTTCAGGTTACACATACACCCGAAAAGGATTTCTCCTTGTAAGTTGTAGAATTTTTAAGGGTTAAAACAAAATAAAAATGATGTCAAAATTACGGGCGGTTGAACTCCTAAAAGCTCCTCGGATACGTCCCTGACCTTGGAAACAATGGTACCCTCAAAAACTGTTATGTATGATAATAAATTTACAGCATTATTTTCCCAGTATTTATAAGACCCTGGAAGAAACAAGAAAATTATTTTAGTGTAACGTTGAATTCTCGATTTTGATCCTTTCAACCATCAACCCCGCAGGATCAAAATCGAGAATTCAACGTAAAAAAAGAGATTTCTACGTAAATTCGACGAACTTCAACCCCCACTCCTGGCTTCATTTGTGGACCAAATGGCATGAAAACTGGTTTTGGGGGGTTTTAGAGGGTGCTCTTTCAGAATCTGGAATAATCTTTGATGGTTTCCATAGGAAAAACGAAAGTTGGTGCTTCGTTTAATATGAAGACGACCCCCTATAAGAACTTGAAAAATTTTCTGTATATAGAATACTTCAAATCATGAAAAATGATACCTTATTTGTCTTTATATCACAAGCCGTTCCGGAGATATAGGGTCTGAGTCGATTTTTTTTGCCAGTATTGTACATTAATTTGGTTTTGAGCTATTTTTCCTAAAATGAATATTTGTTTAGAAAATCGATGAAAAACCTAACAAAAGAGCAAAATTTTAATATTTTTTGCAATTTTTGATGCGAAAATGACTTTCAAAATTAAAATAAACTTGAAATTCGGATTAAGCGATGCAAAAAACATATAAATTCGTTCATTAAAACACTCCCATAATTTAATATATGAATTTAAAAAATTGATTGAAATTTCGCCTAAAACACCCAATATTTCATAAATAAATTTAAAAACTCATTTTTTTAAGCATGGTTATTCATCAATGAATCCAAAACAACCCATTTAATTGGTAATATACCGGAAATAAAGAGAAAATTGCAGATTAACAACCGCAAAAGTCTGTTTGGTCTGCGAGGCTCAACAGTTTTGTTATCGATCTTTCCTTCACTCCCTCCCCCCTTCTCAAAAAAATTATAATGTAAAGCACGTTATTTATAGAAAATTAAATGCTCTTTCACGTGGTATAAAATGTTTGTTGATAACGTGAATAGTTTTCATTTTGTAGAGGGTAGAAGCGCGCGTTTTCCTCATTTTTGTGGAAAGGCAAAAAAATCGATGTTTTTCAGCGCGCTCTAGCGGCAAACCACTCTTCAGAAAATCAAAGTTGAATAGTGCATTTTGTAGGAAATTTTGTTTACTTCAACTTTGTAATTGAAATTATCTTCGAGAAATTTATAGTTTTTCAAATAAAAGCGAAGAATCGAAAAAAGAGCAAAAAATTATCGATATTTTGCGATTTTCGATATGAAGCCGACCTCCCACGTGGGAGCAAACTTCATATTCGTAATCAGCGCCTTCGAAAACATATAAAACCGTCGAAAAAAAAACTTCTATATGAAAATTTTTTAAACGTCACATTCACAGACAATAAGAGACAGACCGGTCAATAGGCGGGGCTTATCCAGAGAACTCCAGTGGCGCCTCTGACAAGCGGTACCGGCATTAATCGATTAATTCAATATTTTTTAATCGAAATCTTTATACATTTTTTTGTTGACGAAACTTGCAATATTCTATTTCGAAAGTAAACATGAAGTTTGTGTAAATCGTTTAATCGGATTCTTTTCAATTGTTTTCAAGATTTGTAAATCATTTTAACAGTGTCTTATTGCATTAAGGCATATTTTATCTCGTTTCTTCTCTATTTTGCAATGTATTGGAAAATCTGTGTCGCATTCTTGAACTTGATTTCTAAGCCTGATAGAATTCGGTAAAATTCGCGGTAATTATAGGTGTATATAAATCCTAGTATTATATATTTTTAATGTCAAGAATTCATTTTGAATGTGCCTGGGATCTGGGATTCGTATTTGCAAAAAATTTGTTCGTTTAGATTCACGAGGATTGCAATTTCATTTACATATCATTTTTGTCTTAAAAGGCCAAGGGATTATAACAAATATTTGCAGTTATTGAAATATGAGATTTAATAAAATTATTTAGATTCATTATTTACTTGTGTGATTCTTGATTACTTTATTTTTAAGCTTGTATTTTTACAATCGAGTTTTTCATCATATGCGATCACAAAATTTTGTTGATGAACAAACCTTAATGATTTAATTTAAATTTTCTATTATAATAGCAAATTTTAAAAATTTATTTGAAAGAAAAGAAATTTTTAATTTTAAAAAGCATTTAATGGGCTTATGTAATCGCCAAGGATCGCGATCCTGGTGATCACATGGTCGATGGATTACGTCTTCGCAAAACGTCTCCATGGTTGCCAGACCTAAAAGCTTAACTGTAACCACAGTTTTAGTGCAGGTACCGCGCGTTGAGGGCGTTCGTGTCGTGGGCCACCCATTGACCGGTCTGTCTCTTATTGTCTGTGGTCACTTTTTAGCACCGTTTTCCTGGGTTAATAGGATAATTTAAGATGGAGAAACGACATAGCCAATAAAAACCTACAATAGGATAGGTTATCGATGTTGACCGATATTTTATACGGAAATTCCTGCATTTTATTTTTTTATTCGATTGAGATATCAAAGAGATGAAATATGCACGCAATTTTTTTAAATTTCTATGCGTATATTTGCTTTTTAATTTAATTTCAAAGTTTTACTTTTAAAAAGAGCGCGAAAACAGCATGTAGCGTCATTTAATCCGAAACATTGATTTTAAACGTTGGTTTAGGATTCAAAATTATTGTTGATATTTATTCTTTATCTGACGTCATTTAATCTGAAACAATGTTCTTAGGATTCAAAGCAAAAGCCGATTTTTATTTTAAAATATTGAATAAACTAATTTTTTTAAACATTTCGTGTCGATTTTTGAATTTAAAAATTTTTTTCTTAGAAAAATTCTTTTTTTTTCTTGTTTTAAAATAATGCGGGAATTGGCCATAATGATAGATCTGTGTTTAGCAAGTGTTTTTGTGCTGCATGTAGATAATGTATCTTAAAAAACTTAAAAGAACTACGCTAAAAGTTATGATAAAAACAATGACTAATTCAGTATATTCCAAACACAAAACAACTCAATTAAAAATAAATAGCCTTTCAAGTGCTTATAGACCTTTTTCAGCAAAAGTATCTTGAACAGGTATCTTTTAATACTCGGACCTTCATTTTCAGAGTTAGTTCAAGTGTGAGTTTCATTTAAATTAGTCAAGTTAAGTGTAAGTAAGAAAAATTATAAATAGAAGAAACTCTAAAAGTCTAAACTGACGAAGCGCAAACATGGATATACAGTAGAACCTTGTTCCTTCGCTATAAAGACTTCAGGAAAACCCAATGAGAACGACAAAGAAATAAAATATTGAAATGGATAATAGTACTAACCTCTCTCAAATAACACATTCTTAACAGATGCAAAACATAAAGCAAAAAATGCGGACATTCAGAAACACTTGATCATTTGGAGTAATTTGGCAATCCGAAATTCTCCCAATATGCCTTTTTAAGCAGTGTATATTTTAGTCCTCTGGGGCCCCCGTTCCCCCCCTTGATCCGCCCCCGGTAGTTATTTGGTGTCGGTGCGTTCTTTTAAATTTTTAACTGAATAAGACAAAAAATTCAATCTCAATTAGTGATGGAATTGATGCCAAATACTTAAGTATTCGATACCTAAAAGTATCGATACTTTATTGACAAATTATCTAACGTTTTTTCAAAGAAATCATCTTAAAAATATCTGCTGTTGATTTAACGCAGCCTGTTCTTTTATACTTAATTTTAAAAGAATTAAAAAGTATTCGATACCTGAAAATACTCGATACCCAGGTGTTCGTTCGCTACCTAAAAGTATCGATTTTGCGCATTACTATAATCTCGATATCTTTAACATTCACTTGGATGCTAAAAACTTAAATTTTTGACTCATACTACTTTATAGCTCCCTTTAGGATTGCAAAATAGGGTTCTTCCACAGATTTAGGTCAAACCTGTTTTTATGCGGGAAAGGAATAGCTTCAACTAACAATCCATTTGTGACGTCCCCATAAAAACTCAGATAATTTTTATTGAGATAGAATTTTTCATGCCTTATTCAGGGAATAACAATAAAAAAGTTGCTGTTTAAAAGTTCGTACAAAAAACTTTCTGCATTTTCTTAAGTAGACGTCCATGGAGTTGAAACTAATCCCATCTAATTTTTCCACCTCTTAAAATTAAATTTGCAGTTGGAAGTATGTGTCTTCTGAGGCGAAATGTATAAAAAGTTAGCCAATCGGATCTGTTTATTTACTATTTTATCAGGTTTTATTTTTCAAGAAGGATTTTCAGAAAAGGATTGATTCACGTTTGTAGATTTGTCGTAAGTTTCAGGTATGAAGTCAAGATGAACTTTCCAGAATGCAAAAAGGCGTGTCAATGAAAGCTTTGTTTAATATTAAAGGACAGGGGGATAAAAAATATATAATAAATCAAAAATATAAATTAATATAAAAGGGGGACAAAGGACCGGCCCTTACCCGAAATTTGGACTATATAGGTGGGTAAAAAAGAGTTAAGGGTCATATTAGGCAACTTCTATTACCGTTACCATCTTCCCATTTGTCAGAATGTGGATTTAGTGCCATAAATGATTTGCTACTAAAAAGAGAAATCGCTTACACTACTGAGGGATTTGCGATTAAAATTGACCAAAATGGAACCTGGCATAAAATCCCTTTGTCGAATGCATCAAGTAAAAGGATCGCTTTGATATTGATATGATAACCCTAATTATTGATTATTAAATCCTAAATTTATATGAAAAGTTCTTTTGTTATAATTATTCTGTATTTCAGTTTTAATTCTCCATTTTTGTTTTGAAAATTAACTTACTACTGAACGTCTGTAATATTTTTTCAAGCGAGTCAACCAAATAAGTTTTAAATTGAATATTACATTCTTGAATGTAAAAAATTATAGATGTAATCTTACATGGGGGCATGGAAAATTCAGAAAGGCTTTGTTGAGGCCGAAAAAGGTTGGGAAACAATTGCTCTTCACATTTCACTTTTAAAACCGTTGGTTAACCTGTTTTCCCATAAAGTTAGTTTATTGCCTTATAGCAAAAGTGTCTGCTAAAAGGCAATAAACTAACTTTATGACACTTTTAACCACACTGTGACCAAGGGTCATTAAAGCCAGTCTAGATTGTAATCAACGAGACACAATCGCTGTACCTCACCACTTAACAAATTCATTTTGCTCAAGATTTTTCGTAAATCTGTTTTACATTCCGAAATTGGTGGAGATATAGTTTAAAACATGCTGAATCCAAAATCGACCAGAAGCACTCTGGTGGAAGCCATGATTCTACGCTACATACATGTTTAAGTTAAGTTTAAGACCCGTAGAGGGGTCGATAAGTTAGAATAAAAACCCATTATACAGGGTGTTTCAAAAGTCCGTTTCGCGGCTTTTATTTGGAACCAACGTGTCCTGGGGTCACAGAAGAAAGGTCTCCCCTAGGTAATGACCCTGGAGCAGTGGTTCCCAAAGTGGGTTCCATGGAACCCCGGGGTCCCACGAAAAAATTTAGGGGTTCCATGAAATTTATTTAATTAAAAAAATTAGAATGGTGTAAAAAAAATAAGAATGGACAGCTCCTCCCCCCTTGAACCCAAAAATGTTCTCAAAATGAGTTAAAACCTTACTTTTACCAGTCGAATTTCAAAATTTTTTATGGGGGAGGACCCCCAGACCCCCCACGGTATCACAAGGGGATCTTGCACGATATTTTTTGGAAAATCCCCAACATTTTGACATTTTTTGTCAAAAGATAAAAATGGAAAATTCCCCTCTTGGCCCCAAAAAGCTTCTTAAAATGGGTTAAAACTTTACTTTTACAAGTCAAATTTCAAAATTTTTTCTGGGGGTGAACCCCCATACCCCCCAGCGGTACCAGAAGGGGATCTTGCGTGTTACTTTTAGAAAATCCCCAAGAATTTGACATTTTTGTCAAAAGGTAAGGATGATTGTCTGGAAAAGTGCCCCCCTGGACCCATGCTGAATCCGCGCCTGGTTTCATTTAATATCATAAATTAAATTTTTAAAAATCGTTGATTAAAAAGTATTCAGGGTTCCGCGATCATTGGTAACAAATTTGGGGGTTCCCCGACAAAAATAGTTTGGGAACCACTGCGCCTGGAGAATCCATTGAGAGGACTTACAGCGCCCCTAGCAGCGAAATTAAAAAGTTTAAAAAATTAATTTAAAAACTAAAGGAGATAGAGCAGTGTTTCCTAACGTGGGGAGCAATATCATTTTCTACGTGGATGGGTGTAATTTGAAAATTTTCAACCAAATTGTCCCCAGGTGGGGCCAATCCAGGGGGAAAATTAAAAAATTTTTTAAAAAGAAGTTTATCAAAATCTGGTCCTATTATCCTATCTGAAAATTTATGTCTGAAATCTGGACCAGTAATGTATCAAAACCAAGTTGAAACCCTGTTTTTAGAGTCTAATTTCCAAACCTTTTATGGGGGATGACTTAACATCTCTTGGTTTTTAGAACGCTTATATTTGAAACATTTTTACATTAGGTTCAACAAAATGCAAATCTTATACCTAAAAATTTATATCCAATATTTCCCAACTTGGGGTTCCAAACTAGTTAAAAACCTGCTTTCTAGAGTCAAAATTTCCGAAAATTTGCTGGGGGAGGACCCCCCAGACCCCCCTTGGTACTTAGAACTTAATTACTCATAACTTGATTTAGTTCTTTATCATGCAAATTCTACCTAAAAATGTTCCGAAAAGCTTCATTACAGTTGTTAATTATACATAGAAGGGGGACTAAGACATAATTTTGGCTCCCTCTCAAAATACAGGGGGATTCTGAAATGGTGCGACAAACTTTGAGGGGTAATCATCAAGACGAACAAGGAATGATGCGGAAAATGGGGTCGCAAATGAGTTTTAAGGGGTGAATTAAGGTGTGAAAGGGGTGAATTAAGGGGTGAAAATTTGCAAAAAACTTGCATATTTGTGCAGGAAGAGACACAATTGTTCGATTCCGTCCTCTATAATTTAACTACTAAAACTTCTACTATTCGAATCAGTAAGCCCTTTGCATTCGGCAGGAAAAAAGTCTCTAATCAGTGATCGCCAAATACATTTTTTTGGTTGGTTGGTTGGTGTTTTATGACGCATGGCGAAATGATTTTAGTGATTGAGCCAGATGCAACTACGTTTTGCGACGGTCAAAACGTAACTACCAATTACGCTATCCATTTTATCATTGAAAGTATTTGAAACGAATCGCGCCAAATTATAGATAAATCGCCAAATATAATTTACTCATGTCATATCGTCCCAAAGACCAAACCAATATTTTGCTCCCAGGAGTTAATTTCCGCATCAGCACTTCAGCTTGTTTTGCTGGAACTGAGCGTTTTACCTTGTTTTTTTATCCTTACCTTAAAGAAATGTCTTTTTCTCAACGTATTTGAGCGAGGGTTAACTGCTTTATTTATTTTCGTGATTTTCACCCCTTAAACCCCATTTGCGACCCCCCTTTCCACATCAAATCTTGTTCGTCTTGATGAGTACTTTCACCCCTCAAAGCTTGTCGCACCATTTCCAAAACACCCTACACTCTACAAACCTTGGGTGTATCTGAAATGATCCAACGAACTTTCAAAAATGATAGAACTCATCTCAAGACGAAGAGATTCCCGCATTTTTAAAATATTAGAACTATTTTCATTTCACTTAAAATAATTAAAAACGTTATCGAAAAACCTCTGTCTTATTTTAAAATGATTAGGCTAAGTACGCGTACGTAAAAAATGCGACCCCCTTTCTAGACATGACAGTTCTCTCATAACTTATTAGGACATAACCCAGAATCTTGGGATTATAAGTGTTGGATTTCGAGATCATACATTGGCTGTTGGTACTGAGTTACCACTTGAACGATAAAATAATAATCGGAAAAAAATTACGCCAAATGGTTAATAAGTTGCCAAATCTGGTTGAACATACATTAAAAAAGAAGGCTGACCGAAATAAATATTTCCCTGAAAAAGTTACAGTTAAAATGACTTTAAAAAAACTAAACCATCGGCGCAACAGCCCTAGTGGGCCAAGGCCTACGATGCCCATCTTCGTTTTCGTGACCGTGGGGCCTGGGGTGCTAGGCAAATGTCCCGGTTAGGTGGTCAGCACAACGCGAGACCCCCAGTGTTTAGTTCCCAAGCATGCTTGGTCCTCAGTTTATCGACCCACTGAAGGGATGAAAGGCTGAGTGGACCCTGCCCAGCCCGGGATTTGAACCCCGGACCTGTGGCGTGGAAGCGCGATGCACTACCACTGCGCCACTGGGCTTAAAATGACTTTAAAGGACTAGTTTTATTATTTTGATATAAAAAAATTACGGAATCGAACAATTGTGTCTCTTCCTGCACAAATATGCAAGTTTTTTGCAAATTTTCACCCCGGGGTTTCACCCCTTAAAACTCATTTGCGACCCCCCTTTCCGCATCAATTCTTGTTCGTCTTGATGAGTACTATCACCCCTCAAGGCTTGTCGCACCATTTCAGAATCACCCTGTATCGGGGGGCATGGAAAATTTAGAAAGGCTTTGGTGGGGCATGGACCGAAAAAGGTTGGGAAAAACTGAGACAGAGCAAAAACCTCAATAATAGTATTGTTGCCAACGTCATGAAGAACTCACAGAAAAAGGTTTCATGAAAATAACTTGAATATTCGCGGAGATATTAGCATGTGAAAATAACACTTTTTCTGACCTCAAAAAAGAAAAAGTTCGCAAATTTGAAAGTTTTTTTTATTTTTTGATTAAATTTTACCTTTATTCAACTAAAAAACAACAAAACTACACAATAACACTGAAAAAATTGCAAATTGATTTTTGTTGCACGAGAGATTAGTGAATGTTTTGCGATTTTTTTATTTCTCCACTTTGTTTAAAAGATCTTGATGAATCAATTTTGAATATAATTTAAACAGGTTTTTTAATTTAGTTAAAATTTTCAGTACCCATAAACTGTGGCATCTTTAGTGACGCAAGTTCCACTACCTTATTATTTTGTTAAATTTTGTCTTTTTCTAACTAAAAAACCCAGAAGATTACAAAACACTAAAAAACTAGCAAATTTGCGAACTTTTTTCATTTTTGAGGCCCAAAAATGTGGTATTTTCACATGCTAATGCAATACTTTCATGAAAATTTTTCCACTGAGTTTTTCATAATTTTAACAACACATTGAAGTTTTTGCTCTACAGGGTGTCCCATAAATAGTGGGTCACGCTTCTAGGGGGATAGTAGACACCTAGACGAGTCAGAATCACATAGGAATCGGGGGTCCCAGACCAAATCCCAGGGAGTTAAAAATGGAGCGACACCCCAAAAAAATTATTGAAAAATTCAATTTGTAGAATAACTGCTATTGGTAAAAATTTAAATATGGTCTCAAAAATTGTGGCTAATAATATCTTTAAAATTATCTCCAAAGTCTTCACTTTAAAATTTGTTTTATTATGAAAAAAGTTAAAAAAACACAAAAAAATTTGAAAACTCTGCCAAAACCTTATTTTGTATTTCGAAATCCTTTCATTTGATTTGATAATCTGAAAGATCATAGTTCTAGAGCGGTTTTCAGAACAGCTGTTTGCGCACGCAAAAAACGAACTTTAACAGGATCTCAAGCGTTTAATATTGATTGTATTTACATGAAACTTTGGACTTGAGGGTTTTCAACTATGATCTTTCAGATTATCAAATCAAATGAAATGATTTCGAAATACAAAATAAGGTTTTGGCAGAGTTTTCACATTTTTTTGTGTTTTTATAACTTTTTTTCATAATAAAACAAATTTTAAAGTGAAGACTTTGGTAATAATTTTAAAGATAATATTAAACCACAATTTTTGAGACCATAGTTAAATTTTTACCAATAGTAGTTCTTCTACAAATTGAGTTTTTCAATGATTTTTTTGGGATGTCGCTCCATTTTTAACTCCCTGGGATTTGGTTTGGGACCCCAAAATCCTATGTGATTCTGACTCGTCTAGGTGTCTACTATCATCCCTGAAAGTTTGTTGCATCAATTCAGATACACTCTGTATATAAATAAAATGGCCATCTTTGGAAAATTCAATCCGCTAGAGCTAACTACACTAGCGGAAATAAAAATCCCAACACCAAGAAGGAAAGGAGATATCAAAGTCAAATTTATTTCTATGATTGCACATAGTATCAATGTGAATTGCTTAAAAAATCAGCCTTCCTGGATGTTAGGGGGCCGAGAAAAACAGGGAGGAGTGTTGTCTCCATAGGTGTCCATTACCTACGTCACGCGTCATGATATTGAGTGACAGGGGCTCTAAATGACTTTTGAGGGATTGGAGGACCATGTTGCCTCCTCAGGTAGTCCAAATTCATATGGTGCACCAGCGGACGTTGCATACCGGGCTAGGTGATTTCTCCTCTTTCTTCGGACATGTTTTGTGAGCGTTAGTTTTTACGAACGGATAGGCCAGGGTAAAAATGCAACATAGGGGGTTAAGAAGAAAGCTTGGACATTGCACAAAACATGTGTTTGTGCATTTTTCTCTTGAAATTTGTCCCCAGGACAGGTCTGAAGGTAAGGACGGACAACCGGCTAAAAAACCTTAATGAAGCAGCTCTGGTTGGCCCAAGTACCTGTAGATCATACTGAGGACAAGCGGCAGTGGGATGGATGTCGTTTGCAGTACTGCGGATTGTCCGTTCGGTCCGCATGGCTTCTTACAGCTTTGGCTATAAACAATGGGCTGAAAATGGGCCTTTCTGTTTCCAATAGTGCACGAAATAAGGAAATGAAAATCCCAATTTCATTACGTTGTGTTTATGAGAGAATCCTGATTCGGTTTGGAGCACCACCACCTTTGGGTATGAGTTTGAAGACACAATGGAGAGAGCGCACTCAGCTGATGATTTTCTAATCGTTCCACGGAGTGGTGATGCAGGGTAACGGAGTGGGGATGCATTGGATTCCATTTCTGCAACTCCTGAGAATGATTCACCAGTACTTTTTCCAACCAGAGCTGCGTCATTGAGATTTTGCAGCCGGTAGACCGTCCTTACCTTCAGACCTGTCCTGGGGACAAATTTCAAGAGAAACATGCACAACCACATGTTGTATGCAATGTCCAAGCTTTCTTCTTAACCCCCTAGGTTGCATTTTTACCCCGTCTTTCCCGTTCTCTAGAACCAACGCCCACAAAACAAGTCCGGTCAATAGGGAGAAATCACCTAGCCCGGTATGCAACGTCCGCTGGTGCACCATATGAATTTAGACTACCTAAAGAGGCAACATGGTTCTCCAATCCCTCAAAAGTCATTTAGAGCCCCTGTCACTCAATACCATGACGTGTGACGGCGGTAATGGACACTAGGGTGTCCCGTTGGTCTATGGGAAAAAATTTTTTTTGAGCTACACTAACGGAAGAGGTATCAAAAGTTGCGTAATTTTACACATATTATGAAAATAGTAAAAAAAAATAAAATTGCATGTCATCTTTGGGGCTCTACCTCACCTTGAAGTTTTGTAAATTTTTAGTTTTTCAGACCTATATACCGTATGCCTAAATTAATAAAATATTCAAGTTCAAAGGGAATTTTATTACAGAAGTAAACGAAACATGACTTTGAAAAACATAATAAACAAAATAGATCTTATATAAAATAACCAAACTTAAATTTTAAATTTATTCTTGTATCCAAAATTTGGCATTTCTGCTCGAGATTGTAGCCGTGTTCTGATGAAGCCATCCCTGGAACTAACATCAGTTACTTTGAGAGGCCTCGATAACTAGTTTCACACATCTTTCCAGAGATTGTGTGTGGCAAGGAAAGTCAACTATGTCCAAGCTTTTGTTTGCTTATAGCCACTTTGCTATAGTTTGAAGGTCCTCATTTGAAATATGTCTAAGAGGACCGGTGGAGATGTAATCTGACACTCGCCCCATTCGATTATTTCAGAGTAATCCGTTGCAGAGAAGTTAATTTTTAGATGCTTAAAAATCCTACAATTAATGTTCCTTTCAGCTTCTCTAGCCTTTATAATTCTTCGGAAAGCTAGTTCCCGGATATAATCTCTTTCCTCACACAACATACTGATAAGTAAGTTTTCAGGGTGTGCAAAGAAAGCGTTTCTTTGTACAACAGAATTCACAACACATCTCAAATTTTTTGGTAAAAATCGAGAGTACGTTACTAACCGAGAAATGTGTTTGGCTCCATCCTTAAAAGAGGCATTTTGCTTTATAAGAAACCAAATAGGAGCGTATACTTTAACCACGTAGTTAACTAGCAATTTCAAATTTTCAGATGGATTAAGAGTACTTACGTAAAGTCTGAGAATACGGTTTGCAGAAGTCAGCCATCTGGAGTGGGCCATTTTTCCAGGTTGACGATTAGCCAGCTCAGGAGAACATAAACCAATCGAGACAGCTTGGCAGATCTCATAGAGATATTTCTGATCCGTACTTAGTTCTTTGACCAATTTTTTAGGCAAGTCAGGCAAATTACCAGAGACAGCACAAAAAGATACAATGGTTTTGAATTCACATAGAGCTAATTCTTTTCCAATAGGTCCAGAATATTCAGTAGGACCAGAAGTGCGACCATCTAAGGTCAAGAATAAGTGACGAAGGGGTAACTCGTTGGTATGAAGCAAACACACACACCATTGTAACGGTCTTTCAAAATGCTTCTCTAAATATTGAATCACACCACCTTTCCAACCAGTGTTAGTTGCCGTTCCATCACATCCAACACAAATCACTTCATTTAAATCCAAACCTTGATCCTCTAGATAAGTTGTGATGGAATTACAAATTTCCTTTGCAGTGCCTCGATTTGGCGATGTGTGTCCCAAATAAAATGATCCAGGTTCAGCTAAAATTGAAATGGGCTCTTGTAGAACTTCTTTGCGATGGTAACGATCCCCTATTTTCTCATTTACCATGGTTCTGTCTTTTCTTCGGTCAAAGTAAATGCTTTTTGGTACAAAACCTTCAACCTCTTTTGATGCTTCTTCTCGGGTTTTCGATACTGCTCTGTGTATTTTGTTTTTATTTATCACTAAAGTCATATCATCTTCTGATACTAAACCAATGTCGACTAAAACTGCAGAAGTAACAGCAGCAGCAGATCGGGATGATAAACCGTATCCATCACAAACCTTAGCTACTGTTGGCAGCGTCAAAGTATTCCGACTCACTTTAGAAGTGGATGGTGTATCTGTCGAAGACGTGGTTTTCGGGGATTCCTCGGTAATAGGATGCGTTTCAGGTAGAAAGGAATGCACTGAATCTTTATCACAATTTTCTAAGACACAATTGGTATTTGAAGTAGAACACAACTTTTTTGATGCTCTTACCGACTCTTTAATTTTTCTCTGCTGTCGTTTCATCAATCTAGCGGTTTCTTTCTTATCAACGCCGCTTATAACCATTTTCCTGTCATTTCTTTGATCCAACAAAAAACTTCTCTCATTGATAGGAACTTTCTTAGATTTCAAACACGAACAGGATTGAAATGAACTCCAGGTTGTTTTGAAAAATAACATTTCGTTTGTTTTGAGGATATCTTTTCAAACTGAGGTAATTTTTGAAATAGTATTTCAATAATTGAATAATTCGTTGTTTAGTTACGATTGGAATGGAAGCTTTTGTCCAAATATTGTTGATCTCTTCAGAAACAATTGCAAATACAACTGAATTGGGAGGATCCTGTCCATTATTCTTCCATTTCAGGTCGCTCTTGACATATAAAATGCATTTAATGACGTCTCTTATAGTTGGTAGCTGTCTATCGTCAAGTTGTTTAATGGTCCCAATATAGAACAAGTAGTATCACTACGCCTTGAACTCATTTTTTAAATCACAACTGCACTTTAAAACAGTACTTTTAAAGCATAAAAATAACTTTTGCTACGAAGAAAACACTCGTAAGTAAAGTTCTCAAAACAAGTTGAAACTTGATGGAATTAAAAGGTTGAAAAGTTAAGTGCAAATTGAAACTTGCCGTGCCTCCTATGCTATGCCTCACGCCGCCTTCCCTTTCATGGATGGAGAAGTGTCCAAAGGGGTAATTTTCTAAAGTTCAAGCAGTTCTAGCTCTGATATAAATGCTAAAGAAAAAAACGCCTTCAAATCATTCCGATTAAACGAAATAAACAACCAGTCGCTTTTTTTCTCAAATCAAAGCAGGCCTAAAGTATGCGCCATAGAGGTATGCGCAGAAGTGAAGATGGCTTGTGCAGAATGCACGGGCGGATAAGAAGATTTTTTCACGAATGAAAACAGACAGTATGCATTACATATAAAGTATATTTTTTAAAGTTCAGATTAGGAGCCGAAATTAGGAATAGAGCGAATAATCTCCATAAAAAGGGTAATTTCTAAAACTTTAACGAAAGGTAGAGCCCTGAAGATATAGTTTAATTTTGTTTTTAAAAATATTTTTGTAATCTACAATCAATTACGCAAATTTTGAGAGGTCTTCCGTTAACGAAAGCCAAAAAAAGTTTTTTCGGGACACCCTAATGGACACCTATGGAGGCAACAGTCCTCGCCAATTTTCTCGGCCCCCTAACATCCGGGAAGGCTGATTTTTTAATCAATTCAAATTAATACTATGTGCAATCATAGAAACAAATTTGACTTTGATATCTCCTTTCCTTCTTGGTGTTGGGATTTTTATTTCCGCTAGTGTAATTAAAATGATATTTTTGAGTACCATCAGTACACGGAGTGCTAAAATATTATCACAATAAAAACATCGTGGTCCTTTTTATAGTAGTTTTAAGTCTTGAAAAATAATACACTTTGCTTTTGACTAACTAACTTTGACTAACTTTTTAAGAAAAAAAAAAGGACAATCATGGGAATCCGATCAAAATAGCTGAAAGCACAATTCAATTCAATCTATTCGCATTTTCCGCTAAAATATTCATCATAGAACCCGTGTCGTATGTTATCCTGGAAACTAAGAGTGTTCCAGCAAATTATCGTCAGTTCAGTATATTCGTAAGGATGGTTATTCAATGTAAATTTTAAAGTTGGTGGGACTTGTATAAGTACCGTCAGTCAGGGGCGGATCCAGACCAAATTTTCGGAGGGGGCCATTTGAAAATTCCCCCCCCAGAAAATGTTTGGAAATTTAAGTCAAAAACCCCACTTTTTCAACTCGTTTTGGTACGCCTCATCAGAATTTCGGATATAGATTTTTGGCTTAAATCTAGAAGCGGTTTCAAACGCCAAGCGAAGTAGTAGCTGTAGCACCAAAAGTATCAAAGTGAAGTTGGCGACTAAAAATTCGCCAAGAGGTGCCAACCCGAACATACTTCTAGATTTTTACCAAATTCCTTGCGTTTTGACACAAACTTAGTAAATTATCGTTGTAATAACAGGGTTACAAGGGCCAGGGGGGTCTGGGGGTCCTCCCCCAGAAAATTTTCAAAAATTTGACCTTAAAATAACAGGCTTAACTCATTTTGGTGCATAAAATGTCATTTTATATAAAGTAAAACTTTTCATTTTTTTGCGGGGGGGGGGGGCTTGAGCCCCCTAGCCCGAGCCCCCCTGAATCCACTAGTGGAGGGGGCTAATGCTGAGTTTAAGATAAAGCTCATTGAATTGTGAACAGGCTAATTTTTTATAGGGGCTAAAGAGGCCCATTTAAATTGTGAATCGAATATGCAAAAACTTAAGAAGGGGACTATAAATCGGTAACGAACTAAAGCTTTTTAAATTAAAAACGCAAGAAGACTAAAGCTCATTGTTCCATTTAAATTGTGAATCGAATCTATAAAAATGCAGGGAAGATAAAGATTTTGTAGTGATTAAAGCACATTACAACTTTTTTTTTGAAGTTATGAATTCCATCTTTATAAAAGAGCAGAGAGGGCTAAAGCTCATCTATCTTGGAGGGGGCTAAAAGCTCATCAAGTTGATGTGAACCAAATATATAAAAATACAAGGGGACTAATGATTTATAGGAGCTAAAGATCATGAAATAGGCTAATGTTTTGTAGGGGGCTTAAGATCATGAAATGGGCTAATATTTCGAAGGGGCTCACTGAATTCTTTAAATTGCAAATTAATTCTACAAACATGAAGGGGGGCTAAATGCTTTGTAGGGGCTAAAACTCTTGAACTCGTTAAATATTAGTGAATTAATTGTCTACAAAAATACAAAGAGCAAAAACCCACTTTCTCTATAATTGTGCATTGATTCTACAAATTTTCAGGGGCTTAAGATCTTAGAACTAATGATTATGAAATAAAGCTCTTTGGGTCGTTTGAAATGAAAAAGAGCTACAAAATTTTTTTTGAAAAGGTTTTAAATTTTTAAAAAATTTGTTTGAAAAACTTCAATTTTATCTAATCTGAACTTAAGTCCCCTGGGGGGCCATAGCCCCTATAGCCCCCCCATAGATCCGCCACTGGCTATATGAGCAACGTACCATACCTAAGAATTAAGACTTCGCATGAATTATAAGGGGAACATTTTTTGAGTTTTAGCTCTAGAAAGGGGTTTTAACTATTTTGGAATTTTTCTCGGGATGACCATGGCCCCCCTTGCGTTGTTTTTATTCTTGTCAGACATTGCAAGAATCACAATGAATTTTTTTTTCAAATTTAAGCTCTGAAAAAGGGGTTTTTAACTATTTTTGAAATTTTCTCTGGGGGGGGCCATGGCCCCCATGGCCCCCCCGCTGGATCCGCCACTGCCGTCAGTAGATAAAGGGAGCCAAAAGTATTCAGAAAATACTCCACTATAGTTAGAGGTGTAAAATTCCCACATTTTTGGGGAGGCGTGAAAAAACCCGGGATTTTCGGGAATAAACCGGGAATTTTAGGGGAATATTGGGAATTTTGACCGTAAACAAACACAACGATATTTCACCATCAGTTTTCATTTTCTAGGACTTTTGAGGAGTTTAAGACAATTTTAAACATGATCAAACACTAGTAATTGATATTTCTTTCTATTTAATATACTAGGGGGCTACCGCCCCCTGCTCGCTATCGCTCGCCAACCCCCGTTAACTGCTGACGCAGTAACTTTTGGACCGCTTCACAATTCCCCACAAAACCCAGCTCACTGCACTTACTCACTTTATAAAACATTCTTAACACAGGGGTAGTACTTCTCCGTGGTACTCTTTCAGAAATGGCGAATATTTATTCAGTGGTGGAATTTTATCATTTCCTTTATGGTAACATGAATTGGCGGATCGCTTTATAATTCCAAGAAAGGTTCATATATAGTTCCCGCTAAATATGAACCTTCCCTTAATGTTTCAGTGCTTCCCTTAATGTATCTGTGAAAAACACATTACCTTAGGGAAATGGGTAAAAAAAATTTTACATTGCTCTTTTGTTAATTTTCTTGGGGTTGAATTCCGTTATAGTTCCCGCTAAATATCACTAATCTCTTTTGGACACTATAAAGTATAAATATTGCTAAATTGTTTCAAATTCATAGATTAAAGTGTTTAATTAGATCAATAACTATTCAGTTTATCATTAAAAATTAGAAAAATTGGTTTACATTTGAATATTGAGCGTTCGAAAGAGATTGGCGATATTTAGCGGGAACTATAACGGAATTGAACCCCAAGAAAATTAACAACAAAGCAATGTAAACATTCTTTTACCCATTTCCCTAAGGTAATGTTTTTTCACAGATACATTAAGGGAAGCATTGAAATATCTCAGGAATAAATTTAACTTTCTTAAAATTTGTAATGATTGACTGTTAAAAATGTAGTAATTATCTTAAACATCGCGAAAATTTAGAATTTTATCTTCATGAGAAACAAACTTCGAAGTTGTGTCATTTTCATAGCAACGACACCGAACGTCAAGACTTCCAACATTTTCATCCTTATTTCTAAAACATTCACCCGTGTTATTTAGTTGTTTGCGTTTTGTCATTATGAAATAAAGAGTTACATTTTACTACCTTAAAAAACATACTTGCAAAAGGATATAAAAAATAAATGCAAAATTCAAAATTTCCGAAAGCGAGTGTATATTTTATTGTAAATATAGTAATGATTAGGTTGCCACAACTACAAAGATAAATATAAAAATATTAATTTGTTATTTAAAAAATAAAAAATAAATTAATTATATATAAGTTTAAAATATAATGAAAACCGTTTGAACAACAATTAAACCCTTTGTGAACAACAAAAATATAAATATTGTTAAAAATAACACAAAATATATATTTTAAATTCGTGTTATAAATAGAAAGATGATTATTTAATCTATTTGAATATTAAAAAAACCAGTGAAATATGTTTTCAATTGTTTTAAAATTCATAGTTTCTTGCTTTGTAACTGCGACCTTATCCGAAATCTAAAAAAATGGAAATATTTTAAAATTGAGATTTTTTTTAGAAATTCTAAAGGCACTTTGCACATCCTCAAAAGAATCCGGACAGTTTGATACCAAATATGTGTTATACGGATCAGTAATTAAAAAGCCTTTCTCTGGAAACCGTTCACCAAAAACTTTTTTTTAGAATAGAGAGAAACTACACTGCTCACAACAATTAAAGGATATAGGTGGTTTTGGTACATATTGGCAAGCAAATAAAAAATTTGCAGTGGTTCAAGCATTTTTCATAAACTTTAGGTCATTTCAAAGCTAAATCCATGCAGTTATCAAAATAAAAATTTTATTTTTACTTTTTTTTATCAAAATTGGAAAATGCACATTTTGTGTAGTTAAGCAAAAAAAACTGAAAAGTCTGTCAATACTTAATTGAAACCCCATTTCGCTTGGGGTATGCTTTCTCCTGACTTAAAATAACGTTGTGGGACTGTTTGCCACCAGGTTTGTTTGTTTATTTTTGAGGGGCTGGGATGTTTTCTCCATTTCCCCTTTTAGAGCATTTTTTCAGCACCTGAGCTGTTTGGGAGGTATTGGATGGGCAGAAATTGGTTTCTCAAGCATGTGCTAGACTTGTTCTATTGGATTCCTGTAAAGAAAACGTGCTGGTAGATCCCTTTCTAGCGATTTCTTCATCCTGAAGAAAATCATTAACTAAGGTAGCACAATGTTTTCTGTAATTATCATCCCTGAAAGTTAAATTATCACCGATTTCTCCTGCATGAGGGGCAACCAGATGTGTAAGGATATTGACCTTATTATCCTGAACCACCAGAAACGGCCCCTTTGGCGTGGGGGGTCTGTATTCCATAGATAGAGATTGTGCTCTATTTCATCACTCCACATCTTCAAATCTGACTCTCAGTTCATCCTGATAACTTCTAATTTTTGTCTCGTGGGTACAAGGAACACAAAATAACCCCTTTTTTGAACATGAAGAAGTCAGATTTGAAGATGTGGAGTGATGAAATAGAGCACCATCTCTATCTATGGAATAATCGCTAGAAAGGGATCTACCAGCACGTTTTCTTTACAGGAATCCAATAGAACAAGTCTAGGACATGCTGTAGAAATGAATTGCTGCCCATCCAATACCTCCCAAACAGCTCAAGTGCTGGAAAATGCTCTAAAAGGGGAAAATGGAGAAAACACCCCAGCCCCTCAAAAATAAACAAACAAACCTGGTGGCAAACAGTCCCACAACATTGTTTTGAGTCAGGAGAAAGCATACCCCAAACAAAATGGGTTTTCAATTAAGTATTGATAGATTTTCCACTTTTGTTTTGCTTAACTACACAGAATGTGCATTTTCCAATTTTGATAAAAAAAAAGTAAAAAAATTTTTTATTTTGATAACTGCATGGATTTAGCTTTGAAATGGCCCAAAGTTTATGAAAAATGCTTGAACCACTGCAAATTTTTTATTTGCTTGCCAATATGTACCAAAACCACCAATATCCTTTAATTGTTGTGAGCAGTGTATTTAGATTATTTTAGGAGGTTTATAATATATCGCTTACTTCTATTTTTAGCTTAAACCGAAATCCAAGTCTTAGAATTAAAATTAACCTTAAAATTATACAACTTATGGTATTATGATGTATGAAAAATACTTGAAATCACTTACATATTACAAAAAGCTAAAGAATCAAAATTCCCAAAATTTCACTCTAAAAGTAAAATCTCGAAACGGGAATATTCAAAATTCCCATCCCAAAAAACCGGGTTTATTCCCGGGAATAAACCCGGTTTTTTCCAACCTTTACATCTCTAACTATAGTTCCGGCAGAGTTGGGCATTCAATCGTACGTCGTAATTCGTCAATCGTACGAATAAATTCAGCTACGAATAAATCAATTGCGGGTGAAAAGTATTCACGAATGATTTCAATTGCGGCTAAAGTTATTTGTCACCGACGATTGAATTTTCATTCGCAATTGGAAATTCATTCGCGACTAACTTTAATCGTGGATGACGAATAATTATTCAATTGCGAATAATTTCACCAGATGAATAAATTAATTGCCGAAGGTACATATAGGGGTGCAAACAAATTCTCAACGGAAGGGTCCACAACTTTACCGGAGTGGTCCGTAAATTTACGGAAGTGGTTCGTAAGTGACCGGAAGTTGCCCGAATTTAATCGTAAGTGGTCTAAATGTAACCGGAAATGGCCCGTATTTAACCGGAAATGGTCCACCATTAACCGGAGGTGATCCGTATTAACAGGAAATGTTTCGCACCATACCGGAAGTGGTCCGCAACTAACGGATCACTTACGGGGACTTACGAATCACCACCGGTAAGTTGCGGACCACTTCGGTAAATTTGCGAAGCGATCCAAAAAAGCAGCGGACCACTCCAATGAAGTTGCGAAGCGATCCAGTAACACCTAATTAATTGCCATGGAAGCATTCAAAATAACGATTGATTTAACTGTTATTCGTAGGTTCTCTCACATATACAGTTGAATTACTAGTCAATCGTCTTCTCCGCAATTGACGAATAAATCAACCGTTATTCGTGAGCTCGCTCGCAATTGACGGTTGATTCATTCGTTATTCGTAGGTTCATCTAGATTGATTTATTCGTTATTCGTCAACTGTAGTTGCACGAATAAATTTTGCCCAACACGAGTTCCGGTCATATTATAAACTGGTCAGAATAACAAAAGCAGGCGACATTTTTTCAACGAACGAAACGAACCCAGACTGTAAACAGGGCCCAAACGCAACTGAGTCCACTTTGCGTAACATTTACTTAAATACTGTTTGAAATTCCTTTTCAGTCAACACCTTTCTGGTATAAATAGTCTTGATGGATGAGCATTATACTAGGACTCCGACCCCTGAGATAGTTCTGCATCAATCACGATGAGTTTGCTTCACAAAATTGTCGTTGCCGTTCTAGCTGTGATTTGCTTCATGGGTAAGATAAATTTTTGATTTCTGTGAAAGAGTTATTCCTCTTTATAAATAACTGAAAACTCAAAGAAATTTACAACCAATTATCTTTACCCAAAATAGAATATTTGATCGGCTCCAGAATTATGTCCTAATATTTTATGTAAGAATCAAATGAAATCCAGCACCTAATTTTAAGAACCTGAATTGTAAAGATTTTTGCACAAAACGTATTTGTTGTAGCTCTTCAGCAAACAACTCTTTTTATTATTTTAAGGAAATTTTCTCTCGGCATGATAAATTAAAATTTTAATCTTTGACTATTTTATCAACATTTATATTGATTTACAAATCAAGCAAGAATTTACAAAGAAATTCATTAAGAAGTGATAATGAATGTATTTTTACAGGAATGGCAGTACAAGGTAAGAAGAACCTTGATTAATTTCAACTCTAATAAAAACGTCAAAATTTTACCTTCTTAAAATTCCTTTCAACTTAAACCTCAGAAGAAAATTTACAATATTTAAAATTTTTCTTTCTTTCTTTCCCAGTCTTTCTCAATTTCATATTAAATAACATTTATTTTTTTTAAAAGCACTTTTTTCCAGAAGTAATAGTTTCAATTATTTTTTCAGGTGGTAAGTGATCTTTTTTTAGCTACGGTATTTTTTTGGTATGAAAGAGGTATCATCGTGAGTATAACATTTTAGTAAACGACTTCTTCATACCAAGAATTTCAAAAGGTGGCAATATCCAAAAATGTGGTCAGATACTATTTTTCTTAGGGAAATTTACATTTACAGGGAACCTTTTCTTTTGAAGAAGACCTCCACTTTTAAGTAATATTCAGTAAAAAAAGCAGAGTTAAACTTTATATATCCGCTGAAATTTTTGAAAATATAGAAAGTACAGTTGGGGAAAAACTACTCAGTTGAGATTTCTGGCTAACCACTTGGGTTAGGAAGACAAAAGAGGGGTCGTTCTTCATTGATTTAAGTATTCTCTTATCAAAAAAATTGTCCTTAGGGGGTCGTCTTCATATTAAACGAAACCCTAACTTTTTTCCAATGGGGACCCCCAATTATTATTAGTTTTTCTGAAAGGCCATCTCCCCAAACACTTACCCAATTTCATCCAGATTGATTTTTAAAAAAATTATTTTTTAAAACAAACTTTAATTTTTTTTAAATCGTGAAATTGTTTATGGTAATCGATTCTGGTAGTAATTTTATGAAGGAAACCAAAATTTCGATCAATTTTATCCAATAGTTTTTGATAAAACGAAGGAGAAAGAGCATTTGCGGTATGCATTCAGCAACGGTATACGGCCCCTTAAGATATTAATTCGTTTTTATCAAAAACTATTGGATAAAATCGATTGAAATTTTGGTTTCCAACATAAAATTACTACCAGAATCGATTACCATAAAAATATTTCACGATTTAAAAAAAATTTCCTAAGGACTCGAAAATTTTTGTGGTAAAAGAATACTTTAATTAATGATAAACGACCCCTATCTTGTCTTCCTAACCCAAGTGGTTCGCCAGAAATCGCAACTGAATCGTTTTCAACTGTACCTTCACACTATGTATAAATAACTTTTGTCTGTTACTAGTTCTGTATTTAGACTTTCCGCCCGAAAGTTATACAGGGTGTTTCAAAATTGCGTTGCACGGCTTTTATTCGGAACCAACGCCTCCTAGGGTCATGGTAGTAAGGTCTACCCCAGAAACCCTAGGTAAGTGAGCCTGGAGAACGCACTGAAATGACTTACAGCCCCCCTAGTGGCGAAATTAAAAAGTTAAAAAAAATCATTTAAAAACTAAAAGAGATAGAGCAAATACCTCAGTGAGAGTATTGTTGCCAACGTCATGAAGAACTCACTGAAAAAAATTCATGAAAATATCTTGAATATGCGCCGAGATATTAGCATATAAAAATAGAACTTTTTCAGGGGTCAAAAAGAAAAAGTTGGCATATTTGCAAATTGTTTTGATTTTTTGATTAAATTTTGTGTTCTTTAAACTAAAAAGAACACAAAACTACAAAATACACTGAAAAATTTGCAAATATGCGAACTTTTTCTTTTTTGACCCCTGAAAAAGTGCTATTTTCCCGTGCTAATATCTCTGCAAATATTCAAGATATTTTGACACAATTTTTTTCAGTGAGTTCTTCATCGTTGGCAACAATACTCTTATTGAGGTTTTTGCTCTATCTCCTTTAGTTTTAAAAATAATTTTTTTAACTTTTTAATTTTGCAGCTAGGGGCTCTGTAAGTCCTCTCAATGGATTCTCCAGGCTCACTTACCTAGGGGTAGACCTTACTTCCGTGACCCTAGGAGGCGTTGGTTCTAAACAAAAGCCGTGCAACGAAATTTTGAAACACCCTGTATATCAGGATCCAGATTACTTTGCGAACGACCAACTTTTGCTTTCAATTGCAGCCCTAGAGTTTTTGATAGTTGGAAAGCCCTGATATAGCTAGTTATAATAAGTTCAAATTATGTTTTAAATGTTGTAGAATTTTAATTTTCACCCAAAGAGGACTAGAATTTAGAGGTCAAACAGTAGTTGTTCTAATGAGCTAGTTCTAGAAAGGTTAGACGGTCCGGATACAGGGTTGATGTATGTAAATCGTGATCAAGTGTTTTAAAAAAATCTTATAATTTAAATCAAAGATGTTAAACTATCACAAAACTAAAAATTAGCTTGTTTTCTGTTTTAAAAAGTGTCCTGCAATATTATTTGCATTTTAGTAATCTCCTAAACTCTGCTAGGTATGTGGGAGATAAGAAAGGTTAAAGATTCATTATAGGAAATTGTTTGCAGTTTAAAGAACAAGTTTTAGCACCGTATTGATTACTCTTTGATGATGATAAATTAAAATCCTATTTAAAAAATTTCAAGTTGTATCATTTTTTAATTAATGACTTTTATAAAAAGCTTAAATTTTTATAGTCAAGCTTTCAATCCAACTTTTTATTTTACAAATACAAATACAAATACAAATTAAGTCGTCTAACTACAGGCGTAAGCCCAGCAAGGTTGGTGCAGTCTTTTTAACCCAAACTACCGGAATCCCAGTAACTGTCATTTTTCCTCTTGAATTTGTTTACCCCACTTGAATTTACAATTGTTTCAGGCAACGCATTCCATCTATCCACTACCCTATTAAAAAAATAATGCCTTCCTACAATCCGTCTTAAATTTAACTTTATTCAATTTGAAATTGTGACCCCTTGTTCTATTACCCGTATTGAAATCTAGTCCCTCTGTGTCCCATTGCTTAACCATTTTAAAAAGTTGAATCAAATCCCCTCTAATCCTTCTTTTCTCTAGAGTGAACATATTTAGCTTCTTTAATCTTTCCTCATAACTTAAACTGGATAGACCCTTGACCATTTTAGTAGCCCTATGCTGAACCCTTTCAATTGAATCAATATCTTTTTTCAAGTATGGAGACCAAAACTGAACAGCATGCTCTAGATGAGGTCTCACCAAGCCTCTGTATAGGGGCAAAATAATATCCTCGGACCTTGAAGAAACAGTTTTTTTAATGTATCCCAATATCCTATATATTAGCCTTTTTACTAGCAGATGAACACTGATGAACCCATTACATTACTATCAACAGTTATATTATTTAATTATATTTTTTAACATAATAATAATAATTATTTTATAGAAATAAACACACACAAGGTGTTTGAAAAGTGCGTTTCGCGGGTTTATTTAAAACCAAAGTCTCTCAGGGTCAGGGAAGTAAGGTCTACCCGTAGATTAGTGACCCTGGAGAATCCATAGCCCTTTTTCAGGCTTCAAAAAGGAAAACTTCTTTCGTAAAATGTGCAAGTTTTTAAAAAATTTTCATTAAATTTTATCTTTATTGAACTAAAAGACAGAAAACTTCAAATTTTAACTGAAAAAGTTGCAAATTTCCGAACTATTCTTTTATGTACATGAAAAAGCGGTATTTTTACATACTGATATCTTCGTGAATATTCGCGATATTTTCATGAACTTTTTTCAGTGAGTTATTCATAAACGGTGGCAACAATATACTCTTACTGAGGTTTTTGCTCTATTTCTCTTAGTATTTTAATTAATATTTTAACTTTTTTTCACTGCCAGAGGCACTGTACGTGATCTCGATGGATTCTCAATAGTCACTTACCTATAGTGGGGCAGACCTTACTTCTATGACCCTAGGAGAAGTTGGTTTCAAATAAAAGCTTTAATATAGACTTTCGAATACACCCTGCATATTCATGGCAAATTTGATTACAAAAATAGCGTTTATGGGTGATGTGAAATGGAATTACCTACAATTAACAATAGTTTTGTTTAACCTTGATAAGATGATATTAATTAAGAAGATACAATTAATTACAATTTAATTAAGAAGGTAGCGTGCGCAACTCAAATTTCATCTGATGTCAGAATATGCATATCTCACAATGAGAATTTAAAACTAATTAAACATTTCCTCTCTGAACCTTGATAAAAATTTGCAAACTTATTTGGACCCCTAATAAAATTACTTGCCGACCCCTGCCTATCTCTTACGAAATGAAGAGTAGCAATAAATGTTTTCAGTTTGTTAGATTTCTTTATGTGTTGATCCTCTTTTAGACACACCCAGTGATTAACATTATTTCTAATTTTCAGCGCCTTCTGGAGGGTGTAGTACATGCAGTGGTGGTGGCGGTGGTAACAATCTTAAACAAACAGGTGGCCTAATAGGCGGAGCAAATGTTTTAGCTGCTCAAGGATGAATTGGCTTCCCACAGGACTGACACTAACTTAGTGGCCGAATAAAAATATTATATACCAATATACTTCCGATTGTATAATGCAATAAAAGTTTTCAACTCTATCTTCTTGTTTTCCCCCAAGTCCTTGCTTTGGGCTCCACGAAGAGAATTTATACAAAATTAATTTTCCGGAGTATCTGAAGCACTCGGAGTAATTTTTCTTACGAAATTTTGTACCATTAGGTCCGAAAATGAATAAGTCCATTTCATCACTACCCAGGTAGCACACGAATACCGGCCAATATCGTCATACTGTTATCGGCCATTGCTAAAATGGCTACCGTTTTTAGACTTCTGGTTACGGTCCGAAAGCTAAGACAAAAATTTAGAAAATTAAATTAATTAATTTACTAATTTTTTATTAGAAAAAATTCCCATGCCTTCAAAATGCCTCCTTTGAAATTTCAGATTTTTTCCCCAAGTAGTTTCATCTGTAGAGAATTTTAAAGTAGGTATGTTATTTTAAAACCACCCTGTACTAGCTATTTATAAATAATGTTTAAATATGCTAACTTTATTCATATGATCAATTTTATAGATATGCAAGCTGTTATGCCCGGCCTTGCACGGGTGGAGTGTATAAATTTAATTTGTTAAGTTTTCTCAAAATACATATACAGGGTGTCCCATAAATAATGGGTCACACTTTTAGGGGGAATAGAAGACACCTAGACGAGTCAGAATCACATAGGATTCGGGGGTCCCTGACCCCCCAGGGAGTTAAAAATGGAGCAACACCCCAAAAAATCATTGAAAAATTCAATTTGTAGAAGAACTACTATTGTTAAAAACTTAATCATGGTCTCAAAAATTGTGGTTTAATATTATCTTTAAAATTATCTCAAAAGTCTTCACTTTAAATTTTTTTTATTATGAAAAAGTTAAAAAAACACAAAAAAATGTGAAAATTCTACCAAAACCTCATTTTGCATTTTGAAATCCTTTCTTTTGATTTTATAATCTGAAAGATCATAGTTGTAAACCCTTAAGTCCAAAGTTTGACGTAAAAACAATCAATATTAAACGCTTGAGATCCCATTAAAGTTCGTTTTTTGTGTGCGCAAACGTGTTTCCTATAGCCGTTTTCAAAACGGCAGTTAGCGAACGCAAAAAACGGACTTAAACCATGCTTTAACAGGATCTCAAGCATTTAATATTGATGGTTTTTATTAGACACTTTGGACTTAAGGGTTTTCGACTATGATCTTTCAGATTATTAAATCAAAAGAAATGATTTCGAAATACAAAATAAAGTTTTGGCAGAGTTTTCACATTTTTTGTGGTTTTTTAACTTTTTTCATAATAAAACAAATTTTAAAGTGAAGACTTTTGAGATAATTTTAAAGATCATATTAAACCACAATTTTTGAGACCATAATTAAATTTCTACCAATAGCAGTTTTTCTACAAATTGAATTTTTCAATAATTTTTTTGGGGTGTCGCTCCATTTTTAACTCCCTGGGATTTGGTTTGGGACCCCAAAATCCTATGTGATTCTGACTCGTCTAGGTGTCTACTATCATCCCTGAAAGTTTGTTGCACCATTTCAGATACACCCTGTATAACAGTATGAAAATCAAAGTTTTTAAAGATTGTTGTGTTTTTCTGTATGCCATCATGGGGTTTTTTGCCATTAAACTCTTACCAAACCAGGATGTAAATAAAACTCCTAAAACTAGACTAAAATTTTTTAGTTAGTTGAGAAATCTTTCAACTTGAGCTAACTCTCTATATATGGATGACATTCAATACAGACATTTCTCAGTATAAAATGGGCAAATTTGATGATTTTCCGATTGATGACCAGGCTAAAAACTAGGTAATTTTGCCTAGCTAGGAATGAAAAACGGTCAAATATGAATATTCAGATGAGTTAAAGCCCTATTATTCTACAAAATAATATTTTTAGGCATTTTTAAAAATTTTCGAAAAAATGAGAAAAATGTCAAAATTTCCCAACTTTAGGCTGTTTGAGGCACGTGTTAATATTTTCTAATCGATTTAAGATTTTGCACACTTTCTTAGGATACCAAAAAAAATTTGGGGGTGTCGCAAAAGTTTACCCGATTTTCTATTTTTAAGGGATACCCTAATGTGCACTCGCTTCCGATCCACCGAGATAAAGGCGTTAAGATGTTATCCGAAAAAATACTATAGTAAAGATTGCCTGTTATTTTCATTAGTGTTCTTGTACATTATAGTTTCTACGTGATTTTATGTTTTATTCATCCACTGTTTTTCATCAGACATTTATTTTTGTAAATCCGTTAACCCATGGACGAGCAAGTTACTCCTTTGGGATAAAAAAATTTATGGATCAATGCATTCCCCCCTTCTTTCTCTTTTGTATAGGGTGGGTTGGGTTGGGGTAAAATGGGTCGCTTTTAAGGTACTTTCACATTCTAAGTTTTATTTCATCAAAACTATTACTTTTTAATGATTTCTTTCAATTGGATCTTGACATTACATTCCTTCAGAACATTTTCATCTAACTTTATCAAATATTTTTAGTTATAAGTTGGTTAAACTGTTGGTTAAACTGTTAAGTTGGCATCAAACTAATGACCTATTTTACCCCAACTTGGGGTAAAATGGGTCTCATTGCAAAAAGATGTCAAAAATATATTTATTACTAAATATACATGAAAATAAGAAAAAAGGCAATCGGTTAAGCCGGTTTTTTTGAAGAAATTTGTTTTAAGTTGTACTTTAATGAAATTGTAAAACTCCGAAGTTAATGAACATTGTTCAAATGTAGCAATTAAAATACTTCATTTGGAGAAAAAAATAAACTTGTTTGACAGTTCAATGTTATTTGAAGGCAATAAGTTAAAAACATTGTTTTTACTTGATACAGAAGTCCTCCTAACTATGACCCATTTTACCCCAAGTACAAAATATTGTTATAAAAGATAAAATATTTTATACTTTTCTAGGCTGATTGGCTTGAAATGTCTCTCAGACTTTCTCTCTTGGCAAAATATTATACAAACATCTGCTGTAATTTATTACAATATATAGATATTTGGAAGCTGGTAAACCCTGTTTTTTCAACATCATTTACCGTTTAATTAAAATATTTTTTTCAGTTCTTAAATTCATTCATCTAAATTTTTGACAGTCGGAAAAGGTTGCCAACAGATAAAAGATTATAATACAAGAGATTGAGAGAAAGTAATTCAATTTAAATTTGATTAATATCGAGTTAATTAAAACTGCCCCATTTTACCCCAAGACCCACTTTACCCCAACCCACCCTATTTTCTTGTCATAGTGTTTTGTATTTTGTGTTTGTATTTAAAAGTATCGTCAGTTCAGTAAATTCGTAAGGATGGATATTCTACGTAATTTTAAAGTTGATGGTACTTGTTATAAGTATCGTTAGTAGATGAGGGTTAAACCAAAAGTATTCAGAAAAAGTGCTTAACTATAGTTAGTTCCGATCTTATAATTGAGCAATTGGAATTGGTAAGAATAACAAAAGCTGGCGACATCTTGTTCAACGAAGGGAACCCAGACTGTTAACAAGGAACAAGCGCAACTTTGCGTAAAATTTTTACCTAATCTGTTTGAAATTCCTTTTCCGTCATCACCTTTCTGGTATAAATAGTCTTGATGGATGAGCATTATACTAGGACTCCGACCTCTGAGATAGTTCTGCATCAATCACGATGAGTTTGCTTCACAAAATGGTCGTTGCCGTTCTAGCTGTGATTTACTTCATGGGTAAGATGAAATTTTGATTTCTGTGAAAGAGTTATTTCTCTTTATAAATACCTGAAAACTCAAAGAAATTTACAACCAATTATCTTTACCCAAAACAGAATATTTGATAGGCTCCAGAATTATGTCCTAATATTTTATGTAAGAATCAAATGAAATCTAGCACCTAATTTTAAGAACCTGAATTGTAAAGATATTTGCACTTAACGAATTTGTTGTAGCTCTTCGGAAACAACTCTTTTTATTACTTTAAGGAAATTTTCTTTTGGTATGATAAATTAAAATTTTAATCTTTGAATATTTTATCAACATTTATATTAATTTACAAATCAAGCAAGAATTTACAAAGAAATTCATTAAGAAGTGATAATGAATGTATTTTTACAGGAATGGCAGTACAAGGTAAGCAGAACCTTGATTAATTTCAACTAGAAAAACGTCAAAATTTTACCTTCTTTAATTTCCTTTCAACTTACACCTCAGAAGAAAAGTTACAATATTTTAAAATTTGTCTATCTTTTTTTTACCATGGGTTTACTTTTCCCAGTGTTTCTTAATTTCATATTAAATAACATTTATTTTTTTAAAAAGCCCTTTTTTGCAGAAGTAATAGTTTCAATTATATTTTCAGGTGGTAAGTGATCTTTTTTAGCTACGGTATTTTTGGTAAGAAAGAGGTCTCATAGTGAGTATAACATTTTAGTAAACGACTTCTTCATACCAAGTATTTAAGATGGTATGGTGGCAATCTCCAAAATATGGTCAGATATACTATTTTTTAGGGAAATTTACAAACATTTTCTATAGAAGAAGACTTTCACTTTTAAGTAATATTCAGTAAAGATACAGAGCTAAAACTTTATTTATCCTCTGAAATATTTGAAAATATAGAAAGTACCTTCACACTATGTATAAATAACTTTTGTCCGTTACTAGTTCCATATTAGACTTTCCACCCAAAAATTATATATCATGGATAAAAGGATCCAGAATATTTGCGGCCCAACTTTTGCTTTCAATTGCGACCCTTGAGTTCTCTTGATAGTTGGAAAGCCCTAATATAGATAGTTATAATAAGTTCAAATTCTGTTTTAAATGTTGTAGAGTTTTGATTTTCACACAACGAGAACAAGAACAGAATTTAGAGGTCAAACATTGGTGGTCCTATTGAGCTAGTTCTAGGTAGAGAGCATGTGTATACGAGAGGGAGACGACACCTCGCTTAAAAGCGTCTCTGCCCATCCTTGCGCGCAGTTAAAACTGTCCAAATCTCCAATTCTCAGTGGCGGCTCGTCCATAGGGGCTGCGGGGCTGCAGCACCCCCAATCAAAATTTCCCGAAATTCCAATTTTTATTTGCTTTACAATATTTAAAAAATTATATATTTCACCCTTTAATCTTTGTCCTTTATAATCCTTTTTCAATTAATAATTCTCTGCTATGCCGTCTCGCCAACATATTTCTTTCTGGGTCGATCAGCCCCCTCAGATATACCTATTGTGGTATAAAACTCTATCTCTATCATATCAAATGAAAATATCAAGAATTTAGCATGCCAATCTGTTAGGGGAAAAGGGGCTGCTTTTCAGCAGCCCCGACCAAAAGAATGATATCTTTTTCTCTTGAGAGAGCTGTAAAAAAAATTGAGGGAAGAAGAAAAATATATTCGATTTTTTTACTAATAAATCACATTGGCTTTCTAGCTTATTTCTCACTCCAAAACTGTTTTAATATTTATTCATAGCTTCTTTTTTTCTTTTCAACAGATGGAAAAAATCTTTTTTGATGTTTCGGCAAGTCAATAAAGATTTATGTTTACTTTTTTGTAGACGCGTTTTTATTTCTTTTTATAATGAACAAATTGAATTCGAAATGTGGATTTTAAGGCCGGTCCAGACGCTACGTTTTGCACAACCTTTTGTCTGCACAGTTCAACTCGTTGCAGTTAAAACTTTGCGTGTGGACAGGAAAATTGCGCAGTTTTGACACCGGCGCGAAGACGTTGCAGTTAAAACGAAAACTGAGCTAAAGAGCATAGATATCCATGAACTGTGCAGACAAGTCGGCGCGTGTGGACGGTAGTTCAGTTTTCGATTCATTTTGTACCTCAGTTTCTTTGTATATTGCAGTGGTTCTTAAACTATTTTGGTCGTGGAACCCCCGAATTTGTTACCAATGATCGCGGAACTTTGAATATTATTTAATCAACGACTTTTCAAAATTTAATATATGATATTAAAAGAAACCAGGCGCGGATCCAGGGGGGCACTTTTCCAGACCTTTACCTTTTGGCAAAAATATGAAATTCTTGGGGATTTTCGAAAAGTATCACGCAAGATCCCGCTGGGGGGGGTATGGGGGTTCTCCCCCAGAAAAATTTTGAAATTTGACTTGTAAAAGTAGAGTTTTGACACATTTTAGACAAAAAAATGTCAAAATGTTGGGGATTTTCCAAAAAGTATCGCGCAAGATCCCCTTGTTATACGGTGGGGGGGTCTGGGAATCCTCCCCCAGAAATCATTTTGAAATTCGACTGGTAAAAGTAAGTTTTTAACTCATTTTGAGAACATTTTTGGGTCCAAGGGGAGAGGCGCTGTCCATTCTTATTTCTTTTTACACCATTCTAGTTTTTTTAATGAAATAAAGTTAGTCCATGGAACCCCTAAATTTTTTCGTGGAACCCACTTTCGGAACCACTGGTATATTGTATATGTATAGGTTTGTTAATTTGAGCGACAATGGCTGATCTTCGGCAAAGTTCTCGGGAATTTCTCACAGAATTTATTGAAATTTACGAAAGTTCCCCATGCATTTGGCGTGTCAAATCCAAGGAGTATAGTGACAGGGATAAAAAGGCGATGACTTATGATTAGGTTCATCACGTACGTAATTCACGCAGTACGCAGTAATCTAATATGGGAAAAGTTCTGCCTTCTTAGAAGCCACTTCCGCGACCACCTTGAACGTACCCGGCGTTCCAATCTTTTATTTTTCTTAACAAGACAGCATGCCAAAGTTGACCAGAGTAGTACCTCCTCCATGACGATGGCACTAGAACTGAGCGAAATATACAGTTATCACTGCACCGTGTGGACACTCTACAAGTTGCTACGTTTTCATTCCGTCTTACGACTGCGCAGACAAAAGGTTGTGCAAAACGTAGCGTCTGGACCGGCCTTTCGTTCATATTCTCTTGATAACCTGATCTTCGTAATAATCAGCTGTATATAGGTAAGTGACAGTTTTTGAATACTTAATTATTAAGTGGGAAATCGAAATTTTATATTGTTCCCATATTTTCTATTTGATTTTTTCATGTTTTTGTTTAAAAGAAATATTATTTGGCATTATATCGCTTAAAATACGTTGCCAACTTGGTACCGCCCGAGCAGCACCCCTTATAATTTTACCTTCGAGCCGCCACTGCCAATTCTATCCAAACTGTATCATGTCGCTGATTTCGCTCCAATGCTAATCCAATGGAGGGAAACCTGTGGTGAACAGAAAACGCTGTTGACCAATCAGCGAGCTATACCGGGTTGTCGCCTCTCTCGTTATACAGGCTCTCTAGTTCTAGGAAGGTTCGACGGCCTGTATACATAGTTGCTTGATTAAAATCGCGATCAAGCGGTTTTTTTAAATCATATAATTTAAATAAAAGATGTTTAACTACCACAATCATAGACCTTGGAAGAGAATGAATTTATTGTTGTGTGTGAGTAAAAATTGTATTCGTTTCATTAAAGAAAGTAGAGCTTAGGATTTATGTCAGATATTGTATAATGCAACTTCATGTTTACATGGTTTAGAATTGCTATGAAAGTTTATATTTGAATTTATTTTAGTTTCTGTAAAATTAATATAAAGAATTTATACTCTGGGTAATGTTACTAAATTAACAAAAGCGATTAGTTCATATGTAATATTATACTAGTTTATGGCATTGGTTCTTTCACAGCTCTATATACCTACTCTAGTCTAGAACCTTTATTTTTATTTTTTAAGAGCTGTGTTACGTTACTTATGTAAAAGCTTTGTAGTATATACTTGTGTATTTTAAGACACACCCGAAAAAATTTGAATAAAATATAGATATTTTATTCATGTAAAATCACCACTACTTTTTTTGTTTTAAAATAAAATATAACTATAATAAATATTTACAATTTACTAGCTCTTAATAAACCAGAATTCATGTAATTTTAATTGTAAAAGATCAGGAGTGCTATTAGGGAATCTATATCTACCAATAAAATGTAATTTTTTAAATAATAGTGTTAATTCCCGCGATGACACACAGTTTAGTAACTTCTAACCAAAGTTAGTAAACATTTTTATATTAAAAGTTAATGAAGTTATTTAAAGTTAAAGCTATGTTAAGATTTTAGAAAAAATTAACACTTTTTTTTGTTCTAAATGCTTTATAATACCTTTAAAATAGAAAAATATATATGTTGCAAGATTATCAAGTGAACGCATACGCTGGCGATTTTATAACAACACAAACGAAAACCAAAACAACCGAGCACGTGTAGAGGGTGATTGCTGCTGCAGATGAAATGATGCTGATGCCGTGACCTTGGCCAAATACTCCGTCTATTCTTCTTCTAAAGTCTATGGCCACAATACTAAAAATTAGATTGTTATCTGTTTTAAAAAGTGTCCTGTAATATTATTTGCATTTTTTTGTAATCTGTTAAACTCTGCTAGGTATGTAATGGGGAGAGGAAGGTTAAAGATTCATTACAGAAAATTGTTTGCAGTTTGAAGAACAAGTTTTAGTACCGTATAGATTCACCGTTAATGATGATAAATTAAAATCCTACTTAAAAAATTTCAAGTGGTATCATTTTCTTAAATTGATGATTTTTATCAAAAGCTTAAATTTTTATAGTCAACCTTTCAATCCAATTTTTTATTTTATCTACTATCAACAGTTATATTATTTAATTATATTTTTAACATAATAATAATTATTTTAGAGAAGTGAACACATACAAGGTGTTTCAAAAGTCCGTTTCACGGCTTTTTTTAAAAACCAAAGTCACCTAGGGTCATGGAAGCAAGGTCTACCCTTAGATAAGTGACCCTGGAGAATCCATAGCCCTTTTTCAGGCATCAAAAAGGAAAACGTTCGTAAATGTGCAAGTTTTTAAAATTTTTTCATTAAATTTTGTCTTTATTGAACTAAAAGACAGAAAACTTCATATTACAATTGAAAAATTTGCATATTCGCGAACTTTTTCTTTTATGATGCCTGAAATAGCGCTATTTTCACATGCTGATATCTCCGTGAATATTCGCGATATTTTTAGGAATTTTTTCAGTGAGTTATTCATAACGGTGGTAACAATATAATCTCAATGAGGTTTTGGCTCTGTTTCCCTAAGGATTTTAATTAACATTTTAACTTTTTGTTTTCACTACCAGAGGCACTGTACGTCATCTCGATGGATTCTCAATAGTCACTTACTTAGTGTGGGGTGACCCAAGGAGAAGTTGGTTCCACATAAAAGCCTTAAAATAGACTTTTGAAACACCCTGCATATTAAAGGCAAATTTGATTATTAAATAGTGTTGCTGTGTGATGTGAAATGGAATTAACTACAACTAACAATAACTTTGTTTAACCTTAATAAGAAGATATTAATTAAGAAGATACAATTAATTACAATTTTATCAATAAGATAGTGCGTGCGAAACTCAAATTACATCTGAGGTCGGAATATGCATGCATATCTCCCAATAGGAATTTAAAGCTAATTAAATATTTCTTCTCTGAACCTTGATAAAAATTTGCAAAATTGTATGGACCCCGAGTAAAATTACGAAATGAAGAATAGTGAGAATTGTTTTTAGTTTGCTACATTTCTTTATGTGTTGATCTTCTTTTGGACACACCCAGTGATTAATATTATTTCTAATTTTCAGCGCCTTCCGGAGGGTGCAGTAGGTGCAGTAGTGGTGGCGGCGGTGGTGGTAACAATCTTGATCAAACAGGTGGTCTATTAGGCGGATTAAATCTTTTAGCTGCTCAAGGATGAATTGGCTTCCCACAAGACAGATACTAATTTAGTTGCCGAATAAAAAATATTATACACCAATATACTTCCGATTGTATAACGTAATAAAAAGTTTTCAACTCTATCTTCTTGGTAGTTTTTCAAGTACTTGCTTTGGGCTCCACGAAGAGAATTTACAAAAGTAATATTTTGGGGTATACTGAAGCAATCGGAGTAATTTTTCTTACGAAATTTTGTACCATTAGGCCTGGAGATGACTTAGTCCATTCCATCACTATCTTATGATTTCTACCTTAAAGGTTTTTTGTTTTGAAATAATGTAATATATAATCAAAATACAAAAAAAACACAGAAAAGAACATACCGCTAAAAACCACACAAAAGAACATATATAAATAAAAACAACCATATATAAATTCCAGAATGAAAGAAAAAAACCTTGCCTAAATCACATGATCATAATAAACAATAAGATCTCATTTTATAAAAAACGTCGAAAAAAATATCCGTATTAGGTAGAATGTTAACCGTTTAAATAGACTGTTATTGGTTGATAAATTAAATAATTTTTTGATAAAAAAGAATCAAAGAATAGTTTGATGAAAATTAAAGAACAATCAATGATATTATGTACTATAGATTATACGTCTTCTGGATTCTAAGGAGATGTGATGTATTGTTTTAAGATTAGATTTGTAATGAAGAAATTTGTTTGGTATTTTTTCTATGGACTAAATTAGGGATTCGATAACTGGAATCCTTATTACACAGTTATACTCCAAGATAGAGCGAACAGTGGTATTGAAAAGATTATTGACGACATTAATATCATTAAAATTACTTGTGGTTCGATTCAAAATACCAATTTTTTTTGTTGCAGTTAACCTGATTATCTAAATGTGTGAGTTGAAACTAACTATGTGATCACTGGGCACTGCACCCATGACGAAGTTGTCCAGTGGTTTGGTTGCATACATTCAAATTTATAACTTGTTTAAAATTTTTACTTAAAATATTTTCTGTTTTTGTGCGAAGCAGCTATATGCGCTAGTACAGTGTACATTATAGAATATCTTAAATTTAAAATTTTAGTAGTTTTTTAGCTTTTCATGAGTTGAAACTAAAATGTGATTCGTATTTTACACCGATTTAGTATATATGAGATACCCTAGAAATGGGTAAATTATTTACAGTATAATTATTCATATAAAAAGTTAAGCTTGGGTGTAAAAGTTAAAACAAAACATTTACTAACGTTTGAATAGTTTGTTCTGAATGCACCAGGAATTTTAGAAGTTCAGACAGTAAAGTTTCAATATCATGATAAGATGATATTTGTTTGAAAATTTTTTAGTCATAGATTTCCTCAGACAAAAAATGGGTTTCGTGTGCTTTTTTGTGAAGATGCTTACTGAAAATAGCCATTTTTTCCTTAGAATCTGTAGTTTTCGAATCGCGATGGTGGACATTTCGGGTCTGCGACTGGGGATGTTGAGAGGTGCAGATGTGAAAAATCTACGAGTTTCGATTTTGTGTTATTTGAAGTCAAAATAGTTCCTTTTATTTTTTTAATTTGCTCAAAGCTCCATAATACAAGAGAGAAACACAAAATTACGCTATATCTGATATAAAAATTTTTTAGGCACCAAAAAAGGTTGAATGTTTTGTAAATGTATAATTTTGTAAATGGATCCGTAAAGAAGCAAACATTTCAGGCTTCTTTTCCCCCTTAGACACGAAATAGGTACTATGGTAGATATCTGGGACCTGCGATTAGGGAGGGGGAGAGGGGCAGAAAAAAAATTCCTGTTTTGAAACTCGCTTCATGGGAGTAAAATTAAAACATTTTTACTTTTAGTAGAGTCATAAGTGGTACAAATAAAGAAGACCGATGCTTGACATGCAGAACACCCATTTAGAAAAGTGTTCTTCACATTGGAAGGTGGTATGGAAGAGTTAAATGGAATATTAGGAGTTATTTTCATTGTTTCATGACAAAAAGGGTCCATTTCAGTGAAATAACGTAGAAATCTATATGAAATTGTACTATGTACTCTGTAGAACAGGAAATGTGACAATAAGTAACTTTCATTCTTGACCGGGTATAATGATTGGGGCAGAAAAAAAGTTAAAATCATATTTTACTGAGAAAAAGAGTAACTATCCAGTTTAAAAGATTTTCAGCACTGAAAATTTTGATTGGGGACATTCAGGGTGGTCTATCTGGAAAAGAATAACTCAGCTTTGTGGAGTTGAAAGGATAAAATAGAATAAAAATTATATTTTTTTAAAAATACCGTGAAATTTCTCCATCTCTCTAGAATGGGTTACACGAAGTCTGAGAGACATTTCAAGCCAATCAGCTTTGAAAAATATAAAATATTTTATCTTTTATAACAATATTTTGTACTTGGGGTAAAATGGATCATTATTAAGTATAGCTGATCCATTCTTTTCCTTTTGTAGGAGGCCTCCCTTCTGTATTAAGTTAAAACAATTTTTTCAACTTACTTCCTTCAAATATACATTTCTATCTGAAGTATTTAAATTGGGAATCAGAGGTTTCGAAAAGAGATCGAAAGATCAGGTGACAAAGCGGAAACCGGAACTTTTGACAAAATCAAGATCAGCAGCTTTTTGATCAGCAGCTTTTTCTACAAAGTTGTGTGAATAGCATATTTACTACTAAAACAAAGTTCTTTAGATAAAAACGGCTTAACCGATTTCCTACAGAGAATTTTTAATCTGGATGAAATGGGTAAATATTAAATATGAAGGGTTCAATAAAAAGATTAGTTGGACAAATCACACATATAGAGGGTCACGACATGCATGTTTAGTTTGAAATAGCATCAAATCTCCGATTCTTTAATGGTCAATATCTCCTACATTAAAGGACTGACCAAGCATTCAATACTCCCCCTTTGAATTTTACCTTATTAAAGACAATTTTTTCATAATTTTTTAACAGTTGCAGATTCCTCCCTGCCTTTGAAAGAGGAACCCTGACAGTTTGTGTAATGTGTTGATATCTTGGAGACCTTTTTTACCTTTTGGGGAGTTCTGTCGGTCTCAATTTCTTTTCAATCGATAGAAATCCTCCACTAAATGGAGCTCATCAGGGTAGCAATTTTCATTAAAACGGAAGATATTCGCCATATGGAATGGGCAGTAAGATTCAAAGACTTCGTCCCTTTAGAGGAGGTATGATAGACTCTATATAAGGCAATTGCATCTCGCTACCCCCCTCCACAAACCCTTCAGAGCCCCAAAACGGGGTTTCTGAGAAAGTATAGGCTTAATGAATAGGCAATTTTTTATCTGCCTTATTCACGCTATAAAAACCCTCAAAACGCTCAAACTATTAAAATCATCCTTTTAAACCCACTATTTTGCTCTATTCTGGAACCGCTTTTCCATACCTTTCAACTCTGGTGGTTATTACTTCTGCGCATGCGTGTGTATAAAAATTTTTTGAATGGTTATTTATTTGGTATTATATCAACCTATGTTCATATCAAATTTCATCAAAATTTATCTAGTAGATCTGGAGAAAATCGAACAAATGTGCAATTTCTCTTAATTTTGAGAACCTGTGTAGTTGAAACGAGTGATGTTGTAACATTTTAGAAGATCAATTTTGTAATAATTGTAAGCAATATTTTTTAAAACTTAGTAATATAGTTTAAAGTTAAGCAACTTCTTTCTTATTTTCATGTATATTTAGTAATAAATATATTTTTGACATCTTTTTGCAATGTGACCCATTTTACCCCCATCGGTGTGAAATAGGTCATTATTTTGATGCTATGTTTAACCAACTTTTTACTAAAAAATATTTGATAAAATTGGATGAAAATGTTCTGAAGGATTGTAAAGTCAAAATCCAATTGAAAGAAATTATTAAAAAGTAATAGTTTTGATGAAATAAAACTAAGAATGAGAAAGTACCTAAAAAGTGATCCATTTTCCCCAACTCAACCTAATCCAAAAGTCCAAGATGGATTTATAAACGTCCCAGTCAGTGCTTTAAATAAAGAATGTTGAAATGTTGCCGCCCATATGCCTGCCACTCATTTATTGTTAACTTGGTGTAGCAAATGAAGTGAAAGCCTTGATTCTCAAATTGACTCAGCTGAACTCCATTAATAAATTTTAAACCTGTAATTTCCCTTTCAGAAGTTCATATATATATTAAAAAATTTTACGCCGTCGAATATAATTTGTAGAAGAGATAGGAGTGGATTCATGCAAGGAAATGTCATAGTATCAAAAAGTGAAGAGAATGGGCATTAGGCAATACCAGCATTTTTTAAAAACAGAAAAAATATACATTTTTCAAGAAAAGAAATAGATCTAAATTCAAAAAATGGAAGTGAAAAGTTTCAATAAAAATTTAGTTAATTCAAAAAATATTCTAAAATAAAAATCAACAATCCCTTTTGCCTTTGTTTAGAACAACGGTTCCCTACTCAAATTTGTCTGAGGACCACCTCACTTAAATTTAAACCTCGTGCGGACCATCCCTATCTCTAACAGAAAAAACAAAGCATTTTTCTTATTAAATTTCCTAATTTAGTTTTAAGGAATTGAATAAACAATCGTAATTAATAATGTATTCTCTTTTAATTATTGAATTTCGTGACAGCTTGATAAGAATGGTTAAATGTATTTTATAAAAGGTATATTTTTAAATATTCGGATATAAAATGTAATGTTAATTTTGCTTTTAAGTTTAATAGATTATTTAATTTTTTATTCCATTTAGAAACATTTAAAGACTCTGTTTCCCTTACTTCAGCTTCAAAACTTACTTCAGCTGAACTTTATCTTCAAAATTTTAACCTTTTTTCAATACATTCATTCCTCACGGTCTAAAATTTTGACTTTTTTTCTGGTTTCATCATAGAACCCGTGTCGTATGTTATCCTGGAAGTGTAAAACTCTAGTGTGTTTCTGCAAAGTATCGTCAGTTCAGTATATTCGTAAGGATGGTTATTCTATGTAATTTTAAAGTTGGTGGGACAAGCGTAAATAGGCATGGGCAGCCGGGGCATTGCCCCGGGGCCCCAAAGGGGATGGGGGCCCCCAAGAGTCTGGGTTCGAAATTTGGTCGGAAATCCTTTTTAGTCGACCGTTATCTTTGGAAACGGCCGGCCTCAAGGATGCACCCTCAAGTACCCCCATCCACCCTCTATACTTTTGACCTCTGTAAAACAATGTTTTTCCCTTTGAAAATTCAGCCGCGAAGCTTTTACCCTCTGCTGCTCCCCAAAGAGTTTGAAAAAGAGATAAAACACTAGTTTAAAGGGGAATTTTCAGAAATTTTTCTAGGGGAGTCCCCTCATCCCCCCTCTAAAATTTTGACCTCTGTTAAACAGTGTTTTTCCCTTGAAAATTAGGCCGTTTACAGGAAGCTTTACTCTTTTGGTTCTCCCTAAAGAGTTTGAAAAAGAGATGAAACACTAGTTTAACGGGGTAATTTACGAAAAATTTTCTGGGGGAGGTCCCCCAGCCACCCCCTCTAAAGTTTTAGACGGGAGGCTGGGGGCCCTCAATTTCAATTCAATTCAATTCAATTCAAATTCTTTATTTGTTACGTACACAACATGAACATTTTACAGTTGGAACAAACACATACACGAAAAAAAAACAGGAAGACATATGAGTTGCCCAGGGGTCAGAAACCCATAAGGGCAACCTAAAGGAGTTGTATTTTAAAAAAATAAATTGAACATACAAATATACAATACACACAGACACTACACATATAGATATTACACATAGAAAATGGATAATAGTGGCATCGCAAGGCAAGCTTCAGAATGACTAGATTGGAAGTTAGAGAGCGTTTGTCCTTTTTTTTAAAAAAGTTCTTCAATATTTTCTATTGTAAAAATAAAAAGCTTTAGTAATTTTTTAAACTTAATAGGGGATTTTTCTGTTTTTATGTCATTGGGTAAAATATTGTAAAACTTAGGTGATAAATAAACATAATTTTTATGAAGAATTTCTTTTTTTGCTTTAAGTACAAAATATAAGTTTCTTGAACGTAAATTATAAGTTAAATTTCGTAGGTCAGATTCGTTTGCTTGCTTAGTAAAATAAACTATTGTTTTAAAGAAAAAAAGGTGACGAACTGGTAAAACGTTAAGTTTTTTGTAAAGATCAATTAAAGGGAACTGATTGTTACTGCTTAGAAATTTAATGATTTTATTTTGAATTTTAATTACTGGATTTATATTTTGTAAGTAATCCCCACCCCAGGCCAGAATACCATAGCTTATTATTGAATTAACCCAAGAGTGGTAAAGTTGAAGCAAGAAGATCTTATTTATTATCTTTTTTATGAAGTAAAGTTTGTGTAAAATATAGCGTAGTTTATTTGTTAGGCAATTAACGTGGGATTTCCATTTTAGGTTCGAGTCTACATTTAAACCAAGGTATTTTATTGAAGATACTTGTTCAAGAGGGGGGCAATTACAATTAAGACCTATACAGTCATTTAAATGATAATAAAGACGAAGATGCTCAGGAGGCCCGTAGATACTGAAATTGATAAATTTTGTTTTACTTACATTTATTGCTAATTTATTAGATATAAACCAGTGTTTAATGGTCAGAAGATCCTTATTTATGTTATTTTGTAGTATACTATAGTTAGAACATGAGTATAGAATTACAGTATCATCTGCATAGGTTATGATTTTACCATTTAATTTTAGTTTACAGAAGTCATTTATATAGATTATAAAAAGCAAAGGTCCAAGGATTGAACCTTGTGGTTCACAGATATTTCCCAGTGTTTTCCCCTTGACAGTGAGGAAGTTGCATTAATTTTTTAATCGATTCTTCTTGCATAAATAAGCAACTACCCAAAATTTCAGGCCGATCGAGAAATTTTTTGATTGCCAAAAAAATTAACAAAAATCCCCTTTTTAAAAGCGCGCGAAATCGCCAAGAGTTTGGATGTGACGTCATCTTACAATAGGCATTGTTGAAAAGCAATGGAGTTGATGGTATTATTATTGACGTCATCTTACAGTTTAAACAATAAACGTTTTCAGTCACGTGTTTTTTTTTCGACTTTTAAATTAAAATATTTAATTACCTGTACATTTTTTTGAAAAGCTGACCAGATATTTCATTTTACCATACAAAAAACCATACGGAACACTTGTTTGTTTTTGAAAATCTGACATGTGCCACTTCCTTATTCTACCACTTACAAGAAGCTTTTCCCTTTTTGTGCACCTTTTAAAAAAATTTCTGGGGGAAGACCCCCAGCCCTAATTGAAACTTTGACGCTTATTTATAACTTTTTTCCCAAGAAAATTCTGTGATTTAAAAGGAACTGTTCTCTTTGGACCCAAAGGGTCTTAAAATTTAAAATTCAGGTCAAAAGTTTCCTGGGGGTGACCCCCAGACCCCTCATTTTTACTTGGAGTTCATGTTCTAATATTTAAACATTATTTTTAATATGATTCAAATAAATACTAGTTTTAAGTGTTTTAACACCTATAGTATAAATGTGCTCATTAGGGGATAATTTAAAAATGAAGCTGAGGCAATCCCCCTTAAAAAGTCTGATTACGGCTTTAAAAAAATCCTTGCCGACCCCAACTCGTCGCCTTAGAATCAAAAACTACTATCTCTGAAAATTCACGCAGCTTCATTCATAGTAGTTGTTCATTCTACTCGTTTTGTTGGCGGTTTTGGCGTTGTTAAAGGGTTGCTGCTATCCATTGTTAATTCACTTCAGTCCTAGAAAGGGAAAATATTGAAACTTTGAATCTTAATAATTCTAAAACTAATTCGAATTTTTTTAAAAACGAAACGACAATATTTTTGTAAAAAATAATTGTATGTGTGTTTAAAATATTGTACTTCTACCATGATTAGTTTTTCTCTTATAACGAAAAAAGAGTTCCAATTATTTCATTGGCTGCTGCGAAACGAGCTAGATTCAATGTTAATCTTGGCGGTCTGATATCGTAAGCAGGTTGCCATATCAGGGGCAATATTTTCTTCATCTTAAAATCAAAATAATACTGCCTTCTGGTCTGATTCGGAAATATTCGGAATTGCAAGCGAGAAAGCTCATTTCATTGGTTCGTAAGCGTGACATCATCGAGCTGGCAAAGCGCCAAACCAATCAAATGAGCGCCTGCAACGATCTGAAGTAATTATTACTATTTTTTTATTTAGTGGTATTTAATTGGTGGATTTTTTATGGGGAGTGGTTTGAATTGGCGTCTGATTATAAGTCGCCAAGGATCGGGGTCCTCGAAGTTTGCCGAACGGAGATAGTAGTTTTTGATTCTAAGGCGACGAACTAAAGACTGATATGACGCCCCTGGCTATTAATATTTAGATTTTAATCTCAGCTTTTCTCGTGGCGATCTGGCTGTAGTATTAATGATTGTGCAATAACTATTTTTTCCACCTACTAACTGTTTTACTGTGTTCTAGAAATTGTCACCCTTGTGTGTTTTGATAGGAGCAAGTTGAGTTAAAATGTGTTATTTAATTTTACAGAAATTAAAGTAGTAATTTAATTTTAATTAAATCAATAAATAAATTATAATTAGTTATTAAACTAATTAAATAATAACAATTAAATTAATTTAATGAATGAATTAAATGTATGAAATTTGGGGGGCCTTTTTTTCTACCGGCCCCGGGGATCCTGAAGGTCTAGTTACGCCACTGGTGGGACTTGTAAGTACCGTCAGTAGATAAGGGTTAAACCAAAAGTATTCAGAATAATGCTCCACTATAGTTCCGGTCTTATAATTGAGCAATTGAAACTGGTAAGAATAACAAAAGCATGGTGACATCTTGTTCAACGAAGCGAGCCCAGACTGTAAACAAGGCACAAACGCAACTGCGTCCACTCTGCGTAAAATTTTTACTTAATCTGTTTGAAATTCCATTTTCCGTCAACACCTTTCTAGTATAAATAGTCTTGATGGATGAGCATTATACTAGGACTCCGACCACTGAGATAGTTCTACATCAATCACGATGAGGTTGCTTCACAAAATTGTCGTTGCCGTTCTAGCTGTGATTTGCTTCATGGGTAAGACAAATTTTTGATTTCTGTGAAAGAGTTAAAAGAGTTATTCCTCTTTATAAATGACTGAAAATTCAAAGAAATTTACAACCAAATATCTTAACCCTAAACAGAATCTTTGATCGGCTCCAGAATTATATCTTAATATTTAATGTAAGAATCAAATGAAATCTAGCACCTAATTGTAAGCACCTGAACTGTAAAGATTTTTGCGCTCAACGTATTTGTTGCAGCTCTTCAGCAAAAACTCTTTTCATAACTTTAAGGAAAGGCATGATAAATTAAAATTTTAATCTTTTAATATTTTATCAACATTTATATTAATTTACAAATCAAGCAAGAATTTACAAAGAAATTCATTAAGAAGTAATAATGAATGTTTTCTTACAGGAATGACAGTACAAGGTAAGCAGAACCTTGATTAAATTCCACTCTAATAAAAACGTATACAGTTGTTTAAATAATACTTTCTTAAAATTCCTTTCAACTTAAACCTTTGAAGAAAATTTACAAAATTTTTAAAAATTTTTCTTTCTGTCTTTTACCATGGGTTTACATTTCCCAGCCTTTCTTAATCTCATATTAAATAATACTAATTTTTTTAAAAAGAATTTTTTTGCAGAAGTAATAGTTTCAATTATTTTTTCAGGTGGTAAGTGATCTTTTTTAGCTACGGTGTTTTTGGTAAGAAAGGGGTCTCATAGTGAGTATAATATTTTAGTAACGACGATTTTAGTAAACGACTTCTTCATACCAAGAATTTCAGATGGTGGCAATCTCCAAAAATATGGTCGGATATACTATTTTTTTAGGGAAATTTACAAACATTTTCTATAGAAGAAGACTTTCACTTTTAAGTAATAATCAGTAAAGATGCAGGGCAAAAACTTTATATATCCTCTGAAATTTTTGAAAATATAGAAAGTACCTTCACACTATGTATAAATAACTTTTGTCCGTTGTTAGTTCCATATCAGACTTTCGGCCCAAAAATTATATACAGTAGAGCTCCGATTATCCGCTAGCGGATGATCCGCGAGTGCAACGAAAAAAATTTTTAATGACGAGAGCAAATTTTAGATGAGATTAGAGATATTTTAGATGTAGAGCAAAGGTTTCTGCTGTACTGTAAATATTTTAAAAGTTTTACATGTCATGTTTTTTGTACAATAAGCATAGTTTTTTCCTCATTTTTAGTCTTTTTTCGGGTTATCCGCGATTTTCGCTATCCACGGTACCCTTGCCACCCAATTCCGCGGATAATCGGGGCTCTACTGTATCATGGATAAAAGGATCCAGAACCCAACTTTTGCTTTCAATTGCGACCCTTAAGTTCTTGATAGTTGGAAAGCCCAAATATAGCTAGTTATAATAAGTTCTCTTCAAATTCTCTTTTAAATGTTGTAGAGTTTTGATTTTCACACAACGAGGACTAGAATTTAGAGGTCAAACATTGGTGGTCCTATTGAGCTAGTTCTAGGAAGTTTCGACGGTTTGTATACAAGGTTGCTTGATTTAAATCGCGATCAAGCGGTTTTTTTAAAATAATATCATTTAAATTAAAGATGTTTAACTGTACCACAATACTAAAAGTTAGCTTGTTTTCTGTTTTAAAAATTTTCCTGCATTATTATTTGCATTTAAACTCTGCTAGGTATGTGGGAGATAGTAAGGTTAAAGATTCATTACAGGAAATTGTTTGCAGTTTGAAGAACAAGTTTTAGTACCTTATTGATTAATCGTTGATGATGATAAATTAAAATCTTAAAAAAAAATTTCAAGTGGTATCATTTTTTTTAAATTAATGATTTTTATCAAAAGCTTAAATTTTTATAGTCAAGCTCTTTCAATCCAATTTTTTATTTTACGTACCTATCAATAGTTATATTATTTAATTATATTTTTTAACATAATAATAGTTATTTTAGAGAAATGAACACATACAAGGTGTTTCAAAATTCGTTTCATGGCTTTTTTTCTCTCTCAGGGTCATGGAAGTAAGGTCTACCCGTAGATTAGTGACCCTGGAGAATCCATAGCCCTTTTTCAGGCTTCAAAAAGGAAAACTTCTTTCGTAAAATGTGCAAGTTTTTAAAAAATTTTCATTAAATTTTGTCTTTATTGAACTAAAAGACAGAAAACTTCAAATTTCAACTGAAAAAGTTGCAAATTTCCGAACTATTCTTTTATGTACATGAAAAAGCGCTATTTTTACATGCTGATATCTTCGTGAATATTCGCGATATTTTCATGAACTTTTTTCAGTGAGTTATTCATAAACGGTGGCAACAATATACTCTTACTGAGGTTTTGCTCTATTTCTCTTAGTATTTTAATTAATATTTTAACTTTTTTTTTCACTGCCAGAGGCACTGTACGTCATCTCGATGGATTCTCAATAGTCACTTACCTAGTGGGGCAGACCTTACTTCTATGACCCAAGGAGAAGTTGATTCCACATAAAAGCCTTAAAATAGACTTTTGAAACACCCTGCATATTAAAGGCAAATTTGATTATATTAAATAGTGTTGCTGTGTGATGTGAAATGGAATTAACTACAACTAACAATAACTTTGTTTAACCTTAATAAGAAGATATTAATTAAGAAGATACAATTAATTACATTTTTATTAATAAGATAGCGTGTGCGCAACTGAAATTACATCTGAGGTCGGAATATGCATATCTCCCAATAGGAATTTAAAACTTATTAAATATTTCTTCTCTGAACCTTGATAAAAATTTGCAAAATTATTTGGACCCCTAATAAAATTACTTGCCGACCCTTGCCTCTCTCTTACGAAATGAAGAGTAGAAATAATTGTTTTTAGTTTGCTGCATTTCTTTATGTGTTGATCTTCTTTTGGACACACCCAGTGATTAATATTATTTCTAATTTTCAGCGCCTTCTGGAGGGTGCAGTAGGTGCAGTAGTGGTGGCGGCGGTGGTGGTAACAATCTTGATCAAACAGGTGGCCTATTAGGCGGATTAAATCTTTTAGCTGCTCAAGGATGATTTGGCTTCCCACAGGACTGACACTAATTTTGTTGCCGAATAAATAAATATTATATACCAATATACTTCCGATTGTATAACGTAATAAAAAGTTTTCAACTCTATCTTCTTGGGTTTTTTTTCAAGTACTTGCTTTGGGCTCCATGAAGAGAATTTACCAAAGTAACTTTTCGGGGCATACTGAAGCAATCGGAGTAAGTTTTCTTTCTAAATTTTGTACCATTAGACCTCACTCAGCAAATAACATACAGATAAAAACACACACAGAAAAGAACGTTTAAAACACTCATTTGGAAATTCCGGAATGAAAGAAAAAAACACTTCCCTAAATCCCATGATCATAATAAACAATAAGATCTCTTTTTATAATAACCATCGAAAAAAATATCCGTCGAAAAATAAAAATAACCGTCTAAATAGACTGTGTTATTGGTTGATAAATTAAATAATTTTTTGATGAAAAAGAATCAAAGAAAATAGTCTGATTTAGTTGGATAGATTTTTTCGTCTTCTGGATTCTATGAAGATGCGTGATGCATTGTTTTAAGATTAGATTTAAAATTAAGGTAACGAAGAAATTTGTTTTGTATTTTTTCTATGGACTAAATTAGAGATTTGATAACTGGATTCCTTATTACACAGTGATACTCCAAGATAGAGCGAACAGTTGTATTTGAAAAGATTATTGACAACATTAATATCATTAAAATTACTTGTGGTTCGATTTAAATTACCAATTTTTTTGTTGCAGTTAACCTGATTCTCTAAATGTGTGAGTTGAAACTAACTACAGTGGCCACTGGGCACTGCACCCATGACGAAGTTGTCCAGTGGTTTGGTTGCATACATTCAAATTTATAACTTGTTTAAAATTTTTACTTAAAATATTTTCTGTTTTTGTGCGAAGCAGCTATATGCGCTAGTACAGTAGGGTGGGTTGGGGTAAAGTGGGTCTTGGGGTAAAATGGGTCAGTTTTAATTAACTCGATATAAATCAAATTTAAATTGAATAATTTTCGCTCATTTTTTTGTATTAAAATCTTTTATCTGTTGGCAATATTTTTCGACTGTCAAAAATTAATATTTATGATTTTGAGGACTGAAAAAATATTTAATTTGAACCGTAAATGATGTCATCGAAAAAACAGGGTTTACTAACTTCCAAAATATCTATATATTGTAATAAATTACAGCAGATTTTTGTAATATTTTTCCATAAAAGAAAGTCTGAGAGACATTTCAAGCCCATCAGCTTAGAAAAATATAAAATATTTTATCTTTTATAACAATATTTTGTACTTGGGGTAAAATGGGTCATAGTTAGGAGGCCTTCTGTATTTAATAAAACAATGTTTTTAACTTATTTCCTTCAAATATACATTGAAATGTCATACAAGTTTATTTTTTTATCCAAACGAAGTATTTTAATTGCTAAATTTGAACAATGTTCATTAACTTCGGACTTTTACATTTCATTAAAGTGCAACTTAAAACAAATTTTTTCAGATAAAAACGGCTTAGCCGATTACCTTTTTTCTTACTTTCATGTATATTTAGTAATAAATATATTTTTGACATCTTTTTGCAATGAGACCCATTTTACCCCACATTGGGGTAAAATAGGTCATTACTTTTGATGCTAAGTTTAACCAACTTATAACTAAAAAATATTTGATAAAATTAGATGAAAATGTTCTCAAGGATTGTAGTGTCAAGATCCAATGGAAAGAAATCATTAAAAAGTAATAGTTTTGATGAAATAAAACTTAGAATGTGAAGGTACCTTTAAATTGACCCATTTTACCCCAACCCACCCTATAGAATATCTTAAATTTAAAATTTTAGTAGTTTTTTATCTTTTCATGGGAGTTGAAACTAAAATATGATTCGTATTTTACACCAATGTAGTTTATATGAGATATCCTAGAAATGGGTTAATTATTTAGGTATACATATGTGTTATGCCCGTCAACCATTCGACAGCCGTTAAATTTAGCGGAACAGCTATAGAAGAGTCAATGGAATTTTAAACATTTTTGGATTAAGCGGCACGGTCGACGGCATAATACTTAAGAACCATTATTAAAAGTATAGTTATTCATATAAAAAGTTAAGCTTGGGTGTAAAAGTTAAAACAAAACATTTACTAACGTTTGAATAGAGTTTGTTCTGAATGCACCAGGAATTTTAGAAGTTCAGACAGTAAAGTTTCAATATCATGATAAGATGATATTTGTTTGAAAATTTTTTAGTCAGATAGTCATAGATTTCCTCAGACAAAAAATGGGTTTCGTGTGCTTTTTCGTGATGATGCTTACTGAAAATAGCCATTTTTTCCTTAGAATCTGTAGTTTTCCAATCGCTATGGTGGACATTTCGGGTCTGCGACTGGGGATGTTGAGAGGGGCAGATGTGAAAAATCGACGAGTTTCGATTTTGTTTTATTTGAAGTCAAAATAGTTCCTTTTATTTTTTTAACCCTACAGTGCATACTGTTGCCATTTGGCAACACGACATTTTTCCCCATTTCCTACTCAAACTTCCATTTCCAAACGGCAACACCATGCAATAAGTACAATAAATATAACATTTCATTGTTTTAGCACTTTAGACTGCCAGTAGATCGCAGATCGCAGCAGGGGTACTATTTTGAGACATTTTTTAGTAGCTATAGTGAGAAGAAAGTCAAGACACAGAAAATGCCAAAATAAAAGGACCATATAAATTAAAATAATAAAAAATTTTCAGCTTGAAAAAAAATTGTTTTGAAAAGATAAGTTGTTTTTTTATATTTTTAGAGCATTTAGTTTTATTTCACTTCACAATTAATTTCACAAGGGACATAAATTAATTTCACAAGGACAAAGTTTTTTCTCAATTAAAAGTATAAAAAATTAAATTAAATTTTTTTAGTATTTTTTTACTAATTTACACCATAATAGAAGTCAAATAAATGACTTTCAAGTGAACTTAAAAAATCATGCATTGTAGGGTTAATTTGCTCAAAGCTCCATAATACAAGAGTGTTGAGGGAGGACTAACGGGACATAGAGTTGAGTTTGGAAAGGACCAGTTCACTTGGGGCGAAGGGGTGGACGGATGAAGTCAAATGTAAAAAATTTTATGCCTTTTTTCTCTGAGGTTCGTGTTTATAGCCGTAAATTAACGTAATGAAAGGGTCTATTCTATTCCTTACATATACTTTTGACATCTTTTTGCAATGTGACCCATTTTACCCCCCGTGGCGGTAAAATGGGTCATTACTTTTGATACTAAGTTTAACCAACTTATTACAAAAAATATTTGATAAAATTGGATGAAAATGTTCTGAAGTCAAGATGCAATTGAAAGAAATCATTAAAAAGTAACAGTTTCGATGAAATAAAACACAGAATGAGAAAGTACCTAAAAAGTGACCCATTTTCCCCAACCCACCCTAATCCAAAAGTTCACCAAGATGGATTTATGAACGTCCCTGTCAGTGCTTTAAATAAAGTTGAAATGTGGCCGCCCATATGCCTGCCACTCATTTATTGTAGAAAGAAAAGTATTCTCTAATCCTGACCTAACCAGTGCTCTTTGATCAGCGATTAACCACCAACCAAAGAATGAATCACCGACTCTGATTGTCGAATCCTTCTGTTGTTGTTGTTGTCGTGTGCCACTTGGAATACCCAAGCTCCACAAGGATTCAAGGCAAAGGGGTTGCGGCTCCTGAGAAAGTGAGGCCCATAAATGGCAGGCCGACTTCTGCCTCATGAGATGATAGATGCTGCCACTATCTATCGCCACCTCCACAATTTTGCCATGCATCTGAAGGGGAGGGAAATAGTCTCCAGACACCTGGACCAAGGTAAACTGCGCCATGACCGACCTCAGGACTTTCGGACCCACAGATTTAACGAGCACGTTCTCCGCATATACTCGATGGGTCTTCAGCGGTGTCGGGAATCGAACCCGGGACCCTCCGATCCCAAGGCCGATGCCTTAACCACTAGGCTCCCCACAGCCTGTCAATCCTTCTTTTATTGCTGTTTAACCGCTGGTCAGAAAGCACAGAATATGGCCGTCAGTGTGGGATGCACTGATGCAATAAAGGAATTTTTATAGCATTTTCTTGTCATTTTATTCTAACATATGTTACGGGTAGTGTGATGAATCGGGCATTTTAATAATGCCAGAAGTGGAGGAGGGCAATGTGATAAATTCAATGGAATTTATCAATGAAATTTATCACTTTGCCCACCTCCACTATTAATAATGCCCTCCATTATTATCCCCTCCGTAACATATAGTATACATATACAACCATAAGCGTCGTCGGTAGCTGAATATTGTGTGTGTGTGGAGGGGACGGCCAACGGATTCGGGGTTATCCCTTGTAATTGTTTTAAAAAACCTTGATTAATTTTTATTAACTTCCTAAGAAACTGCCTAACTTCCTACCTTTTGGTGTCCCCCTCTTAATCGATGTTATAGTTAGTTACCATCATATCAAATGATTTTAGTCTGTAATTTTTTAACTAAAAGGAAGTCTAAGGGGTCCCGGAAAATTTTTGGAAATTTGTTCCACAATATCAGGGTTCAATTCATTTTTAACTTTCTAGAAATCATATTAACTTTTTAAAAAATTCGAAACTTAATGCTTTAACCAGTGCTAAAAAATGGCCTTGTAAAACCAAAATATTTTGTTCGACAAGCCTTTGGCCAAAAGCTAAATATTTCGAGGGGACACTCCAAATATACTGGACTTCTATTTCTCAAAACCTCAACACTGGCTCCAACCTATTCTAAATAAAATCAGATTCCAAATCATGAGGGGCATGTAAAAAAGAACCGTCACGGCATTCCCTTTATATACGTACATGATGTTTGTCACCATTGGAAAATTTGCAGGTTGAAGTAACATGCATTCGGTGAATTTTTTCAGTCCCCTAAAAATTAAAAACTAAATTTTTAAAACAATGTTACTAAATATTCCCCCTGTCCCCCCGGGATTGACGCCCGTGTACACAACTAAAGTATTTAATTAATGAGAAAATCCAGAGATATCCAGTATCAAACGTTTTTGAATCGATGCGCTTCTACTGACGAAAATTTTTACATTTTTAAAAGTGAGAAAACTTTGGAAAATAATTAATGAAAAAAACCCTTTAAAGAAAAACTTTTTTAAAATGCACTAAAAAGTATAAAATAATTTTTTGCCAACTCCTTGTAAAACGAAAAACGTGGGGATCATGTAATAATATTTACAGCCACTACTCTTGTCACTCTATTTACCATTATATCCACAGTTAAAAATTATTTAAATGAATGATGAAATTAAGTTGGATTAATTACCTAATGCATGATCCCCACGTTTTTCGTTTTACAAGGAGTTGCAAAAAATTATTTTATACTTTTTAGTGCATTTTAAAAACGTTGTTCTTTAAAAAGGTTTTTTTTTCATTAATTTTGTTTGTTTGGTTTTTAGTTTTGTTGTGTATAGTTTAGAATTCGCGACCTGAACCCCTGAACGCCTTCCAAGAATTTGATTCCTTTCTCTTTTTAATAAAACTCTAAAGAGTGTTTTTTTCTGAACTTTAACTATAACACATGGCTTTACTCTGTTTTGTTAAAATCATTGCACAGTTTTTGCCTCTAGCTATTATTCAGATGACGTTGGAAATTTTTGAAACACTAGTAATATAAAAGAGTGTTTTAAAAAATATATTGGTGACAAACTTTTCAGTGACTAATTAATAAAGTCAGTCCCTTAGATGTATTACAAATACAAAACTTGCATGAAGTACTGCACTGTGTATTACTTTTATTCTTACAAATTTTCATTTTACTAATATTTTATATAACACTTCTAAAGCCATTTTGATAACGAGAGGAGGCAAACTGCACAACAATGATTTTTTAACAATAAGGTCCTATAGTTGAACATCTAAACTTTAAGTCCCCCTGGGGGTTCAGGGACAGCAAATTGAACCGAACTAACGAGATAATATCGTATTGTCATCCAGATCTGAACTATGTTCAAAATTTCAAGTCTCTAGCTCATGGGGAAGTATGCTTAAAATTGATTACTAAATTCCTCCCGAACAGACAGATAAACAGACAGACGGACAGACAAGATTGAAAGTGACCTAATTAAAACGTTGTAAAAATGATTTCATTATCAAATGTGTCTTAAAACGATGCTTCTCCATTGTTAACTTGGTGAAGCAAATGAAGTGAAAGCCTTGATTCTCAAATTGACTCAGCTTAACTCCATTAATAAATTTTAAACCTGCAATTTCCCTTTCAGAAATTCATATATTAAACATTTTCACGCCTTCGAATATAATTTTTAGAAGAGATTATTAAGAGCGGTTTCATGCAATAGTCCACTGAAAATAGCGAAAAAAAGGGCCGAACCTCGGACAAATTGCAATAAAAGGTTTCTCAACGGTTTTCACTTAGGAATGACCTCAATAATATCATACTAAAAATCGGCCAAAATCGGTCGGGGGGAAGTTTAGTTTTTTTTGAATTTTTTAAAAATGGCCGAAAAAAAATTTAAAAAAACCCAAAACAATAATATAGACATGTGATACATGTTTATAGGTTAATTTTGAGTTTTGAAACCGAATATTGCCTTTAGTTTTGAAAAAAATTGAAATTTCAATTTTTAAAATTAATTTGAAAAATGAGCTATATGAAAAAATTAAAACACCCCTAAAAACCTAACAAAAACATCAAAAGAAATAAATCCAACGGTTTTCATTTAGAAATGACCTAAATATTAACATACTAAAATTTAAAAATGTTACGAGTAAAAGAAGTTAAATTTTTTTTCAAATTTCTATTTTTTTTTGCGAAAAATGCATTTTTTTTTCAAATTCGTGCCAAAAACTTTAAAGACTTTTGAAAAGGTCATTTTTCGGTGGATATTGTCCACAGATAGTTATATAATGGAAAACCGGTGGAATTGACCCTCATTGAATTAGTTAATTATTTTATTTAAAATTTTGAAGTTGGCAAAATGTAGTAAAAAGTGAAAAAAAGGTAATACTTTGCCATATTTACACCAGAATTTAAAATAATTAACTAATTCATTGAGGGTCAATTCCACCGGTTTTCCATTATATAACTATCTGTGGACAATATCCACCGAAAAATGACCTTTTCAAAAGTCTTTAAAGTTTTTGGCACGAATTTGAAAAAAAAATGCATTTTTCGCAAAAAAAAATAGAAATTTTAAACAAAATTTAACTTCTTTTACTCGTAAAATTTTTAAATTTTAGTATGTTAATATTTAGGTCATTTCTAAATGAAAACCGTTGGATTTATTTCTTTTGATGTTTTTGTTAGGTTTTTGGGGGTGTTTTAATTTTTTCATATAGCTCATTTTTCAAATTAATTTTAAAAATTGAAATTTCAATTTTTTTTCAAAACTAAAGGCAATATTCGGTTTCAAAACTCAAAAGTAACCTATAAACATGTATCACATGTCTATATTATTGTTTTGGGTTTTTTTTAAATTTTTTTCGGCCATTTTTAAAAAATAAAAAAAAAATTCAACTTCCCCCCGACCGATTTTGGCCGATTTTTAGTATGCTATTATTGAGGTCATTCTTAAGTGAAAACCGTTGAGAAACCTTTTATTGCAATTTGTCCGAGGTTCAACTCTATTTTCAGTGGACTACAAGGAAATGCCATAGTATCAAAGAGTGAAGAGAATGGGCATTAGGCAATACCAGCATTTTTTAAAACAGAAAAATATGCATTTTTCAAGTAAAAGAAATATATCTAAATTCAAAAAATTAATATGAGAAGTTTCAAAAAAAATTTAGTTGATTCAAAATATTCTAAAATAAAAATCAACAATCCCTTTTGCCTTTGCTTAGGACAGTGGTTCCCAACTCAAATATGTCTGCGGACCATTTCACTTAAATTTAAACCTCGTGCGGACCATCCTTATACATAACTGAAAAAACAAAGCATTTTTCTTATCAAATTTCCTAATTTAGTTTTACGGAATTGAATGAACAATCGTAATTAATAATTCTATTTTAATTGTTGAATTTCGTGAGAGCAGATAATAATGATTTAAAACAAACAACGAAAATAATTGCACATATTTAAAACAAATTTGTTAAAAGCCATACGGCGTTTCGGGGATTCTTTGGATCCTCTTCGTCAGTGGTGATTGACATAACAAGAAAAATCAGTTTATATAACCGGCAACAAAAGCGTTGCCAAAATGCAAAGGAGAAAAATATGCACAAAAGGTCAAATGACAAAAATACAAGAAAATCACCAAAATGCAACATCAAAAACAGTTATTCGCTCCAAATCGGGGAAAGAAAAGGTATACTGGTAAGGTCATTAACTAAGACAGATGCAAATTTATTGATTAAATAACTCTCGAAAAAATCAAGTACAAGGGATGAATTACAATTTTTATGATACTAGCGGAAGAAAAATCAAAACAATGGTCATTATCCCAAACATGTTTGGCTATAGACGATTTATAAAATTCTTGGTTTTTAATGTAATTTGAATGCTCTTTAAGTCTAAATTTCAGTGCACGTCTTGTTTGTCCAATATAGGACAAACCACAACTGCAAAAAATCCTGTAAATACCCCATTTATTACCCGTATCAATAGGGTCCTTAAGATTTGAGAAAGAAATTTTATTAATTGGGGATAAAACTACAGAAAAACCAAATTTTTTCAGAATATACGAAATTTTAAAAGTAATTTTAGGAAAAAAGGGTAAAACTATTAAGTTAGATAATTCCTGTTTGGGTTTATCTTTATTACATTTCTTCAAACATTTATTAAAAATTCGATCTATCAAAGTGTGGCAGAACCCGCGATCAATAGCCACAGCTTTGATATAATTAATCTCATTTTCCAAAAACTTACTGTTACTGCAAATACTGATAGCACGAAAAACTAAAGTGTTGAAAGCTGACAATTTTTGATTATAAGGGTGACTTGATCTAAAATGAGGGGGTAAGGAAACAGCAAAAGGTTTACGGTATACAGTGGTAAGAAAATCTGAATCAGTACGGACAACAAGAACATCCAAAAAAGGTAATTGCTGATTACTTTCAACAGGGTTGGCCGGTTTAAACCATTTGGTTTAAACCATTGGTTTAAACCATGGTTTTTTTACCATGGTTTTTTTATCAAAAAAACCACTTGGTTTTTTTGGTTTTTTTAGAAATTATAAAATATTTTCAGGATTTTTAAAAGAAAGTGTTATTAAGTATAATCTTTTGCACAAAATTAAAAGGTCAGATTTATAAAAAAATTGACATTTTAAGGTGATTAAAAATCAGAAATCTTTTAATTTAATGGTTTTAATTATTGAATTCTCTCTAAACTTAACCTTAAATGCTTAAGTTAAACTTATTATATTTTGCAAGAGATAGTTCATTTATTAATTTCCTTTAAAATGAAGCATTATTTCAAAGAGTAACTAAACATACACAAAAGTTATCTGTTTTTCACTGATAAAATATGGCTTGGATTTTAATTAATTAATAAAACCAATTTGTCTTATTTGTCAGTCATAAAAACCAGTTGGTTTTTTTAGTAAATTAATAAAAACTGTTGATTTCTTTAATGACCAGTTGGTTTGTTTATAAACAGATAAAAACCAGTTGGGTTTTTTTACTAAATTAATAAAAACCGTTAATTTCCTTAATCAAATTAATTATCTCAATCATTTATCCAATTTCAATTAACATTAGTTGCTTACATTTCCCTTTTATTTATTAAAAAAGTTAAATTTTCTCTTTCTAAAGAAATTTCTTAAGTTCATAAATAATCCATATAATTAATTTGATTTTACCATTTAATAAATCATCAAATTAATTATCTTTATCAATTATCCAATTTCAATTAACATTAGTTGTTTACATTTCACTTTTACTTCTCATTTAAAAAATAAAATTTTCTCTTTCTAAAGAAATTTCTTAAGTTCATAAATTAATCCATATATAATTAAGATAAATAATTTGATTATTTCAATCATTTATCCAAGATAAATTAACACTGATTTTTATTCACTACAATAATATTAGATATTCAAATTGGAATATTTTAGAAACAAAAATTATTTTTAAAACAAATTAATTTAATTTTAATTAATTAATTGAAATATACAAATCATTTATCAATTATAAACAACCCCTGAAATAAATGTCTCATTTACAACTCAATTTCAAACATCAATGCTAAAATAACTTATTCTGATAAAAAAAATTCTAAAAAAACTTGGTTTAAACCAAAAAAACCTGGTTTAAACCAAAAAAACCAAATAAACCCGGTTTTTTTGGTTTTTTTTAAAAAACCCGGTTTTTTGCCAACCCTGACTTTCAACTTCAAAGGTAAACTGTATATATGTTACCGCTAAAGTTGATAATTAGTTAATCTGAAGAATACCTAGGTAAACTTAAGATTAACTGATTTCTGTCGTTAATGTGCGGATTTTTTAATTTTTCGCATTTTACCTAGGGAATCTACACTATAACGGCCTCTTGATAGTTAAAGTTCAAAATAGTTTGTTTCGTTCAATACTTTCTGTTAAAATGTTGAGGTGCTTACTGCGCCATGCGCTTACCCCTGCGCAGTTGGGTTTCAATACGTAGTTTGTTGTCATATTTGGTGTTTTGATTTCAAATTTAGAGCGTAGCACTGGTAGTTGTCATGTTGAATGTTAAAACAAAATAATACAAGCAAGTAAGTACTGTAAATTTACATGATTAAGTACAGTATATTACTACTAAAACGGGTATTTTGAAACAATTGTGTTGAAGCTCCGACTTCAGAGAGACAGAGATTTCTTTTAACGAAAGCAAATGTCCCAGCTGTTGAAATATCTTTTCAACAAACGTTAATTCAACAATCGCTGGAATCTGGGCAAGGGTTTAACATATGTAATCGATCGTGAATCCAAGCAATAGTTCAGTGCAGGCTGCCAGCCGATTACACCGCGCTTTCATTAAGATTTGCTAGTTTAAGTGCTCATTGAAATACGCTGTCAAATCGAGATCGAAAACCACAATTGATACAAATCTCAGTTGGTACTTTAATATTCTATTATTATTGTTTTTATATTCTAGTTTTAAAATTGCTATTTCATTACTATTTTTGTGGGATTTGCGTGTTTTGTGTAAAATGAAAAAAGTACTGATCCCCCTTTTTAGATTCGTCATTGTTACTGTTTACCCCCAAAACGAGTTTGGTTATAGTTAGGGCAGGGGGGTTTGGGGGGGCGGCAGCCCCCCCAATCTCCTTAAACTTTTTATAAAATAAAATAAAATTTTGTACTTTAACGGATCACCCTCGTTAATATGTAAAATAACTGATTACAGGTAGTATGCAGATTAACGAGTGTCTAGTCGGTAGGGTGCAGAATACCTAGGTAATTTCAAGATTACCTAGGTAATCTTAGAAATTGAAAAAAAATTCGCTCTTTAACGGATCACCCTCGTTAATCTGCAAATTACCTAGGTTATCTGAAAATTAACTGATTTCCGGACTTTAACTGTAACATATATATATATACGGATCAATAGAATTAATGAGGGAAAGAACACTATCAACATTCTGATGAGAACTCAAGAGAGGAAAAGAATCATCTACATAACGTACATAGAAAGAAAAATGTATGAGGTTTAACATCTTAATTTCGAAAAAATGCATGTATATGTCGGCTAAAATCGGGCTGAGAGGATTTCCCACGGCCAAGCCATCAGACATATAAAAATATTTATTATTGAAAACAAAAGTGCTCTTTTTAAGACAGGTTTTAGTGAGAATAATTAATTCATGGATTTCAAATTCAAAAAAGTGATGTTCGAGTAACCTCATTTTCAAACATTCCAAAGCACCCCTAATGGGAACATTAGTAAATAATGATTTTACATCAAAAGAAACCATGGTGTGACTGTCAGGGGAGATACAACGAAGTTTAGAAACAAAATCAAGAGAGTTTTTAGTTGTAAAGGAGTTTACTTTCAGATAAAGGAGAAAATATACTAGTATATTTTCTCCTTTATATTCTAGAAAAATATACTAGTAGGGGAGATACAACGAAGTTTAGAAACAAAATCAAGAGAGTTTTTAGTTGTAAAGGAGTTTACTTTCAGATAAAGGAGAAAATATACTAGTATATTTTCTCCTTTATATTCTAGAAAAATATACTAGTATATTTTCTCCTTTATCTGAAAGTAACTCCTTTACAACTAAAAACTATCTTGATTTTGTTTCTAAACTTCGTTGTATCTCCCCTGACAGTCACACCATAGTTTCTTTTGATGTAAAATCATTATTTACTAATGTTCCCATTAGGGGTGCTTTGGAATGTTTGAAAATGAGGTTACTCGAACATCACTTTTTTGAATTTGAAATCCATGAATTAATTATTCTCACTAAAACCTGTCTTAAAAAGAGCACTTTTGTTTTCAATAATAAATATTTTTATATGTCTGATGGCTTGGCCATGGGAAATCCTCTCAGCCCGATTTTAGCCGACATATACATGCATTTTTTCGAAATTAAGATGTTAAACCTCATACATTTTTCTTTCTATGTACGTTATGTAGATGATTCTTTTCCTCTCTTGAGTTCTCATCAGAATGTTGATAGTGTTCTTTCCCTCATTAATTCTATTGATCCGTATATATATACAGGGTGATTCTAAATTACGTGGACAAACTTCGCATGGGGGTAGAGGGGACCTAGAAAAGCATATTTCGCATAGGAATGGGGGGGCGCATCCTTACCGTTTAAGAGCTAGGACCTAATGTAGTGCGAGCGCGTTTCAAGAGGCCGTTTTTATGAGGCCCGTGTGACTAAACAAAACATAATAAAATGAAAAACATTATTGCATAAGGTAAGGAAGTATTCCTACTACTTACACCATGAATTCGATACAATTTGTACCACTTTCTAAACCGTGGAGTGAGTTTCAAAAGTGCAATATTAATATTTTAGTCAAAGAATGGACATCACTTAATGGTATTTAGAAAAATGACGTTTAGGGAAGGAATTTTCAATGATCGTAACATTGATCATTGAAACTGTTTGATCATTGAAAATTCCTTACCCGATCATCATTTTTCTAAATACCATTAAGGGAACTCCATTGTTTGACTGAGAGATTAATATTGCACGTTTTAATACTAACCCCACGGTTTAGCAAGTGGTCCAATTTCTATCACATTGAGGATTTAAGTTGTAAGGATACTCCTGTACTTCATGCAATAATGTTTTTCATTTTATTATGTTTTGTTTCGTCACAAGGGCCTTCTAAAAACGGCCTCTTGAAACGCGCTCGCACTACATTAGGTCCTAGCTCTTAATGGTAAGGATGCGCCCCCCCATTCCTATGCGAAATATGCTTGTCTACGTCCCCTCTACCCCCATGCGAAGTTTGTCCACGTAATTTAGAATCACCCTGTATACAGTTTACCTTTGAAGTTGAAAGTAATCAGCAATTACCTTTTTTGGATGTTCTTGTTGTCCGTACTGATTCAGATTTTCTTACCACTGTATACCGTAAACCTTTTGCTGTTTCCTTACCCCCTCATTTTAGATCAAGTCACCCTTATAATCAAAAATTGTCAGCTTTCAACACTTTAGTTTTTCGTGCTATCAGTATTTGCAGTAACAGTAAGTTTTTGGAAAATGAGATTAATTATATCAAAGCTGTGGCTATTGATCGCGGGTTCTGCCACACTTTGATAGATCGAATTTTTAATAAATTTTTGAAGAAATGTAATAAAGATAAACCCAAACAGGAATTATCTAACTTAATAGTTTTACCCTTTTTTCCTAAAATTACTTTTAAAATTTCGTATATTCTGAAAAAATTTGTTTTTTCTGTAGTTTTATCCCCAATTAATAAAATTGCTTTCTCAAATCTTAAGGACCCTATTGATACGGGTAATAAATGGGGTATTTACAGGATTTTTTGCAGTTGTGGTTTGTCCTATATAGGACAAACAAGAAGTGCACTGAAATTTAGACTTAAAGAGCATTCAATAAATTACATTAAAAACCAAGAATAAGGAACTTGCATGTGTCAGATTTCCATAAACTTTCAAGTGTTCCGTATAGTTTTTGGAAAACGAAATGAAATATTTTGTCAATTTTTCAAAAAAGTGTACAAGTAATTAAATATTTTAATTTAAAATTCGAGGAAAAAACACGTGACTGAAAACGCGAAGTGTGTTTGCATGCATAGTGAAGTAGAATTCCATCGGGCAAAATTGCAATCAAAATTGAATTTCTATGTTTTAGTTGATGATTTCTTTTTTCTGAAGTGTCCGATATGAATGTTTTAATAAATATTTACCGTCTAGACACTTCTGGTGACGGTCAGAAATCCAAAGCAAACATTTTAGGCAATGTCAATAAATTGTGACGTCACTATGCATGCAATTAAGCGTTTTCAGGTGCTTCGGAAAAGACGATTTTTGATAATTTTTTTTGCAATCAAAAAATTTCTCAATCGGCCTCACATTTTGTGTAGTGGCTAATTTTTGCGTGAAGAATAGATTAAAAAAATATAAAAAAATCATGCAAGTTCCTCATTTTATAAATCGTCTATAGCCAAACATGTTTGGGATCACAGAGTAGAGAGCTTAAGAGGCAGATTTTATAAGGAGCGGGCAGGTCACTATAGTGACCATTTTTAATTTTGATGAAATTTTTATGATGGATACTTCTAATGATTTTAGAATACCCCTATTTTTTCTTTTTCCCGAAAAAAAATTTTTTCGGCCTACAAAAATTCTCAAAGTTGGTCGCGACCCGGTATTTTTTTTGAATCGACATATCTTTGTACAACATTTTCTCAGTGCATTGAGGGTCAACCAAAGTAATTCTTGCGGTAACAACATGTCCTTAGATAGCTTAATCAAATTCTTTTGTGAATTTCATGGTTCACCTTCCCTGCAAACTGGAAGGGTTCGCCAAACTTTGTCGAAAAAAATGAAAAAATGCCAAATTCGAGCCTTTATTGACCCCATCATTGAGGGTCAATCACAGTTTTGAGGGTTAAAGTGTGTAGTACTGCTCAGTATTAACTTAATCAGCCCATTGGTTGTATGGTTAACCCTCATGGCAGCAGAAAAATGGCTACTTTCGTAGCTATCAAAACAAAAAGAGGTCATTTTGGTGACCCCGTATTTCAGAGCATTGAGGGTCAATCAATAATTCGAAATATACGTTTCTTAGTACAATACCTCTACTTTAAGAATCAGTTGACAAACCTATGGCGTCTCGATCTGTGATCACGTGAGATTGATTTTTGTAACTTAAAAAATGGAAAAAAGGTCATTTTGGGGACCCTGTATTTCAGAGCATTGAGGGTCAATGACGAACTGGAAATATGCATTTCGTAGTATGAGACCTACCCTTTAAGAAACAATTGACAGAATTATGGAGTCTTGACCTGCGATCACGTGAGATTTATTTTTGTGACTACAAAAACGGAAAAAAGGTAATTTTTGGGATCCTGTATTTCAGAGCAATGAGGGTCCATGACGAACTGGAAATATGCATTTCGTAGTATGAGACCTACCCTTTTAAGAGACAATTGACTGAACTTTGGTATTTTGCCCTGAGAGCGCGTGATATTTATTTTTGTAACTAAAGAAACGAAAAAAAAAAAACGTAATTTTGGGGATTCGGTATTTCAGTGCATAAGGGTCAATGAGGATGACCCCCAAAATATAAACAATAAAATTAGGTTAAAATTTTATTTGAACAGTGATTTAAGAAGAGAAGACAATTAATTAAATTAATTAATCAATTAAAACCCTCGAGTTTAATGAAGTTGAAATTGAATATTTTGTAATTTAATTTTACTTTGTGATATAAAAAAATAGCAATATTAAAATTGGAATTACAAATAATGAGGATATTTTTTTGAGCTTTCAATTTTTTCAAATAAAAATATATATTTTCCTTTTTTTTGTGTCAAGTTCGTTTTCGTTAGATTATTTAAAAATGTTTTTAAAAAACATCCGGACAAAACACTGCAGCAATGATTTAGAAATCGTTTGCATTTTAGAGTTTATAATTGAATCTACGCTATTCATCAAAATCAATTAAAAATTATTATCCTTGAAAAAACAAATTTCCTTTTAATAAAATTCTTCAATAATTAAATAATTCTTAAAAGAATTATTGTTCTTTTATAGGTAAGGTGATTTTATTCAATGCCTAGTTTGTTAGCGTATTTTTTAATGTTAGTTTTAGGAATTTAGAAAAATAATTTTAATTAGTTTGAATATAAAGTCCAAAATCATTCATATTATATTCATTATAACAATAATAATAGGATCTGGAAAATGATATTTACTCACTTTTCGTTGTCTCTATGTATTCAAGCAAAAATGAAGCGGGGCCATAGACAATTTAGAAAGGCTTAGCTGGGCCACAGACGGAAAAAAGGTTGGGAAACATTGCTCTACTGTAATTTTTTCTTTTATCATCTGCAAATCTAAGGTTCATTTATATTTTTATTTTATTTCAGTACTAGCGCTGACGCGCTAGACCCGGGCTTCGCCCGGGTTTCACTTTTTTAATAAATATCCTCTGGTGCGTAACGGATGGGCTTCGCCAGTGCATTTTTAAAAAAATTATTCTGGTGTGTTACAGATGGGCTTCGCCAGTCCAAATGTGGGAATAGTTAAATTAAGGAGCCACTTTTATGTTTATGCTACAACAATGGATTCTAAACTACAACAATCGATTTCAATCTACAACAATCGATAATATGCCTACAACAATTAAAGTTACATCTTCTCTTATGATATTTACAACAATGGGGGGTTTCCATGAAGTTAGGCATGAAATATGGGTTTTTTAAACATAAAATTGACCAAAAAAGTTATTGGGATGCATCGATTTTAAATTATTTTTATTCAGAAACCTTCCTTGGAGCGAGTAGATCAACGTGTAATAGTTTAATAGTTAAAGTAGGTTCGAAAAGTTTAAAACTATAAAGGACATACATACAGACATACATACATACATACAAACATTGATTTTTATATATATAGATTTCGGTATTGAAGCTGTTGGGGAAATCAAAAAGATAATTTCAAAGATTAAAGAAGATGAAATAACTTGGGAGAAATAACCTTTTTTGTGTTTATTTTTGTTAAAACTTATTCTTTGAAATATTTTACTGTTTTATATGTTTAAGGCTAATGTTTTTCAAATTGTCTTAAATCACTGCTCAAATAAAAATTTAATCTCATTATATGGTTTATTTTTTGGTGGTATTTCCTTTGGAAGACCAAATGTAATTTGAAAATAATTTTTGAAAACAACCTACAAAGCTAATTGTAAGCATCACATATTTTATGTGTTCGCTATGTAGAAAAGTAAGTCTTAGGCGTGCCCGCTGGGCAAAATACCAAAGTTCAGTCAATTGTCTCTTAAAAGGGTAGGTCTCAAACTACGAAATGCATATTTCCAGTTCGTCATTGACCCTCATTGCTCTGAAATACAGGATCCCAAAAATTACCTTTTTTCCGTTTTTGTAGTCACAAAAATAAATCTCACGTGATCGCAGGTCAAGACTCCATAATTCTGTCAATTGTTTCTTAAAGGGTAGGTCTCATACTACGAAATGCATATTTCCAGTTCGTCATTGACCCTCAATGCTCTGAAATACAGGGTCCCCAAAATGACCTTTTTTCCATTTTTTAAGTTACAAAAATCAATCTCACGTGATCACAGATCGAGACGCCATAGGTTTGTCAACTGATTCTTAAAGTAGAGGTATTGTACTAAGAAACGTATATTTCGAATTATTGATTGACCCTCAATGCTCTGAAATACGGGGTCACCAAAATGACCTCTTTTTGTTTTGATAGCTACGAAAGTAGCCATTTTTCTGCTGCCATGAGGGTTAACCATACAACCAATGGGCTGATTAAGTTAATACTGAGCAGTACTACACACTTTAACCCTCAAAACTGTGATTGACCCTCAATGATGGGGTCAATAAAGGCTCGAATTTGGCATTTTTTCATTTTTTTCGACAAAGTTTGGCGAACCCTTCCAGTTTGCAGGGAAGGTGAACCATGAAATTCACAAAAGAATTTGATTAAGCTATCTAAGGACATGTTGTTACCGCAAGAATTACTTTGGTTGACCCTCAATGCACTGAGAAAATGTTGTACAAAGATATGTCGATTCGAAAAAAATACCGGGTCGCGACCCACTTTGAGAATTTTTGTAGGCCGAAAAAAATTTTGTTCGGGAAAAAGAAAAAATAGGGGTATTCTAAAATCATTAGAAGTATCCATCATAAAAATTTCATCAAAATCAAAAATGGTCACAATAATGACCCCCGCATTTCTGCCCGCTCCTTATAAAATCTGCCTCTTAACAGAGATACCAAACCGCAGTTTTTCTCTTTAGGCCACTAATTTAATTCAGCACGCATATTATAATTCAGTTCACTTTCACTAGCAGCCAATCAGAGAACGCGAAATGTATTTGATTTGATTTTAACACTGATTATAGGCGATTTGGATTTGAGTGACAGCTTCAGTGGGCGAATGACAGAATTAGAAGGAATAGCGTGGTATTAAAGGAGGCGGGTCTTGTGGCCAGAGATTTGTCTATGGGAAAAGCCCTGTTAAAAAAGTTGCCATTAGCGTCTATGGAGATGAACACTCTGTTAAGCTCTATACTCTGTGTTTGGGATAATGACCATTGTTTTGATTTTTCTTCCGCTAGTATCATAAAAACTTGTAATTCAACCCTTGACCTTGATTTTTTCGAGAGTTATTTAATCAATAAATTTGCATCTGTCTTAGTTAATGACCTAACCAGTATACCTTTTCTTTCCCCGATTTGGAGCGAATAACTGTTTTTGATGTTGCATTTTGGTGATTTTCTTGCATTTTTGTCATTTGACCTTTTGTGCATATTTTTCTCCTTTGCATTTTGGCAACGCTTGTTTTGTTGCGGGTTATATAAACTGATTTTTCTTGTTATGTCAATCACCACTGACGAAGAGGATCCAAAGAATCCCCGAAACGCCGTATGGCTTTTAACAAATTTGTTTTAAATATGTGCAATTATTTTCGTTGTTTGTTTTAAATATTACAGTATTGCACAGTTTGTGGCGTTTTCCTCTTGATAATAATGGTTAAATGTCTTTTATAAAAAGTATATTTTTAAATACTAGGGAGCTACCGCCCCCTGCTCGCTATCGCTCGCCAACCCCCGTTTACTGCTGACGCAGAACCTTTCAAATTGCTTCGCAAAACCCAAATCACTTGAACTTCACAACGAACGTCAAAGTTGTGGCAGTTCCATAGCAAACACATGAATTTCTAGGCTGCAAACATTTTCGTTTTATATCTTTACTTCTATAACATCTACCCGTGATATTTGATCTATTGCACTTAGTCATTATGAAATTTAAAATATTTTATTACCTTAGAATCATACTTTCAAAAGGATTTTTGAATAAGGTATTGTAATATTTAATAATTTCCGAAAGCGGGTTTTTATTGTATTGTAAATATAGAAATGATTGGGTTGCCACAGCAACAAAGATAAAAATAAACATTTCAATACAGTATTTAAAAATAAAAAGATAAATTAATAATACATTAGTTTGAATTGGTTTGAATCTAATCAAAATCGTTTGAATTTCCAGAACATAAAATATTGTTAAAAAAGAATCTCAATAGCATTTTTTAAATTCGTGTTATAAACAAAAAGATAATTGTTTAACGTATTTGAATATTAAAAAAACCAGTGAAATATGTTTTCAATTGTTTTAAAATTTACAGTTTCTTGCTTTATAACTGCAACCCTATCCGTAATCTAAAAAAATGGAAATATTTTAAAATTGAGATTTCTTTTAGAAATTCTAAAGGCTTATTGCACATTAGGGTGGGTCAAAATATTTTTTTTCACATTTTTCCAGGGGCACAGTGACAAAAGGGTGCCAAATGGTCTCAAACTGACATGTGTAAAATATTATTCGATTATAATAACTCTTTTTGCCTCCGGATTGGCCTCAAAGTTTCGATTAATACAGTATTTTCATGTAAAAATGGACTAACGAAAATCAAGCTTTTACCTCGATTTCACGAATCCTTCATGAATGCAAAATGTGCACAATGGTATAAAAATCATCATTGAAGACCATAAAATAATTAAAAATGAAACCAGAGTTGAAATACTTGAGTTTTAATACAACATATTTTGAAATATCTCTATGGTTAGAACTGGTAATCAAAAATTTCTTGCTGAAATCATAAAAATGTGCGAAACTCTAATGCCGGTTGAGTAGGATGTTAAAAACATTAAATTTTTAATAAATATGGATTTGCAGAAGGTGGGTACCTTTTTTGGGTTATAGGTTTCAACCCCAGGAAAACATTTGGATAATAGTTTAAAAGTTGGTGTTTTCCTTGAAATTTCATTGGCATATTAGGAATAGTCCATCCCAAGTGTCCCCATATGAGTCCCTAATGTCCAAAAATAAATTAAAACCACATTTTAAGAGTCAAATTTTGAAACATTTTCGTAAGAAGAGCGGTAGATCCCCTTTTTCAGCATAAAGCTCAGTATTATGCCCTAAGTTTTTAAATAAGCTACATTACTTTTCAAAACTTACTTTTAATTATCTTAAACAGTTAAATTTGCTATATTTTAACTTTTGTGAACGCATAAGGGAATGCTAAGGAGCTATTTTGAGTCAATCCTCCCACCAAAGAAGTATAATTTCATTGGCCAGGGTTTCACTCTATTGCTATAAGGAAAAAAACAGGTAAATCATGACTGAGGAGAATCATAACTGATATATTGCCTAATGAACGAACTATCCATTCGAAAATTCTTTCAACAAATTTTTGCTATCATATTTGGATCCCAAGACCAGCCAGTGAAATAACTGTCCGCTGAATTTTGAAAGCGCGGCATATTTATGAAAAATATAACTATTTCTACTTTTAAAAATTAAAAAAAAAGTTTTGTACTGACCAAACTTGAGGGAAAATGTATCTGAACTACCAATATTTAAAATATGCACCACTGACAATCCACTGTTTGTTAGAAAAAAGGATCCTTCTATTCTACGGCTATTGTTAATGTGATAGCATATTACATTGCCACTTTGGCAGTTGCTTTCGTATTGATAATGCATAAAAGTGATTAATGTGATTAAAATTGCTTTTAAAGACCCTTATTTGTGAGCTTAAAAAAGTTATCGACAAAAAAATTTAATTTCTATAATTTTTAAAAAATATGAAAAATAACATATTTTTGTTCTATTTGAGGCCAATCCGGAGGCAAAAAGAGTTATTATAATGTAATAATATTTTACACATGTTAGTTTGAGACCATTTGGCACCCTTTTCTTGCTGTGCCCGATAGAATTTGTAAAATTTTCTTTTCGCCATAGGAAAATGACCCACCCTATTGCACATCCTCAAAAGAATCCGGACAGTTTGATACCAAATATGTGTTATACGGATCAGTAATTAAAAAGCCTTTCTCTGGAAACCGTTCACCAAAAACTTTTTTTTAGAATAGAGAGATTCGGATATAAAATGTAATGTTTATTTTTCTTATTAATAGATTACACAGGTCTGCAAAAAAACTTTTTTCCAGCTGTTTTGGATATTTCACCTGAACTTTATGATTATTGGTGCGCTGAATCCAAAAATGACATCCATTTTGTCCTGGGACATCACGTTTTTTGACAATTTATGTTTTTAGGTTTTATTGGGAAATGCCTTAAAATTTTGAAAAATTAACTTTTTATACTAAATTTTTTGTTCAAATTTTTCCACAAAACTTTTTTTTTTGTTTTTTGATGTGCTGAATCTAAAATTGACCTCCGTTTTATTATAGGACTTCACCTTTCTTCACAATTTAAGTAAAAATGTCAATTTTTTAAGAAGATAAAAGTATATTTTTAAAAAAATTATTTTTGGACTCAAACTTTATTTGAAAATATTTTTTTATGTTTTTTGGTGTGCTGAATCCAAAAATGACCTCTTTCAATTTTTAAGACATAGCATTTTGTAAGAAATTGAGCAAATATAGCAAAAATTCACATAAAATGTAAGTACACTTAAGAAGTAGATTTTTTAATCCAAATTTATTATTAAGGTCATTGGTTTTAATGTTTTTATCTGTCCTTAATTCAAAAATAGTCTCTGTTTTGCCCTATAATGTCATGTTTCCTGAATATTTTGGTTAAATTGTAAAATAAGTCATTATTTCAATTTTATAGAAAATAGGTTCATAGAATAAAATTTTTATTACATATTCTTCATGAAAATCGTTATATAACTAAAATAAACTCATTTACACACTCTAAAGCCAATTTTTCCTCCTTATGAAGTCCTCTTTGTACAATGTACATTTTTGTGAGTAGCAACAAGAACGTTTCTTTGAACTATACAACAAAAATCCTTCATTATTGCCAGTATAAATCTTCCCAAATATTTTCTTTCCATCTCTATGATGTCCTGATGAGATAGTTTACTATGTGCATCCTTCACAGCTCCTAATTTTTAAAAATAAAGGAGCTAGAAATGTACAAAAACTACGAAAAATGGTCAAATTCGAATATAATTTTGCAATTTGTGAAAAATCCTGACGTATAGGATTTTTTCAATATTTTTTTCGTTATCAGCACACCAAAATGCATAGGCAATCGCTTAAATTATTCAAACAGCTTTTTCATTGCAGACCTGTGTTATTTAATTTTTTCATTCCATTTAGAAACATTGTTAAAACTTGGTTTCCCTTATTTCAGCTTCAAAACTTACTTCAGCTGAACTTTATCTTCAAAATTTTAACCTTTTTTCAATGCATTCATTCCTCACATCAGATGGTCTAAAATTTTGACTTTTTTTCTGGTTTCATCATAGAACCCGTGCCGTATTTTATCCTGAAGAGTAAAACTGAAAGAGTGTTCCTGCAAAGTATCGTCAGTTCAGTATATTCGCAAGGATGGTTATTTTCTATGTAATTTTAAAGTTGGTGGGACTTGTATAAGTACCGTCAGTAGATAAGGGTTAAACCAAAAGTATTCAGAAAAGTGCTCCACTATAGTTTTGGGGTTCAATTCCGTTTAAATTCCCCTCTAAATACCGCAATTATCTCTCTTGGACACCGATAAGTAGAAATATTGCTAAAATATTTCAAACTCATAGTTTAAAATGTTTAATTAGATCATTAACTGTTCAGTTTATCATTAAAAATCTGAAAAAATTGTCGGTATTTGAATATATGGCATTCAAAAGATATTGGCAATATTTAGCGGGAACGTTAACGGAATTGAAACAGTTCCGGTTTTATAATTAAGCAATTGGAATTGGTAAGAATAACAAAAGCAGGCGACATCTTGTTCAACGAAGCCAGCCCAGACTGTGAACAAGGTGCAAACGCAGCTGAATCCACTTTGCGTAAAATTTTTACTTAATTTGTTTGACATTCCATTTCCCGTCAACACCTTTCTAGTATAAATAGTCATGATGGATGAGCATTATACTAGGACTCCGACCTCTGAGATAGTTCTGCATCAATCACGATGAGCTTGCTTCACAAAATTGTCGTTGCCGTTGTAGCTGTGATTTGCTTCATGGGTAAGATAATTTTTTGATTTCTGTGAAAAAGTTATTCCTCTTTATAAATGACTGAAAACTCAAAGAAATTTACAACCAAATATGTTTACCCAAAACAGAATCTTTAATCGGTTCCAGAAAATTCAGTCTTAATATTTTATGTAAGAATCAAATGAAATCTAGCACCTAATTTTAAGCACCTGAATGGTCAATTCCAGCATTTGTTTTTATTTTTTTATTCAATTGAGGTACTCTAGAGCGTAATATACGTGCAAAAATTTTTTAATTACGATGATTATTTATTTTTTTATGTAATTTCAAAGTTTGACTTTAAAAAAGGGAGTTAAAGCGTCAAATTTCAAAATGTGACGTACTTACATCCTATACATTTATTTTAAACAATGTTTTAATCTCTCTATTCTAAAAAAAAGTTTTTGGTGAACGGTTTCAGAAAGGCTTTTTAATTACTGAACCGAATGACACATATATGGTATCAAAATGTCCAGATTCTTTCCGGATTTCCGAGTAGGCCCTTCGATTTTTCAAAAAATTCTCAATTTTAAAATATTTCCATTTTTTTAGAAAACGGATAAGGTCGCAGTTACAAAGCAAGTACTGTCAATCAAATTATTATGCATCCCATCACAACGACTGATTGATGCTAAATGTTAAGATGAAACATGTTTTTTCACCTTTTAAAAGAGTACTTTCTTGATGAAATATCACTCAAAGACTAATAAAAACATATTCTGAAAACATATTCTATTTTACGTGTAGGCCATTTTATACTAAAATTTCACACTTTTTGTCCAATATTTAAGTTCAAGTTCTATAATAGAGACGTGTGCTGACTAAGGGGAGTCGCTTTGTCTTCTTCTTCCATAAGTTTATTATTGTCACAGATATTAGTTGGTTATTGAGTAGGTTAAGTTGGTTAAGCAGGTGTTTTGAAAGAGTTCAAGAATAAAGCTAACGTCTTCTTAATATATTTCATTTCTTGAATAAGTTTTTTGGAGACGGACGACTACTAGAACTTACGTCTCTTTCCTTCCGGAGTTTTTTTAAATGGATCTTCAATTGATTTGATTTTCCTTTGAATAAATTTATCTTAATGTTTATTATATTTTCTCTTTGTTTATATCAAGATCATTGACACCTTAAATCTTGATCCTCTGTTTCACTTTCAGAGTCATTTTCACTTTCAGAGTCGTTAGATGCTTTTACTGCGCGGCTTAAGAAATTTTCCAATTTAATTTGAAAATTTGTAAAGGTTTGTTCTATATTTTTGCTGAAATCTTCTTAGAATGAGTCATATTCTCCGCTTAAAATCTCTGGGTCTTTCTTTTTTTCCTCTCTTATTCTTTCGGATTCTCTCTCTTCTACCCTTCCAATATTTATAATTTTTATTCTGATTTTATCGAAATTAAATGTAAACATAGAGTGATGTTTTGTCTAAGTCTGGGTTAAAAAAATATAAATGATAAACACTATGCATATTATACTAACGAAGCAGTGGGGAGCCTAGTGGTTAAGGCATCGGCTTCGGGATCGGAGGGTCCCGGGTTCGATTCCCGACGCCGCTAAAGACCCACCGAGTATATGCGGAGTACGTGCTCGTTAAATCTGTGGGTCCGAAAGTCCTGTGGTCCGTCATGGCGCAGTTTACCATGGGTCCAGGTGTCTGGAGACTATTTCCCTCCCCTTCAGATACATGGCAAAATTGTGGAGGTGGTGATAGATAGTGGCAGAATCTATCATATCATGAGGCAGAAGTTGGACTCCTTGCCATTTATGGGCCTCACTTTCTCAGGAGCCGCACCCACTTTGCCTTAAATCCTTATAGAGCTTGGGTCCTCCAAGTGGCACACGACAACAACAACAACATATTATACTAACGAGTTACTTTAAAATAATTGGTTCGAATATTGATAAACAATTAGAATTAGTTATTTTTATAATCATAGATTAAAAATAATTAAGATGAATATATTTTTTAAAACATTTCGTTTAAATTTTTGATAAGTTCGAGTTAATATATATTCCAACTTTAAAGGGAGATTTGGTGACGTATTTTTGGAAAGTTGGTTGCCCTTTTTTCTGTAAATTGTTTAATAAAGTGTATTAAGTTTAGCGAGTTGGAATTTGTGGGAATTACGAAGCAATTCCAAAAGGTCCTGCGTTAGCAGTTTACGGGGGTTGGTGAGCGATAGCGAGCAGGGGCGGGGGAGCTACCTCCTAGTTGTTTAAAAAAATCAAAGTCATTGTTGGGTTTCACTTTAAAGTCTGGCCGAACCAGTTGTGACGTACTTCATTCCTAAACAAAGACAAAAGACTTGTAGCCCAGTAAATTTATTGTTTTTTAGCGCACTAATTTATAACTCGCTGAAAATTTCAGAATAAGTTCTCTATGACGTCTATAACCAAACCTCAAAAGTCCCCTAAGTTCCCCTGCCGGCTTCATTCGAAAATGGCGATCAAAGATGGCCGCCAAGCAATGCAGTCTTTCATTCATAACTAAGGAAAAAATCAATATTTTTTAATGCTGCAAAAGGTTATATACTCAGAAAAAGACCCTTTATAAGTTTCAATAATTTTTTTCCATGAAAGAACGTGTAAATTTGGAATACAGAGAGTTAAATGACATCAATGTGAAAATTTGCCCGTTTTTTCACATGTTTTTCCTTATAACTGTAACCGTATAAAAATCCCTTAATCTAATTAGAGTGTTTTTTAGAAGTACTATAAACCAGGATTATTTTGTAAAATTTTTTTTGAAAATCCGTTGAAAATTGACCGAGATATTCCATTTTAAATGGAGACATGTTCAGTTATAATGAGTATGAAATATTATAACTAACGTTAATAGTGTACTTGGTCACTTTTGACAGATTTCTTTTTAATAGGATCAAGCTTTTGCGAAAACAACTAAAATTAAGGTATTCTATTTTACTTTAAGAAGATTATCTAAGAAGCTTTTTTAAGAAAGGGATGTTCTGGAATAAATATATTAAATTAGTACATAACAAAATAGATTTATCCGATATTGTATTTATTTATTTCTAAAAATGTATTTAGAAATAAAATTATGTAAAGTAAGAAACTTTAATCGTTTTCCTCATCATTTTAATTAAATTCAGTAGATGTAGGTCCTGATTTTTCTCAGATTTCTCCTAAGCAAGAACCTAAGTAAGATCTCCTAAGAAACTATAATTGAAACATTGGAACCCTATGTTGAACCTCCAGATATATGCTCATTTATAGTAGAAGGATACATTTTGCATGCATTAATTTGGAATTAGGGTGACACAGAGATATATACAGACTTATTAATTAATCTAAAATTAATGCGATGTTCTCCAAGGAAATCGCTGTTTTTTTTGCGACCCCAAACAACCAAAAGGGGACTTAAGTGTTTCGACATAGCTAAAACTCAAAAAACTCTGGGCCCAATGAAAGATAAAATTCTTTTCATACATGCACCTACTGGATGTGACAAGACCTCGGCGAATTTAAGGAAGGGTAAATCATCTGCTTTCAAGATAATAAGGAAGAATCCTCATCTGCATTCCTTAGTTTCACAGTTTAATATTCCTTCACTTGATCCCCAAAAAGTTATTGAAATTGATGAGATATTTATAAAATGCTTTTTCGGAGGAGAAAAGAATAATTCCTCTTGATGAGTTACGCTATACTCACTACCTTAGAGAAAGGAGAAAATTTTCGAATTTTAATCCAGCAGTTCTTCCCCCAACTAGTGCAGCAGCTAGTACATTCATTTCGAGTTTACCTACAGGTTTTGCAGTGGTTAGGAAACAGCCTTAACCCAACTGATTGGTGTCGGTTCTTAAAGTATGGCAAATTACACCCGGTTCCCTCTACTCTTCCTGCAGCTCCTGATGCGCTTTTACAGCTAGTTTCATGTGACTGTAAAGTTAGTGTTAGTACTAATAAAGAATGTGATATGAAATGTCCATGCAAAAATGCTGACCTTCAATGTACAAAATTTTTCAGCTCTTGCTTAGGAGAAATCTGTGAAAATGCAGGTCCCACATTTAACTGAATTTGATTAAAATGATGAGGAAAACTATTGAAGTTTCTTACTTTATAGAATTTTATTTCTAAATACATTTTTAGTAATAAATAAATACAATTTTGGATAAATATTATTTTGTTATGTACTAATTTAATGTATTTATTCCAGAACATCCCTTTCTTAAAAAGCTTCTTAGATAATCTTCTTAAAGTAAAATAGAATACCTTAATTTTAGTTGTTTTCGCAAAAGCTTGATCCTATTAAAAAGAAATCTGTCAAAAGTGACCAAATACACTATTAACGTAAGTTATATTTCATACTCATTATAACTGAACATTTCTCCATTTAAAATGGAATATCTCGGTCAATTTTCAACGGATTTTAAAAAAAATTTTTACAAAATAATCCTGGTTTATAGTACTTCTAAAAAACACTCTAATTAGATTAAGGGATTTTTATACGGTTACAGTTATAAGGAAAAACATGTGAAAAAACGGGCAAATTTTCACATTGATGTCATTTAACTCTCTGTATTCCAAATTTACACGTTCTTTCATGGAAAAAAATTATTGAAACTTATAAAGGGTCTTTTTCTGAGTATATAACCTTTTGCAGCATTAAAAAATATTGATTTTTTCCTTAGTTATGAATGAAAGACTGCATTGCTTGGCGGCCATCTTTGATCGCCATTTTCGAATGAAGCCGGCAGGGGAACTTAGGGGACTTTTGAGGTTTGGTTATAGACGTCATAGAGAACTTATTCTGAAATTTTCAGCGAGTTATAAATTAGTGCGCTAAACACCACTTTTTATGCCTTAATTTACTGGGCTATTGGCGATTTTTATTTTAAATGTTTAATAAACTAAATTTTTTTGAAACTTTTCATGTGGATTTTGGGATTTAGATCTATTTCCGTGACTGAAAAAATGCATTTTTTCGGTTTTCAAAATATGCTGGTATTTCCCATTGTAAAGATTTTTGCACTTAACGATTTTGTTGTATCTCTTCAGCAAACAAATATTTTTATTACTTTAAGAAAATTTTCTTTCGGCATGATAAATTAAAATTTTAATCTTTGAATTTATTATAAACATTTATATTAATTTACAAATCAAGCAAGAATTTACAAAGCAATTCATTAAGAAGTAATAATGAATGTTTTTTTTACAGGAATGGCAGTACAAGGTAAGCAGAACCTTGATTAATTTCAATTCTAATAAAAACGTATACAGTTGTAAAATTTTACCTTCTTAAAATTCCTTTCAACTTAAACCTCAGAAGAAAATTTACAATATTTTAAAATTTTTCTTTCTTTTTTTTACCCTGGGTTTAAATTTCCCAGCCTTTCTCAATTTCATTTTATATAACATTTATTTTTTTAAAAAGCCCTTTTTTTTGCAAAAGTAATAGTTTCAATTATTTTTTCAGGTGGTAAGTGATATTTTTTTAGCTACGGTATTTTTGGTAAGAAAGAGGTCTCATAGTGAGTATAACATTTTAGTAACCAAGAATTTCAGAAGGTGGCAATATCCAAAATATAGTCAGATATACTACTTTTTTAAGGGAAATTAACAAACATTTTCTATAGAAGACTTTCACTTTTAAGTAATATTCAGTAAAGATGCAGGGCTAAAACTTTATATATCCTCTGAAATTTTTGAAAATAAAGAAAGTACCTTCACGCTATGAATAAATAACTTTTGTCATTACTAGTTCCATGTTAGACTTTCAGCCCGAAAGTTATAGGGGAGAGTAGGGCACTTTGGGACACTTTTTATTAAAATATTTTTCTAATTTTTTATGCAATGGTATTTTTCAAACACAGCTAATATACTAAATATAGTCCTTTGCGCATCTAATAAAACCACTCCCAACCAAATATCTCTTTTAGGGAATTCATAATACCAAATTTAAAAACCATCTTTAAATGTCCCAAGATGCCCCACCAGTGGCCCACCTTGGGACACTTTCAATAATAGCACACACATTATTTTTTTAATTTGAAAAATACAAAAATATCACAAATAATGAAAAATATATGTTTAATAATTATGAATTAGACATTTAACTTATTTATAGTAATTCCAAATTTTTCTCCGATTTCATCATTTTTGCCATGGCATAAATCACAGATTTTTTTGCTTACTTCTAGAAATGTTTTGCATCAGTTTCCAAATTACAATCATCTTTATTCTTAAATTGTTTAATTTTTTTAATAAAAAATTTTTTATCACTCATGAGATGTTTGGGGTATCAAGGTGCCCCACTCTTGAGTGTCCCAAGGTCCCCATCTTAACGCTTTTGATATTAAACTTAATTACTCTTTTAAGTCTCTTTTAATCTCTTTTTTCAAAAACGCTTTTGAAACTACGAGTGATTGTAACTTTGCACCACGAAAAACAAGAAAAGTTAAATAAATAATTATCTAAACACACCAAATATTCCTAAACACGTTGAGGAGTAGATATTAGTCAATTTTATTAGCACCTACAAGCACGAGTTCATATCTATAAAATTGCGTCTGAAAAATCGAGTGCCCCAAGGTGGACCATGTCCTCAATGTGCCCCACTTGCCCCTTTGCTTTCAATTGCGGCCCTCGAGTACATGATAGTTGGAAAGCCCTGATATAGATAGTTATAAAAGGTTAAAATTCTGTTTTAAATGTTGTATTTTTTTATTTTCACACAACCAGGACTAGAATTTATAGGTCAAACATTGGTAGTCGTACTGAGCTAAGTCTAGGAAGGTTCAACGGTCTGTATACATGGTTGCTTGATTTAAATCGCGATCAAGCGGTTTTTTTAAATCATATAATTTAAATCAAAGATGTTAAACTACCACAATACTAAAAATTAGCTTGTTTTCTGTTTTAAAAAGTGGGCTGCAATATTATTTGCATTTTAGTAATATGTTAAACTCTGCTAGTGGTATGTGGGAGATAGGAAGGTTAAAGATTCATTACAGGAAATTGTTTGCAGTTTAAAGAACAAGTTTTAGAACCGTATTGATTAATCGTTGATGATTATAAATTTAAAAAATTTTCAAGTGGTATAATTTTTTTAAATTAACGACTTTTACCAAAGCTTAAATTTTTATAGTCAAGCTTTCAATCCAATTTTTTATTTTACATAACTATCAACATTTATATTATTTAATTATATTTTTTAACATAATAATTATTATAGAGAAATGAACACATACAAGGTGTTTCAAAAGTCCGTTTCGCGGTATTTTTAAAACCAAAGTCTCCTAGGGTCATGGAAGCAAGGTCTACCCGTAGATTAGTGACCCTGAAAATCCATAGCCCTTTTTCAGGCATCAAAAAGGAAAACGTTAGTAAATGTGAAAATTTTTATAAAATAATTTCATTAACTTTCGTCTTTATTGAACTAAAAGACAGATAACTTCATATTACAACTGAAAAATTTGCAAATTTGTTTGGACCCCGAGTAAAATTACTTGCCGACCCCTGTCTATCTCTTAAGAAATGAAGAGTAGCGATAATAAGGAAGTTGCATGTGTCAGATTTTCAAAAACAAACAAGTGTTCCGTATGGTTTTTTGTATGGTAAAATGAAATATTTTTTCAATTTTTTAAAAAAAATGTACAGGTAATTAAATATTTTAATTTAAAAGTCGAGAAAAAAACACGTGACTGAAAACGCTTATTGTTTAAAGATGTCAACAATCAAACCATCAACTCCATTGCTTTCCAAAAATATTTATCGTATGATGACGTCAACATACGACGATCCCAAACTCTTGGCGTTTTCGCGCGCTTTGAAAAAGGGGATTTTTGTTAATTTTTTTGGCAATCAAAAAATTTCTCGATAGGCCTCAAATTTTGGGTATTTGCTTATTTTTGCAAGAAGAATCGATTAAAAAAATATAAAAAAATCATGCAACTTCCGCATTGTTTCCGTTTGTTAGATTTTTCCTGTGTTGTATGTTATGTATCTTCTTTTCAGAGATTAATATTATTAACTCAGTGATTAATATTATTTTTAATTTTCAGCGCCTTCCAACGGTGGTAACAATGCTAGACAAACAGGCGGCGCAATAGGTGGATTAAATATTTTAGCTGCTCAAGGATGAATTGGCTTCCCACAGGACTGACACTAATTTAGTGGCTTAATAAAAATATTATATACCAATATACTTCCGATTGTATAACGTAATAAAAAGTTTTCAACTCTATCTTCTTGGTTTTTTTCCAAGTACTGGCTTTGGGCTCCACAAAGAGAAATTACAAAAGTAAAGATAAAAATTTCAGGGGCATACTGAAGCACTCGGAGTAATTTTTCTTACGAAATTTTGTACCATTAGGCCTGGAGATGACTTAGTCCATTCCATCACTAGCTCGCATTGCGCACCATGCCACTTGACTAATAAAGACCACCCAAATGGGAACCCTCTTATGCTTTCTACCTAAAAGGTTTTTCATTTTAAAATACTCTAGATTTTTGACTTTTTTTATTTATTGATCCACTACCATACAGATACCATACAGTCCAATATACATGGTATGAAAAAGGACTACGCATTAAAAATCAAAATACAAAAAAATACACAGAAAAGAACATACAGCTAAAAAACACACAGAAAAGAATATATACAGGGTGTCCCATAAATAATGGTTCACACTTCTAGTAGACACCTAGATAGTAGACACCTAGACGAGTCAGAATCACATAGGATTTGGGGGTCCCAGACCAAATCCCAGGGAGTTAAAAATGGAGCGACACCCCAAAAAAATTATTGAAAAATTCAATTTGTAGAAGAAATACTATTGGTAAAAATTTAATTACGGTCTCAAAATTTTTGTTTAATATGATCTTTAAAACTATCCACAATCTTAACTACCCTACAGTGGAGGATTTATACTCAGCTAACTCAATAGAAATAGCAAAGATAATACAAGCACACCATCAGATATGATTTCATAGGGGGTAAGACACCACCACCACCACCAACTATCTCAAAATTTTTTAGTTTAAATTTTTTTTATTACAAAAAAATTTTAAAAACCACAAAAAAATGTGAAAAATCTGCCAAAACTTTATTTTGTAGTTCGAAATCCTTTCTTTTATTTAAATAATATGAAAGATCATAGTTGAAAACCCTTAAGTCTAAAGTTTCACATAAAAACCAATATTAAACGCTTGAGATCCTGTTAAATTTCGTTTTTTGCGTGCGCAAACTGGTTTCCTATAACCGTTTCCAAAACGGCAGTTGGCGGACGCAAAAAACGGACTTAAACCATGCTTTAACAAGTTCTCAAGCATTCAATATTGATGTTTTTTACTAGACACTTTGGACTTAAGGGTTTTCAACTATGATCTTTCAGATTATTTAATCAAAAGAAAGGATTTCGAAATCTAATATAATAAAATTAAGTGTGGGTATATATATGTTTGTCTTTAATACAAATCCACAGTTTTCTTCCGATCTGCATCAAACTTGGTAACCCTTGGTAACTTGGTAAACTTGGTGGGGATTTAAACCCTTTACCTTCAAGAGGAAAATTTACAGATACTGGGATTCTGGTAGTTTGGGTTAAAAAGAACATTTGTATTACTAAAAACAATATCTCTGTTAGAAGACCATCTGAAATATTTCAAGTCCCTCGTGTACACAAAGAAATTTTTCGTAAGCACTTCTTTTATCTTGTCCCCAAACTATATAACAGTCTACCTTACAATCTTCAAAGTATTCCATATGTTACCACTTTTAAAAGATCACTTCATAATTTTTTTAAATGAAATAGATAATTTAGATGTATTTTTTTCACTATAGAGAAGAAATAGTAATTATATAACGCTTTGCTGTGCCTGTTTTACTTTGTATGTTTTGTGTTATTGATTTATTATTGTATGCTTTGTGTAATATAATACAAATACAAATACAAATACAAATTAAGTCGACCAACTACAGGCGTAAGCCCAGCAAGGTTGGTCCAGTCTTTTTAACCCACACTACTGGAATCCCAGTATCTGTCAATTTTCCTCTTGAACTCGTTTACCCCACTTGAATTTACAATTGTTTCAGGCAACGCATTCCATCTATCCACTACCCTATTAAAAAAATAATGCTTTCTACAATCCGTCTTAAATCTTCCTTGATTCAATTTGAATTTGTGACCCCTTGTTCTATTACCCGTATTGAAATCTAGTCCCTCTGTGTCCCCTTGCTTTACCATTTTAAAAAGTTGAATCAAATCCCCTCTAATCCTTCTTTTCTCTAGAGTGAACATATTTAGCTTCTTTAATCTTCCCTCATAACTTAAACTGGATATACCCTTGACCATTTTAGTAGCCCTATGCTGAACCCTTTATCCTATTAGCCTTTTTACTAGCAGATGAACTCTGATGAACCCATTTAAAGTCTTCATTTACTATCACCCCTAAATCCTTGATCATATTATCTTCTTTAACTTTGTTCCCTTGCAGATAAAATTCTGCCCTACCATTCCCCCGACCTATATGAAGTACCTGACATTTACTTATGTTAAAGGACATACCCCATTTTTCAGCCCATTGTGATATCATATCTAGATCCCTTTGTAAATTTTGTATCTGCTCCTGAGTATCTACCCTCCCCCAAATTTTTAAGTCATCAGCAAAGATGCTGATCTTGTTCCTAATGTCCTGACTAATATCGTTAATGAATATTATAAAGAGAATTGGCCCCAATACTGACCCCTGTGGCACCCCACTCATGACCTCTGCCCACTGAGAATAATTACCCTTGACTTGCACTCTCTGTTTCCTACCTATCAACCAATTCCTAATCCACAGTAGTGTTTTACCTCTAATACCCAATTTTTCCAATTTGAGTAGCAATGCCACGTGTGGAACCTTATCAAATGCCTTTTGAAAATCTATGTAAAATATGTCTACACTATGTTTTTGATCCAACTCCTTTGATACTTCGTCATAGAACTTTAAAAGATTAGTTTGACAGGATCTACCCTTCCTGAATCCAAACTGATTGTCTGAAAGTAAGTTACCCTCCTCTAAGTATAACATTATATGCTTTTTAAGTATGGTTTCGAAAATCTTACAAATGACTGATGTTAAGCTTACTGGTCTATAATTGCCTGGATCCCATTTTGGTTTTTTCTTATATATTGGAGTTACATAAGCTAATTTCCAATCTATTGGCACCCAACCCGATTCGTATATTGATTTAAAAATTGTCATTATTATGTCCCCTAATTCCTCTGCGCATTCCACAAGCACTTTTGGATGGCTTTATGCTTCTTAAAAGATGTATTATTTCCTCCCTATTAAAACAACAGTCCGAAATTTCCACCCTTCCATTATAATCTAATGCATAGTCACCCATTAATTTAAAATTCTTATTAAAAACCTCTATGAAAAAATCATTTAACACCTTTGCCATACCTATATCATCCTGAATAATTGTGTCCTCTCCTAATTTTAATGGCCCCAAGGTAGAGCTTAACTTATTGTTCTCCCCTGCATAAGCATAAAAGTCTTTTGGGTTTTTAATGATATTCCTAGCCATTTTTTCCTCTAAAGCCCTTTTCTGCCTCCTACTGATATTTTTGAAGTCTTTCCTAGCCTTTAAATAAGCCCCCCTATCACTATCCCTCCCAGTACGTTTGTACAATTTATAGGTTTTTTGTTTCAACTTCAATGCCTTTCTAGTTTCCCATGAAAACCACATGGGTGTCAATTTACGCGCTATTCCCTTTTGCCTAAATGTTACATTATTTTCAATCACCTTATTTAAAACCCCCTTAAATTCTTCCCATTGTTGGCAGGATTGTACTTCTTTTAACCCCTTACTAAAAGCCCCCTTTAATTCATCCCTTATAATTTGAAAATTAGCCCTCTTAAAGTTTGGAATAATCCTTGTGTTACAAACTGCTGTATGCTGGAAATTTATTCCAAACCTAATATTTCTATGATCACTTTCTCCTAAATTTTCCCCTATGGTTAAATCCCTGATCTTATCTTCATCACTGGTGAAAACTAGATCTAAAATGGCCCTATCCCTAGTCCCTTCATTGACCATCTGGTGGAGGAAACAATCCTGAACCACTTCCAAAAACTCTGAGCCTTTTCCATGGTTGTTCACCCAGTCAATATTAGGATAATTGAAGTCCCCCATTAAAACGATCTCCCCCTTTTGACAAACTTCTTGAATTAATTTACACATATCCTTATCCTGTTGTTCATTGCTGGCTGGAGGTTTGTATATATTTCCTACTATTAATCCTCTCCCTTTATCGTTTATTAGTTTCACCCAGACTGATTCAATACCCTCATACTACATGCACACATGAAAAATTAATTTAGTTTAAGTGCTAACCTTGCTTAAGTCGAGAAAGTGTGGACGGACTCTCTTAGATTTAAACAGATTTACCAAAATAAAACTACCTTAACCTTAAACGGCAACGTTCACACAGGAAAAGTTGAACTAGGTTAAGTGCTCTTTAACTTAAGTCGAGCATGTGTGAACAGACTGTCTTAGATTTAAATTAGCTGAGCGCAATAATACCATGCTAACCCAAAACGAGTTTCCCAAACTGACTTAAATTGATTTTTATCGCAATGCCACCTAGCGGTCTCTCTGGAACATGTATCAACAAACAACAAATCCCGACGGCCATTCAAACTTTGCATCAAGTCTAAACTAAACAGTAGGGATTTACCCGATCACATTCTGAAATCAAGGAATACAAGTAATTTCCTTCTCGTTATTTGATTACTTTTTAAGAATAAGGTAATGCCGTAGTTTCTAATATGTTACACGCCAGAAATCTCAAAAAATTGTACCTCAGTTGTATCATTTTATTGTTGTACCTCAGTTGTATTTTTGATTTGTGTTATATTTTAGTATACATCGCTTCAACTGATTTCTGGGATACTAGAAACCCTATTTGTAAAATTTGTGTAAATATCTGGTCAATAAACTGTTCTTGTTTTAGTATTTGTGTTTTTGTAATACGTAAGTACCGAAAATCTTTCTAATGCTTCTTCCAATCTTTTCACCTAAGAAAAAAACAATCTTTTTCCTTTTTCGAATAATTTATATTTTTGAATAAGTATTTAGTGTTAAAGATGGTTTATAGGTGGTTCTTTATTTTTGTAGAAAAACAAAAATCATTTTGAATATAGAATTTCTCTATTTATGGTGTTGTATGTCTTTAGAGAAGAAGAAATGGTTCACAGTAATAAAAAAATCTGTTATATACATAAGAAATTCATTATAGATTTAAGAAACAGTATTTATTCGTGATTGAATAGAATGTGTTATATTCTAGGTACTGGTTATTAAAAATAATGTTTAAATATGCTAACTTGATCTAATGATTAGACAATATATATCTATAAAATTGATCATTTGAATAAAGCTGGCAATTTTACGCATTATTTATAAACAGCCAGTACTTAAAAAATGACACATTTAGTCAAACGCTAATAATTCACGTCATGAAAATCACGTCGTTTAACCTCGTATAAAAAACGTCATAAAATCACGTCACATATGACGTCCAATTTACGTCGAAATGACGTCTTCAAATTGGACGTATGACGTCATGCAGGGGAGTAGCCAGAGGGGGGAAACCATGTAAATATATTTTTTTGACCATAGAAAAACGCTAAAATTCGCCCATATCCCCTCCCGAAATATCAATACAGTGGGCCCTCGCATATTCGCTGTTCAGTATTCGCAGTTCAGCAATGTTTAATGTTCGCGGTTGAGCAATGTTACCCCCGCATATTTGCGGATTTCGATCTCAAATTTTTTTATCAATGAAACTTGCATATTTGGCGATAAAGATATAATTGTTCGTTTCAGATATTTATTATGTAAAACCATTTTGAAAAATGTGACTTCTACTGAGCAAATTTTTTAACTAGTAACCCTTTTGGTATTTACTACAAGTTATTTACAGTTATTAAAAAAATTATTTACAGTAATTTACAGTTAATACTACTTTTATATGAACCAGTTTTATTAGTTTTATGTAAAAAAATGAAGGAATCGAACCATTATATTTGTTATATTATCATATATGCGGGTTTTAAAACAGGGTTCGTTATTCGCGGATTTCGCGGTGTGTTTTGAAACGTAATTACCGCGAATAACGAGGGAATGCTGTACAATCAAAATCCTGTCGCCATGTTTACCCACAGCTTATATGATGACTGACAACCATAGCGATATAATCATTAATTTTATAATTATTAGATCCTAAAATAATTATCTACTGATAACTATTACTTTATGATCTAATTATAATAATATTAGTTATTATATCTCTATGGTTGACAGTCATCATTTGAGCTGTGGGTAAACTGGCAGCTAGCTGGAGGACTCTTTCACCATCGATAAAACTATTTAAGACAGTTTAAAAGAAGCTGCAGTGTGAACGCATAAAAATAAGAAAGTTTACGTTAAAATATCTGAAGTTCTCGCTTAAGTTCACCTAGTTTAACTTTCTCATGTGTGCATGTAGTATCAGGCTTACAATTCAACTTCAATTCTGAGCAAGTTACAGAATCCTTCACATAGACTAACACACCTCCCCCTTTCTTATCCATTCTATCATCCCTAAAAATTGTAAACCCATTTATCTTTAAAATTGATGAATCCTCACTGTTTGCCCAACTTTCAGTAATTCCTATAATATCAATAGCCTCAGCCTCCACAATTCCTTTCAACTCATCCATTTTATTTCTTACGCTACGAGCATTGCAATAAAACACTTTTAAATAGTTATCACTTACTTTATTGAATTTTTCCCCATTAGATTTCTTAGCATGTGTGAATGGCCTAAAACAAACTTTTGAATTATTCCCATAAAAGTATTTTTTTAAACCACCAGGTTTTAGCCTTGCCCGCTCATAAACTAGTTTTTTGAGTTTAAAGTGTTCAAAACCAGCTTCCCAACCTCCCTGTTACCTAATCGGCTCAAATGCACACTGTCCCAACCCAACCATTCCCTCCTGCATAATGTTTTTTAATAATTTAATTTTTTTCCATATTAATTATATTATACTCATTTTTTACTGTCACCTAAACAAGATGTTTTTCTTCTTGGTGACAAATATAATTTTTTCTTAAATTTTTTATTAAACCTGTAATGTAAATAAAGACTATTATTATTATTATTATTATTATTATTATTATTATTATTATTATTATTATTATTATTATTATTATTATTATTATTATTATTATTATTATTATTATTATTATTATTATTATTATTATTATTATTATTATTATTATTATTATTATTATTATTATTATTATTATTATTATTATTATTATTATTATTATTATTATTATTATTATTATTATTATTATTATTATTATTATTATTATTATTATTATTATTATTATTATTATTATTATTATTATTATTATTATTATTATTATTATTATTATTATTATTATTATTATTATTATTAAAAAGACTGGACCAACCTTGCTGGGCTCACGCCTGTAGTTGGTCGACTTAATTTGTATTTGTATTTGTATTTCCATTTTTTGTAGCCAAAAATATAAAAATCTGTAGACAATATTTTTGTTTAAAAATTCCTGGATAACTTAAAAATATCCATGGTAACCCGAATTTCTGGAAAAAGCTTACCATTTTACTCTACTGCAATAATAAAATTCGAAAATTTTCAAACTAATTATTAAATACCCATTCTTGGGCTTTTTTGGACTTGATGTTTTTTAGTCGAAATATCAACTTTTTTCTCGAGAAAAACCCCACTTAATATGTTTGGATTTTTAAATTTTTGGATTTTTTTATTTGTCAAGTGATATGGTGCGCAATGAGCTAGTGAAGGAATGGACTAAGTCATCTCCAGGCCTAATGGTACAAAATTTCGTTAAAAAAATTAGCCCCGGAAAGCCACTTTTATAATTTCTCTTCGTTGAGCCCAAACCAAGTTCTTGTCGAAAAACCAAGAAGGTTGAGTTGAAAACTTTTTATTACGTTATACAATCGGAAGTACATAGGTATATAATATTTTATTCGGCCACTAAATTATAGTGTCAGTCTCCATTCATCAGTCATTAGTTAACATTCATTAGTCAGCAATCTTCTTCGGCAGTTAAAATATTTACTCCGCCTATTAAGGCGCCTGTTTGTTCAACATTTTTACCACGGCACCTACTGCCCCCTCCAGAAGTCGCTGAAAATTAGAAATAATATTAATCACTGGGTGTGTCCAAAAGAAGATCAACACATAAAGAAATCTAACAAACTGAAAACAATTATCGCTACTCTCCATTTCTTAAGAGATAGGCAGGGGTCGGCAAGTAATTTTACGCGTTGTCCAAATAGTTTTGCAAATTTTTATCGACGTTCAGAGAAGAAAAAAGGTTTAAATTCTTATCGTGTGATATGCATATTTAGATATCAAATGTATTTTAAGGTGAGCAGTGCACGTTAGCTTCTTAATTTTATTGTTAAATTAAACAAAACTATTGTTAATTGCAGTTAAATCCATTTCACATCACACAGCAATACTTTTTAATAATGAAAATTTGCTTATAATATACAGGGTGTTTCAAAACTTTCATTTGGAACCAACGTCTCCTTGGGTCATAGAAGTAAGGTCTACCCCTAAGTAAGTGACCATTGAGAATAAATCGAGATGACGTACAGCTCCACTAGTGCCGTAATAAAAAGATAAAATATTATTTAAAAAACTAAAGAAAAACCAGTGAGAGTATTTTTGCCATCTTTATGAATAACTCACTGAAAAAAAAGTTCATGAAAATATCGCGAATATTCACGAAATAATAGCATGTGAAAATAGCCCTTTTTCAGTCATAAAAAAGAAAAAGTTCGCAAATTGGCAAAATTTTTCTGTTCTAATATGTAGTTTTATGTCTATCTCCGCGAATATTCGCGATATTTTCTTGAAATTTTTTCAGTGAATTATTCATAAGGGTGGCAACAATACACTCACTGCGGTTTCGATCTCCTTTAGTTTTTTAATTAATATTTTAACTTTTTATTTCGCAGCCAGGGGATCTGAATGGATTCTCCAGGCCTGTTACCTAGGGGAAGACTTTACTTCCACGACCCTAGGAGATTTTGGTTTCAAAGAAAAGGCACGAAACGGACTTTTTAAACACCCTGTATGTGTTCATTTCTTTTAAATAATTATTTATGTGTTTAAAAAATTAAGTTCAAAAACATAACTACTTATAGGTACATCTAATATAATAAAATTGAATGTGTGTATATATGTTTGTCTTTTATACAAATCCACAGTTTTCTTCCGATCTGCACCAAACTTGGTATACATACGTAAAAAAACTCGGAAAAAAACATAGGCTATGTTTCGAAAACTTTTAATGACCCCTTGACCCTCTTTCGACCCTTTTTATGGTCATTTTGCTGAAATAGCTTTATTTCTCCACAAGAAGAGATATGTTTACTCCATTGTTACAAATAAAACTTAATGCTAAACAACAAGTTTTTAATAGAAACACTAGGTACAAGTCTATTTAAAAATTATATTACTAATTTAAAAATCTATTTCCACGAAATTTAAAAGTTAAATATAGTTAACCATATTTTTATTTGAGATTTTATCTAATTTTTATATTTTAAAAGCTTTATGGAATACCATTGTTGTTAAAATAGTCTCCATGGAAACGAGGATGTAAAATTAAAAGGTGATAATATTTTAGCTTTTAAGAAAGTTGGTTAACAAATAAAAAACTATTAAAACTCCCTTTCAACTAGAAAAGATTGATTTTTTTCTTAATTTGCAAAATGGAATAAGCTTTAGTTATTGAATAATTTTACCGAAAACGTTAATTCCTGAAGATATGATTAATCAAGGGATCTAAGCAATTTTAAATACTTTTTAAATTAATTTTTCCCATGTAAAAGTGGAAATCATTCAAAAATTATATTGCTTGAGAACTGAAGGAATTTTAATCCATCTGGGAACACTGGGATAAGAAAAATTACTAAAAACACCGGGATAGGAAAAGTTACCGGGAACACTGGAGTATGAAAAAGACGCCTAGGATACCGGGATGATTGGTAAATGCTGATTATCTAAAATTAGTAATGTATTTGGGAAAACTTAAAAATGAGGCGTTTGCTATCAAAACCAGCTTATTCCATTTTTGGAAAATTTACTGGAGAGACAAAAAACTTCTCACGTCCACAGTTCTAAAGCTAAATATGTTTTTTAAATTTTTAACTGTAGGTAGAATTCGATTAGTTTTTCTTTTTCCTTTCAGTTGCATTACCTTGGGCGTAATTACGCTAATTAGGTTAGAATGAGCTGACTTGGATGCAAAAACACGATTTTTCATACTTTTTTCAGTTTTTTTTTGTTCAATTAAGTTGTGAAGTGGTGAGCTATATCCCTTCGCCAGGTTATGAAGGACCCTCTAAACTTTCAAAATATGCAAAAAAGTGAATTTCAGAAAAATATGGAATGAGCTGGTTTTGATAGCAAAAGACCTGAAATAATAAATTTATACTCTTCACCCGTGCAAGGCCGGGCATATCAGCTAGTCTAATATAATAAAACAAAGTGTATGTATATGTGTGGGTGTGTTTGTCTTTTATACAAATCCACAGTTTTCTTCCGATCTGCACCAAACTTGGTATACCTACGTAAAAAAACTCGGAAAAAAACATAGGCTATGTTTCGAAAACTTTTAATGACCCCTTGACCCTCTTTTGACCCTTTTTATGGTCATTTTGCTGAAATAGCTTTATTTCTCCTCAAGAAGAGATCTGCTTACTCCATTGTTACAAAGAAAATGTAATGCTAAACAACAAGTTTTTATTTGAAACACTAGGTACAAGTCTATTAAAAAATTTTATTAATAATTTAAAAATCTATTTCAATTAAATTTAAAAGTTTTAAGTATAGTTAAACATATTTTTATTTGAGATTTTATCTAATTTTTCTATTTTAAAAAGCTTTATGGATTATCATGTTGTTAAAATAGTCTCCATGGAAACGAGGATGTAAAATCAAAAGGTGATAATATTTTAGCTTTTAAGAAAGTTGGTTAACAAACAAAAAACTATTAAAACTCCCTTTCAACTAGAAAATATTGATTTTTTTCTTAAATTGCAAAATGGAATAAGCTTTATAATTATTGAATAATTTCACCGAACACGTTAATTCCTGAAGATATGATTAATCAAGGGATCTAAGCAATTTTAAATAATTTTTATAATATTTTTTCCATGTTGTAAATGTGGATATCATTCAAAAATTATATTGCTTGAGAACTAAAGTAATTTTAATCCACCCGGGGACACCGGGATAAGAAAAATTACTATGAACACCGGGATAGGAAAAGTTACCGGGAACAACGGAATATGAAAAAGACGCCTGGGATACCGGAATAATTTATAAATGCTGATTATACAAAATTAGAAATGTAATTGGGAAAACTTAAAAATAATAAACCCGTGCAGGGCCGGGCATATCAGCTAGTAAAATATAAATTTGGATTGAAACAACATGAATATAAAAATATAAGCTTTTGATAAAAGTCATTAATTTAAAAAAAAATTTACCACATAAAAAATTTTAAAGAAGGGTTTTAATTTATCCTAATTATTAATTCCAAACCCTTCTATTTACACCTTTTCATCATCAAAGTTTAATAAATACGGTACTAAAACGTATTCTTCAAACTGCAGACAATTTCCTGCAATGAATCTTTAACCTTCCTCTCCCCATTACATACCTAGCAGAGTTTAAAAGATTACTAAAATGCAAAAAATACTGCACGCCACTTTTTAAAACAGAAAACAAGCTTATTTTTAATATTGTGTTAGTTAAACATCTTTCATTTTAATGATAGGATTTAAAAAACCCCGCTTGATCACGATTTAAATCAAGCAACCATATTATACAAACCATCAAAGCTTTCTTGAACTAGCTCAATAGGATATCCAATGTTTGACTTCTAAATCCTAGTCCTCGTTGTGTGAAAATCAAAACTCTACAAACATTTTAAATATAATTTGAACTTATTATAACTATCTATATTAGGGCTTTCCAACTATCAAGTACTCGAGGGCCGCAATTGAAAGCAAAGTTGGTGGGCCGCAAAGTAATCTGGATCCTTTTATACATGATATATAATTTTCGGGCGGTGAGTCTAATATAGAACTAGTAACGGACAAAAGTTATTTACATATAGTTTGAAGGTACTTATTATATTTTCAAAAATTTCAGAGGATGTATTAAGTTCTAGCCCTGCATCTTTACTGAATATTACTTAAAAGTGAAGGTATTCTATAGAATATATATATAAATTTCCATAAAAAATAGTATATCTGACCGTATTTTTGGATATTGCCACCTTCTGAAATTCTTGGTATAAAGAAGTCATTTACTAAAATGTTATACTCACTATGAGACCTCTTTCTTACCAAAAATACCATAGCTAAAAAAAGATCACTTACCACCTGAAAAAATAATTGAAACTATTACTTCTGCAAAAAAGTGCTTTTAAAAAAATAAGTGTTATTTTATATGAAATTTAGAAAGGCTGGGAAATGTAAACCCACGGTAAAAAAAAGAAAGAAATATTTTAAATATTGTGAATTTTCTTCTTAGGTTGAAGTTGAAAGGAATTTTAACAAGGTAAAATTTTAACAACTGTATACGTTTTTATTAGAGCTGAATTTAATCAAGGTTCTGCTTACCTTGTACTACCATTCCTGTAAAAAAACATTCATTATTACTTCTTAATGAATTGCTTTGTTAATTCTTGCTTCATTTATAAATTAATATAAATGTTGATGAAATATTCAATATATTTAAAATTATAGATATTTAAAATTTTAATCCATCATGCCAAAAGAAAATTCCTTTAAATAAAAAAATAGTTGTTTGCTTAAGAGCTACAACAAATACCCGTTAAGTGCAAAAATCTTTACAATTCAGATATTAAGACAGAATTTTCTGGAGTCGATCAAAGCTTATGCTTAGGGTAAAGAGAATTGGTTGTAAATTTCTTTGAGTTTTCAGTCATTTATAAAAAGGAATTACTCTTTCACAGAAATTGAAAATTTATCTTACCCATGAAGCAAATCACAGCTAGAATGGCAACGGCAATTTTGTGAAGCAAACTCATCGTGATTGATGCAGAACTATCTAAGTGGTCGGACTCCTAGTATAATGCTCACCCTTCAAGACAATACTAGAAAGGTGTTGACGGAAAATGAAATTTCAAACCGATTAAGTAAAAATTTTACGCAAAGTGGACACAGTTGCGTTTGTTTCTTATTGTTTACAGTCTGGGCTTGCTTCATTGAACAAGATGTCGCCTGCTTTTGTTATTCTTACCATAGTGGAACTATAGTGGAGAATTTTTCTGAATACCTTTGGTTTTACCCCTTATCTACTGACGGTACTTTATATACAAGTCCCACCAATTTTAAAATTACATAGAATAACCATCCTTACGAATATACTGAGCTGACGATAATTTGCAGGAACTCAGGTTTACTCTTCCAGGATAAAAAGCAGCGAAGGTTCCATGATGAGTATTTTAGCGGGAAATGCGAATAGATTGAATTGAGGTTGGGCTTTCAGCTGCCATTTTGACCGGATACCCATGATTGTCCTTTTTGTTCCTTAAAAAGTAGTTAGTCAGTCAAAAGGAATGTGTCATTTTTTTAAGACTTAAAACTGCGATAAAAAGGACCATGTTTTTTTGTATTGTGAATTGTGATAATATTGTAGCACTCCGTGTACTGATGGTACTCAAAAATATCAATTTAATTAATTCGCTCTAGTGGATTGAATTTTCTAAAGATGATTTTTTTTATTTATGTATATTCCTTAATTTTCAATTTAGTGATTTATTGACTACACGAACTTCGTTCCTTCTTAGGGATGATCAATTTCTATCGTAACAACATAAAGAATGCTGCACAAACTCAAGCTCCTCTTCATGAGCTTTTGAAAGGATCTACAAAGAAAGATCGACGCAAAGTACCATGGTCTGATGAAACCAGAAAAGGTTTTGAAAAATGTAAACAAGATTTTGCTCAAGTAGCGCTGATCTACACCAACTCAGATTCTCTTGCACTCCTTACAGATCTTTCTGATTGGACTATTGGATCAGTTATTAAACAAAAAGAAGCTAATGGTTGGAACCCTGTTGCTTTTTTCTCGAAAAAGCTTAATGATGCTCAGAAAAATTATAGTGCGTGAACTTTTGGCCGTATATTTATCCATTAAGTATTTTAGACACTTCTTGGAAGGCGGTTATTTTGTCATATATGTTACGGGCAATGTGATAAATCATGGCATTAATCAATGAAATGTATCACTTTGCCCGCCTCTACTCTGGGCATTATTAATAATGCCCAATTAATCACTTTGCCCGTCTCGCAATTTTCTACTAACCTGTATTTAGAAAGATGTATTATACAGGGTGTATCTGAAATGGTGCAACAAACTTTCAGGGATGATAGTACTCATCAAGACGAACAAGAATCAGTATAGAAAGGGGGTCCCAGACCAAATCCCAGGGAGTTAAAAATGGAGAGACACCCCAAAAAATCATTGAAAAATTCAATTTGTAGAAGAACTACTATTGGTAAAAACTTAATTATGGTCTCAAAAATTGTGGTTTAATAAGATCTTTAAAATTACTTCAAAAGTCTTCACTTTAAAATTTGTTTTATTATGAAAAAAGTTAAAAAACACAAAAATGTGAAAAATCTGCCAAAACCTTATTTTGTATTTCGAAATCCTTTCTTTTGATTTGATAATCTGAAAGATCATAGTTGAAAACCCTTAAGTCCAAAGTATCACGTAAATACAATCAATATTAAACGCTTGAGATCCTGTTAAAGTGCGTTTTTTGGGTGCGCACACAGCTGTTCTGGAAACAGCTCTAGAAAACTGCTTGCGCACCTAAAAAACAAACTTTAAAAGGATCTCAAGCGTTTAATATTGATTGTATTTACGTGAAACTTTGGACTTAAGGGTTTTCAACTATGATCTTTCAGATTATCAAATCAAAAGAAAGGATTTCGAAATACAAAATAAGGTTTTGGCAGATTTTTCACATTTTTGGGTTTTTTAAATTTTTTCATAATAAAACAAATTTTAAAGTGAAGACTTTTGAATTAATTTTAAAGATCTTATTAAACTACAATTTTTGAGACCATAATTAAGTTTATACAAATAGTAGTTCTTCTACAAATTGAATTTTTCAATGATTTTTTGGGGTGTCGCTCCATTTTTAACTCCCTGGGATTTGGTCTGGGACCCCCCTTTCTATACCGATTCTTGTTGGTCTTGATGAGTACTATCATCCCTGAAAGTTTGTTGCACCATTTCAGATACACCCTGTATATTACTAGCGCTGACGCACTAGACACGGGCTTCGCCCGGGTTTCAGTTTTTTTTATAAATATCATTTGGTGCGTTGCAGATGGGCTTCACCAGTCCATTTTTTTTAAAAATTATTTGGTGTGTTACAGATGGGCTTCGCCAGTCCAAATGGGGAAATAGTTAAATATAGAAGCCATTTTTATGTTTATGCTACAACAATCGAGAATAAGCCTACAACAATTAAAGTTACATCCTTCTCTTAATATATTTACAACAATGTAGGTTTGCCATGAAGTTAGGCACGAAATATGGGTTTTTGAGCATAAAATTGACCAAAAAAGTTGTTGGAACGCTTCGATTTTAAATTATTTTTATTCAGAAACCTTCCCTGGAGCGAGTAGATCAGCGTGGTATAGTTTATTAGTTAATGTAGGTGGGAAAACTTTAAATCTATAAAGGACATAAATACAGACATACATACATACACTGTTAGAAATTCCTTAAGGAAAGCGGTCAAATAACCATATTTTTAATGGTTATTCTACTTTTTTCAGACAAAAAGGTCGAATTACCATTTAAAATAAGGTTCTTGAACCGTTAAATTGAAAAGCCAATAGTTAACGAACCATTCTCATCAAAAACGGTTAAGGAACCATTTTCGTGTTTCGTGGCGCCATCTTTTCTTAAAGAACCCAAGGTATATATAACATAGGCTTGATTATAATTACTCCGTGCCACATAATATATAGTTCTTAAAATCCTAATCCAAACTCGAGAACACCTCTGCCCAGGGTTGGCTGGGTAGGACCTAGGACCCAATTAGTTTTTCCAAGAAAATACATGTGAAAAACCCTCATTATGGACCCAGTTTTAGGTTTTTTCAAGAAAAATCAAGATTTTGGCAGATTTGGTTTTAATATTGAAGAAAAACATTAAACGAAACAACATACCAAGAACTTCAGTTGAATGAGATTTTTTTTCTTCAAAATTTAAACCAGATTTCAATAATTAAGGGAGTGTTTTTCAAATTTCAGTGGGTTTTTTTTTCTTTATTGAATGGATTTTTTAAAAATTTAAGACGCTTCAAGTTCAAACTATATGGTTATAAAGAATTAAGGAGAATTTTGTAAATTTCAGTATTTTTTTTAAAAGTTAAAAAGATTTTAGGATATTTTTTAAATTTTTATTGTTTTTTTTCAAATTTTAAACCTGGTTTCAATAAAATTAAATGGTGTTTTCTCAATTTCAGTGAGTACAATGTACGTACTTTAATTATTATATCTCTACTTCCCATGTCGTTCATGGAGTGAACCGCACAATCTTTTAATTTTCAAGGTGCTGATATCATTAGGGGGTCGTATACATAAATAATACAGTAAAAAAACTTGAATAATTTATCAGTGGAGAACTAATTCATCAATCCCTTAATGCGATACATACTTTTGTTTGTCTAAAAGCCTACTACAACATATTAAAATCTCAAATTATTGGAATTACTTTCGGGAAAAAATTTCACGGAAAACGAAATTTCTTTCAACCTTAATAAATCCCCCAATATGAAGAACATAAGCCTATAAGCATTCCTATAAACATTTTTAATGATCTTTCCAACGATGTAAAGCACTTGCATGTGAAGCGAAGAGTAAACAAACTTTGAACTGAGATCTGGGAAATATCCCAGAGTCATTCGCGTTATGGACAAGTAAGCTTCATCCAGCTATTTAAATCACAAATTACGTCATAATCACCATGGAATCCCGTAATTCTGGAAAAACATTCCCACAACGGTCCTTTACTCCTAAGTAAATTCAAAAAAAAAATTAGAATAATAATTATAGATTTATAAGCGAAAAGAGGACTTGTGTTTTTTTCGAGCGCAGTCGACTTTTTTTTCAAACTCTAATAACTACCATAATTATAGCGCGATTTGAACAAAAATTTAATATAATGCTTATATTTAAGTATACTATAAGATTCCGTCGTATATTGATCGATTTATTAATTTTAATATAGTGTCATTTGAATATTACGGAGAAACTTCGGACTACTGTAGAGTGCCTACTGCATGACGACCACCTTAATGCAATACACCGTTTTAAACCGCATAACGCCAGGTGCAACATATTAAAATTTCATACACTGATCTCAAGCAAAATACTTTTATTCAAGTAATACGGAAACGTCTTTAACTAGTAATAAATCACGAAATATGTAAAAGAATATCTTAGAGATTCCAACTTTGATCCAAAATTTGTCACCTATCTCATACAAGTGATAAATTAACACTTTAAAATAAAAATAAAAACATTAATTTTTCAGAAAACAAGACAAACTTTGAAAAAACCCACTTAGCTATGGAAAAACTGACATTATTTTGACAGAACACATTTAACATAGAAAGAACTTACTAAAATTTGAAGAGCCTATTTATTATAAAGGAGAAAACCACTTAATTTAAAAAAACCCCAGTTTTATATGTTTTTTTTCAGGGTTTTATTAAAAAACTCGAAAAAAACCCAACCCACTTGGGTTTTTAAAAAAACCCAGGTTTTTGCCAACCCTGCCTCTGCCCTATTAAAATTCTTAAAAGGAACATTTGCGTGAAAGCCAAGTTATTCCTGCAGCAAAAGACACAAGAATCAATGAATCAACTCTCATGCCCCCGCCAACGATGCACCAGCCACTGGCCTATGCCACTGGCACGAGCACGATGGATGTGTGATGTAGGGAGGAGAACGTTCTTTTGGCTGATCAGAATATCAATCAGTTAATTCTTTTGTATAAAGGTATGTATTGTACTTTATTGAAATCAAATTTATAATGTATTTTTAACTTTGATACTCACGGAACTGTCTTCCCGTTTGTTTGGGCCTGTAGGCAGCTATAATACAGCCACACTTCGGCTGGCACCAGCTATCTACTGTAACTTTAACTTCAAGCCGTGAATAGGGGAATCCCGTGCCCGTGCGAATTATTTGCGTGCGAATTTAAATTTCTGTTCTCACAAATCCGGATGTGGTAAGTTAGAAAAGTTTCTAAAAAGTATTTCACTTAAAGTCTATCAGTGTTCCTCTTAACGTATCATTTCAAATTGAAATCAGGCGGGTGCGCGTATCTGAAAAGTACACTCAAGATGTATAAATTACGCCTTGGGCCATGCTTGGCCCGGATTCTTAAAATTTACCGTTAATTCTCTACAAATCTGCTGTTTGTGTTTTTGAGATCCGCGCGACTGTTCAAGGAAGGCAAATTTAATTGGCAATTTTTAAACCCCCCCCCCTACCCCCATCACATAAGGGTACGTAAGATTTTTCAAACCCCTCCCCCCTATTCTAACGTAAGATTCCATTTCGCTTATCAAAATAATAAAATGTTCGAATAAAAAAAGTTGAAACCAAAACTAAGAAAGATTTCTCTCTTTTTGCTTTTGTTTTGTTTCGCCTTTTGACAACTGCAAGATGGATCATCAGTTTTTTTTATCTTAACTTGCTACAAAAAAGATATACATACTGATATTTCTATTTAAAAAAATAAAAGCTTTGATAATAACCGTGATCTTCAGCCTTTTTAAGTTTTTCTGAGGTTATTCAATAGTAATTTGATTAGAATAATTGGAATTTGTTTACGTTAACTTGGAAATTCTTACGTAAGATTTTCCTAGTTAATATAAACAAATTCCAATTATTCTAATCAAGAGATAATAATATAATAGTAATATGTAGCTGACAGCAAGAATATTACTTATCTGTTGAAAAATAAAAATCTTTGATTTACGTTAAACGGAGAGTTTTCTAACATTTTATTATTTTGAAAAACATAATGGAATCTTACGTAAGAATAGGGGGTAGGGGTTTGAAAAATCTTACGTACCCTTACATGGGGGAGGGGGGGTCAAAAATTGCCAAAATCATCCTTACGTAATTAATGAATGGCCCCTTACAACTTTGTTTTTAAATTACATGTTTGAAAATTTGCATTTTATAATTGGGTACTAGAAGCAAATCTGGCCCGCAAGCTGAATTTGGCGATTTTTTTTGACACCAAGTGGGAAAACCAATGGCATTAGATCATTGAATTGTTATTCCCAAATTTGGCGTGAAAATCTGCAGGCCGTATTCGCTTCTTTAACCTACAATTGTGTATCTAGGAGATAGGCGCGCCCGCTGGAAGGTTAAAGATGCTATTAGATTTAAGTCGCACTTTAGTTGGATCTTTATGTGCTTCGCAAAAATCATACTTATTGTAAGGAAGTAGTGTTTTAGTTTTTTGAGCCTGGGTAAATATGGCAGCGGGGTTTTCAGCTGCCGGTGGCTGAAAACGGTCGCCAAAAGCAGACCTATTCTAAAGCTGTTCCCCATTTTGTCTGTCTAAAAGCTTTTATAAACTTTTTTCTAGACACATGATGACCTGAGCCCTTCTTCCTGACAATGTTATTCTTTTGGTGTATCAGGTAGAGTTTGTTTTAATTACTTGTTGATTTCAAACATCAATAATATATTACATGAATTTTCTGATAAGAATTGAGCGATTCAAATCTGGGCAGCCTCCTCCATGAAATAAACAATTGGGCGAGAGTTGAGGTGTTGATTCTTGTGTCTTGTTTTAATTACTTGCCGATTTTATTCACCGTAATCAAGTTGTGTTTCTGGCTTTAAATTTTCTGCGGTACTCCTTTAACAAAATTAACATTGTGTTTGCGCGGAATGTCCAAAATATATCAAGTTATTTGCAAAAGTAATCTATTTCTATATGATTGGCAGTTTTGCCAAATTTATTTATTTTAACCAATGAAGAAAAGCATATTTATTTTGTAGTCAAAGTATATAATATGATTGGTTTGATCCTGAAAGAGGTATAAATGTAATTGTGTGAGTGAAGAAGTAAGTACTGAACAGAACAAGTGTGTTAGTTATTCAAGTCATTTGTTGGATAAATATCCTCTGAATACTATTCTTATTGCTATTCTTGATCTTGTGCTAATTGTCCTGTTATGGGCCTTGTGCCGTAAGACATAGGCTTACCACTTACCATACGTCTGGGATTACCCCGGACAGTCCGGGGGGTTTAGAGCTGTCCGGGGAAATGTCGTGGGATGCTAAATGTCCGGGGTTTCATACATTTAAGATTTGTCAGACATTTTTATGAAAAAATCATGACCAAACTATTTAAAATTGCGTTTTTTTACTTTTTCTAACGTCTGTATTACTTCAGAAAATTTAATTTCAGTGAATTTGGTGATAAAAATTTATTCAATCAAACAATTTTTGAAAAACTAATGTTAAATGAAAAAATAAAATTTGATATTTTTGTTTAATGTTTATTTGTTTGAATAGTTTTTTCTTAGTTTTTAATCTTTGGTAATTTGATATGGCGCTTAAAGAGAAAATTCAAAAATATGTCCTGGGTTGGCCCCGAGAAAATATGGTAAGCCTAGTAAGACATCAATGAACAAACAGGGTTAGAGACCAGCTAGAGTTAAAGCATTCCTTACTATTCTTATTTTTTTTAGATGTTTGATAAGGCCCGAGCTCTTCTTCCTAATGACGTGATTGTTTGTTCTAGTGTAACAGGTAGGGTTTGTTTTAATTTCTTGTCTTACCCCTTATTATTCATATTATATGTTAATTGTTAAAAACATGAATGTTACTTTAATGTAGTCTTAACTTTGAGAAAGGTTTATGAGATTTACTGGAATATGTAGTTTAGCACATATTCAGGGTGGCTACAGAACTGGGAAATCAGGGATTTCAGGGGAAAGTCGGCATGTTATACTATCGGAGGTTTTCATTCCAGTTAGTATTAAAGTTCAGTACCCTGGTATTGCTTCTTAAGCAGGAGTTATTTCTTTGATACAAAATTCGCATTTGTATTCTGTATTCTTTTTGTTATATTTTTAACCAGTCAATTTTTTTTAGTTTTCTTCCTTCAATGCTTTATTGTTAAATTTGTTGTACTTGTGCAAAATTGACTTCAACAATTATCAGAAAATTTAAGAATTATATCTGAAATGTAAAGCTGTGATTGCTGAAGTTCCGGTTCAAAAAATGCAACCTTCATAAAGAACACAAGTTTTTAAGACTCAATATAAAAAAATTTCCATCATATTTCCAAGATTGAAAAAATTATCTAAGAATTCCTGGATTTTTAGGTGTTGGTAGTTACTGCTCATGTTTGATAATTTACTTATAATGAAAGTCTCCTATCAAGGGATATGGAGAGGCTAAACAAATATTAAATTTCCATTTTATAGATTAGGAAGTTTTTTAGAAATTTGAAAAAAAAATAATTAAGTTGAATCTCCCCAAGTTTGAAAGCAATTGCCTTAATTATTTTTATGTTTAACATAAAAATTTCATTTAATTTTTTTAATAACGTACAGGGAGCCAGAGGGGGATTTGGGGATATATCCCCCCGGAACTCGTGAAATTTCCTTTTTGACCATAGAAAACCACTAAAAATACTGCATCATATCATATCCCCTCCTGAAATATCAACATCCCCTCAGAAATTTTTTTCTGACTATGCCACTGAACATATTTATAACTTTAATTCTTAGTCTTGTTATTCTTATGTATTTTATTTTCACTAACATTGATTTATTTATTTGTAACTTCAGGGACATCAATATTAAACTCATCTGAGCTAGAAGTTGTGACGTGAGGAAGTGATCCTTCAACAGTCCATGGCCCTTGCCCAGCTACTCGGAATCCAGCGCTGCCGCTTACCAACTCAGGTAATATTTCAAAACAAAAAGGGATTTTGTTGTATTTAACTTGGAATAAAACAGGTGTTGCTGTCGAAAAAGTGTTGTATATGTAGTTTCTATTTCATTTGACTAATTTTAACGTATGTTTTACCCAGGGATTTGCACAGGCAGACGCGAGCACCCTTCCCAGCAGTACGACCAAGTGGACCTGGACTTAATTGTCCCACTCTGAACATGGGTTGGATCATCTTACTGCCTCACGATGGTGGACCGGTTCAATCTGTGGCCTGAGGCACAATCTATCGGAGACATCTACGCTGAGACTGTCGCCTCCGCATTCCATTCCCTTGCCCAGCTACTCGGTATCCAGCACTTCCGCTCCACTGCTTACCACTCACAGGTAAAATTTCAAAATAGGAAAAGTGATTTGGTTGTATTTAACTTGGAATAAAACAGGTGTTGCTGTCGAAAAAGTTTTGTATATTTAGTTTCTAGTTCATTTGACTAATTTTAACTTTTTCTACCCAGGGACTTACATAGGCACATGTGTGCACCTTCCAACTTCCCAGTGGTTTGATCAGAGTGTTGCCCAGTGGCCTGAGGCACAACCGGGATATCTCCGCTAAGACCGTCTCCTCTGCAGTCCCTTGCCCAGCTACCAGGGTCCCCACCTGCTGTCCCTCGCTGCCGGTCTCTGAGGTCGCCCGTCGTCCTCTGCTGCTGGTATTGGAGACCTTGCGCTCAGTTTCCTGTGAACCTTGTGTCGCCTATGCAGTCCCTTGCCCAGCTACTGGGTATCCAGCACTGCCGCTCTACCGCTTCCCACCCATATGCTAATGGGTTAGTGAAAGAACTCCATCGTCTTCTGAAAGCGGGATTTAAATGATAACAATTAGAGACGCCTGCCGATCTCTGAGGTCGCCCATCCTCCTCTGCTGCTGTGCACCTCACCTTCTGTGACCTATTCACCAAAACATAACCATAACTTTGATGGTGATAAATTTTCGATAGTGACTAACTGACTGTGAGGTGATTGTGACGTGGAGTAACGGGATAATATTCATTCTTTTGTATATGTAGCTCATATGTGCTTTTGAAATCTGCTTGTGTGGCATGAAAACTTAAGATATTATTTACAAACACTCTAAAGGTGTAATAAAAATTGACTCCTGGACTGGGAGCAAAATAATATTAACTATTTGTCTTGTGTTTTTATTATCAATCTGAAAGTTTTTTTATGTGTTAGTTATAGAAATTTTACTTTAAACTCATACTTCTTTAACTTAAAAATTAAATATTCCTGTTTTCAGGGGATCTGTCTAGGTTTTTTAAGAGGTACCTATTTTGTGAAAATTAATTGTTAATTTGGTGAAAAATTTTCTGAGAAATTGTGAATTTAAATCAAAATAACAGTAAATAATTTTTTAACATTAAAAACAATAGAAAATTTATTCTAGAACAGGTAAAATTAACTATTAAGAGAACACATCTTCATAGATAATGTTTTTTTCAAAAATGTATTTTGTGAAGGTACCGATTTTACTAAAACTGAATTTGAGACTACCTATTTAAAAAAAATGTGAAGGTACTGAAAACGGTAGTAAAGTTTGCCTTGGACAGACCACTGGTTTCATAATGAAATATTATTTTAGTTTTTACTTTACTAGTTTAGTTTTTAACATTACTTTAATATTTACATTTTTATTACATAAATTATGCAAACTTATTTTGATTATTTAACTTCATTATTTCAAAATTAATATGAATTTTTTATTTATCAATTTCACAATTCTGGTTTTTAGCTGTATTATTTATAACTAAGTGTCTATATCCACGAAAGTTGACCAATGCTTAAGTATTGGCAAAATTTGTTAGAGTTGAGTTGCTACTTTCGAGGAGCTAGACAGTGTCATAGTTTAATAGCGATATTTGTTGGAGTTGAGTTGTTACTTTTGTGGAGATAGACAGTGCGTAGTTATAAATATTACTGAAATATTTAATTTTAAGGTTTCAAACAAAACTAGGTATAAATGATTATTTAACCGCAAAACCATTGTTTATACGGTTAAGGAATCATGCTAGTTATAAATGATTATTTAACCACAAAACCATTGTTTATACAGTTAAGGAACCTCGCTAGCTATAAATGATTCCTTAACCGCAAAACCAGTGTTTATACGGTTAAGGAACCTCGCTAGCTATGAAAGATTCCTTAACCGCAAAACCATTGTTTATACGGTTAAGGAACCTCGCTAGCTATGAATGATTCCTTAACCGCTAAACTATTGTTTTTACAGTATCTTAACCTAATCAGTTGGCCACGGTTCCAAATCCACAATGAAACAAAATTTTCCAAACCGTAAACTAAACGGTGCATCAGACGGTTACTGTGCTGCCGTCGCATTAACCGTTTTCACATGGTGAAATTTCTAACAGTGTACAAACATTCATTTTTATATACATAGATTATAGATTTAGAAAGATGATGATGTATAGTATTTAGAAAGATGATGATAGAGGAAGGAATTTTCATTGATCATACAGAGACCCTTATTTGTTCAAAAAACTGTATGATCATTGAAAATTCTGTCCCCGATCATTATCTTTTTAAATACCATTACACTAAGAGAACTCCATTCTTTGGCTAAAAGATTAATATTGTACGTATTAAAAACTCACACGGTTTAGCAAGTGGACCAATTTCTATCAAATTTATGGTGTAAGTTGTACGGATACTGCATTCCCTCATGCAATAAATTTTTTCATTCTATTATGTTTTGTTTCGTTTCACGAGCCTTGGCAAAACATCCTTTTGTAACGCTCTAGCACAGGGGTTTCCAACTGGCGTTTTATTGTTTATTATGATCATGTAATTTAGGCAAGTGTTTTTTCTTTCAGTCGGGAAATTCCATATGAGTGTTTTTATTTAGATGTTCTTTTCTGTGTGTTTTAGCTGTATTTGTATTTTGCTGTTTTTGTATTTTGATTTTTAATGTATAAGTCCTTTTTCCTACCATGTAAAAGGACTAAAGTATGTATGGTAATGATAAATAAATAAAAAAAGTCAAAAATCTAGAGTATTTCAAAATGAAAAGCCCTTAAGGTAGAAAGCATAAGAAGGTTCCCATTGGGGTGGTCTTTATTCGTCAAGTGGCATGGTGCGCAATGAGCTTAGTGATGGAATGTGGAATGAACTAAGTCATCTCCAGGCCTAATGGTACAAAATGTCGTAAGAAAAATTACTCCAGTATGCCCCGAAAAGTTACTTTTTCAATTTCTCTTCGTGTAGCCCAAACCAAGTTCTTGAAAAAAAAACAAGAAGTTAGAGTTCAAAACTTTTTATTACCTTATAAAATCGAGAGCACATTGGTATATAATATATTTTATTCACCCATAAATTATGTCAGTTCCGTGGGACGCCAATTCATCCTTGAGCAGATAAAAGATTTAATCCGCCTAATAGGCCGCCTGTTTGATCAAGATTGTTACCACCGCCGCTTCTGCTACCGCCGCTGCCACCGCCGCCGCCGCCACTGATGCACCTTCTGCACTGCGCTGAAAATTAGATATAATATTAATCACTGGGTGTGTCCAGAAGAAGATCAACACAAAACAAATCTAATAAACTAAAAACAATTATCGCTACTCTTCATTTCTTGTGAGATAGGCAGGGGTCGGCAAGTAATTTTACGCAGTGTCCAAAAAGTTTTGCAAATTTTTATTGAGGTTCAGAGAAGAAAAAAGGTTAAATTCTTATTGTGTATAATGTAATTCTTATTGTATGCATATTTAGACATCAAATGTATTTTAAGGTATGCAGTGCACGTTATCTTCTTAATTTGATTGTTAAATTAAACAAAACCATTGTTAATTTTAGTCTAATCCATTTCACAGCACACAGCAACACTTTTAAAAATAATGAAATTTGCTTATAATATACAGGGTGTTTCACAACTTCTTTCATTTGGAATCAACGTCTCCTTGGGTCATGGAAGTAAGGTCTACCCCTAGGTAAAGTGACCATTGAGAATCCATCGAGATGACATACAGCTCCACTAGTGGCGTAATAAAAAGACAAAATATTATTTAAAAAACTAAAGGAAAACCAGTGAGAGTATTTTCGCCATCGTTATGAATAACTTGCTGAAAAAAGTTCATGAAAATGTCGCGGAGATAATAGCATGTGAAAATAGCCCTTTTTCAGGCATCAAAAAGTGAAATTTCGCCAATTGGCAAATTTTTCAGTTGTAATATGTAGTTTTCTGTCTTTTAGTTCAATAAAGACAAAATTTAATGAAAAATTTTTAAAAACTTGCACATGTACGAACTTTTTCTTTTTTGATGCCTGAAAACGTCCTATTTTCACAGGCTAATACTATCTCCGTGAATATTCGCGATATTTTTATGAAATTTTTTTCAGTGAATTATTCATAAGGGTGACAACAGTACACTCACTGTGGTTTTTACTCTATCTACTTTAGTTATGTAATAAATGTTTTAACTTTTTTTATTTCGCCGCTAGGGGCGCAGCTAGTAATCTGAATGGATTCTGCAAGTGAATGGATTCTGCAAGTTTAATAAATACGGTACTAAAACTTATTCATCAAACTGCAGACAATTTCCTGTAATTAATCGCTAACTTTTCTATCTCCTCATTACATACCTAGCATAGTTTAACAGATTACTAAAATGCAAATAATATTGCAGGCCACTTTTTAAAACAGGAAACAAGATAATTTTTATTATTGTGGTAGTTTAACATCTTTCATTTAAATTATATGATTTAAAAAAAACGCTAGATCTCAATTTAAATCAAGCAACCATGTATACAGACCCTTTCGAACCTTTCTAGAATTAGCTCAATAGGGCCACCAAAGTTTGACCTTTTTATCCTAGTCCTCGTTGTATGAAAATCAAAACTCTACTAACATTTAAATCAAAGAAATAACTTATTAGAACTATCTGTATCAGGGGTTTCCAACTTTCAAGTACTGGAGGGCCGCAATTGAAAGCAAAAGTTGTTGGGCCGCAAAATAATCTGGATCCTTTTATACATGATATATAATTTTCGGGTGGAAAGTCTAATATGGAACTAGTAACGGAAAAAAGTTATTTATACATAGTGTGAAGGTACTTACTACATTTTCAAAAAAATCAGATAATATATAAAGTTTTAGCCCTGCATCTTTACTGAATATTACTTAAAAGTGAAGGTCTTCTTCTATAGAAAATGTTTGTAAATTTCTTTAAAAAATAGTATATCTGACCATATTTTTGGATATTGCCACCTTCTGAAATTCTTGGTATGAAGAAGTCACTTATTAAAATATTATACTCACTATGAGACATCTTTCTTACCAAAAATACCGTAGCTAAAAAAAGATCACTTACCACCTGAAAAAATAATTGAAACTATTACTTCTGCAAAAAAGCGCATTTTCAAAAAAATAAATGTTATTTATTGTTATGTTGTTTTATATGAAATTGAGAAAGACTGGGAAATGTAAACCCATGGTTAAAAAACAGAAAGAAACTTTTAAAATATTGTAAATATTCTTCTGAGGTTTAAGTTGAAAGGAATTTTAAGAAGGTAAAATTTTGACGTTTTTATTAGAGTTGAAATTAATCAAGGTTCTGCTTACCTTGTACAGTCATTCCTGTAAAAAAAAACATTCATTATTACTTCTTAATGAATTGCTTTGTAAATTCTTGCTTGATTTGTAAATTAATATAAATGTTTATGAAATATTCAAAGGTTAAAATTTTAATCCATCATGGCAAAAGAAAATTCCATTAAATAAAAAATACAACAAATACGTTAAGTGCAAAAATCTTTACAATTCAGGTGCTTAAAATTAGGTGCTAGATTTCATTTGATTCTTTCATAAAATATTAAGACATAATTCTGGAGCCCATAAAATATTATGCTTAGGGTAAATAAAATTGGTTGTAAATTTCTTTGAGTTTTCAGTAATTTTTAGTAAGAGGTTTTTTTCAGTAAGAGGAATAACGAATAACTCTTTCACAGAAATCAAAAATTCATCTTACCCATGAAGCAAATCACAGCTAGAACGGCAACGACAATTTTGTGAAGCAAACTCATCGTGATTGAAGCAGAACTATCTCAGTGTTCAGAGTCCTAGTATAATGCTCACCCATCAAGACTATTTATACTAGAAAGGTGTTGACGGGAAATGGAATGTCAAACAGATAAAGTAAAAATTTTACGCAAAGTGGACTCAGTTGCGTTTGTGCCTTTGTTTACAGTCTGGGCTTGCTTCGTTGAACAAGATATCGGCTACCAATTTCAAAATTTTAAATTAATTAATTAACGAACCGGTTTCCACCGGTTACTTAATAATAATAGAATAATTAATAATAATAGAATAATAAAAATAATGTTACCATAATAGAATAATAAGAATTATTAATTCTACCGGTTTTTCCATTATACAACTATCCTTGGACAATATCCACCGAAAAATGACCTTTTCAAAAGCCTCAACAAAGGTTTGTGGCTCGAATTTGAAAAAAAATGTCTCTTTCGCAAATAAAAATGGAAATTAAAAAAATTGAACTCCTCTAGCTCGTAAAATTTTAAATTTTAGTATGTTAATACTTAGTTCATTTCTAAATGAAAACCGTTTGATTTATCTCTTTTCATGTTTTTGTTAGGTTTTTAGGGGGGTTTCAATTTTTTCATATAGCTAATTATAAAAATTAATTTTAGAAATTGAAATTAATTTTTTTTTCAAACTAAAGGCAATATTCGGTTTCAGCACTCAAACATGTATCACATGTCTATACTATTGTTTTGGGTTTTTTAATTTTTTTAATTAAATTTCCCACTGTCCGATTTTTAGTATGTTATTATTTATTTGGGTCCCAATAGATAATGAATGAAGTTTCAGCGCCCAAAGTTTGTTCTAAGGTGTACCTATTGGGCCCTAAAGTTGGAAAAAATACTTTTGAGTTTGCTATTGTGATAAAAATGGCTAATATATGGGTCATTCCATGTGAAATCAACACGACACTCAACCTGATCCAAACAAAATCCAAAATATGTACAGATAATATGTGTTTATTTTAGCAAAATATGTATTAAAAAATGCCAAATGTGTTGTAATAAAAAGAAAATGTTAAGTAATTTTTTTAAAGAGCCCTTCTAATATTACGCAAACACATAGTAGGGAAGGGTGGTTTTCGCAATTTACCGACAGCTCATGTTTTTTTTTGCTGTCTTGTCGCAAGAAAAAAACGAAAACCATGTGTCTACTTCCCCCTTTATACGTTTCATCTGACAATCCCGACTTCACAACCTTTTAAAAAATTAAATTCAACATTGGGTGCACTAATTTTAACTACAATTTGAATGCATATTTCATTTTATGGGTTACTTTAATTTGAAAATCGGTCAAACGTGTGAATAATTTTTGAAAAACTTGAAAATGGATAAATATGTAATAAAAATATGTAGTTATAGGTTGAATATGTAAAAATATGTAAATAAATCGAAATATGTGAAAATATGTAAAATAAACATGGTCTTAATCAATTCAAAATCTTTTAAAACGTATAGAATTCAAGAGCACTCTTTAATAGATTCCTGAACAAATACACTAGCGGAAATAAAAATCCCAACACCAAGAAGGAAAGGAGATATCAAAGTCAAATTTGTTTCGATGATTGCACATAGTATTAATGTGAATTGATTAAAAAATTAGCCTTCCTGGATGTTAGGGGGCCGAGAAAATCGGTGAGGAGTTTTGTCTCCTTAGGTGTCCATTACCGCCGTCACACGTCATGGTATTGAGTGACAGGGGATCTAAATGACTTTTGAGGGATTGGAGGACCATGTTGCCTCCTCAGGTAGTCCAAATTCATATGGTGCACCAGCGGGCGTTGCATACCGGGCTAGGTGATTTCTCCTCATTGACCGGACCTGTTTTGTGGGTGTTGGTTCTAGAGAACGGGAAAGACGGGGTAAAAATGCAACCTAGGAGGTTAAGAAGAAAGCTTGGACATTGCATACAACATGTGGTTGTGCATGTTTCTCTTGAAATTTGTCCCCAGGACAGGTCTGAAGGTAAGGACGGTCTACCGGCTGCAAAATCTCAATGACGCAGCTCTGGTTGGAAAAAGTACTGGTGAATCATACTCAGGAGTAGCAGAAATGGAATCCAATGCATCCCCACTCCGTTACCCAGCATCACCACTCCGTGGAATGATTAGAAAATCATCAGCTGAGTGAGCTCTCTCCATTGTGTCTTCAAACTCTTACCCAACCGTCGTGGTGCTCCAAACCGAATCAGGATTCTCTCATAACCACAATGTCATGAAATTGGGATTTTCATTTCCTTATTTCGTGCTCTATTGGAAACAGAAATGCCCATTTTCAGCCCCTTGTTTATTGACAAAGATGTAAGAAGCTATGCGGACCGAACGGACAATCCGCAGTACTGCAAACGACATCCATCCCACTGCCGCTTGTTCTCAGTATGATCTACCGGTATTTTGGCCAACCGGAGCTGCTTTATGGAGGTTTTTTAGCCGGTTGTCCATCCTTACCTTCAGACCTGTCCTGGGGACAAATTTCAAGAGAAACATGCACAACCACATGTTGTATGCAATGTCCAAGCTTTCTTCTTAACCCCCTAGGTTGCATTTTTACCCTGGCCTATCCGTTCGTAAGAACCAACGCTCACAAAACATGTCCGGAGAAAGAGGAGAAATCCCCTAGCCCGATATGCAACGTCCGCTAGTGCACCATATGAATTTGGACTACCTGAAGAGGCAACATGGTCCTCCAATCCCTTAAAAGTCATTTAGCGCCCCTGTCACTCAATACCATGACGTGTGACGGCGGTAATGAACACCTATGGAGACAACACTCCTCACCGATTTTCTCAGCCCCCTAACATCCAGGAAGGCTGATTTTTAAAGCAATTCACATCGATACTATGTGCAATCATAGAAACAAATTTGACTTTGATATCTCCTTTCCTTCTTGGTGGGGGGATTTTTATTTCCGCTAGTGTATATAATTACATATAAATCCTAGCCCTATTTATAACTTATTATGTCTCTGAATTAGCTTTAAAGTCGCTTTTACAATAATAGAAGATGGTGTGTGAAAACTATGTTGTATGTATGAATACCTCTCTACCTTAGCTCAACTTACAAGTTGCAGATATCTGGAGGGAGACAACTTGGTTGTGGCAAGAATAGGGTAAAAATCAATTATTAGTACAATGCTTTGTAGCTTTGTCCATAATTTAATTTTATCTTCTTAATGTTTTCTATTCACTCCACAAAGACTCCACACTAACAATCCAATAGATTCCTTCCCATATTGGGTTGATGGTCGGATATGAGACGACCGACAAGCTTGCTAAAGCTAAAGCCCTGGATAGCAAAGAAGTAACGTAGCTTCATCCAGGGCTTTAGCTAAAGCTGCTGCTGTCCCTATTTCAACAACCGACTTTGATCTTTTTAAATCTCATCAAAAGTAGACATTAGAACAGCAGGGTAAATATTGGACTTCATTAATGTTTATGACTTGTTTTGTATAATTTAAATTTAATTTGTTGTACTTCTGCTTTTTTTCCTTTGTGTCCATGTATTTGTGCTTATGCACTAGGGATAGTAAAAAATGTTTTCTTTCTTCTCAATGTACTACACAGAGTCGTCATGTGCGTATAAATTATAATAGATTTTGAAATATTAGCATTTTGGGGATCTTTCAGAAAAGTATAATATAAAAACCTAATAGAAACTCTTGATAGTCTCAATAAACCAGGATCATTTACAGCAATATCAAGGAGCTTTCTCCAGCCCGTATTGCCTTAACCATTTCTGAAAGTACATCTGATCATTATTAAGATAAGATTTTGACACACATATGATTTTTCACTCTAAATTGCTTTAAAAATTATAGCAGGTAGTTCTTTACAGCCAGTTGTTTGAAAATTCTCCCGCGTTGAAAGTTAATAGTCTTTCAATTTCACCATCCAAGTATTGAAACAAGCAGGGCTCGATTTCTAAAAAAAGAGGTACCGGAACGGTAAAACTACTAGTCTCAAAACTGAAAAAGTGAATACTTTTTAATACAAAAACTTTAGCATTTAATTTTCAAATTTAAATTTAAAAAATGAATTCAAATCTTTTGTACTAGATTAGGAAGGTTATTCTAGCTTAATTATTGTATAAGACGATGAACTTTTTGACGATTGTTTTGTAAAACACCTTTTTTTTTAAATATCCCGCCTCTTGTAGGAGGCGGGATATTTAGGAAAAAAACTTAATCCGAAAATAAATGTGATTAAATGAATTCTAAGTACAAAAAGGGGGTCTGGGGGTCCTCCCCCAGAAAAATTTTGGAAATTTGACGGTAAAACCAGGGTTTTAATTCATTTTAGGATGTTTTTCGTACATAGAAAGGTATATCCGCGGGCCTAATGAAAGGGTCTCGCGGGCGATAGTTAGGAGACCCCTGAAATAGAATATTATTTTTTTTTCCGAAAAAGAGGTTCCGGAACGCCGTTCCGGACCGTTCCGGCTGAAATCGAGCCCTGGAAACAAGTGTCTGAAACTTAACTCATTAAAAATAACTGAGAGAAATACTGCTAAGGACGCTGAATAAGGTCCTCAATGCTATGAATTACAGTGAAATATTAATTGGTGTTCTATCATAAACTACTGCTATCCCTCCATCAATATAGAAATTATACTGTTTATTAAGGAGTTAGGAAATTTTATGTCTCCTGCAATTAATTTTTATGCTACTGGCTACGTTGATTCAGTGGACAAACTGTGTGCTCTCTTCGTCGCCATGTTGGAAAACTTTCTGAAGACATGCTTGTATAATATGGATATTGGACACACCTAGTTCAAAGTTTATAAACGTAATTTTCAAATTTGTGGAATTTTTCCAATGCAAGGTGATTTTTGTCAATTTTCTCAAACTTTAGTCCCGATTCGCTCTTCAGGGATAATTTTAGGAATTTTTTTATTTCTTTTCCAGTTATCAGCAAGCCAAGACGCAATTTTTGAGACCCCCTAATGTTTTTTGAATTTCAAAAAGTTGTTTTTTTCGACCCAGCCTACCATACAGAGGGTGTATCTGAAATGGTGCAACAAACTTTCAGGGATGATAGTACTCATCAAGACGAACTAGAATTGGTATAGAAAGGGTCGCAAATGAGTTTTAAGATGTGAAATTTTTTGATTTTGATCATTTTTGTGATTCAAAAATTTACGATACCTATCATTTTAACGATAAAATAAGAAAAAATTGCACCAAATGGCTAATAAGTTACCAAATTTGGTTTCGCTACGAAAAGATAACTTCCTGAAAAAGTTACATTTAAAATTACTTTTTGCAAGTACGATTTTTATTATTTTGATGTAAAAAATTACGGAATCGAGCAATTGTGTCTCTTCCTGCACAAATATGCAAGTTTTTTTTTGCTGATTTTCATCCGAGGGTTTCACCCCTTAAAACTCATTTGCGACCCCCTTTCTATACCAGTTCTTGTTCATCTTGATTAGTACCATCCTCCCTGAAAGTTTGTTGCATCATTTTAGATACACCCTGTATATCTATAAAAATTGACATATTTACTTAAAATTCAATAGAGTTGTCCATCATCCGGTGGCAACCCTTAGCAACCAGTCTGTTTGTCCTGCAGGATCAGAGTTTCGTGACGTCATCGTGGACAACCTTATTGTGTTTGTTGTGCAAACACGTCATAAATGCAATAAAGGGTGACTTGATGACAAAATCAACCAATCACAATGTGTTTCCAGTGGAGCTTCTTAGCTGAAGAAGTTTTTAATCGGAATTTCAACAGAGTTGTCCATCATCCGGTGGCAACCCTTAGCAATCAGTCTGTTTGTCCAGCAGGATCAGAGTTTCGTGACGTCATCGTGGACAACCTTATTATCTGAACGACGGAAGTCGAACTTATTTCATTATTAGTTTATTAGGCTATTTTTCCCCTTAAAAATACAAAAATTCTATAAAAATGTAATGTTTAAGTCTCCACTATGTTCTTACAAAGTTATTTCGTTGATACTTCTAGTTTAGGGACGTAAAAATAATGATACGAACAAAAAATCTGCGATGGGCCTGGAAGGCCCCTCTCCGTCCTTGTAGGTATACGGCTAAGTCCCGTCGTTCTAGTGTTTAGGTTGTTAAATATGTTATTATGAATTCCCAAAAGATATATTTGGTTGGGAATTGTTTTATTAGATGCTTAAAGAACTATATTTAATACATAGCTGTGTTTGAATAAATACCATTGTATAAAAAAAATTAGAAAAATAATTTGATAAAAAGTGCTCCACTCTCTCCTTATATTTAACAATTTAGTGATAATAATGTTCTCACAATCTCACTTTTACTGAATAGCCGATAGTCATCAGAATGAATTGTTTCATCTCATCTTTTACAACGTAAAAACATTTTTTCAAAATCGTTTTCCGGTTGGGAATCGCTGGTGTACTAGAATGCTTCATTAAAGGACTTTCGCCCCTTCTCGTCTATGACTTCCTTTCTGTCAACGGATTCCTGGACATGGTCTGACTTTGTCAGATCATGTAAGAGATTAGAAACAACAACAACAGGTCCGGTTTGTCTAAGATCCATCTAACAATCACATCGTTTAAGCAACACTTAAAAAAGCATTGCGCGACTTTCACAAATACAATCTAGAAATCTCTTATCTTACACATTTGTAGGAACTAACCTTGCTGCACCCGGATTCTGTGTCAGGTATAATCGGAATTGTTTTACAAGTCATAAAACTTGTTAAGGCAACAGGGGTAATCTTTTTTCAGCAGAGTTGGACAGTTATAAATAGGTGGTATACAAGAGGCTCCAAGAAAATTACGTTGCACTTTTAAATGCGTATTCATTTCTGTTGTTTCCCTCTATAGTTTCTCCTTCCACAAAAGATGAAGTTCTTTGCCTTTATTTGTGTTTTTCTCCTGGTGGGAAGTAAGTTGTTCATTTTACCATTCTTTTATCAGCGTAAGAGTGTTATGGGCCTAGCTAAACTTTTATGATGGCCAAACTGGCTTGTTTCTTAATCTTATTACCCCTCGTGGGGTAATAAGAAACAAGCCAGTTAATTGCTAAAACAATTAAAAATCAAATGAAGGTATTAATAAAAGATTAAGATTAAGAAGGTATTAATTAAGATTAAGATTACTCTAAAGATTATTTTATAACCTCAGTATTTTCAAAAATTTTCATTTAAAATCTTTCGATATATGCCCAGCAAAAAATTAGTCGTAAAACAAGTACAAGTTGAAAGTTAAAAACAACGCTATATTTTGATATAAAATATTTGAAAATCATGACAAAATTAATTAAATGGTGTTTCTCTTGTTTCATTTTGTGATACTAATAGGTTATTCTCCCCCAAAATCAACTCAATTTTTTTTCAAACTCAGTTTTTTAAGGTTGTTTGACTCCCTTTTTATAAACTCAGCACTACCCCTTTTCTTCTGGTTTGAATGGTTCAGGAAGAAATTTATGAGGACACCCTCGAACCTATTCCCCCACCCCCTGTGTTTCAAAATATGTTTTTAATTAATATCCGGAAAAATGAATTTAAAAAAAACGACCTAACGTTTTACTTTACTCACCGTAACTTAAATTGAAACGCAAGATGGATATAAAATGTCGATCGAAATATTTAAAAATTTTTCACTAAATTTTTAAGTGGTGAGTAAAAGTCGTCTTTCTACCCACTGTTTACAGGAAAATGAAGTAAAAATAAACTTGATTGAGAGATAATTTAAATTTTAACTTGATAAATGAAATAAGAATAAAATATTAGTATAACAAAGAAAAATATGTTAATATTGCGGCCCGCCACTGGACTTTTGATTTCAATATTGGAAGCCTCTGCTGGGGGGAGAGAGAGAGAGAGAGAGAGAGAGAGAGAGAGAGAGAGAGAGTATACATTTATAGCTCCAGATCTATAAGGAGCTTTGCTTGGTGGTTTTTATTTGTTTGTTTAAATTTATTTTATTTATTTATTTTTTGAAAAACTTTTGACCTTTGAAGCGCCCTTCCGTCATAAAATAATGTATTGTTTGATCCTTGATGAACCCCTTTAGTGCCATACATCGTTTGAAAGGGATTTTCAAGAAACTTCCCTTACTAAAATTTTAGACTTTAAGCTCAAAAACTCCAGGAGTGGCTCCCGGATCCGATTTTCCGGAAAACTCCTTCAATATGGAGAATCCTCACACATGCTTTATACAGGGTGTTTCAAAAGTCCGTTTCCCGGCTTTTATTTGGAACCAACGAGAGAGAGAGTCATGTACATTAGGGTGGGTCAAAAATATTTTTTTCACATTTTCCCAGGGGCACAGCGACAAAAGGGTGCCAAATGGTCTCAAACTAATATGTGTAAAATATTATTCGATTATAATAACTCTTTTTGCCTCCGGATTGGCCTCAAAGTTTCGATTAATATAGTAATATCATGCAAAAATGGACGAACGAAAATCAAGGTTTTACCTCGATTGCACAAATCCGTCATGAATATAAATGTGCATAATGGTATAAAAATCATCATTGAAGACTATAAAATAATTATAAATGAAACCAAAGTTGAAATACTTGACATGTAATACAACATGTTTTGAAATATCTCAATGGTTAGCACTGGCAATCAAAAATTTCTTGCTGGAATCATAAAAATGTGCGAAAACTTTATTGTCGTTTGAGTAGGATGGTAAAAACATTAAATTTTTAATAAAAATGGATATGTCAGAAGGTTGGTACCTTTTTTGGGTTATAAGTTTCAACCCCAAGGAAAACATTTGGATAATAGTTTAAAAGTTGGGATTTCCTTGAAATTTTTGGTATATTAGGAATAGTCCATCCCAAGTGTCCCCATGTGATTCCCTAAGGTCCAAAAATAAATTAAAATCACATTTTAAGAGTCAAATTTTGAAAAATTTTCTTAAGAAGAGCGGTAGATCCCCGTTTTAAGCATAAAGCTCAGTATTATCCCATAAGTTTTTAAATAAGCTACATTACTTTTCAAAACTTACTTGTAATTATCCTTAACAGTTAAATTTGCTATATTTTAGCTTTTATGAATGCATAAGGGAATACTAAGAGACTATTTTGAGTCAATCATCAAAGAAGTATAATTTCATGGGCCTGGGTTTCAGTCAATTGCTATAGTAAAAAATTAGGTAAATCATGACTGAGGGAATCATAACTGATATTGCCTATGAACGAACTATCCATTCGACAACTGTTTCAACATATTTTTGCGATCATATTTGGATCCCAAGACCAGCCAGTGAAATAGCTGTCCGCTGAATTTCGAAAGCGCGGCATATTTATGAAAAACACAACTATTTCTATTTTGAAAAATTAAAAATACCGTTTCATACTGACCAAACTTGAGGGAAAATGTATATGAACTACCAATATTTAAAATCTGTACCACTGAAAATCCACTATAAAAAGAGATTCATATTCTACGCCTCTTGTTAATATGATAGCATATTATATTGCCATTTCGGCAGTTATTGTTGTATTAATAATGCATGAAGGTGACTAATGTGATTAAAATTGCTTTTAAATACCCTTATTTGTGAACTTTAATAAGTTTTCGACAAAAAAATTTAATTCATAAATTTTTTTAAAAATATTAAAAATTAAATATTTTTGTTCTATTTGAGGCCAATCCGGAGGCAAAAAGAGTTATTATAATCGAATAATATTTTACACCTGTTAGTTTGAGACCATTTGGCACCCTTTTCTTGCTGTGCCCGATAGAATTTGCAAAATTTTTTTTTCGCCATAGGAAAATGACCCACCCTAATGTACATAGTTCACGACGATAATGCAAATAAAAACTAGGTAGAACTATTACAACCGTAAAGGTAGAAAACGTTATTTTACGTTTATTATTAGAAATCGTAGCTAAAGGAAGAAAACGAGCTTTTCGCTGAGTTCGCTGATTCGTCGAATGTTTCCTTAACCTATTATTAACCGCTAGTCAAGCAGCAGTGATGAATAAGGCCATTAGACATGTTGATATTTTTGTCCCATTTTTTTGGACTTTGCACCATTAAACCCCCAAACCAATAACATGTTGTGACAGGAATCAAATTATTCCATGTTACAAGAACACTAGAGAAGACGCCGAGAGAAGGTATAGGATCGGTGTACCAGAGGAGTCGCTTGTTAATAGCGATTTAATAGAGCAATATAACCTAGAAATCGAAGAGACCCGATAAAATATTCGAAATAAGTTTCCCACAAATATAAAGTTAGTTTACTTAATTTCAAAGGGACACACAAATCTTAATAATAATAATTTTATTCTGAAACATTTACAAAGAACATTAACGGGACGCAATCAAAAGAAAAAACAACATATTGCTAACTAAGGGGCCGAATTGGCCCCTCCAAGTGACAAAAAATTTTACTTTCAACAAACATAAATAAAGAAGAAAAAAAGAGAAAAAATTTAAGTACATTCGTATAAAAAATACAAATAATAAGTAATTTGGCAAGAAGAAGACAGCACAAAAAATTACATTATTCATATGGCTCCACCCAAATGCAACCCAATTTAAATGAAAAATAAAAACACACTAACACATCGAAAAAAAAATATATAGAATATTATAAACAAAGAAACTGGACACTGGACAAAGATCTTGAGCGGAGAAATAAATAGGTAAAAGGTGAATGTTTATCACGAAAAAATAAATTCATCTGAGTATAAAGATATAAAGGTTTTCGAGGTATCAATTTTCCAGATAACGAGGTTATACTTATAAACGGAATGAGAAAAGAACCAAATGGTGCAAAAAAACTTGAAAAAAGTGTAGATTACACCCGTTTTACTTCTATACCCTTATTTAGTCACAGTGCATTCAAAAAATTTGGCTTGAAAAGTTAGCTCTTCAAATACTGAGAAACAATAGACCCACGACAATGTTTTGGAACTATAGTATATTTAGCTTTGAATGACTTTAATTTTCTGAAATTTCTTTCTTTTTTATTCCCTATAGGCGTTTGCTGCAGTAGACGGAGAAGACAAGCCGTAGCTCCTGCTGCAGAGTAAGTAAATCTAATTTTAATGCACTTAAAACGAGCAATCAAGAAGAATTTTTGTTAATTATTTCCTTATTTGTTTTCAAATTCTTGAAAATGTTTCTATTTATATTTTTATGAGTGTTTACTTCTGATATGCTGAAATATAAGTCGTGAAATTTTAACGTAATATTATGGAAGTAAGAAAATCACATCAAGTAGCTTATCGTTCAAGTTTGAGATTTGCTGTGCAATTAGAATGGGGATGAAGGGTGAAAATCCTCTTTTCGGGCTTACCTGTTTTGCGCGCTCCATAGGATAGCACACCATTAAAGACCTATAGGGCCGAGTTGGCACCTGAAGACTTCTTCGTAAAATTCTAAAGAAAACATACACAGGGACCCTCTTTCACCTAAGACAACCTTTTCGCATTAGCTTGTCATTAAAATCCGAAATAAATTTTCCTTTTCGATGCACCCTAATCTCTATAGTCCATGGTAACATTTTATCCCAAAGATTACTTGTTAATAGCAGATAATGCAAGTGAGTGACTATGCAGTGTGGATCATCGACTAACCTCGTTTTTAATTAACACATTTTAATGAACGCAGTAACTCAGGGTATTTTTAATCTTCCAGTGGTCCAGACACACCAGGAATGAACGTTGCTCTGGGTTTCATGGTGGACGAGCTAGAAAAGGAGAAGGATCTGGGAGGACCAGTCAATCCACAAGGACTGCAGAAGGTAATTATATGAAGTCAATGATTTAACAAAGGCCCAAATATTCTCAAAAAATCAGTCATTATCAGGTCTAAAGCACAGTGGAAGAGGAACCCAAAATTTGCCCTCAGATTTGTCAAAAATCTACCATGCATATTTAATTGGTCCAATGTATTGTTTGTCTGCCTCAAGTTGAGCTCTGGCCGTCGCTAGTTCACATGAGAGGTCATAAGGATTTTTATTTTAAATTTTTGTTTTTATGATCTAAGAACACGTAAGTCATTTACCGAAGTCATAAAACTTAATTTATAGTATTTTGAAGATCAGCTATTTCTTTTATTTTATAAAAAAAGTGATGCACCCTCATTTCCCCCCACTACAGCTCTAAATAAATACATGTTACCAACAAATAGCTTATACCACATGAAAGAACATTCAATTTCCTCAGTGGCGGATCTATGGGGGGGGGGGCTGTAGCCCCCCATTAGGACTTAAGTTCACACTAGATAAAATGGAAAATTTTCGAAAAATTAAAAAAAAAATTTATCTCCTAAACATTAGCTCCATCTAAGATTTTTTCTTAGGACATTTGAGGAGCAAACAGTCAAACCGTGTTTTCTCCAAAAATATAAAAAATGAGTTACTGCTATTTTCATGATCTCCACATTAAACTGCACAAAATAATGCTATTATCTTCAACTAAAACAAGGTTTAACCTATTCAAAAACTACTTAGAAAATTGATGTTTCAATCAAAAAGTGTTTCCTCCAGAGCCTGTTTTCAGTCAAACAGTGATTCCTCCAGTCACAGACAATCATTGCTGTTCTTACTCGTCACGTGACCCACACATTTGTCAGCTTAAAGTTGGTGATGTAAAAATATTGGTGGGGACTTTTTGATACGAAATCACCTAATGTTTATTTTAAAAATTTACATTGTATATCGGAAATAAAAAGAATAGTTTTTGAGGAGAGTAGGATTAATTGTTTTCATTAAAAAAGTGTTTTATCCATGATGGAAACATTCAAATCATGTTTCCTCCTATGTGTTCGATCAAAACGTGATTTCTCCAAATTTCAAATGCATTTTTTAATAATTAATTTTAAGTTTTTAGGTAAATTATGACAACAAATCTTCTCAGTTACTTGTTATAGAACTAAACAAAAGATAATTAGGTTTTTAAATTAGTTATTTTTTAAGTTATTAGTTTTTTGTGTTTCCTGAAAATTTTTATTTGAAGGAGAAAGCATGGTTTGATTGTTTGCTCCTCATTTTATAGCACCTATGTTTTTGTAGAATCAATGCAGGAAAGTGGGTTTTTGCTCCTTGCATTTTTATAGAATCAATTCACTAATATTTAAGGAGTTCAAGAGTTTTCACCACTACGAAGCATTTAGCCCCCTGCATGTTTGTAGATTTGAGTTGCAATTGAAAGTATTCAATGATCTTTAGCCCCCTACGAAACATTAGCCCGTTTCATGATCTTCAAACGATATATTCAAAATTTGGATAGATATGAGGGTGCCACGAGGAACTATAAATGATTGACAGAGAGATCGGCAGTACATTTTGGTGACCAAACCTGTGATTGGATGTCACTCAATCTTCTATTTTCTAAGGAGAAGGAAAAAGTTTTTCTCAACCAATCAGGCTTTTTACTCCGCCTTTCGTAACGTAGATGTGATCGCAGCGCCAAAATAGCCCCATATCCATCCAACTTTTCGATTTCCATTAGCTCCTATGGCGACGGACTCTCTGTTCTAGTACTCTGTGATCTTTAACCCCCTACCAAATATTAGCCCCTGCAAAACTTTCAGCACCTGCGTTTTTGTACATTAAATTAAAAATTTAGAGAGGCCAATGAGCTTTAGCCCCTACAAAGCATTAGTTCCCTTAAATTTTTATATTCACAACTTGATGAGCTTGATTTAACCCCCTCCAAGATAAATGAGCTTTAGCCCTCTCTGCTTTTTTATAAAAATGAAATTCATAATTTCAAAAAGGTTCCAATGAGCTTTAACTACAAAATCTTTAGCCTCCCTACATTTTTATACATTCGATTCACAATTTTAAGGGCCCAATGAGCTTTAGCCTTCTTCGTTTTTATGTATTTTAATTTAAAAAACTTTAGCCCGTTAATGATTTGTAGCCTCTACTTATATTTTGCATATTCAATTCACAATTTAAAGAGGCCTCTGAGCATGGGCGTAGCCAGGGGGGGAAGGGAGGGGCAGCTGCCCCCCCCCCTAAGTCCTGAGTAATTTACTTTTTATTAAGTTAAAACCCAATTTAGTATTAAACCCTTTATATTAAACCTTTAGTATTAAAACCTTTATTATTCTCACTTTTTTTTATAATAAGTTCATTAAAATCAAAAACATTACCTAAAAATGTATGTCCAAATTTGGGTTTACGTGTACCAAAAAACAGTTTGAAACCAACCGTGTTCTTAGGGTCAAATTAAGAAACATTTTCTGGGGGCGGGCAGTCAGGCTCCCCTTTAGTATTTAAACCTTTATTATTCACATTTTTTTGTAAAAAGTTCATTAAAATCGAAATTCTACAATTGTATGTCCAAATTTGAGTTTACGTGTTTGAAACCATATCCTTAGGGTCACATTCCCAAACGTTTTCGGGGCGAGGAAAAGGCAGGCCCCCCTTTAGTACATATTTAAACCTTTATTATTCACAATTTTTTATAATAATTTCATTAAAATCAAAATTCTACTTAAAAATGTTTGTCCAAATTTGGGTTTAAGTGCACTAAAAAACAGTTTAAAACCCTGTTCTTAAGGGTCAAATTTCCAAAATTTTTCTGGGGGAGAACCCCCATACCCCCCTTAAAACTTGAACCTTTATTACTAAAAACCTGTTTATATAAACTTTTCTTGGACGCCAATTCTACCTAAAAAAGTGATTAAAAACTAAGTTAAACCTATTAATATGGATGAAAGAGACCTCATTGGTTTCTTCGCTACCCACAAAACTTTTACATTAATTTCATTAAAGGTCAAAAACCCCTCTCAAAACAATACTGTGGCTACTGCCCTCCCTCACAGGGCTTTAAAATTGTTCTCCATAAACATAAATAAGTCGACCCTGCTTGCCACCCCCTAAGCAGAACGCTGGCTACCCCCATGCCTCTGAGACCCCTTATAAAGAATTAGTCCATTCACAATTTAATTTAGCCCAAACACCAGCACTAACCCCCTCAAAAAATGTTAGCCTCTGCGCTTTTTATGCATAGATGCTTTTTACAACATAAAGATTACAATGAGCTTTAACCACTTAAGATCATAAGCCCCCTCCAAAATAGTTAGCCCTTTTTGCATTTTTAAGGATTCAATTCAAAATTTAAAAGAGCCAATGAGATTTAGTCCAAGATCTTTATCATCTTCCACCTGGTTTTTACAAAACTTACTTTTTAAATGTTCCGATGGGGGTCTCTCTAGGATCTTTAAGGTCGTTTTCATAATTGGAATGATCCATTTCGCTTCATAACAATTTTAGCAACTTGTTTGCGGTACTTCTATGGATCTATTTTAAGAAATTATAAAGTAGAGAGTAAAGTAGAAAAATAACAAAGTCAGGGGTTCAAACCACCCCCTTGAAATTATCATAACCTTATTTACGTATATCAAATTTTTCTCTTCGAACAGAGAATATTCTTTTCGGGTGTCATTCAGAGGTTTCCAAATGACCAAAATTGAGTCAAAAAGCTACTTTTTCAGGTCAAATTTCAAAACAATTTTCTGGGGGAGGACCCACAGGCCCCCCCTTTATGCAGGGGGCTAGATATTAATCGCTAAACTTTGAAATTAAATGCATGATAATTACCTAAAATATAATTGAGAAAGATGGTTTGAAAAAAAAATATGGCAGAAACTCTCAAAAACAAAAGTCGTGTTAAGGCCGTGTAAAGGCTTAGTATTAGTAGTTAGTAGTACGTATCTCTATTTCACCTTTCGATTAGGAGGGAATGAATAAAGGTACAATAGAAATCTAATAATTTTTTTACCATCTGGCTCCATTCATCGTAAAACGTTTGGTTTGACACACCATTAATATTAATTTTGATACAAATTTAACTATTCAGTAATTTAATTACTAATAAATTAATTAGTTATATTTGATTAAACTAGTAAATATTAATAACTACCTTTATAATTTAAGAAATTTTTTTAAATGGCAAAAACGCATGGGAAGTATCAACTTCAATCTGATTATATGTTAGCCCCCCCTTGCCCACGTTCTAGATCCGCCACTGAATTTCCTACAAAATGATTATTTAACTTTGATTTTATAATGAGAGGTATTACCACTAGAGAGCGCTGAATTACAGCTGTTATCTGACTTTACACAAAAATATGAAAATCGTATTTAATTATATCAATTAAATTTAAAAATTAAAAATGTAACATTAATTACACTGGGGAACAGCCATTTCGTTGTCTTAGAACTGTGACTTGTTTTTGAATCACTTTTGGCCCCTGAATCCAAAAGTAACTGTAGTTTTTGTCTGTCACGTCCACTTTTTTGGCAAACAGCCCCGCCCCCTTTTTACGTTTTTCAATGACGTAATGACTTTGATTTCGATTTTCAAGGTCAAAAATCATTACTTTAGTCTTTAAATTACACCCAAGAGGACAAGAATGGTTAAAGTTTCTAAAATATGAAAATTTGTGGCCAATGGATAGGTTTAAGGGGTTACCCCCCTAAAACCGCAAAAAAATCGTTAATAATGATAGAGTTTATTTTAGGCTATTTTTGACACTTATTTTTTACGCAGTTCCTTTTCAAAAGGTCCTAACCAAGGACCCAAATTTAATGAAAATTGGCCGCAATGATTTTTACAAAAAGCGGTTGAGGCATTAGGGTCCATTCATTAATTACGTAAGGATGATTTTTCCAATTTTTGACCCCCCCTCCCCCCATGTAAGGGTGCGTAAGATTTTTCAAACCCCTCCCCCCCATATTCTTACGTAAGATTCCATTATGTTTTTCAAAACAATAAAATGTCCGTTTGACGTAAATCAAAGATTTTTATTTTTCAACAGATAAGTAATATTCTTGCTGTCAACTACATATTACTATTATATTATTATCTCTTGAATAGAATAATTGGAATTTGTTTATATTAACTTGGAAAATCTTACGTAAGAATTGGTTTGACCCCCCCACCCCCCAAGTAAGGGTATGTAGAGATTTTTCGAACCCCCCCTCCCCCTCGGGACCCTTACGTAATTAATGAATGGCCCCTTAGCGCCCCCGAAGCACCCGCGGAAGGGTTCGTAATACTCTCTTTCGCTTAGAGGACGCGAACACCTCAACCGCTTTTAGTAAAAATCATTGCTGCCTATTTTCATTAAATTTGAGTCCTTGGAGAAGGGTTAAGACCTTTTAAAGAGGAATTGCGTAAAAAAATAAAGAGAAAAAACCCTGAAATGCAAAAAAGGAACGTTATAAAGGATAGAGGTTATTTTAAGCTTTTCTTATTCTTATTTTTTATGCAATTCCTCTTTAAACGGTCTTAACCTTTCCCCAAGGACCCAAATTTAATGAAAATAGGCAGCAATGATTTTTACTAAAAGAGGTTCAGGTGATATCGTCCCCGAAGCGGAAGAGATTCTTCCGAACACTTCCGCAGGTGCTTCGGAGGCGCTAATGCCTCAACCGCTTTTTGTAAAAATCATTGCTGCTTATTTTCATTAAATTTGGGTCTTTGGGGATAGGTTAGAACCTTTTGAAAAGGAATTGCGTAAAAAATAAGTGTAAAAAATAGCGTAAAATAAACTCTATTATTTGTAACGATTTTTTTGCGTTTTTAGTGGGGTAATAACCCCTTAAACCTATCCATTCGCTAAAAAGTTTCATATTTTAGAAACTTTAACCATTCTTGTCCTCTCGGGTGTAATTTAAAGACTAAAGTAATGATTTTTGACCTTTAAAATCGAATTCAAAATCATTAAGTCATTGAAAAACGTAAAAAAGAGGCGGGGCTGTTTGCCAAAAAAGTTGACGTGATAGAAGAAAACTAACAACAATTTTCTAATCAGTGTGCCCATTGAACTCTAAAACAGCCAAAAAATCGAAGTCAACAGAAATTATGTTAAAAATTGTTCCCCAGTGTTATCAGATGTTTTAAGTTATTATAGAAATAAATTTATAATTTTCTCATAAGTTTTAATTAATTTTAGGGGACATCCATAAATAACGTGAAGCGTTTTTTCCAAAATCTGGACCCCCCCTCCCCCTTGGTGAGATTTTGCTGCACCCCCCCTCCCCCAAAGTGAAATTCACCTATAACTTTTTAAAAATAACTTGCAATATCTTATCTGTGTGTATTCTTTTCTCATACTTAAAAAAAGAAAATCGTATAATTTCCAACTTAAAAGTTGACCCTCCCCCCCTTGGTGAGATTTTTCCAAACCCCTCCCCCCCGTTTTGACCTTCACGTAATTTATGGATGTCCCCTTATAAGAAAATATTTTTCCGAAGTGCAAAGAAAGAGGTGATCAAAACAAAAGAGTTCTTGTATAAATTATCAAAGGCCCGGTTGAAATAGAAAATTCGGTTTCAACATTTATTAATGTCGATTCCTCGTCCAATGCAACAAAGATGTGCAAATTGTTTGACTCCTACGTGGAATTTTCACAATTTTATTCTACTTCCCACATTTGAGTCTAAAAATATCACCAGCTGTAAATCTTAATCCCATAACCAAATTACTAAAAGGGTTCAGTTTATTTAATACTTCATATTTCGTATATATTCTCATTTATGCTTTGGAAGCAAGAGCCGAATGTAAATATACATTATATTTCTGGCGAAAGAAGTCCTTTTGCATACATTCACTGATAGGCTAAGCGCGCACTAGAGACATTTGTCACGGCGACTATAACACTAGGTCACTCGAGAGCAATGCATCTGTATGGCGAGATCTTGGCAATCAGCCAAGAGTCTCGTTGCCTAATGCGCGCACTCTAGCTTCTTGCAATAGCCAGGGTGATAATTTTGTCTCTGTCGCCGTGAAAAAAGTATCTAGTGCGCGCTTAGCCTAAGTGTCCACAACTGTACAAATAATAATTTAATCTCACCAAATCTTTACATTGTTACTTTACGAAAGTTAAGTGCCTATAAACTTTCATCACTGTGATCTTGGTCACTTTTAAAATAAAATGAATAGTTAATTCCCTCTTTATTGACAGTAAACCACTGGAAAATGAAGTTTCTTTTTTTTCTCAAAGCAATAATATATTTTACAAAAATGACAAAAACGCAAGGTAAATTTATAAATAATTAACGATCAAAAATATATTTTCAGTTGCGAGGTGCTATTATTCAGTGATAAAGCTTCAAAATAAAACATGTATGAAATTACACTTATACAGGGTGTATCTGAAATGGTGCAACAAACTTTCAGGGATGATAGTACTCATCAAGACGAACAAGAATCGGTATAGAAAGGGGGTCCCAGATCAAATCCCAGGGAGTTAAAAATGGAGCGACATCCCAAAAAATCATTGAAAAATTCAATTTGTAGAAGAACTACTATTGGTAAAAACTTAATTATGGTCTCAAAAATTGTGGTTTAATATGATCTTTAAAATTACCTTAAAAGTCTTCACTTTAAAATTTGTTTTATTATGAAAAAAGTTAAAAAACAAAAAAATGTAAAAAATTTCCCAAAACCTTATTTTGTATTTCGAAATCCTTTCTTTTGATTTGATAATCTGAAAGATCATAGTTGAAAACCCTTAAGTCCAAAGTTTCACGTAAATACAATCAATATTAAACGTTTGAGATACTTTTAAAGTTTGTTTTTTGGGTGCGCAAGCAGTTTTTTAGAGCGGTTTCCAGAACAGCTGTTAGCGCACGCAAAAAACAAACTTTAACAGGATCTCAAGTGTTTGATATTGATTGTATTTACGTGAAACTCTGGACTTAAGCGTTTTCAACTATGATCTTTCAGATTATCAAATCAAAAGAAAGGATTTCGAAATACAAAATAAGGTTTTGGCATAGTTTTCACATTTTTTGTGTTTTTTAACTTTTTTCATAATAAAACAAATTTTAAAGTTAAGACTTTTGAGGTAATTTTAAAGATCATATTAAACCACAATTTTTGAGACCATAATTAAGTTTTTACCAAGAGTAGTTCTTCTACAAGTTGAATTTTTCAATGATTTTTTTGGGATGTCGCTCCATTTTTAAATCCCTGGGATTTAGTCTGGGACCCCCCTTTCTATACCGATTCTTGTTCGTCTTGATGAGTACTATCATCCCTGAAAGTTTGTTGCACCATTTCAGATACACCCTGTATATGTAAATTTTGTAACTATTTAAAAACTGAAACCCCTGTTAAATTTAAATGTGTTCTAAATTATTTCAGAAGCAGTCAAATGTGTTCTTCTAGTGTTTCGATTCAAATTTAAGAATACTTTGATTCTAAATTAAATACATTGCAACCCTATTTTTAGAACACATTTAGGACACATTTTTAAATCCCTTTTCATAAAAAAATTTGCAACACTCTATCAACACAATAAGCCACTAAAGTGTTCTACCTAGAAACAAAACACAACTAAAGTGGTATACTAAATTTAAAGATATAAAACACAGTTCTTAAGTGTATTTATTATACAGTGCTTATTTTATAAAGTGTTTGCAATATACTACTACATTCAGAGATATTTTAATCGCCTCTGAGAGCGTATTTCACGCATTGAAAATCGGAAATATGCTTTAAAAATCTAGCCATGCGTATTTCTAAAAATTTAGCCATCCCATTTGAATTTTTAACAAAGGTTTTGCTTTATAAAATGCATGGCGCCCTACCGAAATAGAAAAATAATATTTTTCTACTAAAATTTTTAATATTAAATAAATATTTCATTTAGAATGCTTAGTGTAAAATTGTTTTATTTTAATGTTTAACATTTTCTACTAATAATTAACAGATGTTATAGCTGCTAAAAACCAAAATAGCATCCTCAGTTTTTTCTATTTAATTTTTTAGTCCATCAAAAAAGGAATTTTTGTAAAAAAAATTTTTTGTATATGCACATGCACAGTTTATGTTATTTTCGTATTTCACTCTTCATCATAAAGGAATTTCACGCCTCCTAAATAAGTCGAGGATTATTTACCCCCTAGAATAACACTGACTACATTAAATTTTTTTCGACAGGCTAACAATTTGGCACTAAAAATCGAACTTCTCGGAGGCGACGTAGACGCTGATACTCAAACTAAATTAGGTGGACTAGTATCCGAAGCAGCGGCCCAACCTGGATTCGATCAATACCTGTCCAAGCCAGAAGACACCAAAGTCAACGCTCCAAAGCAAGGGCCTTGAGGTGGTGGCTAAGTGCATTTTAAAATGTAAATCATTATGTGGTACTTTTTATGGAATAAATTTTATACAGAAACTTCTGTCTTCTTTCTTTTTAGGTTTATTCATTTAGTTCATCATTATCATCTTCTTTCTTAGATTGAAAGCGTTGGATTGGGCATTTGCATCTCAAGCAGCACAAGCTTTCAAGATTCATCCTATTTTCGTCATCCATTGCCAAACTTCGTTTCCTTTTAGTTGCAATGGAGAACTGTAGCATCTCTTAAATTTCTAAATATTCAAATTTAATTTATTAAAAATTCTCTCCTGATTCCAACGCTTGTCTTTACCAACAAACTTTTTTTAAGGTAATTATGACATATTTTAATTCAGAAAGCTCCTAACAATGTGACGTCACATGTGTCTCTTGGAAATGTGGGAAACACCGTTTTCATCAAAACACTGGGCTGTTAAAAAACTAGAGCTCAGTCTTTCCCACTGAGCTATATAACAAACTGGAGTGACTAGTTAGCGTGCTGAAACCGCATCACACCGCGGAAAGGATTTCCATCTTCTTTTAAATTTCCCCATCTGGTAGCACAGTTGTATGCACAGATTGAAACGACAATTCTAAATTTTGCTCATAATTTTGAAAAAAAGGCATGGGCGGATTAAAGGGGAAATGCTCTTCCAACTTTACTTCAAGTTTGCCCAGATTGCTGAGAGCAATCGGGGCATTGTAACCTTCCGCGCTGGCATGATCAATCGCTTGTTAGAGTATCGGAGGTTGACACTCCAGTTTGTTTTATAGCTCAGTGGTCTTTCCAGTCTTTCAAAGCGGGATGATAACAACAAGCGAGAGCAAGGCACATTTAACGTCACAAGCTGTTTCAGCTCAGACAGAAAAGAAGCTGTTTTTTATTGAAAATAACTTAAAATTTAGGGATTTTAAAGGAAAATTAAAATGTTTTTTGGAGGTTCTAAGCCATTCTGAACACATTAAGATTTTTAAAAAATTTGACTGCAATTATCCATAACACAAACTTGACCTGTTGTGCTGCTAGGTACTAACTTTAATATTGGGAAGAGCAATAAGTTTCATGTCTTTCAGTGATTTCTTTTATTACCTCCTATTTACATAGAATTTTTAAAAACATAAACTGAAACATTTTTGCTGTGTTAAAGTCTGGAGAATTACTAATTACTATATCGAAATATTAATATTTCTTTCATCAGAACTTGATTGAAGCTCACTTCAGAAGCACCAAAAAACTCATTCTTGTCACCAAGAAAAGTTTTATCAAACCAGCAATACCAAGTATTACCATTAGGATCTCCTGATGTCTCTGTGAGTTCGCATTCGATAGGGTGGGTTGGGGTAAAGTGGGTCATGGGGTAAAATGGGTCAGTTTTAATTAATTCGATATAAATCAAATTTAAATTGAATTTTTTTTTCACTAATTTTTTTATTATATTCTTTAACCTGTTGGCAACCTTTTTCGACTGTCAAAAATAAAGATTTATGAATTTGAGGACTGAAAAAATATTTAATTTGAACTGTAAATGATGTCATCGAAAAAACAGGGTTTACCAACTTCGAAATAACTATATACAGGGTGTTTCAAAAAACCTGTAACGATAGGCTATTTCCTAAAATATTTCCCCTAGACCCATACTTCCAATGGCGAATTTTCTTCAAATGAGGTGAAAAATTATATGAGACCAGTTTCAACTCCATGGGGGGTCTATTTTAGAAGATGCAGAAAATAACTTTTTATACGGCCCCCGTAGACTGAAACTTCCAGTGGAAAAAATTTTCTCCATTCACTTCTCAATAAGAAAAAATTCTGTCTCGATATCTTCAAAATTCACTGAGATATGCGGGTTTATATTTTTAAGGGACCGTCCGCAAGTTAAAAAGCGCATCATTCTATTAAACAATAAAGCAGTGTTTGGCTAAATCGGAACTTATAGGTATTGATTCCGATTTCGGAGCTCCAAGAAATATTTTTTATAATCTTTTCGATAACTCAAGGTAATTTATAAATAAGTCTTGATTTAGGTATAAGTATTGATTGGTAGGAGGGTTACTTTCAAACCAATGACGTCACAAATCTGAACGCAAAATGAGAGCTGATGGGCCCCCTCTGGGCATCGCTGATATGAGTAGCAATGACAGGTATCTGGATTAGCGTAGTTGAGCGAGCTCAACACCATGGCTGATTGGAGGAGTTTTTCATGTAGTCCTTGTCACCTCAAAAAATCAAAGTTTTACGGTAGTTTGGTTTCTAAAATGTTCAACTGTAGTTTGTGGATGGCCCCTATTTTGCAGTAAAAGTATGTCATTCATAGGTATGATAAAGTGGTGTAAGTCACGAATTTTAGCTTTTAATATCTTGGTGAATTTTGAAGATATCGAGATGAAATTTTTTGTGTCTGATTAAGAAATGAATGGAAAAAATTTTTCTCATTGGGGGTTTTAATCTACAGGGACCGTATAAAAATTTATTTTCTGCATCTTCTAAAATAGACCCCCCATGGAGTTGAAACTGGTGTCATATAATTCTTCACCTCATTTGAAGAAAATCTTCCATTGGAAGTATGGGTCTAGGGGAAATATTTTTGGAAATAGCCTATCGTTACAGGTTTTTTGAAACACCCTGTATTGTAATAAGCTACAGCATACTTTTTTGATAGTTTTTCATAAAAGAAAGTCTGAGAGACATTTCAAGCCAATCAGCGTAGAAAAATATGAAATATTTTATCTTTTATAACGATATTTTGTACTTGGGGTAAAATGGGTCATAGTTAGGAGGCCTTCTGTATTAAGTAAAAACAATGTTTTTAACTTATTTCCTTCAAATATACATTGAACTTCAAACAAGTTTATTTTTTTCTCCAAATGAAGTATTTTAATTGCTACATTTGAACAATGTTCATTAACTTCGGACGTTTACAATTTCATTAAAGTACAAATTAAAACAAATTTCTTCAGATAAAAATGGCTTAGCCGATTGCCTTTTTTCTTATTTTCATGTACATTTAGTAATAAATACATTTTTGACATATTTTTGCAATGAGACCCATTTTACCCCACATTGGGGTAAAATAGGTCATTACTTTTGATGCTAAGTTTAACCAACTTATAAATAAAAAATACTTGATAAAATTATATGAAAATGTTCTGAAGGATTGTAGTGTCAAGATCCAATTAAAAGAAATCATTAAAAAGTAATAGTTTTGATAAAATAAAACTTAGAATGTGAAGGTACCTTTAAATGACCCATTTTACCCCAACCCACCCTATAGAATTACTGTTAATATCTTTATATCGATTGGAAAAAAACTATTTGGTAAATCAAGCTTAACTCACTACTGCCCCTGATAACAAATATGCTACCAACAGTTTAGCTTCAATTTTTAGCATAAAGCAGCAATTTTCCACATGTTTTTAAGTTATTGCAGCAATTTATAATTGCACCTTCAGGTAGTATATTTTATAATGTTTAAGGTTCAGTCTCAGTTTAAAAAAATTTTAAAAATTATAAAATGTTTCTTCTTTTTTCGGGCATTTTTACTTTATCTGACCCCAAACTACATGAATAGGCAAAAAAAATTTTTTTTTCCATATTAACTTCGGGCACTATAGGGTTAACATGTTTTATCAAAATAAACTCTCTAAATTTTTTACATTTTACTTTGTTTACATTTCAATAAAATTTTTTCTGTGTGCACTAAATCTCTAATTTCAAAATTACCCTTTGCAACTATAACATTCCCTTACGTTTCAACGCTTAAACTGAAAATGAGTAACACGGACAACGTTTACTGAAAATAGAGCTCCATCTCCATTATAGCTAACAATCTTTGGTACCGATTCCTAAAAATGCAAAATTTCAACATACAATAGAACTCCAATTTATACGAATCAATTGGGACTGGATGCCATTATGGGATGATAAAAAATTTGGATAATTGGATTTCTGAAAAAGGTCTATTTAAATTAGTTACTTTATGTTTTTAATGTGAAAAATGTAAAAATTTGTAAAAAATGTGAGAAAAAAAGTATTTTTAGTAAGGAATTTGCCTGTGCGAGGTTTTTACATAAATTGTAAATTTTTTAAAGGATTTTTGAGGGCTGAATTAGAAAATCTGTTCGAAATTTTACAATAGCTTACAGAAAATTAAATATTTTGATTTAAAAACAGATAAAAATACATGTGACTTAAAACGCGATCTTACGTCACAGGTTATGAAGTTGAGTTTTTTTAAATAACGAGTGAAAGACTCGTGTTGATTTCATCGCGTGCGTGTCACTGATTTTACGTTTTTCGGTTTTTTTCTAATCTTATCTTAGCCCCTTATTTAATCAATCGTCATGAAATAGGGCCAAACTACTATGCGATAAACGAAGATCATAACCTGTGACGTCACAACTCGTTTTCGCGCAATTATATAAAAAAAGACGATTTTTAATCTACTTTTTCTAATTGAAAAAATTGTCAAATCAAGCTGGAATTTCGCAAATAGGCCTATTTTTGCACGGAGTATCGATTAAAAGAATAAAAAATTGGGCAAATTTGCATCTTTAGTCGTAATTATTCGATACCTGAATAAAAGTATCGATACTTTATTGACACAATATTTTTCAACTTTTATCAATGAAATTATCTTAAAAATACCTGCTGCGGAATGTGGATTTAACGTAGCATGTTTTCATTTTGCACCTTAAAAACTAAAAACCCAAGCCGTAAATCTTTTGTAGCAAGATTTTGACGGCCTTGGACATTCCTGTTCTTTAATTCACAGTTTTTTTATAGACTGCCTTTAGCTTTAAGTTTGGTTCAAGTGAATTGTAGGTACTACTTTCAGTTTGAAAGTTGAGTTATTAAATTTTTGAAACCATATTTGAAATTAATTTCAAAAGATTGTTGAGAAGTATTCGATACCTGAAAATACTCGATACCTAAAAGTATCGATTTTTCCAAACACTAGTCGTAATATTTATGTTTAAGAATTCTGCATTTTTCCTCTCAGCTGCCACAACAACAAAAAAGGCGACAAAAAAGAATCGTGGCAGACGCACTATTAAACAGATGCGCCCTTGCAAGCCATCATCTTCAATAATGGATGGGTCTTGTGCAAGGGCGTTTCCCGACACTTCGATCAATTTTTATTCGAGCTCCGCCTTCGACTGCCCCACCAGCGGACAAAAAGCCTGTCCTGGGAATTAATAACGCACGTTTATTCACCTTTATCGAAGGGAAAGGGGACTACTCAAATCGGAGAAGGATTTCGGGATGAATCATCATTCTGGTGGGTTCTCTTCATCCCCTAAGCAACACAAACGTTCAAGATATGTCCAATTTTGGTCATGTATGGCCAAATTTCGTTTACTTCAGTTGCAGATAAGTAAACTTGACATAATTGGTGTGCTACTAGGGGGCCGTAACCAGATTTTTGTTATGTGGGGTGGTATTGACTCGACATGTTTTCTAATTATTTCCTTACGAGTAGTTTTTTAAGTTAAGTTTTAGAAGACAAATACATAGGATTTTAATTTAAGTGCACTAAATTTGCTAAATTTTGAAATATGCGCCTTAAAAAGTGTTTTTGCTCATTTTAAGATCCTATGGTTTCATCCAAAGAGCACTTCTCATTGTAAGCAGGAAAATATTTGCAGCCGAAATTTTATATTGTGACTCAGTTTGAAACCCTTTGGGTTACACTGAAGAGGACTGCTACGTGTAAGTCACATAATTGTACAGGAAAAAGGTAATAGTATGAAAATTAATGTCAAAATTACGGGATGGGTTTCAACCTCTTAAACCCTCCCTTTGGATACGACCCTGTTTGGGGAAGGTGACTCAACGTTAATTCTAATGTACTCCCTAAGAAATACATTTATAAGTTAAGTTTTAGATCCCTTGATTGAAACTAGCATGTATTTGAATTTTGTTGCTCCTTGTAAGCCAAGGGTCCTTTTGAATGCTCTCCTCCTTGAAAAACTTTAAAAATCATACCGCTATTTTAAGCAATATATTTTTTACCATTGCTCCTGGATGCTTTTAAGAAATCGAAAACTATGATGGAAAACTCTTGATAACTAATTTATTACCTTGGGTCAATTTAATGTAAAAAAGCATTATGTGTATAACATAACCATAGCAATCATGGATAAGCTCGTGCGTTACACTACTCCACACTTAGACTTATGTAAGCTTGGAATGTTGAAAATCTGTTATCTCTCTATTCTAAAAAAAAGTTTTTGGTGGACGGTTTCCAGAGAAAGGCTTTTTAATTACTGAACCGAATTACACATATATGGTATCAAAATGTCCGGATTTCCGAGTAGGCCCTTCGATTTTTCAAAAACATTCTCAATTTTAAAATATTTCCATTTTTTTAGATAACGGATAAGGTCGCAGTTACAAAGCAAGTATTGTCACACAAATTATTATGCAACCAATCACAACGACCGATTGACGCTATATTTTAAGATGAAACATGTTTTTTCACCTTTTAAAAAAGTACTTTCTTGATGAAATATCACTCAAAGACTGATAAAAACATGTTCTAAAAACTTAAATGTACGCCATTTTATACTAAAATTTCACACTTTTTGTCCAATATTTATCATTTTAGTCTGATTTTATCGAAATTAATTGTAAACATAGAGTGATATTTTTTCTCTTATTATTTTCAATTGCTTAAACGATATTGTTTAACAAGTCTGGGTTTAAAAAAAATATGAATGATATGAATATTATATCAACAAGTTACTTTAAAATAATGGCTGTAATGTATTCAGTTCAGCGAGTTGGAATTTGTGGGAATTGCGAAGCAATTCCAAAAGGTCCTGCGTTAGCAGTTTACGGGGGTTGGTGAGCGATAGCGAGCAGGGGGCGGTAGCTCCCTAGTGTTATAGAAATAACAATACAAAACCCAGCATGAATATTTATTTCTTCCACTCAGTGTTGCTTTTCCACATACATTTTTGTTATTTCTTGACAAAAATACTTCTTTGCAAAGTTAAATTTATCCACTTCAACTGTCAAAGGAATTGTTTAGTGAAAGATCTTTAAAATAATCCAGGTAGTTCTAATACGCCGTTTGAAAAATATTTTTTAACCTTATGAATCAGGTTTAAGGAGGCATAACTTATTTAATACATCTTATTAAAGTTCACATACAGTTATTGAATATTATTCCTACTGCGATGAGGGAATTCAAAAATTGAAAACTTTAAACTACACCATATTTTAAGTGTTTTTAAGAGCTAATGATGAATATTAAGAACACATCCAGACATTACATGTTTGTAAGAAAGGTGAGATTTATAAAGCTGATTACTGAATATTATAGAAAATACACTAAGTGTAACAGGAACAGGGAAAAGTAGAAATTACTTACTTTTTCAGGATTATATTATTGAGGTTCACCTCTCGCTTCTTTTTTATGCTTTTAAGATTATTAATCAGTTTTTATAGAAAGCATGGATGTTGTTATTTTTGAGGTATTTCAATTGATGTATCTTGAGCTGTGATATGAAAACTTATCCGTCGTTTCAAATTAAATTTTTCAAATTTCACCAAGAATTAAAAATGAGGTTTTTTTATCTCTTTCGTTACATTTTCTGTTAATACGTTGTATTTCATAAAAAAGAGAGTTAGAAGACACAGTTCGGTAAGAATTTTAGAAACTCAAAAATTATGGCTTGGCTATCATGGTTGCTTTTGTCAATATTCTAAATTTTCATTTCATTTACTTTTTTTTCTGTATCAATTTTTTTCCTAAAGTTATTTTCTAATAATGCAATCTATGATCCCATGGAAGAGCTTTTGGCTCCTTTGGGAAATCACTAGTAATTTTTCTTTTTTGTTTCTATTCTGTTCTCTTGTGTAAGGCCTTCATGTCTGTATTTTGAATGATTTTCTTTTCTCTTTGTTGGTAAATTTGAATTTGATTTCACGACTAATTATTTTAATTTTAGATGGCCGGTTTTGTTACTTCAGTCCTTTTATCTGCAGATGAATTGGGTGGAACAAAAGTCATCTCTAAATAACTACACTAGACAGCAACGTTAGATGACCCTGCGACGTCACTAACAAACAAAGTGTAGTTCCCCTCGCGGCGCGGTGTCTTAATTTCGAGTGAAACTTCAATTTTAAAATACGATCATTTCGTTAAACCCATATGTATAAATGCTACGGGCAAAGTAATTAATTGGACATAATTAATAATGCCCAGAGCGGAGGCCGGTAAAGTGATAAATGTCATTGATAAATGCCATTGCATTTATCACATTGCCCTCCTCCACTTTGGGCATTATTAACAATGCCCGATTTATCACATTACCCGCCGTAACATATCGTCGCTGTGAAATCAAAACAGCCTATGTGCAAAAATTGAGTTTTTGAGTTATTGGTATGCATTTGGTTGACCGATTGGTTCATTGCATACCGGTAAATGCATACCGGTCATTGGTTGACCGGTATGCATTAACGCGGGAAGAGCCATTTTGTTTATCAAAAGACAGATATATTGTGCAATACGCCAGTCGCTTCAAAACCTTCAAGGAGGAAAAACGTCCATCATGAAAGTAAAACTGAATTATCTCATAATAGTTAATTTTTATTATTCTTTTAAATATCACATGCGAAAACTTTAAAGCGCTCTGGTGAAAAATACGCATTTTGCAGACATGACGGTTTGATTTCACAGCGATGATATACATACTTTAGTCTTTTTATCACGATTTGCGTACAGAAACTCCTCCTAGCAACCCAACAGGCTTTTTGTGTTTACCCACTTTCTCCTTCCGGTAGTGACGTACTGGGTTCAGGAAACGTTGCTGTCGAGTTTAGCAAAATCGAAATGAACAATGTTTTTTTAGCTGTTTTTTATATTTTATACGTTACAAAATACTGTCATTAAGTACTGATTTAAAATATTTAATAATTTTATAGAATTTATGAAAAGTGAACTTACATATTCGAATTTCCTAATTTTTGGCTGATGAAACAATACTTAAAGACAATTGAAGTATTGATAGACAATTGAAGCATTACTTTACATTCAAGGTTTATAAAGTGGCAGTGTTGAAAATCTTGATGATAATAATGGATAAACATAAGCATACATTTTTGTCATTGGGAATGTTAAAAAGCTTCCGCTTAATAAGATTATGAAGATTTAGAATTTACTTCCTGCAAGAAAAAAAATTCTGGAATAAACTTTTTTAAAGAAAAACTGTGTAGCCTAGCCATATTCGAGAATATGTTTAATCTTTAAATGAATGGTAGAAGATCTCAAGTGAAACAAAGGCATTAATATGAAGTAGAACTGTCACTTTGCTATATGACCCCGGATTCAGTCAAAATGTAAAAAGTACTCGTGTATGGATAAAGCAAGATAATTCGCTATGTATTCAAAACAAAATCTCGTTAGTTCATATATTTTAACAAAATTAAATAGGATGTCTGGAGTCCTGTGGTTTCGACTTAAAATCACACTTCATAGCTACTGAACGTTTTTCAAACCTGATCTTTAATGTGATCAAACTTGTTCATTAATCTTAATGGGCTCAGTGCCATGAATTGTTGATTTTCTAACTATTTTTCTTAAGCCTCTGTAGTTCTTTTCATACTTGTGATTGAATGTTCATTGTAAAACTTAAATTTGTTTCATTGATTTCTTTTTCATATTATACACCTTTATCAACACCATCGATCAACTCATTTGCATTTATCTGCTACTTAATAAACCAACAAATAGCACAAAAATAAGCCGACGCGAACATCTAAAATTAGTTTGTTAGATAAGCTTCACGGCATAGGCATTCAGTGTTCATATTAATTACAAATAATACTGAAAAAATCCTGTTTAAAAGAAAAATACTCTGCTTAAGTACTAATTTCATAAAAAAATAATTGCAATTGCTTTAACCTTCTAAATTAAATCTAAAACAATTTATAGGGGTGTGAGAAAGAAAAACAGATGAAAACTAAAACAACTCAAAATTTTACACATGTAAAGAATATTAATATTAGATCCGTACATTTACTTTCTATACAAGAGTTTCGACTTTCGACGTACGAACAACAGCACTATATTCGATACAAAAATGGCAGTCGTGGTTTTGGAATGTTAAAACACCATGAAATCCAGGATTGTTCGATTTTAAAAATGTATTATTTTAAAAATTAAAAACATGATTGCTCAAAGTAAGTTTAAAAAGTTATGAAGTTTCGAAATATAGTAATCTTAGCAAGGAGAGACACAATCTAGAGAATGTAGACATAGTACTGAAGGTCCTAAACACGACTGAAGAGAATTGAAGAAATCCAAAAAGTTGTTTGTCATACAACCCTTATAAGACTATGAGGATTCTTTTCATAGATATCACCTCAAAGACCCTCAAATTCCGCAATAGACTTATCTCCACATTTTGCTTTCCACAGCAGGAATTACAATGGCACTCAAGAAGCGTTTCGAAAGATTTTTTCCAACATTCATGGAACCTCAACTTCTCTTCATCGTAATATGGAAGCCGGTCGACGGAGATCATCTATGTTGTCGTCGACTTTATCGGGCGTTGCTATAAAAGTGGGCTTGTCTTCTCCATAACCACTCCCACTCAAGGCGGGGTTTTCGTACATCCCCTTCCACGCCCTCTGCTCTTCTTCGTGCGTGTAATAGTGAGCTATGTTCCGCTTGTATATGATGATGATTACCAAGATCAGAAATACCAAAGCCACAATAACTGCAACGGCTACAGCTAGCCCCGCCCTGGAGGTGGAGCTCAGATGTAATCTATCCAATCGGAGACCGTCTCCGCACTCGAGGGAGGGGCCCATCAAGCGAGTTATGCATCTTCCAGACCACTTTGCTGGAAGGTGACAAGGCAGACACTCAGAATGGTTGTTGTTCCCCTCAATAAGGCGGGACTCGTTTAGGGCGTGGAAAATCGGCGCAATGTGACACGTCCCACAATCCAAAGGATTACCTTGCAAACGCAGTGTTCTGAAATATGTGAAGTTGTAAAACACTTCCATGGGTTCCCACCGAATATAAGGTAATAGATTAAAGCTAAGATCTAACTCTTCCAGTTCCTCCAGGGGTTCGAAAGACCTCGGTGGAACTTCCGATATCCCATTAAAAGACAAGTTGACAAATCTGAGGTTAGCGCAGTTGATGAAGGCTTCCGGGAGAACGTCTTTAACGGCCAAGTTCGAAGCCCTAAGGACACGAATACTCTTCAAAGGATGAACCAGAAGCGCGAACCCTTGGTTGCCGATGTCATTATAGCTCAGATCCAACTCCTCAAGAGACTCGCTGAGAGGTCGCAAAGTGTCTTGAAGCACATACTCCAGTCGGTTTTTGGATACATCCAATCGCTGCACGGAGGCGTTGTCGAAGGCGTGGTCAGACACGGCAGAAATCGCATTGTCTGACAACGTAAGCAGGCGAAAGGTGTGGCCGTGAAAGGTTCCTTCAGTCAATGAGGTGAGGCCGTTGCTGTCGAGGCGGAGCGTGGACAGATTTGGGAGGAGTCTGAACTCTCCAGGAGCCAATCGCAAGATGCGATTGTCTCTGAGATCTAGTTCTTCCAGCAGAGGTATCTGCTGGTAGAAGATGGGGTGTAGCTCATGGATGCCGCAGTTGGAGGCGTGGAGAATTTTCAGGTTCTTCACATCTTGGAAGACTTCTGGGACCAGCATGCCCAAGTCGTTTCCGCTGATGTCCAGTTCTTCTAAGTTGACTAGCATGTAGAAGAACCTAAAACACAAAATATGATTCAGAACATTGCACACAACATATTTTGCAAAATTTGCACTTTGGTTCTTATTAGATCCATAAACATTATTGAATATGGGATATGAGATGAGAGTTAATAATGTAATTTGTAGGTCCAAAAATGTTTTGTAATCATCTATTAAAGAAAATTAAAGTTTTTCTTTAGCATTTTCAAACTACCGAGAACAAAGATATGTACCAAACACCCATTCCTTGTATTATACTATTGCACATTTTAGGGGTTTATTGATACCTATTCTACAGCCAATGAGCTTTCTCATTGCGGCACTATAACAGCCGTCAGCGTAGCGATTAACCAGTAGCTAAAGAAAGAATAATTAATGAAAAAAACCTTTTTAAAGGACAACGTTTTTAAAATGCACTAAAAAGTATAAAATAATTTTTTGTAACTCCTTGTAAAACGAAAAACGTGGGGATCATGCATTAGGTATTTAATCCAACTTCATTTCATCATTCATTTAAATAATTTTTAACTGTGGATATAATGGTAAATAGAGTGACAATGAGTAGTAGCTGTATTGCATGATCCCCACGTTTTTCGTTTTACAAGGAGTTACAAAAAATTATTTTATACTTTTTAGTGCATTTTAAAAACGTTGTTTTTAAAAAGGTTTTTTTTCATTAATTATTTTCTGGTTTTTAGTTTTGTTGTGTAAAGTTTAGAATTCGCGACCTGAATCCCTGAACGCCTTCCAAGTATTTGATTCCTTTCCTTTTTAATAACTAGGGAGCTACCGCCCCCTGCTCGCTATCGCTCGCCAACCCCCGTTAACTGCTGACGCAGGGCCTTTCGGATCGCTTCGCAATCCCCACAAAACCCTGCTCACTAAAATTATTTATTTATAAAACATTCGTTATAACAATTAGTAGAAAAAACGTCAACCAACTTTCCAGAAGCACATTCTCTTAAAAGTTAGAATATTTATTGGTTAAATTATCAATAATTTAATCAACACGTTTTCCTTGAAAATATCCATCAAGTCTGCTCGTGCTATTGTTATTCAATATTTACAAAAACGTTCAGCAATGAATCTGTTAAATTTAATATAGTACCTAGTAACTCGTCAAAATATCTAGTGTTTTATCATTCAAGTTTTAGTTTTAAAACATACTTTTTAAACAATACGATTTAAGCTATTAGAAATAATAAGAGACAAAATCTACATTGCACTCAATGTTTACAAACAATTAATTTTGGTGTGTGAAATTCTATACTTGAATAGTAGATCTGTGAGTTTCTGGAAAACTCTTATCAGTCTTTTAAAAATATTTTATTTAGAAAGTACATATTTTGAAGCGCATTTTTAGAGCGTGAAAGGAATTATTTTCATCATTAATGAATAGCGTAGGTTGGTCATTGTGATTGGAGGTATAATAAATTGTACGTCAGTTTTTTGCTGTTAACTGCAACCTTATCCGTAATCCAGAAAAATGGAAATATCTTATAATTGAGAATTTTTTTAGAAATTCTAAAGGCACTTTGCACATCCTCAAAAGAATCCGAACAGTTTGATACCAAAAACATGTTATACGGATCAGCAATTAAAAAGCCTTTCTCTGGAAACCATTTACAAAAACTTTTTTTTAGAATAGAGAGAAACTAAAAAGTGGTTTTTTTCTGAACTTTAACTATAACACATGGCTTTACTCTGTTTTGTTAAAATCATTGCACAGTTTTTGCTTCTAGCTATTATTCAGATGACGTTGGAAATTTTTGAAACACTAGTAATAGAAAAAAGTGTTTTAAAAATATATTGGTGACAAACTTTTCAGTAACTAATTAATAAAGTCAGTCCCTTTGACGCATTACAAATACAAAACTTGCATGAAGTACTGCATGTACTGTGTATTACTTTTATTCTTACAAATTTTCATTTTACTAATATTTTATACAACACTTCTAAAGCCATCTTGATAACGAGAGGAGGCAAACTGCACAACAATGATTTTTTAACAATAAGGTCCTATAGTTGAACTTCTAAACTTTAAGTCCCCCTGGGGGTTCAGGGACAGCAAATTGAACCGAACTAACGAGATAATATCGTATTGTCATCCAGATCTGAACTACGTTCAAAATTTCAAGTCTCTAGCTCATGGGGAAGTATGCTTAAAATTGATTACTAAATTCCTCCCGAACAGACAGATAGACAGACGGACGGACAGACAAGATTGAAAGTGATCTAATAAAAACGCTGTAAAAATTACTGTATGGGATTGGCGGACTCCTTCTTTGACCAAGGATTAACACAAACGTTGATAGCTTTGAATATGGCTTTAAGGATAGGTATCAAAACAAAATTGAGTAAAATTACTCGTATACCCATAACTATTTCAAAATGTGATCCCCTGTTAAAATTTTTGTCTGATTTAAACATAATATGATCTTTTAACATGTAAAAAATAATGTTAATTTATTTTTTTCTTGTATAGTCCAAAATCATGGTGTAGAAAAATCACATCAGTATGAAGGAGCATCTTTTTTTCAATAATAATGTTTCTTCTCCTAAGCTATTTAACCTTAATAATGCTTTGAAGTTTGGTGTAAGAATAATTACCTTATTCCTTTCGTAATTATGAAATGAATTAAGTTCGTGATTCATGTTGTTATTATAACTCCCCCATTGTTGGCACCAGAAAGGAGTAGGAAGTGAAGCTGCATAAATTTGTTTACAATGGCTAAAGGAGTGAATGGGTGGGGTGACATAGAACTTTGGACCTACTTCTGGTGGACCATTTTAGCAATTACTGTTTAGTCATGAAAATGATTTCAACGGAAAAACTGGCACGTATATGAAGGGGGCGAAGGGACCGGGGCCACCCGAAATCTTAAATAGGTGTACCAAAACAAGTTAAAACTCTGTTTTTTAAGGTCGAACTCGAACCCCACCTAAACCACATTTTGTACTAGGAACTATATTATTCACAACTTTTGTTACATCAAGTTTATCAAAATGCAAATTCTCCCTAAACATCTCGTAAAAAGCTACATTCAACCTATTATTGCAAGTTATGGGGTTTAAAGTTTAAAAGAGGTTTCAATTTATTAAAGGTAAGAGTGGTCCGTAAATGATTCAATTTTAATACACTAACGGTCATATTTTCTGCTACCTGACCAGTGGTTGACCAGCAGACAAAGAAAGATTCCGCCATTCAGAATCAGCGATGGCTTTTTTGATGGCTGGCTAACCGTTGGTCAAGTTGCAGATAATATGGGCCATGAATGGTCCTTAGACTTTTGACATCCTTAGTTCAGTTGTTGTCAAAGCTATCAAAAGTGACATCAGGACTACTATCACAAGTCAAAATTTTACAAGAATCTATAGTCCTCGACAAGCTAAGGCTCATCTCTCTTCTCATTGGTCGAACTAAATCATTTGATGATGCTTTTCTTTTCACTTGAGAACTAACCAATTACTCTAAAGATGAGGAATGGCTACACTAAAGCCTCATTCAGATTTATCACTTTTTGTGACACCATTGTGTTCATTTTGGAAGAATCCTCCAAAGAAAAAGTGTGAATTGCCGTTTATTTCTTCACTCCTTCATTTTTGTATGACACTGGTAACTTGACCAGCGGTTAAGCGGCATTGAAGCTTCTGATTGGCAGCTAAGGAAGGAAAACTAGTTTTCCACCAATCACAGGATTGACCTCCCGGTTAAAAACCGGCCAAGTTACCAGTAAATATGGCCGTAAGATTACAGAAACTTAAATTACGAGCTTCTCAGGCCTTATAAGTCTAAGTGACCATTCACAATAAACCCACCTCGGCACGAGCCTAGTGAAATTATTCCTAGCGATATTCAGCCTCCTCAAGTTGATCAGGTGCTGGAACGGCGCCGAAGGCGTCGAGTAGATCGCATTATCGGCCAAATCCAACTCCCTCAGAAACCTGAGCCCGTTGAAGTCGCTCGGGTCCAAGAAGGTGATGACATTGCGACTCAAGTCCAAAGTCCTGAGCTTCCACCCTGGCCGGAAGCTGCTGTCCCCGATGGCCGGAATCCCAGAGTCCACGATGCGCACCGTCTCCAGCCACTTGTGCTCGTGGAAGATCCGCCCCAATTGCAGGTGGTTGGGGCGGTCAGGGGGCGGGGCTACCACCAGCTCGTGCACGTGTGGGTCGAGCTCGGCAATGGGGAGGGACCGCATGCCGCCTTGGGAGCAGTGGACCGTCTTGCGACCCGCCTTCAGGGCGCAGTTGCACGCCTTGGGACACTTGGCGAAGGAGGAAGAGAGGAAGGATAGAAGGACGAGGGATAGGATGCACGATGGATCCATGGGTTCTGGAAAAAAAGCAGAGTTGAAAATCATTAGATGATGCTTTTTCTTTTGAAAATTTTAACCATTCACGATAGAGATGAGGAACGGCTTTACTAAGATTACAGAAACGCTCTTGTTGGAGACCATTAATGGAATGGAATGGACTCAATCACTGAAGTGCGTACTTACCTTTGTTCTTGGACTTGATGCATCTACTGTAACTGTGACCTGTAACTGTGACTAAAGATAACGGGTATAAATAGAGTGCTTTATTGTTTATTGGTATGGGTATCATCATTTATTCATTCCTATATCTAGATACCTATCCCGTAAGCTGCTTGTATGTGAATGAAGTCCTATGCACGTTGCACGATTGTATCCGATGTGTCTATTATTCAAACCCACCATCGACCAAAGACACGACAATTTATATACAGAGATACTCGAAAGTGACGCAACTAGCGAATCGATATTTTAGCCATCTGAACTATAACTTTTCTCTAGGCACTTAGCACTTGTATTTTAGTGCTGTTTGCGAATACAAAGCAAACTTTTCAATAAAATTTTGAGTAAGTGTGTGGAAAAATTGAACCATTTAAAACAAAAGTTAATACGATTTACTAAAATTTAGTCAATAGACTCTATAGACATGTACTACATGCCTATACTTTGCAAAATTAAAAAAAAATTAATTATTTTTTGGATGATTTATTACCGAATATTGTCAAATATTTTCCGTTTCACTTGCTTGAAAGATTTTGCCTGTATTTTTAAGGTTCATTTTAATAAATTATTTAATTAACTAATGATTTAACTATCAATTAAGTTTTTTATGTTATATAGCTATTCAGGGTGTTTCAAAAGTCCCTTTCACGGCTTTTATTTGGCGCCAAGGTCTTCTAGGGTCATGGAAATAGGGTTTGACTAGGTCAGGGGTCGTCAACCTTTTGAAACGGAAGATCCAAAAGTTACAATATAAAAAATTTCCCACTTTTTAAAGAGCCACTATATTGTTTTATTTCAATGTTATAGTATATGCTTATTACATATGATTTTAGTTGGGGAGAATTTTTTAAACACATTTTTTCTGAGGTACCTCCTTTTGGGTTCGGGTTCTTTTTACATCAAGTTTTAGATGACTTACATACACATTGTAAATTAATTTTAGTGAATTAAGTTCAAAATTTTGTAAACAAAGTAAATTCCTATAAAAATTGAAGGATCTGGGGGTCCTCCCCCAGAAAATTTTTTGGAAATTTCTTCTTCAAAATAGCTTTGTAGCTCATTTTTAGGCCTTTTTGGATTGCACTCAAAGAGCACCTCTCACTTTTTCAGTGGCAAAATTTTCAAGGAAAAATAGTATAGTTAAAATAAACAGCAAACTTTAGAACGGGATGAGGATCCCACTTCAGAAAAATATTGGAAATTTTCTCCTAAAAGTAGTTTTTTAATTCGTTTTTTAGAGCTTCTATTATGAGCAAATGAGGATCATTCCTTATAGATCACATAATTTTAATGGGAAAACAGCACGTATTCCAAAATTTTGAGGAGTGTTTGTGAATGTGAGTTCTCCCCCGAGTTTTAACTCATATTGAGAACTTTGGGTTACACAGCTCCTTGTGAGTATCACTGATTTGATTATGTACTTAAAAATATATTACTGATTTTTTAAGGGTTTGATAATAAATGGAATGGAACTGGAACTGGATGGAACTTCGTATGGAACTGGAGAGCCGCACTTTACATCGAAAGAGCCGCATGCGGCTAGCGAGCCGCAGTTTGCCGACCCCTGGACTAGGTAAATGACCCTGCAGAATTCATTGAGATGACTTAATGCGCCCCTAGCGGTGAAATAAAAAAGTTAAAAATTTAATTTAAAACTAAAGGACATCCTCAACCAGAGTATGTAACCAATTTTATGAAAAAAATCACTGAAAAAGTTCATGAAAATACCGTGAATATTCGCACTTAAAAAAGAAAAAGTTCGCAAGTATGCAACGTTTTCTTTTAATTTTTGATTAAATTTTGTCTTTATATTATACAAACTTAATTGAATAATCTCTTTTCACTGCATTACAGATAACTTTTCAGGTTTGGATATTTTTATTTCCCGAATATTGATTCTGATAATTTTCACATTAACTAAGTGTTGCAAGATGCGTTATAAGTTCGTTTTATGAGAGAATCTGCTAAATTTTTCGGGGAGTAATTCGTGTGTTAATTTTTATATCTCAACTACACATACTTACATTCGAGTTTTTAGCGTAAAATTATCATGTCCGTGAACACTATTTTTTACTTCTTATATTTTTGGTATAGATTGAGGGGGGGGGGTGGATGTGCACGCTTAATTTTGTTTCCTAAATAGTGGCACGCTTTTGAAAAAGGTTGTCCACCACTGTTTTGGTATAAGAAATAGCATACTATCATCAACTACGTATCAATAAGGACGTCTCTGTGCATAACGAATTAACACATGAATAGGAAATAGCCACATTGTTATGTCTCTCAACCTAAAGAAAATAATTGATGCGTTCGCCTGTTTTTTCTCCACAGCATTCTCATCTGAGGTTTGCGTGGGCGAAAGAAGTAATTAATATGATTTAAGTTAGGTAGTTTTTATGATAAAGAAATGAAAATCGTATTCTGATATAATTCATTTCTACAAATAATATTCTCCTGATGAATACATTTACAAGAGTTATACAAGTCATTTGATAATTGGATCGATTGGGTTTAAACCAGAAAAATGATTGTGGTTGGGGATATTGATTTGTGGAGACGAGAAATTTTAACCATTTTCAACATTAAAAATAGAATATCGAATTAATTTTATCTTTATATAAACCCGTTGATGTAATAAGTTATTATCCCTGGACAGATTTATTGGGCTCATAGGGGGCAATGCCCCCCACAACCTATTGAGAAAATCCTGTTTTTATAAGAGAAAATCATGTTTCCAAAGCCGCATCAGGGACAGCTTTCCGCCCCAGGTTATCAGTCCAAGGACCCTGGGGGTATCCCCAGGGTCCTCCGCCTAAATCCGCCCAAATTCTTACTTTTTTTCAAATTATACTGAACGTATTTCGAGGGACTTTTTACGCTTAGTCTTAAATAGTTTTGGTTTTTCGGGGCTATTTTGTAGAGTTTGACAAAACCCTTTGATAAGCATTCTAAGGGACACTTTAAATTAGCTGGTACACTTCAAAGAGTTGAGATTGTTTAAGTACATATCTTTGGCACAATGACAAAAAACACGAATCAACAAAAAATATCATTAATATCAAGGTGTTTAATTTTCAAAGTTATGGCGTTCTCATAAATTAACATTCAATTATTTTGGACTACCCTTTAAGATTCTAGATACCCCAACGGGTCCTTAAAAGAGTAGTTTTTAGATGACAAAAAACAGCTGTATACCCGTAGTTGAATATAATGTCGTTGACTTAAAATTAAACTATTCAACAGAAAGTTCAAAAGGACCAATACTTCTGCAACTTCGAACTAAAGACGTTCCGAGTTAAGTTTCATCCATTAAGGATTCGAAAAACAAAATCCCCCAAAAAGACTAAAAGTTTAGTTCTCTAGAATTTTAATCTCATGACAGAGTTGGGTAAATGAAATCTACTGCTCAAAAAAAATATCAAACTCATTTAAACCTTGTCTTCGTCAGATAATAAGCAGTTTAGCTATTCGTGACAATCCAAGTTCAATCACTAATCGAAGCATATAACTAGAAACATTACCCAGTGATTCGACTCATAAAGGACACAGGGACAGAAATATCCGAGAACCCTAGTCGAATCCAATTGGAAAAATAAGAAAAAATCTTGCAAACGATTTCTTAAAAAAATGAGTCAACTCTTTACCGCAACCATGGAGGAATCCTTCCAAGAAAAAGGAAAAAGAAGAACATCTCACGGTTGAAGAGCACCTACAGCACCGGGCATCCGCCCCAGTACAGTTACAGTTAGGCGTGGTCCCCTTTCATTCAGAAAAGTCACTCGGCCACATCAAACACGATTTAGAGCCACAATCCTCTACGATACATGCTTCATTCATTTTGCTGCGGTGTGTCGTAAAGTTTGTTTTTATGAGATACCTGAGATCGTGTTTGGTGTTTGTGAACGGGATATCCATAGAGGAAAAAACACTGAATGGAATTACTCTTCGAGATATTGTCTTTTATGGGATCTATATTTTATGGTAGTCATTAATTCTAGATTAGATTCATTAATTGATGGACTGAGATACTGAGAATAGGGTAGAGTCCATCCGCTTTTTTTTGTTTTTTTTTTCATGTAATAGTAGACGGGGACTAGCTGGCTCGCTTTTTCTTCTAAGAGCTTTAAAAAAGAATTCCTCATTTTAAAAATGATTTCTTTGCTTTTATAAAGAATTAATTCCCCGCTTAGTAAAAAACTATGAAAATTTTCTATGAGTGCATGAGTTATGTCCTTAAAGCTGATTTTCTTTCTTGCTACAAGTAATTAATAAATAGTTAATAAACTTAAACTGTTGTATAATTACAAGCCATTGCTTATGCCATTGAAGTAAGATATTATGGATGATTGTACAATATATATGAGTGATTAATGCAAAAATTTTAATTTGTAAAGGGGTCAATCCATGTGAAATCATCCAGGCCATGTTGCTCGACATTTTTGATTTTTTTCATTCTTTGCCAGTTAGTTAACCTTACTTTAGAGATACTAAAACAAGCGTTAAAAATTTTTTAAACCTTTCCAATTTTTTTGGCGGCCATTTTTTGCCTGGCCGAAACCTGTTTTCGGTGAAAAACACACTTTACGGAAACCCTTATTACTTTTTTTCTATCCAACATATATAAATGATTTCAAAGCCATTTTATTTATTAAAGAATGAACTAATTTAATGTGTTAAGTATTTTTATGATAATGGTTTAAAACATTTTTTTATATATTTTTGAAAATCTTATTTTTTGAGTGAAAAAGTCAGTTTTTGACCTAAAAATTTTATAGGAAAAAATTGAAACTCACCTTTGAAAATTTTTTCCTCAATTTTTCCCTTATTAAACAATTTCTTAGAAGTGAAATGAAACAATTCAAGCCTCTCCCTTTTTTATAAAAAATAGTCAAACTTGGCATCTCGGCTAAAAAATGCCAAAATCAAAGTTCAATATCTAAAATTGGACAGATAGGAAAATTATGAAATTTTTACAGGATGGTCTTCTAATGTATATGAACAAGTAGTAAAAATTTCATGAGTGATATCTGGGTGGTTTAAGAAATATGAAGCTTCGAAGTTGCATTGTAAGACCTATTTATTTACATTCATTTTTTAACACAAACAACTTATATATTGCACAAAACATATTTTTCTCACCACTTAAAATAAATATAGATGTATTTTTTGACTTAAAAAATTAATATTGTAAAATATATACAAATCACTATAAATATGAAGCCTCGGAATTACCTTGAAAATCCTTGTATTTCTTGATAAAAACAACTGATACTATATAGTAAATTCTTAACTACCACTCATATCGCTTCATATATTCTAGCATGAAATATGAAGCCTTGAAAATCTTAGTGTTTTGTGATGAAAAAAAGTGTTGTTGCAAATAGCATAATAAATTTTTGAGTAATAACTCATATTGCACAGTAAGAAAAAGAAAACAATGCAGAGGTATTTCTTGACAAAATAAACTGATTTTGCTAAGTTTTTGACTAACAACTGGTATTGCACAGTAAAAAAACTAGAAGAAAACAATGGAGGAGGTATTTCTCGACAAAAACCTGATATTGCATGGTAAATTATTGACTAAAGATTCGAATTGCACACTATAAAAACTAGAGAAAGCAAATAACAAGAGGGTTCAAAAAATCAGAAATACTTCATTGGAAACTGAGGTGTGTCTGTGTCAAATATATGTGCATAAAATAAAGGCTTCAGAGCAAGACCGCTAACATGCCCATTTTGTTATGTAGAGGCGGATTTTAAAAAATGGGTTGAATGGTGAAAGGGGTTTCAGTAGTTATTTAGACACATAAAGGTTCCATTAACTTTTAACTACTTAACTTTTTACCGTTAATAACTACTACATTGTGTGCATTTATGACAATAAGTGGTGGATTGGGAAAGTTCTCAAACTAAACGAGGAAAACAATGATCTTTTAATTCACTTTTTTCATCCATATGGTCCCAAAACATCCTTTCAATTATCCAAAAATGGCACAGTTTGGGTAGAGGTATCCTATGTGCTTCGTACATTAACTCCATTGGAATTAACTACTGCCACTGGACGCAGTTATAATATTACTGAAACACTTTGTAATGAAATATCTCTAATATTTATTTCACACACTTCATAACCAGAAGAAAAACCCATTTTATTCATCAATTAAATTTCTGGTATTCCAAAATTTCAAATACCACATCAATTTTTGTTCACGGATTTTGATTTGATTCAACAATTACCTATTTTTAATAGAGTTAATGGAACCTTTAAGTGTCTAAATAACGTCATATTTGTAGTGTCATATTTATAGTGATTTGTATATATTTTACAATATTAATTTTATTAAGACAAAAAATACATCTATATTTGTTTTAAGTGGTGAGAAAAATATGTTTTGTGCAATATATAAGTTTTTTGTGTTAAAAAATGAATGTAAATAAATAGGTCTTTCAATGCAACTTCGAAGCTTCATATTTCTTAAACCACCCAGATATCACTCATGAAATTTTTACTACTTGTTCATATACATTAGAAGACCATTCTGTAAAAATTTCATAATTTTCCTATCTGTCCAATTTTAGATATTGAACTTTGATTTTGGCATTTTTTAGCCGAGATGCCAAGTTTGACTATTTTTTATAAAAAAGGGACAGGCTTGAATTGTTTCATTTCACTTCTAAGAAATTGTTTAATAAGGGATATATTGAGGAAAAAATTTTCAAAGGTGAGTTTCAGTTTTTTCCTATAAAATTTTTAGGTCAAAAACTGAATTTTTCACTCAAAAAATAAGATTTTCAAAAATATATAAAAAAATGTTTTAAACCATTATCATAAAAATACTTAATACATTAAATTAGTTCATTCTTTAATATATAAAATGGCTTTGAAATCATTTATATATGTTGGATAGAAAAAAAGTAATAAGGGTTTCCGTAAAGTGTGTTTTTCACCGAAAACTGGTTTCGGCCAGGCAAAAAATGGCCGCCAAAAAAAATTGGAAAGGTTTAAAAAATTTTTAACGCTTGTTTTAGTATCTCTAAAGTAAGGTTAACTAACTGGCAAAGAATGAAAAAAATCAAAAATGTCGAGCAACAATTTTCTCTTTTTCTGGATGATTTCACATGGATTGACCCAAAGAAATTTTAATTTAATCTAATTTTGAAGGATGAAAAATGAAGTCCTTATTACAAAATAACCATTAAGTTGTATTGAAATATAGATTGACTTGGGTATAGAGTTTTATGGATAGTTATACGTTTTCTGTATAGTGCATTTTGTTAATTTAAATTTTCCATAATGAACCTAATAAATTTAACGTGTATATAGTAACTCTCAAGTGTTTATTCTCCATTCTGCCTCCTTAATGTATTAAGACCAATAGAAAAATGGGAAAGTTAAAGTCAAGAAAAAATGTATAATCTGTGTCCCCCTAATTTCGGGGTTGGTTTTTTTTCTACTAGCTGCAGTTACGTAAACGTGACATATTTGCCATGAGCTGTGCACAACAAGGGCATCAACCAAAATACACCATATTTATTCCTACTAACCTCATCACCCCCATCACTACGCACGGACTTTACATTTGATTCATACCCTAAAAGCTCAACAATATCAGGTGGCTCACAGACGAAGCCAGGTGGACACACACATACAAAATCCGAGATAATCCCCTTCCTGTTACTCACAGTTTAACTTTAACCGGGGGAGCAAACGATATAACAGTGGTGGAGAGAGGGGGAGGAGAGGCACACGACGGAAGGGCGGTAACGGCACGCGACCGTCAGATTTGTTCCTCCCTCACGTGACCGGATGCGGACGCTTTGCTTCTCTTTGCCTCTTCCCCCCCCCGTCGGTCATCTTTTTCTCCTCCCCCAGATTGAAGTGTGTCATTGTCCGGATTGCTGATATTAATAAGGGATTCATATTGCGCTAAACGACCGGCGGGACCGTCCGTCAATAAGTTTGGTACTTACGAATTATTCCGTCGACCGTCTTTAATACTTTGATAACGTTTTTGGATAAAGCGGTACGGTCAACGGGATAATACGCAAGAACCATAAGTTTTAAGGGGAGACGAGATTTCTTTGATTGTCCGAAAGGACGAAAAGCAGTGGTCGGCTCCGGATTCCGTAATGGTTGACTTTTTTTTCGCAAAAAAACGAAAAAAAACATCAGAATGTTAAAATATTATAGACCCTTTTCGCAAAAATTCTAATAATTCGTTGTAGATATGAGAACTTGACTATACTACTTGAGTTCTACTACTTGAAGAATATAAATACTGGTTGTGTGAAATATAAAATAAAGATTTTAAAGAGAGTTGTTTTTGCTAGAGGAATTTTCTCTCTAAATTAATTTTTTAAACTTTTTTATTTCCCCGCTAGGGATGCTGTAAGTCATCTGAATGGATTCTCCAGGGTCACTTACCTAGGGGCAAAATCTTACTTTCGTGACCCTAGGACACGTTGGCTCCAAATAAAAGCCGCGAAACGGACTTTTGAAACACCCTGTATGTATTAGTTTTATGAGCAATTTAAAAAGTACTCAAACTTACTCAGAATAAGATACCGAATCAACAAAAGTAATTTTTTTTCTTCCAGTTAAATTCAGATTTATTTCATAAAGAAAATAAATAAAAATTGTTCGAGGGCTTCGTTCTGTTTCATTTTTGTATGGCAATGTTATTAGAGGTTTTATATTTTATTAAAGAGAAATTTATTAATAATAAATTAAAATTATAATCTACACGAGCGAATAATAATTTTCACGAATTCACGATGTTTCATGAATAATACTTTTCACTTCACTAGCATAACCAGATTCTACAATTTTTAAGGAACAGATTGAACATACAGAAAAATTTAACACTGTTAAAGAAAATTATTTACATACAATTTCACAAAATATAAGCACTATGTATGTAGTATTAGTTTTTATGGGGAATTTAAAAGTACTTTTAAACTTATTCAGTATAAGATACCGTCCAGTTTTATACTTTATTAAGGTAAAATTTATTAATATCAATAAATAAAAAACGATGTAAATACAGTTATTTTAAATCGATCCTTTTGGATCTTCCTTGCATTGAAAAATATCCATTTGGATTGCAAGAATTTTTTAAACTTAAATAAATGGTTTAATGGTTTATAAAGATAAAAACGGTTAACTGTCAACATGATTAGTTTCTGAGACATAAATTAGGATATTACTAGGAGCTGTCGATAAAATTAGACAGGAAATGCTAAATGTAAAATAACTTCAACCACTGAATATGAAACAGAAGGAAATAAGGGACTTAAAGCATAATACATTTATTTCAAACTTTTTAAATTCCCATATTAAATGTAAGTTAAAAGAATGGGAGAAATTGTTAGTTAAATTCATACCTATAAGAGACCTTTAAATCCTCTTTTCGATGTCTATTCCATTTGAAATGGTTCATAAAATGCTCAGCTTCTTTACAGTAACTCCTCTATTATAAGTCTGGCTGGTCTAAATACTGGGTCTAAGTTTAAAACACTACAGCTATCTTTCAATCTGAATCATTTCAATTACTTAAAAAGAAAACCGACGGGGATTTTGCATAACAACTTTTAATCATTTCATTGTCGTTAGAAAAGGGTACGAACAATAATTGGAATATTTTCAAGTAAAAAAAACAATGCAATGAATTGTGGTGTGAATATGCAAATTCATCATAATCCACAATGCGCCTACCACCCAATAAAAACACAAGCACCTACCTAATCAGAGCAGAATCTATTTGGAGAGATGTTACTTAGGAGACAATGATAAGAGTCCCAGCAATTCATTTTGGTCAGAAATGTATCAATCACGCAAGCTACCCATTGACAAATAGATGTGTTTAAGACGTACATGTACCGAGAATAGATGTCTATTAGATGACTTTTGGATGAAGAAGGAAATCAACCTTGTAGAAGATAGGAAGAAAGATCTGGTGATGGACTTTTTCTTCTGAATGAGCATGTATAATAAAATAAGGGGGCCATCTGTAAATGATGTCACACTTTTAAAGAGGAAGAGTTTATCAATCTTGGACACTTTGTGACGAAGGAGATAGGTGGATGGTAAAAATTGTGACATCACATTGTGCAAATCAACAAAAAAGCTCACTTACATTTTTTAATGTATTATAGTTTACAAAATGCTGTAAAAATTTTTTTAAACATTTTGTAACAGTATAAGAAATTGCTTCGAAGTTTTAAGGTGGGGATCACCCAGATTAGATAAAAAGGCTCCCAAATTCAAGCCAGTCTTGTGCTAGATATTGGACGTTAGAAGAATGAGGCAAGTGTGACTGTTTGCGACATTGGGGGGTTAAAAGTGTGAGGGAAATTTTGACATTATTTTTGAACAACGCTAAGCATGGTGATGCATAAAAATTGCTGAATATAACAATGTTTCACCACTAAGTAAAAGGTGATATATTGGTTGATACTGATGCCAAACTGAGGCATAAAGGAAAGTAATCACTAGCACCACTGAATAACAGAGTGGAAGTAGTTTTTTAATGGTTAGGTGAGGCGATGTGTAATGTAATGGGATGATCTCTAAGTTAAAATTAAAAATAAGAAAAAAATTACATACTTGCCTATTTTACAAGTAGTACTAATCGAGAACACAATATAAAAAATAACCTTTGTTAAAAAAACAGGAATATTTAAGAACACACATTGCCTAAAATTAAAGTATATCTTTTATGTAGATAGACGAACTTACTTTTTACTAATTATTACTGGCTTAAGCAACAGTATTAGCTTTAGAATTATAAAGTTAAATGCACGAAGGTTTTTCTCAAATCCGTTACTTCTATTTTTAATCAATGCTTGAAGCAAGTCCCACAATTTAAACACAACGAAGCGTTGGCGTTGTTCCCGTCAAATATGCTTCCGTGAGTTATTTCTTACATGGATAAGAATATGGCGTCGCCGTACACTTTTAAGAAATTTATCACATGCCAAGAGAATAAATACTAAGTTGTTCGTTAGTGGTTTTTATAGTGAAAACTGAAAACGATGTGTGATGGGTATCCCTTATTTTTCAAACTTCCTTGTTTTAAAACGCATACGGGAGTTATTTCGTTTGACTATAAAATACTCACCTATGAAATTTTAGGTCATTTGGAGCACATTAATCTGCATGGGCAGGTCCAGGGGGGGCATGCCGAGAAACCCTCGCAAATATCTTAAAAAGCACTTTTCAATGCTAAGATTCAAAAAATATTTAAAAGGAAAACCCCCGAACCCCCATCTAAAATTTTGACACTTGTTTTACTGTGTTTTTCCCTTGAAAATTCTGTCGCTTAGGGAAGAAGTGGTCCTCTTTTGGGTGTCCCCTCCAAAGAGGTTCAAAATAGGTAAAACACTAGTTTAAAGGGGCATATTTCAAAATTTTTTCTAAAGAATGACCTCTAGCCCCTTCGAAAGTTAGGCGTATATTTATAATTTTTTCCCTCAAAAATTCTGTTGTTTACAAGGTCTCAAAATGATCTAAAACTTACCTTTAAGAGGCAAATTTTCAAAATTTTTCAGGGGGTGACCCCCTAGACCCCTATTTTTACTTAGAGGTCAAATTGTAAAACCTTTCTAAATCTAGTAAATTATGTGTAACTTAATTTGAATGCTACTTTGCATAAGCATCCATACATACGTTTAATGGGGGCCCGGTTTATGTAATATTTTCATTTGAACCTAAAACTATCTAGTTATTCTTTCTTCTAGTTGTTGGCAAGTCATAAATAATAACTGTATCCTCCAACCTCTTTGAATTAATATAAAACTGTATGTATAAATGTAAGTTCCTTTGAAGTAAAATAACGTTGAGTCAACCTCCTCCACTAAAAAAAGTGGTTACGTACGGGCCAGGTAAACTGTTTTCAAAAGACCAGGCCTAAATCCAAGGGGGAGGGGGGTATCCCCTCCTTCCGAAATTCTCGTGATTACTTATATATACTTTTTTCCTCTTGAAAATTCCGAAGAGTACAATAAGTGGTCCTATTTAGGTGTTATCCAAAGGGTATCCTAATGTACAAAAATTAGTATAAAATTTTTAATTGAATCCAAATTTTACAAAACTGTCTGGGGGAGAACCCCCAGACTTTGCTTAATTTTTGGTAAACACGCATTATCTCAAATAATATTTTCATACTTTTGCAAAGTTTCGCATTTCATTTATGATGTACTCGGAAAATATCTACGAAAAATGTTTGGGGGCCAAAACAACTCTTAGACAAAAATCCAGTTATGGACCTCCAAAAATGTCCCCCCCCCCCGCTTTATCTGGTTTTTCCCAAAAAATTTGGTAGCCCGGTTTCTGAGGGCTCTAAAAATTTGGAAAGCATAACATACCTGCGGTATGCCCCCCCCGAAAATCTGCACTGAACCCGCCCTAATTTCAAACGATGATTCTTATGGACAAAGGAAGAACAAGAAAGAGATTATAGAGTTTTTTCTGTCAAGTAGTTACTAGTGTATCGGTAAATATTAGCAAAAGAGCATGTTTGAATTAGGCAAAAAGGTTTAATAGTCAATACAATATATTCCAAAATAAATCGTGAATAGATTCCATTTATAAGCCCGGTGGCTCAGTGGTAGTGCTTCGCGCTTCCATACCACAGGTCCGGGGTTCAAATCCCGGGCTGGGCAAGGTCCACTCAGCCTTTCATCCCTTCAGTGGGTCGATAAAATGAGGACCAAGCTTGCTTGGGAACTAAACACTGGGGGTCCCGCGTTAGATTGACCACCTAACCGGGACACATGCTTAACAACTTGCACCCCAGGGCCCCACGGTCACGAAAACGAATATGGGCATCGTAGGCCTTGGCCCTCTAGGGCTGCTGCGCCAATGAGTTTTAGTTAGATTCCATTTATGCAGAAATGTAACAGATATTAGTATCTAATATACCTGTTACAGTGTTACAAGCTTTTTCTCTCGAAATCAAAATAGTAATTCTTATGAAAAATGAGCTCTCGAATCCGAATATATCCCCTCATCACCCTTATTTTCGAGAGATATCCTCACACGTTTTAATCAATTTTCTGCAGTGTTAATGGATAGTGCATTTGTTTTGGAGGGTTAAAAAAGTGGTCATTTCCTACAAATAGTTAATATTTAATGGTTTGACCTTTACTACCCATCCAAAATCTACCTAATCTAAATCGGATAAAATAACGATTTTCCCTTCCCAAAAAGTTGGGGGGGAGCATTGCCCCTATGACCCATCATAAATACGCCCATGGTGAAAAAACCGAAAACCCTATCCTCAACCCTTTCCGATTCGCACTGGTTCCTACCGAAAAGGTAGCAACTCGTGCGTCTTTCAACGGCAATTAGCCGCCGCAAACGACTTCTCACCGGAAAGGCCCGGGGCTCGCGTGCCGGACAGCACCCCCAAGAACAATGGTCATCGTTCCTCCACGCTCTAGCGACAAGGTCATCCATCGAAGACGATCGCTCGTCTGGTTGCGTGGACGATGCGTCTAGTTAAGTCGCTTGTTATCGATGGGATAAACCTTGGATTACTCCGGTGTAATCTTGTCGAGAGGTTTATGTATATCGAAGTTGAGACAAATGAACTGTCAGTTTGGAAAAGGGCGTTAAGACCAAAAACGAATTTTCGAGAAAATCGAAAAAAAGAAATAGAATTTACATTGTATACCATCAAATTTTCACTGGAATTTCAGGGCCCTATTTAGAATGGAGATCAATCATCGAAAAAATACACAAAAAATAGATTGTGCATTTGAAAAATATAAAATTTCATTTGAAAAAATCTTAAAAGAACCACTTCCAGACAATTTTTTCCTCTTAGTTCGCAGCACACAAAGTGATAAATAGAAAGACAAGACGGATAAAATTAAACCTATTACAAGACAAGTCATTAAGGCAGTGTAGCGACTCCATATAAACCAGATGGAATTAATAACTAATTTCATTTACAAGATAAGGTTGGATTAAAAAGATTATAACAATTTTTTCTGAATGAAATTTTCTTTTCCTTTTACAAAATGATCCATGCATTCACGTTTTTATGCGTGCTATTATTGAGTTACAGTACATCTAGGTCTGTGCAAGGCAATTTTACTACCGTTTTTCGGTACCTTCACAATTTCATCATTTTATAAATAGGTACTTTCACAAATTCAGTTTTAGTAAAAACGGTACATCAACAAAATACATTTTTGAAAAAAAGTTCTCTATGAAGCTATGTTCTCTTAATAGTTAAATTTTTAGCCATTCTAGACTAAATTTTCTTTTTTTTTAATGTTTAAAAATTATTTACTTGTTATTTTGACTTAATTTTCACAAATTCTCAGAAAATTTTTCATAAATTAGCACTTAATTTTCACAAAATAGGTACCTCCTAAAAAAACCTAGACCAGGGGTCGGCAACCTTTTGAAACGGAAGAGCCAAAATTTACAAATTACAAAATTTCCCGGTTTCTAAAGAGCCACTAAAATTTTTTTTTCAATGTTATAGCATATATGCTTATTATATTTGATTTTAGATTGGGATGGTAATTTCATAAATTTGTGTGTTGGGGAAGTATACCCTAAATTTTTTTGAGGTACCTCCTTTCGGGTGCTTTTTTACAACAAGTTTTAGATGATTTACATACACATTGGAAATTAATTTTAGTAAACTTAATTGCAAAACTTTGTAAACACTGTAACTCCAAGAAAAATCTGAGGGTTTGGGGGTCCTCCCCTAGAAAAATTTTTGGAAAGTTTCCCTTCAAAATAGCATTTTTGATTATTTTTAAACCTTTTTGGATTGCACAGTAAGAGCACCGCTCATTATTTAAGTGGCAGAATTTTTAAGGAAAAATAGTTATAATAAAAACCAAAATTTCAAGGGGAGTGGGGGGTCCTACTTCAGAAAAATTTAGGAAATTTGCCCCTAAAATGTAAGAACTTCTATATAAGACCAAATAAGGATCACACTCCTCATAAATCACATAATTTTCAAGGAAAAACAGCAATTATCCAAAATTTTGAGGGGAGTTTGAGGGTTCTTCCTCAGAAATTGTTTGGAGTTTTACCCTTAAAAGCTGTGTTTTGACTCATCTTGAGAACTTTGGGTTACACCGCTCTTTGAGAGTCACATTGATTTTATTAGGTTAAAATATATTTTCTGATTTTTTAAGGGTTTTGATAATAGATTAATTTTTTCGAATGGAACTGGAGAGCCGCAACTTTACATCAAAAGAGCCGCATGCGGCTCGCGAGCCGCAGGTTGCCGACCCCTGACCTAGACAGATCCCTGCTATTCTTGTATTTACCTCACCGCAACAGTATCAATGGATGCAAATATTTATAGGATAAAAAAGGTGAAAACACTCCTCAATCATTTGGCTTAGTTTTCAGCACAAAGAATGAGGAAAAAAGACAAATTAACTTTTGCTTCAAATAAAATTTAAAAAACACTAATTGATATGGACATCTATTTCACGTGGAGAAGTTATTTTTCCCCTTTACAACTTATGAGTAGAGCCATTTGTCTGAACACAAAAAGCTATAGCTTGCAGAAAAGTACTTTAGGTTGAAATCTGGATTGAATAAGTTATTTAAAATTATATTTTTTAAATCGGAAAAAAATAATTTTGAGCCGAATATTCCAGAAACTCTCAAGGCGTTTGATGAATGGAAGAATTTAAATTATTAAGAGTTTCAGAGAGTAGAATTTTTAAGACAGAAATTGTAAGGGGATCAAAAGAGAGAAAAGGAGAGAGAAAAAAATTTCTACCGATGGAATTTTGATCAACAGAAATTAATGCGACAGGGATTCCGCTATGGTGCAGAATGCTAAAATATTTGAGACCATTTGCTTGAAAATGAAATGCTAATGAAAAATCGGAACGTCCTCCTGAGGGGTCAAAATGTTCAAAAATAAAAATTTCCAAATCAGCAACGACGCCGATAGTGGTCACTGTTACTTTTTTATATAAATAGAGAGAAAAGTAGTAGTAGTATTTTTTTAATTCGAAATCTGTCTCTATCCAAACACGGATATAGTCTGATTCATGAATATTCCTTTCTTCACTTAATCATAAGAATGGTAATGTGTTACATATTTGAAGTTGATAGTTGAACGATCGTCGAATATGGAGGTTTTGGCTTATTGCACAATGCACATGAGTTTCCAGAGTTATAGGGGAGAGTGTTGTACCTCTTGACAAAAATCACGTTTGGATTTTTCTAAGACAGGTAAAATCACATTTTGACCATTTAAAGAGCCCAACCTACAGTCCTAACCTTTGTGAGTACAGAGATATTTTTACTAGCCAAAATCTTGAAAATTGGATTTTTAATCATTTATAATAACATGGAAAAATTTGTGTCCAAAGGTACAACAACCTGTTGTACCTATGGACAGACCCAGTTGTACCTGTGGACACCCTTAAAAAGGGAAATTTTAGTTGAAAAAAGCTAAGAACTAATATTTTTATTGATGCATTACCTTTTAATAACCTATTTCAAGCCTTTTAAAAATTGAAAATAGATTTTTTAAAGTAATGTAGTTTTAGATCGTAAATGATCATTAAAACGAAGTTGAATGATAAAAGTCTTGATTTTTTACCAAAAACACAAAAATCACATGGTATTTTCATATTAGAATTTAAGATAATAGTTTCATCAATCATGCTGATTGATCTGACAACTTCACTTCCCAAAAAAACAATTCGATCAACACTTAGTTGTGCAAGCATTTGGTGGTAATAACAATAATAATTTGGTGGTAAATCTTCTTCAGTGGAAATTTCAAGTTTTTTTAATCATCATACTTAAATGCGATAGGGTTCTTAGGATTTTACACCATATTTTACATTAAATTCCAAGTAGAATCATAAATTTTAAAAAGTAGTTAAGATCACAAAATATTTGATTTTTCATCTAAAATTCACTTGAAAATAATCGCTGACAAATAGATTACCATTTAGAATTAATTGAACATTTATTAAAATGTATTCAGTTAAATGAAACCTGATTCTAAAACGCCGATTAGCTACACACACCCACAAGAACGTGTCCGTAGGTACAATACTTATGGTGTCCGAAGGTACAACATGAGGTGTTTTTGCATTCAAAGTTCTATAAAAGATAAAAGAATTGAGATCTGACGATTTCCAATATCAAAAATAAAAGTTAAAATCTTGGGGATTCCCCCCATGTATCCCATTTTATCATGTCATAATTAAAGGGGAAGAAAAGAGTTAATGTAGTGATGCACTAAAAAAAACTTTGAGCACCTAAAAACAGTAAATTTATTATATAAAATTTAAATAATATTTTAAAGAGCTGATTTCACGTTAGCAACTAGATAGCATCTGTTTACATTCAAAATCGACCACAAATTCAAATTTACATTTTTTCCCGAATTTTAAAATGAGGTGGCTGAAGGTACAACCGTCCGTAGGTACAACACTCTCCCCTGCTATCCGATGCGATGATCCTTAGTAAGAATGTTAAATTGTTATGCAGAGAAAAAGCTTTCGTTGATTCTTGATACATAACAGTAAAGTGCGTAATTTTTAGGTAATAAGGAAGTTGCATTTGTCAGATTTTCATAAACAAACGTGTTCCGTATGGTTTTTCGTATGGTAAAATGAAATATCTAGTCAATTTTTCAAACAAATGTACAGTGCGCTTTTAAAAAGGGGATTTTTGTTAATTTTTTTGGAAATCAAAAAATTTCTCGATCGGCCTCAAATTTTGGGTAGTTGCTTATTTTTGCAAGAAGAATCGATTAAAAAAATCATGAAACTTCTTCATTGTAAGTCTCAATTCTATTTACACACAATACGTACTTTCTTTTTCTATATACATATAATGAATGTTCTTTTCTTTTTATATGTAGGTTAAAAATATTGAAGCGATGTGTATAAATTTGTTTCTTAATAGGTTACAAGTGATTTTTTGAAGTATTTTTTTGGAGCGGTCCTTTTTGTGCGACTTTTTTTTTTGCGATTTTTCATTTGTGCTGTCTTTTTTTATTGAGGTTTTATATACCGCACAAAAAATCACGGAAAAAAGACCGCGCAAATAAAAAATAGCACAAAAACTGGTTTAAGTGAATTTTTATGAAAATTGAATTCTTAAATTCGAGGGAGTTGACAAAATATTCAGCCTAAAAAAGGGGGCGCACTGTCTATAAGGTTTAGAACCCCTGGACTAGAGGTTTCAAGGACATATTGTGAGGAGAGGAAGAGATCATGCTCCTTAATTAAGTCAAATTTCATATGATTTTCTGATACAGACAAAAACTTCTTTTGACCTCAGAGGTTTTAAAATGAAGTTCAACTATTTATAAACAAATGCATATTTCTTCAGGTGTTTTAATTGGCAAATATTTGAAAGTTTATAAAGTTGGCAAATTTTATTATTATTTTTGGGTACCTTAATCTTTAATCACACACAGGTTATTCAAACTATTTCTCATCAAATGCGAATGAACTTTTTCTAAGTAATATCAGATAAGGACAATTTACGGAAAAGATTTCACATTTTTTCATTGAACATTTCCAGCTAGTTGGGTTTTTAGAAAATGCCACTGTATGTTTATGTGATACAGCTGTTATATTAACACTTAGAAAATGTTAGCCCTATTCGTCGTACATGTTCGTTTTATTAAATTAAAAATCGCACGAACTATAAAAAAAGAATTGAATTAACATGAACTGAATAAAGTAAAATGTTTTCCAAATCACGAACCGAAATTACGATAATTAAGACGAGTATTACGATATTTTCACTAATAGTTTCGTCTTAATTCTCGAGATATGCTATTTAAAAATGACCAAACAAACCATTCTGAATAAACGGAAATCAGAAGAGTAAAAGAAAAGGACTGATTAATTGTAAATTAATTGATTTTCTTTCTTATAACATTTATTTTCTAAATCACATTTTACTCTAAACGTGTGTAAATTTTGAGAAAAGTTTTTAACTTATGGGTTTTAAAACTTCACCCTTCGAAAATATTTCATTCAAAACTGTTTAATTTTAGAATTTCTATATCCTTCATTTTGGCTGATTAGATTATTAAAGCTTGCTTAAAAATCTATAGAAATTAAATGTAAAACATATTTCAAATAAGTAACTAATAATAATGCGAAAAATTATTATAGAGCAGTTTTAATAAATTTGTTTACTTATTATTGAATTTTTTATCCGAACTTTGAACATATATTTTAATAAAAATTTGTTTAGATATATACTTATTCTAGTTAAAAAAAAAAGGTGTAAAGATGGTAACAAACACTAAAAAGTAATATACTTTCTTAAGTTTCACTTATAATGGTTCTAGTTTAATTGTGTAGTAGGGAAAAAACCCGGTTCTTTCTTCAGTCCTAATTTTAAAACAGTTAATTTTTCTAAGGTTCCTTAAAAAGATTTATTCAAGCGCAAAAATTCCTTATTATGATTTATAATAAAAAGTTATTGATGATGTAGTTTAGTTTAACTCAAAAATTTTCCCCTATTTTTTAAAGTAAAGGCAAGATATGTCATTATTTTTTATTAAAAGCATGTCAATAATCTAAAAAAAGATTAGGGGGTTAGAAAAGGTGTGTAAAAGAGTATTTTTCATCAAACATCAAAGTTTTTATATTTTTAACTCCCATTCTATTCTTTTGCCCAAAATTTAAAGTAGACTTCATAAAATTTACAAAATTTGAAGCTGATATTTTAATAGATAAGAAAAATTTTTAATATTGATTTCGCATCTTTACACCAAAAGTTCCATTCTCTTAGTTCCAGGTTTTCTAATGATGTCTTCATATCAAATCTGGAATTTGCGGATACTTCTCCACCGGTTTGTGAAATTTAAATAAAGTTTCAAGATACCCTGCTTAGCACTAATTCATTTAGCTCCAAAGTTCTTCAATAAAACCCAAAAAAATCTTCTACATACAAAAAAAATTCTAGAAAGTTTCCTTCCTCACCTTCAAACAGTCGTCCGTCTCAGGAACGCAGGAAACAACTTCTCTTCGGGCGGGTCTGTCCGACTGAAGTCCAAGAGAAGAAGAGATCAGAGAGGAAAGGTGGACCTCACGTGACCGGAGAGATGATTTTCGATCGTTTGCTTTCGTGCGTCTGGCAGACGATTAAAAGGGTACCTCCACCCCTCTGCCTTCCCAACATGCCTTGCCGCGAAAAACTTTTACGGAGGAAAGAGATTCCGACGAAGGGGAAAAAGTTGCGCTGGGGAAATTTGTTGTAGGTGGGTTGCGTTATTATATATTGATTCATCGCTAGCTGTCAACCTTTAGTATTTTTTACGGACTTTTCGACTGGAAGCAAATTTGGTATATTTTTTAATTAGGTAGTGGGACCGTTCAAATATTACGTAAGCACTTTTTTTTGTCATTCTTAAACCCCCTCCCCCCTTGTCAGCAAAGACAAGCAAACCTCAACCCCCCCTCCATAATTACGTAAGAAACTGCCAGACCCCCTAAAAATTTTTTGATATCCCTTTTAGTAAGCACTGTTTTTTTTCTCTTTAATAATAGGTGACTTAAGGTAAATGTGGGTATAGTGGACACTGTACCAATAGTGGCCACATAGCTGATTAATTTTAAATAGAACGAGTTAGAGGCATCGAACAGCGTCAAAATTCATAGGCATTGTAGATTGTTCAATCAGGTAAGCTGATAAATTACCACCGATACCACAGATCAGCATGGGAAGGATATTTAAATATTTGAAAATAACAACATCGGCCGAGTGACTGAAATTTGATTTTGCTTATTGAATCGCGTTAGGAAACGGGTAAGTCGGAACTGATTTTTTGGTATTTATTACCGCTTGATTCAATTTTAAATTTATATCAAGATAAATAAGAGTGTATAAAATAATACTGAATAAAAGTTATTTGAAAATGTTGACTTTACGAGGATTTATGGGGTGTCCACTTTACCAACACATAATCTTAGATTTTCCAATAGTGGCCACCGCCAATGGCTTCTAATAGAAAAATAAATAATACTTAATTTGAATCAGTTTTTCTTCATAAACTGTTGACTGTGCTTTAAAATGAGTGTTAAATAAATTTGGTTTCATTCTGGCTCCGGGAACCAATGTTTCTAAAACATTGAATTACATGCTAAATTCCTCTCATATCAGCTACAGCGTAGACTTTGGGCCGAAAACTATAATTTTTTTTTAAATAAAGCTAATTTGATTGAATCTAAAATACATTTCGTTGGGAAGGAAGATTTAATTAGAACTAGACGACTATACCAAGAAAAACCCCTCAATTTTATGCATAAACCCCTCATATAGGCAGAAAAAGACAGGTGTCCACTATTGATGCAAGAGGTGTCCACCATAGAAGCAACAGCTTCATCTATGTGGCCACTATAGATGCAATTTGGAGTACTTTTAAAAAATTAATTAAAAATACTTTGCCCAATCTAATTTAAGTTTTTAATGGTAAAATCGAAAGAAGAAGATCCAATTAACCTAAAAATAGGATGATAACCATTTCGAAGCAAATAGATTGGTATTTATTAAGAATTTAAGTCAAAATTTTCCTTAAAGTGTCCACTATACCCACATTTACCTTATACAAGGAGCTGTCCTTTTTTGGGTGTACTAACCCTAAGGGTTCAAAAATGAGTCGAAACACTACTTATCGGGGTTAAAATTTCAAAATGTTTGGGGTCCATCCCCAGAAAAAGCATCACTCATATCCCCTCTCCCCCTTTTCAGGAAAAATAAGCAAAGAGCATACCCCCTCCCCCTTCGGTGCTTACGTAATATTTGAACGAATAATTTGCATATTCCCAAAAAAATAAAGTTGTGTAGTGTCTATGTGTGTGTGTCTAATATTTAAACGGCCACAGTGGACATTCGAAGAATATCTTTTTAATGTGTACCGTAAAACTGTGTGTTTCAAATTTCCGTTTCACGGGTTTTATTTGAAACCAATATGTGCCTCCTAGAATTAATCTATCCATCCCTAGGTATCTAGATAGTATGGTCCATCCCTAGGTAAGCAGTGACCCTGGAGAATTCATTGAGGCCACTTACACTTACAAGGAAGACAGGGGCGTAACCAGAGGGGTGGATTTGGGGATAGGAAATGGACTCAGGAAATTTCCTTTTTGACCATAGAAAACCACTAAAAATACCCCATATCCCCTCCCGAAATATCAACATCCCCCTCCGAAATTTTTTTCTGGCTACGCCACTGAAGGAAGATATCTCTTGAGGAGACGTAAGTAGTGAAAAAATTAAAAATTTATGGATCGAACAAAATCTTCACTAAGAAAATTGTTGGCATCAAAAACGCTCCGAAAAAATTCACTTAAATGAAAATATCTTCAATGTTTGAGAAGATCTTAGAAAGTGAAAAGGGCACTTTTTCAGGCCTCAAAAAAGTAAAAGTTAACAAATTTGAGGGTTAATATACGTAGTTCTTTCGGGGGGGTTTTCAGCTAAATGAAGACATTTGAATAAAAAAATTGAAGAAGCTAAAATTGATTAAAAGAGGAAAACAAGAGAAAGCAAGAATTTAAAATAGTAGAAAGAATACGGGAAATGCCAAAGTTGTATGGGCAGGTGTGGGGAAATACTTAAGAAGCTGGAGTACCGGAAGTGTGCCCTGTTGTCATCTTTTGTGTCAATATGAGAAAAGGGGGAATATTGTCGGGGTTTCAAAAGAAACGTACCTTTGAACCTTACGCTCTTCTTCGCCCACATCAGGATTTTCTTTCTTTAAAAAAATCCATCAACTAAAAAAGGAAGAATGAGCGTTTAAATTTAAACACTCCAGCGAATACCATGGGGGGAAAATAGTACATGAGGTAGTACATGGGATTCTGTAGCATAGTGTCACAATTTCAAAAACTGTGTTGATAATAGAATTTATCTCCTAAAATATTGTCTCATGATAGAAACCATCACAAAATCTTAAATGTACTCGACACTTAGTTATCTTTATCCTAAAGTCTTCAAGAACATTTTTTTAATTGCCAACTTCATAATGACTTAATGTAGTTCATATTTTGTGCCTGCTATGATAAATAATATATTACCGTAAACGAAAAAAAATTTGTTAAAACATTAATTTCTCAAACCCTTCGTTCGAATAATTAGTGCCTCGTTTTGTGAAATCATCACCCAATAATACCTTCGCGTCCCTATTTCGAAATATCGAAGTTAGCGAAACTTTTTCTGGGGGATGCGAGTTTTTCAACACTAATGGCGGTAACGCATTTCGAAAGATAAGAACGAAAAAGTTGGAACGAGTTTATAGAATTTTTTATGTTTCCATTTTTGACGGTTGCGGGTAATTTTTAATGGAGCCTGAATTAGTTGATGGAGGAAATGCCCGCCATTTTAGGTCATCAGTTTTTTATTCACTCAAATATTATCTGGTCTTCAAATCTGCTCTTGTCTGCTCCGAAATTAGTCTTTTAAGAACTCGTATGTTAATAGAAGTTTAAATACACACGAAGAAGCAATTTGTAATCAATTATCATTAGAGATAATTTCAAGGGTGTTTAATGTTTATCATCACTCAATGTAATACTAAATATTCAATAATTAAAATATGTATTAAGGAGGGTTAGTAGTTATTCAAGCAGTAATTAGTGATACAGTAATTTAAGGCAGTAATTAAAGGCATATAAATTAAGTACTTAATTTTGATAACAAACCTATAAATTAAAGAAATGTTATTTTGAGTTGAAAATACACATTAAAATGGCGTTAAAAATTTAAAATTGGTGACTTACATAACTTTATAATATCCTTTTAGGAAACAAAATAGGGTTCATCCACAAATTTAAGTTGAATCTATTTTTATGCGGTGATATAGGAATAACTTTAAAAATTAAATTGTGACGACCCCATAAAACTTTAAACATGTATACCTCAATGAGTTTTGAAGATATTGATATGGATTTTTTTGTGTTTTACTATTCAGAAAATAATAAAGAAAATTTTGATTTTTGGAATATTTAAACCGTGTGGGTCATATAAAAATTTAATTTATGCATTTCTTTAGGTATACTCCCCAAGGAATTGAAACTATACTTTTTCACCTGGAAAATATTTTAGAAAATAGTATATAATTATACTCTATTTGAAACGCCCTGTATAACGTGTAAAAATGTTTCATAAGTGAATCATACTGCAAATTCTTAAGGTCAATAAAAATAAAGGCATCTTTTCCATTAAATTTTCAGAATATTTTCAATTTACATAATAATTGACACATCATCAGGCTGTAGCTTGTGCAGGCCTGGATTAGAATCACATTACATCACAGTTAGAATTACCTGGGTTAGAATCACATTCTAGGTAGAGTTTCGAGTTTAGAAACAACCTTGATAAGGCACACTAATCCAAGAGATGCACTACACAAGATGTTTAATCGTGTAACTTAAAATAACATGAGAAAAACTGATCAAGTCTTGCCTCTATACAGGCTTCAAACCATGTGTGAACACTTGTTGCATACTAATGATGCGATAACAATGACAACTCGAAGAGAAAGTCATCTAACGACCGGACTGCTAATTTCTGCACAATCAAAAACAACGATGATGTTTATCTTGTCAGAATATCATTTCGCCCATATTGTGAGAATCAAGACCCGCTAGAAAGGGACACGGACGTACGCAACGAGGGGAAGGAGGCGGCTGCCCCCCCCTAGAAAAACTGAAATCCATGTTTTTGTTAATCAGAGTAAAAAATTTCTGACCCGGCTTGCAAGGTCTTTGAAGGAAATAGAATATATCCCATGCTTTCAAATAGGAAATATATCCCATTCTTTCAAATTCTATGAAACGTCAATTTCTTTTTTAGTCCAATAACTTGGTAGTTTTTTCAGGAAAAAAATACAGTAGTTTTTTTTCTCACCGGTTTTATATGTTTTCGGGGGTGCTGAATCCGAATCTTAACTTTGCATACAAAATTTCGAAGTGCATTTTGGTAAAATTCGAAAAAACCCTAAAATTTTAACTTATTTTTTATTTTTTGTTTGTAGAACGGAAAGTATGGGTTTCTCATGAAAATGTCAAATACAAAAATTGAAGATAAAACAACCTACAATATTGTCAATTACAATTTTTTTTTCAGACTAATAGTTTGGCAGCTAGAGCGTGCTGAAAATGGTATAATTCGTCCTGGTGCCGAAAGATCCAGAAAATCAAACTTGCATCTAAAAAAAGTATTTTTTAAATATAACACAATAATAATAATATTGTTTCTAATAATAATATTGTTCTTTAATATTGTTTCACATGAAATAAACACTTTTTATACTCTATTTAGTATTTAAATACTTTTTCCTTAGTAATTTTCCTTAAGAACGAGGTTTGAATAGAAGACAATAGTATAATGATAAGTAAGTTGCTTGTTGAAGAAAATATACAGAAGTTTTTTTCTAAACTGTTTTATATGTTTTATAGGGTGCTGAATTCGAATATGAGTTTCCCATACAAAATTTCAAATCACTTTTTGGTGAAAATTCGAAAAAATGCTAAAATTGTGCCCTATTTTCAGCGCACTATAGCTGCCAAACTATTAGTCTGACAAAAAAGTTGTAATTGACAATTTTGTAGCTTGTTTTATCTTCTTTATTTTTTGTACTTGGCATTTTCATGACAAACGCATACTTTCCGTTCTACAAACAAAAAAATAAAAAATGAGTTGAAATTTTAGGGTTTTTTCGAATTTTACAAAAATGCACTTCGAAATTTTGTATGCAAAGTTAAGATTCGGGTTCAGCACCCCCGAAAACATATAAAACCATCGGGAAAAAAACTACTGTATTTTTATCCTGAAACACCCCTTTTTTGACACCAAGTTTGACTATTTGACCAAGGGACTATTTGAAACTTTCCTCACTTTTTTTATATTTATGTAAACAGGGTGTTTCTGATAAAAATTTCAGAACTTTTAGGAGGGGCACACCTAGACAGCCGTATGCAAGGGGGATCAGAGTCAGAAGTTCAAACCCCTTCCGAAATTTTGACATCAATTTTTATAATGTGTTTCTCCTTTAAAGAGGTAGGGTGGGTTGGGGTAAAGTGGGTCTCGGGGTAAAATGGGTCAGTTTTAATTAACTCGATATAAATTAAATTTAAATTGAATTATTTTCGTTTTTTTTTTTTCATTATAATCTTTTACCTGTTGGCAACATTTTCCGACTGTCAAAAATTTATATCTATATATATTGTAATAAATTACAGCAGACTTTTGTAATACTTTTCCATAAAAGAAATTCCGAGAGACATTCCAAGCCAATCAGCTTAGAAAAATATAAAATATTTTATCTTTTATAACAATATTTTGTACTTGGGGTAAAATGGGTCATTAGGAGGTCTTCTGTATTAAGTACACTGCAAACAAGTTTATTTTTTTCTCCAAATGAAGTATTTTAATTGCTACATTTGAACAATGTTCATTATATAAATTGATGAAAACTTCCACGACCTGAAGATACATTTATTTGATTTTCCGGGATAGATGGCCGTGTTTAAATGGAATTTCCAAACTTTTCGCTCTCAGCTTCGGAGAGCATCCTCAGTGGCAAAAAATCAACTGATAAAAATTGAAAATAAAAACAAATACCAAACAATTACAGCGTGAATGCTAACGTGGAATGAAAATGAGATCAGATACTAATACTATTGTTGTCCTGGCTTTATCCCGCATTTCTTAATTCCTTAACTAATTTTCCATTCCGAGCGTCTGGCACCCGGCACTTAAGAAATGCGGGATAAAGCCAGCACAACAATAGTATTAGTATCTGATCTCATTTTCATTCCACGTTAGCATTCACGCTGTAATTGTTTGGTATTTGTTTTTATTTTCAATTTTTATCAGTTGATTTTTTTGCCACTGAGGATGCTCTCCGAAGCTGAGAGCGAAACGTTTGGAAATTCCATTCAAACACGGCCATCTATCCCGGAAAATCAAATAAATGAATGTTCATTATCTTCGAAAGTTTAAAATTTCATTAAAGTACAACTTAAAACAAATTTCTTCAGATAAAAACGGCTTAGCGCTTAGCGGATTGCCTTTTTTCTTATTTTCATGTATATTTAGTAATAAATATATTTTTGACATATTTTGCAATGAGACCCATTTTACCCCACGTTGGGGTAAAATAGGTCATTACTTTTGATGCTAAGTTTAACCAACTTAAAATTAAAACATATTTGATAAAATTAGATGACAATTTTCTAATGGATTGTAATGTCAAGATCCAATTAAAAGAAATCATTTAAAAGTAATAGTTTTGATGATATAAAAAACTTAGAGTGTGAAAGTACCTAAAAAATGACCCATTTTACCCCAACCCACCCTTTGCAATTTGCATAGAGTAATAGAGTAATTATCTTCGGTTGTTAAACAAAGGGTTTCAAAATTAGTTAAAAAACTACTTTTGAGAGTTAAATTTCGGAATTTTTTCATGCAGAAAACTCTCAAAACCATCTCGAAAAATATGACGTCTTTTTTATACAGGGTCTTTTCTTTGTAAATTTTGTTGCTTAAAACATGCTGTTCCCTTTGAGTGTTTAACCAAAGAGGTTTCAAAATAATATAAAGCAGATATTCTTAAACTTTCGATCGCCACGGCCCCCCTTTTTGTAATAGACAAACATCGCGGCTCCCAAGATTTTGAAGTGTTGGAATTATGTTCCACATTACGTTTAAGTTTTACAATTGCTCCAAACAATTATTGGGGGGTCTGGGGGTTTCCCCAGAAAATTTTAAAACATTTGCCTCTAAAAGTAGTGTTGAAGCTCTTTTTGAGACATTTTTGGTTACAACCAAAGAGAAGTTTTCCAGTTCTTCAAATCGAATTTCTCTAATTTTTATGCTCTCCCCCCCCCTAAATTTGATCCAGCGTACGCCCTTGGAGAGGGATATGGCATCAATCAGTACTATGTTAATGCTTACTCTCCTCGAATGCTGTTTCAACACATTTATTCCCAGTTAACGGATTACATCTTGTTTTTTTTTATTTTGTCATGAATAAAATAATTGATTAAAGCTTCATCTTCACTTGTTACTTGTTTCAAACACAGAAGAGCATGCTAAGTTAAATTTGAACTTGTGGTGAATCCAAGAACTTCATAAAAGTAACTCAGAACTCAGGTGACGTCGAACGTCGAAATGAGATAAACCCTATAAAGTATAAGGGGACAAAAAAAATTCTGGGGTAGGACCCCCAGTCTCCCTAACTTTTGACTTCTATTTACAATATTTTCCCTTCAATAAAATTCTTACAATAAAATTTTGTGGTTCACAAGGAGCTGTTCTCTTTTGGTAAAACAAAAAATGTCTAAAAAAGAACTAAAACACTACTTTTTGAGGCAAATTTTCAAAATTTTTCAGGGGATACCCCCCATTATTACTTGATGTAATTGTTAAATTTTATCATAATGTGGTACATTAGGGGGTACCTCAGGAATAACGTTAAGTCAACCCCCCTGACTGCTCTGGGTGTATCTTGGAGAGGCTGCGATGTCTGGCTGTTATACAAAGGGGGACTGGCTGGCGATCGAAAGTTTAAGAACCGCTGGTCTAGAGGCTCGATAAGGTTCTAAAATGTTTAGAGTTCCACAAGTTTTTGAATTTTAAAACCTAACGAATTATTATTTTTTTTCCTTTAAAAGCATCCTTAAAATCTTTGTTCTTGCCATTTTTTAAGACTGAAATTTGAAAAATAATTTTATTTAAAAATCGGGAGAAATTGTTTAAGAAACACTGAAAGGAACAGTGACTCCCTGGGCTATTTGATTTTTGAGATTTCTGAAATTTTGAGATTGCAAGGGTTATTGTTCCTTTCAAAATCCGAGAATTTCACCCCCTCTCTCCATCAACAGGTTAAGTGAAGACCACATACTACTACAAAACAGATTCCTAAAATAATACATCACTCGCGATCCCCTGCTATTAATCGATCTCGTCAAATCTCGATCCACGGATTGCATCCGATGGAGAAAGGAAGAAATCCGAGCTGGGTTGAGCTGTTTGCTAGCTAATTAAATAGGGCTGGGTGTGGCAGCGGCGGTCGATGCGCGTTAATAATGCAGGTTGAGATTAAATCAGATTCAAATGAGGCGGCCTTGAGGCCAAGACGAAGGAATCGATCCTATAGGCCGGACCTATCTACACCTTTTAGAGGACAATTCATTTGTCTGGAACCATCTAAACTGTTACATTTATTTGGGACTGCCCGCTTCCGAAGTACACGGCAGTCGGTAACGTAACGTGGAAGGGACACAATTCCACAATGCTTGGTTGTATACAAGGGCGTCGATCCCGAGGGCAATAATTCGTAAAATTGTTTAAAAAAAACTTTGGAAAATTTGGATTTAAAAATGTCAAATCATATAACACTGAAAATGAGCTTAACCCTGTCTTTTTCAAAAAATTTCCTGCGGAGGACCCCCAGACTATCTTTTTAATTAAAAGTTACAAACAGTTCACAAAAACTTGGGACAAAAGTTCGAAAACCAATTTAAAATCATTGAACAGGGGTTCAAAATGAAAAAAAAATATTATTTCTGGGATAGTTAATCAAGGTTTTGCAGAATCCCGCTGGGGAGGAATCCCGAATCCTTGGGTCGCCCCCCCTCCAAATTTTCGATGTTTTGTGGGGAGGTAGACAAATTATGTTGATCTGAAACTATCTTCTTTCTTCAGATCAGAAGATGAGCTTCTTTCAGAAAAGACAACAACAGTGCTTTCTTGAACGTAAAAAACATACCTCAAAAAATATAAACTTTGTATAGTGAAAAATTGCTTAAAACTTAGGCATTTTATTCCTTTAGGGTTTTTTCTTTAAATCATTTGATTTTGTGTATTCTTTCTGAAACAAAAGATACATTTTTCTTTGTTATATTTTATAATCAGGCCCGTATTTAGGCATGTGCAATATGTGGTATTGAAAAGTGGCAGAATGTTTATAAAAGACAAACATTAAGCACCAACTACTTTAGAAAATAAGGCATGTGTTGGCCCAATACCAGTGGTTCCCAAAGTGGGTTCCACGAAAAAATTTAGGGGTTCCGCGGGACAATTTTATTTTATTAAAAAAATAAGAATGGTGTTTTAATATATATTCATATTTTCCCAGGAAAGTTTAAAACCGACCACCAAAATAAATTTTAAATTTTTATATAAGGTGACTGAAAACACAAGCATCGGTGGCATTCGATGAATATCCAAATTTAGCAAAACAGGCTGTTTGAATTACATTCCAGTTTGAAACAACTCATTTGTGGGAAGCTGGGTTTTCAAAATATGCTGCAAAACCAACGATCGTAACAAACTTGATGCTGCACCAGATATGAGAGTTCAATTATCAAATGTAACGCCCATGGGCGTCATTTAAGGAGGGTAGGGGGAACCCCCAAGGTTTCCAGCACTAGGTGGAAAATAGCTGCAAGTCCTTTGAAAATTTTGAACTTCCACAAGGAGCTGGTGGGAGCTTATTGGATGTAACCCAAAAAGTCTGAAAAGGAGTTAAAACACTACCTTTTGTTAGATACTATATTAATTCATCTTTGTAATCGCTCGTAAGGCGATAAAGCTCCTAATCAGAGCCCTGCACGAGCTTGCTATAGCGCGTCTAACTCGCGATTTAAAAAATTAGCCCGTAAGTAACATTTTGTTTGTACGAGCGCGGCGGGCTGGGGAAAAAGCGGCCGGCCTGGAAAAACTCGGCGAGCTGAAAAAAGCTCGCCGGGTTTTTAAAAGCGCGGCGACTTTTCCCCGAATCGTCTCCGGCTGTTAAACGGCTTCCGAGCAGTTAGATTAGATGCGCGCTTTGCGGGTTTTCAGTAAATAGAAATACTCATATGGTTTTGTTCATAAAAATGCATTTATCTTCAAGAAGTACTGGAAACAGGATTTAAATTTAATTTAAAGGAAGCAGTTTACTTCGAAACCGTTATTAATTAACCGTTATTCAAAGTTTTATCCTAGTAACTTCTCAATCTGATGACTTAAACAAGAAGAAAAAATCTTGAAATGTTAACTAATCTATACATCAGTGATAATTTTTATCAAAATGTTATAGTAAGATAAAATATTTTCTCATTTCATTAAGACGTAATGCATCATGACTTGATATACTGCGATTCCTACTTAAGGGAAGCGCGCAAGCTTCAGACCGGCGAGTTACGTGGAGAGCGGCGCGCTTGGAAAAAACCGGCGGGCTTTTAAAAGCACGGCGAGTTTTTTCCGGATCGCCGAATCTAATCGAGCTCGTGGTGCCTCGGCGCTCTGGTTTTTCAGAGACGAGCTAGACGCGCTAAATCGAGCTCGTGCAGGGCTCTGCTCCTAATACTCTCTCCTCTCATCAGTATACGTAATGTAGTCTCTTTGTAAACGTCTCGTGCTTTTGTATCGTCCATATCTTCATGTTCATTAAATGTCTAATTCTTATAGCTTAAACGCAGTTATTATTAATGCTCGTTCACACAAAAGAGATTTCCTGGATCTTCTATAAGAGGTAAGTCCTCTTGATTTCTATTTCTTTAAACTATCAACAACAGATGCATAACTTAATAATAGTCATTATTCATTATGCTCAACACCTTTGAGGGTCAAATTTCAAAAAAATTTCTGGGAGAGAACCCCCATCCCCCTCTAAAATTTGAATGTCTTTTATTAAGTGTTTTTCCCCTTGAAAATTCTGCAGAAGAATTGCAGAAGCTTGCAAGAAGCTTTTCTTTTTTAGTGCTCCCCAAAGAGTTTGAAAAAGAGATAAAACTCTAGTTTAGAGAGGAAATATCAAAAAAATTTCCGGGGTTGACCCCCAGTCCCCCTCTAAAATTTTCCCTTTAGAATTATGCCACTTACAAGAAGCTTTTCCCCTTAGAAGCTTCCCAAAGAGTTTGAAAAAGAGATAAAAAACTAGTTTAAAGGGTAAATTTCAAAAAAATTTCTGGAGGAGAACCCTTTGAAACTTACAAATTTATTTACAACTTTTTTTCCAAGAAAATTCTGTGGTTTACAAGAAACTGTTCTCCTTGAATGTAGCCCAAAGGGTCCAAAAATGAGTTAAAACACTACTTTTAGAGCTAATTTTCAAAAACTTCCTGGAGGTGAACCCCAGATTCACCTTTTTTCTTGGAGTTCATGTTGTTAAATTTTGACATAATAATTAATAAATACTTTTAAGTGCTCATATATAACTATGCTCGTTAGGGGATACCTTAAACATGAAGTTGAGGCAACCCCCCCAAAAAAATGAGTAGTTACGGTGGGGCTCAGACGAAATCCTTGCCCCCAACCAATAACTGAAATAACGCCCCTGATAACGCCAAATTTTAAGAAATCATGGAATCAAAGAATCAGGTGGATTCGTCAAATTAAAGTTTTTTTTTCATTTATTTTAGTTTATGTTTTATATTTTATTTAGTATTTCTATGATAATTTTTTTGTTTTGTTTAATGCAATAAAATCTGAAATGCATATTAAATTTTGAAAAGTCATTGATTAAAAATATTCAGGGTTCCGCGACCAGTGGCAACAAATTTGGGGGGTTCCACGACCAAAATAGTTTGGGAACCACTGCTATAGACAGAGTCTAGGACACCAGGAATATGGTATGTATTGAAAAAAAAATTCTGGTATTTCTCTGCACAGCCATATTATATCCCTTTCAGGGAGGACTTAATCAAAGAAGGACCTTCAAACCCTCCTTAAAATCTTGAGCCCTGATGTGCATTGGTTTTACTTGAAAACTCTAAGATTTATAGACAGTATACTTAGTGTTTTTCAAGTAACCTAAAGGGTCTTAAAATACATTAATTATATCGATATTTTTCTTTAAAAAAAAGGAGAAAAAAAGAACCTACAGAGACTCACAGCTTTACTTGGGATTCACATAGTTCACAAAATTTTGAAATTAGGTGCAAAAAATTAAATTACTCTATGTAAAAGGGATTTAAAACTTAAAAACTTAATGAACATAAGAGTACTTGTAAAGAGGTTCTTAAGAATAACCTGAGGTTGAAACACTTAACCCCCTCCCAAAACAAAAGTGTGGTTACGGCTCTGAAAGGAAACACAAAAAATTCCTTATAACTATTCACTGCATACATTAATAACGTATTTTTAAAGCCATAATCTGATAAAAACTTCGTTATTTCCTCGCCACGCGCATGCTCGTGCAATGCATAGTTTTATCTTAATCCTAATAACTTTGTTTCCATTTTCCATGTACTTATTTTACTGGGTATGACATTATAGGGTGGGTTGGGGTAAAATGGGTCAATTTTTAGGTACTTTCACATTCTAAGTTTTATTTCATCAAAACTATTACTTTTTAAGGATTTCTTTCAATTGGATCTTAACATTACAATCCTTCAGAACATTTTCATCTAATTTTATCTAATATATTTAATTATAAGTTGGTTAAACTTAGCATCAAAAGTAATGACCTATTTTACCCCAATATGGGGTAAAATGGGTCTCGTTGCAAAAATATGTCAAAAATATATTTGTTACTAAATATACATGAAAAGAAGAAAAAAGGCAATCGGCTAAGCCTTTTTTATCCGAAAATTTTTTTTAAATTCGTACTTTAATGAAATTGTAAACGTCAGAAGTTAATGAACATTGTTCAAATGTAGCAATTAAAATACTGCATTTGGAGAAAAAATAAATTTGTTTGACAGTTCAATGTATATTTGAAGGAAATAAGTTAAAAACATTGTTTTTACTTAATACAGAAGGCCTCCTAACTATGACTATGACCCATTTTACCCCAAGTACAAAATATCGTTATAAAAGATAAAATATTTATATTTTTCTAAGCTGATTGGCTTGAAATGTCTCTCAGACTTTCTTTTATGAAAAACTATCACAAAAGTCTGCTGTAATTTATTACAATATATAGTTATTTCGAAGTTGGTAAACCCTGTTTTTTCAATGACATCATTTACGGTTCAAATTTTTTCAGTCCTCAAATTCATAAATCTTAATTTTTGACAGTCGAAAAAGGTTGCCAACAGATTAAAGAATATAATTTTAAAAATTAGTGAAAAAAATTCAATGTAAATTTGATTTATATCGAGTTAATTAAAACCGACCCATTTTACCCCATGACCCACTTTACCCCAACCCACACTACCTTTTTCATTTTCACAAAAACTATTGATCGTAGAGGTATAGTTCTCTGGACATTTTTTATGTAATCAACGTAAGAAATCTGAATGTGTGAATTTTTGGTACACATGTTGAAACTATGTATATGATATGAAATAAATTCCAAGACTTTTCTTAAAATCTAAAACTCATCCTATAATCATGACAAAATCTCACAGTTGACAAAGTAAAATCTGATTTGGATTTCAGACTGAACACCATTGGTCAAAGGTAAATTGTGGCAACTTTAATGCAACTTTGAAGAAAAAAACACAATTTCTTCAACTTATGAAAAATTGCAAGATTGCAAGTATAGAGAAAAAAATTTTAGTTCTATTTTTATTCTAAAAATCAATCTTAAATTTGTTTTTCGGCTTTTCGTTTCAGTCTTGTAGAAAACACGCGTGATTTCCCCCAAAACAAGGGAAAATATTTTTACAAAAACTTTAAAGAATGGAAGGTGGCTTCCGATGGGCACCTAAACTTTTGAATTCAGGAGGGGGTCAAAAATTTTTTTGAAAGCCTGCCATTCAGGTCCTCTTAAGTTTCTTTTTTTAAGGGCGAAGGTAGGTTCATAATCCTTTACCCTATCTAATCTAAGGGGCCCCTCACTTGTTACTAAACTAAATACAAACATTTGTGTAAAATACTCAAGCTAAAAAGGAATCTAAGGGGTCTAAGGGTCCGTCTAAAACAGTCTAAGGGTCCTCCCCGGAAAAATTTGTCTTGTCTGGCACAATGTCCTGATATGAACCATACGCCATAAAAACCAATCAACCATTTTAGGTTACATTCAAAGGATCTCGATCCGCAAAATTTCAAAAAATTAGTAGTACATAAAAAGTGGTTAAAATTATTAGAGACTATTTACAGTGTGCTTTTGCTATTTACAGTGCAGCTTAAAATCAATACAAGGATTAATAAAATTCGAAATTTAAAATAAAAAACAGGTTTATAAAAACCGATTTTAATATGGTCAAAATAAGATTTTACGTAATTTTTTCTATGCAGCCCAGCCCCCCTTTGCCCATTGGGGTTCCCCCTCTTAATCCTTATGGATCAAATTATAAACCGTTTTTAAATGCTGTTTTGAAATTTTCAAACCTTTTTAAGAATTTAACTAGAAAAAAATCTGAAAAAAATTATACTTCTAAGAAAAAATCTGTTTTGTCTAGTAGTCAAAATTTCCAGAGAGAATTGGAGGGTTCAGCCTCCCCCTCCCCGAATATATGAACCCGAACCCCTAGATATGGTTCTAAAAACACCTCGGTGCGTGCAGATTGTCAGTGCCAGATGTTTGATAGTGCTCTTGATATTAGTTATACATCTTTTACTTGAAGACGCGACATACAATCATTCTCGGTTATTCTGTTTTATATTTAGTATGCTTATCACAAAGCCACTTTAATTTTTAGTCAGTGTTTTCATTTCGATTAGATCTAAACTGCAACCGTAAACCCAGAATTTTTTTGGCAGTTTTTATTTTTATTTACATTTCCCCGCTTTTCTGAATGCCGAAATTGTGCTTGATGTAATGAACTTTAGCAATTTACTTTGAAATTTCATAGCTTTAAATCTCTTTTTCATTAAATGGGTGTTGCACGTGATTCGGAATCTAGCAGTATGTCAGTCGATTCTAATAACATAACAGAAGATGAAGCAGCGTTGTATGACCGGCAAATACGGCTATGGGGTTTAGAATGTCAAAAACGGTAAGATTTTAAGGAGTTTTTGGTTGTATTCGTTTTTTATGATTTCTTGTGCTTGTTTTTAATTGGTTTTTAACTTGTTCATGCAGTTTTGCATTATTTTTCTCTTTGGTTTACCCATGGAACTAGGAATATAGGGAACTGCCATGGTCTATCTATCCAATGGATTTCCCAGTTGCCAAATATAAGTGACATAGAGCTACGTGTGCATATTTGGTTGATCAGAGGAGAGAAGTCGATGGGTAGAGACATATGCTTGATCACTAAAAGCCGCTTTGTCTTAGTTTTTTTCATGGTGCTTGGTTGATAAGTTAAATGCGGAGCGGAGGAGGAAACAGCTCAGTGGAGCAAACGAACTCTCGCGCGTTCCTAAGTTAGTTAAATGTTTCAGCATATTTTCTACCTAGCGATTTCACTTTTTCTGCTGTTTTATTTCAAGAAGACGAAGCCGCGATTCTACCAATCCAACCAACCAACCGCGCACGAGGCGCCCCCTAGGTCACTTACCATTGGCGCCTGTCAAAGTTATTACGGCAGTTCCCTATCTTCCTTGTTCCATGGGTTTACCGCATCATCACTAACTATTCTGTTGACATTGATTTCAAATTTTGCTTTCAGTAGATGAAAAAAGTTTGGATTTACTTTGTGCTCTATTACCCCCCCCATTGACCAAGTTTTCCTATAAATCTCTAAACATAGTCACATCAAATTTAAAAAAAATACCGGCTAATATTCCGTATTCGAGGTTTTCGCCAAACTTGGCTAGATCGGATCTCAAGCATGGCGGAAATCGCGCCAAGCTCCAAATCGATCAAACCAAAGACAAAAATATCTGCCATTTTAAAAATGGCGGATCTGGGCTTTTCTTGGCTACGATAGTCACCGGTTTAATAATAACAGTTAATGAATAGTTAACATCTAATTAAATATATTAATCCATGAATTTAAAATTATTTAGCAATATTTATACTTTTTGGTGTCCAAAAGAGAAAGGCGATATTTAGCGGGGACTCTAACGGAATTGAACCATATAAAATTTAAAATAAAATTTGATGCAAAACAAATCACAAAAGAAAATGACTAAAAAACAAAGAAAAATGTTTTTATTAAATAGTCTTGAGTTTAAAAGTTCCATATTCAAAATTGTTGAAGAGAAGTAAGCACTTTCAACTGTTTCTAATTTAATTATTTTATTACTTTTTATCCTTATTTAATGCTTGATATTTACTATTACAAAATTTGACTTTTGTCAAAAATTTTAAATTTAGAGTATCTTATAGTAGAAAATAAGTTTAATTTAAAATGTCTACATATTTAAAAAAACTTACCACTTACTTTAACGATTATATAAACGATCACTTCATGAATTTAAAATAATTGCAAAGTGCGGAGTGGTGCGGAGGCCATTATGATGTTGCCGATTAACCAAAACGTAATTAATAACAAATTAAAAAACTTTATTTTAAAAAATTAATATCTTTTTGTTAATTACACTGGTCAACACTCATTTTGATGGCGGGAATATTAAAGCTGTTTTTGTATATATTTGACCTCCTGATTCCGAATATGACATCCGTTTTTGCTCATCAGCTCTAGTTTTTAAGATATTCGAAAATTAAGTTTTTTCACTTTTGACCTACCTTATATACAATATGGTGCTATAAAAATGACTTAAAAATAAAAAACCCAACCACACAGGGTTGGGTTTCTTCTGGAAGAAACTAGTTTCTTCCAGGACAGTGGAAGAAACTGGAAAAAACCGGAAGAAACTGGAAAAAACCGGAAGAAATGGAAGAAACTGGAAGGAACTAACAAAAAGCTTTACAGAAACACCCTATTTTTAAATCTGTTAAATGAATAAATCAAACCATAATTTTAAAAACTCTTAATTTTTTTAATTATAATTAGTTAAATTTATTTATAGTAATTAAATTTTTAAAAAATTTATATTTGACTTTTAATTCCGGTTAGTTAAATTAAATTTTAAATCTGTTGTGTTAACTGAATAAATTAAACCACAGTTTAAAAAACTCATAAATGTAATTTAATTACAATTAATTAAATTTAATTAGAGTAATTAATTTTCTAAAAATAAGATATTTAACTTTTAATTCCAGTTAGTTTTTTATAAGTAGTATTTTAAATCTGTTAACTGAATAAATCAAACCATAATTTAAAGAACTCATAAATATAATTTAATTAAATAATTAGAGAAATTAATTTTTGAAAATTATATATATGTAGTAAAAAAATGTGTGTAAAACCTAAAACATTTTTGACTGGAAATAAAACCAGACAAATATTTGTCAGAAATATTCAAGTTTAATACTTTGTTTTAAATTTTGTGTCGGGTTTATATTGTTTTATTACTATATGGAAGATTGTGTATTCTAGAAAAATTCAGATTATTAAAACATGTCTTTTCTGTTTAACTTTTATACTTTCTTGTAGACAGAAAATGGGTTTTTTTCAAATTATTTAATAGCATTTTTTTCATAGTTTGGAAGAAACCTACATTTACTAATTTAATCATTAACTAATAGGTGCATATAATTAATGACATTTTGGAAGTTTTTATGTCAATATAAGAGTGTTTGTGAGACAAATATTTATAAAACCTGAAAGTTTAAAGCTAATTCTTTAAAAAAAGAGGTTTCTTCCAGTTTCTTCCACATGGAAGAAACCTATTTCTTCCGGACGGTTTTTTCCATGGTTTTTTCCGCGGTTTTTTCCACTTCGGAAGAAACTTGCCAACCCTGCAACCACATAAGGCTTTTCCTATTTCTTAGTCTCCCAATCGATAGTTTATAAAGTTTCAGCCCCCCAAACTAATTTAAAGGGGTACCTATAGGGCCCTAAAGTTGAAAAAAATTGAAAAATTGGTCTTTTTTTCAGAATTTTTTAAAAAATATTTTTGAGTTTTCTAATTTGATAAAACTGGCTTGTATATGTTTTTTAGAATTGATTTAGACCGCTAAAAATATTTTTACTTGAAAACTGCACCTCTTTAGAGAGATTTTTTAGTTCTAAGGCGAGAATATGGGTCAAAAACGCTTGATACCAATAATGGTGGTTGAAACGAATAATTTCGAATTTTTCAGAAGTAAGTCATCAAAAAAGATGTCCTTTGATATAAAACTGAAATTTCATATGATACAGATCAGTGAAAATAAAGCATTTTTTCCAATTTTTTCAAATTTTAGGGCTTGAAAGCTCGAGAGGAGCTTCTACTGTTTTACTGATCTTTATCCTGTGAAATTCAGTTTTACATCAAAGGACATCTTTTTTGATGACTTACTTCTGAAAAATTCGAAATTTATTCGTTTCAACCACCATTATTGGTACCAAGCGTTTTCGAGCGAAATGACCCTAATTCTCGTCTTAAAACTAAAAATCGCTCTAAAGAGGTGCAGTTTTAAAGTAAAAATATTTTTAGTGGTCTAAATAAGTTCTAAAAAACATATATTAGCCAGTTTTATTAAATTAGAAAACTCAAAAATATTTTTTAAAAAAATTCTGAAAAAAAGACCAATTTTTCGACTTTTTTTCAGGTTTAGGGCCCTATAGGTGCCCCTTAAAATTAACTTGGGGGGCTGAAACTTTATAAACTATCTATTGGGACCCTAAGGAATAGGAAAATCCTTGGGGGGGTTAGGTTTTTTATTTTTAAGTCATTTTTATAGCACCATATTGTATAACAGGTAGGTCAAAAGTGAAAAAACTTAATTTTCGAATATCTTAAAAACTAGAGCTGATGAGCAAAAATAGATGCCATATTCGGAATCAGGAGGTCAAATATATACAAAAACAGCTTTAATATTCCCGCCATCAGAAAAAAAGTTTTTTTTTGTAGACCAGTGTTATTATTGTTGTTGTTGTTGTTATTGTTGTTGTTGTTATTGTTATTGTTTATTAATTCGTTATTATTATTTTTATTAACTTAACTCTTTTTCCAATATTTTAATATTCAAATATTTTAAAGTAAAAAAAGCCGCCACTAGTATTTCAATATTTTCAAGTCATAAAAAAGCATCACTATTTCACCCCATTATTATAAATACTAAGGTTGCCGTAATGTAGGAATAGTCCTGCTGGTAGATGTTTGGAGCTTGGCGCCATTTTCGCCATGCTTGAAATCAGATCTCGCCAAGTTTGGCGAAAACCTCGATTATGGAATATTACCCAAAATACCAATTAATCTATTTTAACTAACTAGCAGTGTTGCTTTTAATTTGTTATAAACAGTAAATAAATTCTGATTGGTGGAATTTTCACCTAGCCAATACTAAAGTACCTTCAAAGGATCGATAATCAACATAAATGAGCATATAATTAATGACTATAGTGGGTAAGTTATTAAATTGAAACCTTGTTTTTACAGAATAAGAGAAGCGAATATCCTTGTCATTGGCCTCAATGGACTTGGAGCAGAAGTTGTGAAGAATTTGACTCTTAGTGGAGTGAAATCAATCACTATTATGGATGAAACACCTGTAAATAAGTATTCACTCTTAGGTATATTTATCGGTACTTTTCCGTTAGCAGGGTGCAAATGTCGCCAATTGTAAACCAAACCCGAGACAAGTAGCCAAGCGCCAAATGAACATTCCCCTTATGGTTGTCAGAAATTTGGCGGAATTCTACATTACTTGACGATTTTTCGCTTGAGCCCGGCTAATGGAAAAGTACCTATATTTATCAGTAAAATTTTTTGTTCTTAAAAAATAAATATAAATAGAAGAAGTTGTTACTTCAATACCATCTACTCGGATATCTGAGAGTGAAGGATCTTCCTCGTAAAAAATAAGGATAACTGAAATTTCCAAACGTAGAATAGGTGTTGAGAAAGTTTTTGGGAGTAGTGGGTGGTTGGCATGCAAGTTTTTTCCCCTGATTCTTGAAAACGGTTCTACATATTATCCCATTGACTGTACAGCTGAATTCAAAAACTTATTGTAAATCTATTGACTGGTATAGCTATGACGCTGAATTCAACGGTTGTTAAACGGTTGACGGTAAAATACGCAGGTACCTCGGAAACTTTTGGATTTATATGGAGTTTAGCTTTTGCTTATTTAAATGTGCAACCTCTGGTACTGTATTTTTAAAAAGAGGATATCAGGTATTTATTAATTTAGATAAAAATGAGTTTTACCTACTTTTTAATAATGACAGTTGATTACCATTGGAAAAGGTAATGTGGCTAGTTCTTTTAATATAAACACAAATAAAGTCTAAAGAGTTAGAAAATTGCTCATTTTATGTAGTTTTATCTCAACTCACTACAAAATTTTACAAACTATAGGTACTAAGATGAATTTTAAATTAATGGTGAAATGATTCTCCAGACTGTTCTATGCAGTTTAACTATACTTTCACATCCTAACAGTTTCAGTACTTTATATAATTTTTAAGTCTCTAAAGTTTCAAAAGTATTATTCGTCAGAAATAACCAAACCAAAAAAAAACTCAGTAAAAATTTCAAGACCAGTGCCAATGCGATAGTGTATAAGTATGGCATACCCGCCAGAGAAGCAGGAGGATCGCTCTTTTCCATTGTAACTCTTAAGTTTTTATCGCCTTGGCAAGATAGGCACCAGTCTTGAAATGTTAACCAAATACTCCATGAGTATTCTCCTAATTTTCTGATAAAAAATTTGACTTGTAAAACTTTGACTTAAGTATCATAGTAGAGGGCAAAATCCTGTATTTCAAGGGCTTTTGAAACCATATCTTAATGATATTGCTTAAGTATTCATTGTTATTTTCCTAATGGAATTATGCTTTTAAAATAGGCAATAATCCTATTTTTATTTTTAGGTCAGTGATGCTGACACATCATCCCAATTCTTCGCTGTTGGTGCTGAAAAGGGTCAAGGGGTAAGTTCATTCTTGTAAACTGCTCTGAAAAGTTCTTGTGTGCTTAATTAATAAAGAATCATTTGTTAATTAATAAAGATTGTGTTAATAAAGAATAATTTCAAAGAATCTCAATCATAAGAATAAATGCTTTATTATAACATAGCTTCCAATTCTTCGGATTTAAGCAGAGGATTTCAGTTCGTTATCAACAAATCGTTTACTATTTGTGTTTTATTCATATCTTCCAAGTATACTCCATTTTGCCATTGTGTTTACTTTTTTCTTCTATTATTTTTGAGCCCTCCAGGTCACTGTAGTTTTTGGACTTATGTCTGACTGCAACAGAAAAGGCCCGTAGCAGATTTCCTGGCTGGGGGTGACCCCTGATGACAGTCGGGTTGTCACTTTTTTTCCTAAAATTTTAATTTCATTCATACTTTATTTATACTTTGAGTTGTGTTGTTTCATATGTCACTTGATTAATGTATTAATCAATTCTTTCTTTCAGCGAGCCACAGCATCCAAAGCTGGCATTCAAGCCCTCAACCCAAATGTGGTCGTCAAGATAGACAGCGATTCCATTTCTTCTAAAACCTCGGCCTTCTTCGGCGGCTTCACTCTTGTTTTTGCTTGCGACTCCCCTCTATCGCAGCTGCTGCATATAAACAAAGCTTGTCGAGAGCACGAGGTGCCCTTTGTTTGTGGGGATGTCTATGGACTGTATGGCGTGGGTTTCTTGGACTTGTTGAAGCACACCTTTACTAAGTGAGTTTCCTTGTTGACCTTTTTTGACAGCTTTTGCTGCTCATTTTGTTTTCAAATTTAATTTTGTGGTTGAGTTACCATCTTAAATAACAGGGTGGCCACATACCCGGAAAACCTTAAAAACCTGGAATTATCCGAGAATTTTAGAATCTGATAATGATTAGGAAAATTTTGAAAAATCTTCCTTGTTTAAAAAATAAATTCAACACTTTTATGATTTTTAAATCTTTAAATGTCATTTTTCCTTTCCCCTTCCTACAAAATAAAATATCGAATGCATATAAATTAGTGTGGTCACATAGCTAATGTTCTAAAAGGCTTCTGAGGGTTCTTTTGTGATAAAAATCTGGAAATAATCACATTTATGTACCTTCTTCCTCATGCTTTCTTGATTTATTCAGTCATTCTCCCATTTTTTAGAAGATAAGAATATAGGATGTTTATAAAATGTCCGGGAAAATCATACCAGAGTATCAGGGAAAACCTGGAATTCAGGGAATTGTGATACAAGTGTTCTGTGGCCACTCTGAATAATAACCTTTAATTCTAAATAGAAAATTGTAATTAATTTGAAAATATTTTTATTGTAAATTTATTTATTATTATTTATCTTTGTAGAACAGTACATGGGAAGGACAATCAATCTGAAAAAGAAGTCCTTGAGGTGAGTTTTTTTCCTTGCTTATCAGGTAATTAGTTTGATGTTGTTGAGCATTTTGATGGTGCATTTTGCTATGTTGAGCATTTTGTCTCTATAAGGATGTTTTTAGTATTTTCTCTGTTGCTTAGATAAAGCTGGTTTAAATATTTAAAGTATAGAAAAAGCATTTTTTGCAATTATAATAAAAGTTTTTTAATATGTTAACAATTAGTACCTACAGTTTTTATATTATACATTGTTAATGTACAATTTCAATCTGACCTGGAAAAACTTGTAACCTTCCCCCAAACCTAACCGAAATTTACCCGAACCTTATGTATTGCACCTATGGAAGCTGGCAGTGGCTTCCCCAGAACCAGGTTCGCAGGTTCGGGCACTTTTTCCAGGTCTGATTTCAATGAATTTTTTCTTAAATAGCATTTCTATTACATCTATATACAGTAAAAAGACCTAACAATTTACTTATTATTTTCATCATTCTTATATACAATGAAATTTCAAATCCTCGCAAATTTTTATAGAAATTACCAAAATGTCTAGGAAAATTTCTTTTCTGTTTGAACCATCAAGATTCGTGCAACAAGAAGCCTAATCTTTCCATAACTGTCCAGTTCTTTCAAGTTACAATTTTTTATGTTATATCTTTGTATTTATAAATATTTAAACCTTTTATTATACTGTTTAAAATATTATCTCTGTAGCTAATACCATATTGATAATTGCTTATGTTTTAAAAAGGTTATAGAACTTCCTTTTCTTTTGCCTTGTTCTTTATGTTATTATATCCTATCTAAGGTTTATCTCTTTCTTAAACAGACTTTGGAGTTCTGCCCACTTGGCCCTGCTTTAGGAGTGAAAGTTGGTGCTGGTATCAGCAAAAAAATTAGTCCTGTGTACATACTGGCACATAGTAAGCATTCCCCCTTCATCTAACAAATTAATCTCAGCTTGGTTGTGGTTGTTGTGAAAATATTATATAAATTTCTAAATACTTGTTAGGGGCCATTCATTAATTACGTAAGGATGATTTTGGCAATTTTTGACCCCCCTCAACCCCCATGTAAGGGTACGTAAGATTTTTCAAACCCCTCCCCCCTATTCTTACGTAAGATTCCAAAGTTAAAAAGTTGAAACCAAAACTAATAAAGATTTCTCTCTTTTTGCTTTTGTTTTGACAGCTGGAAGATGGATTCAACAGTTTTATTTTTCATCTTAACTTAATGCTACTCCAATAAAAAAGATGCATCTGATATACTTTCATTTTTTTTTAAATTAAAGCTTCGATAATATACCGAGATGGTCAGGATTTTTAAGTGTTTCTGGGGTTATTCAATAGTAATTTGATTAGAATAATTGGAATTTGTTTACATTAACTTGGAAAATCTTACGTAAGAATGGGTTTGACACCCCCCAAGTAAGGGTATGTAGAGATTTTTCCAACCCCCCTCCCCCTCGGGACCCTTACATAATTAATAAATGGCCCCTTACTATATTTGAAATTAGAAAATTTGTTCACTATCTATGTTGAACCTATAAATGTTTGTAATTTGTATAAAACAAACTGACAATATTTTCGTAGAAACTAAATTTTATGAATACAGCAATACTCCCATTGTTCAAACCAAGTCCGAACAACCGAGTTTCCACATTAACCTAGCTATCAAACACTTCCAGATTCCTGTTTTTAAAAGAAACAAAACATTTATATCAAACAAAACATTGTATGTGGAGCATCTTATAATTTGTGTATCTGTTTAAATATAATTAAAACCTACACAATTGATATACAGTCGACTCCACTTAATGTGATCACTTTTGCCCAAGAGTAGAATGATAATAATATCAATAAGCAATTTGATACTAGAAAGTTTCAAACAGTGTAACTCGAATGTTTGCTTTAACATAACTATGTAGTCCTAAAATTGAAGTATTTAAAACGATTACTTCGTAAAAGTTGAAAAATACATACTTTCTTTAAGAAAAATGAGTAGGACACATAATACGAATAAATTAATGGCTCAATTTGTATGATTTTGTATTAAAATTGGCCTTCAAACGGGAAAAAAGGTGGGTTTTAGGGTATTTCGTTAGATTTTGATAAAATTAAGCGATATATTGATCACATAAAACGATTCATTTTGCGTTAAGTTAAATAGTGATCAGGACCAGTCAATTTTGATAACATTAACTGTGATCACAATAAGCGTATTCGACTATATTTTCAATTTTTGCTTTAACTGAGTTAGGTTTGGTTGACATTAACTTGGATAATCAAGACTGTAACAGTACTAGAACAAGATTCTTCACCATGTATGCTTTCATTTTGCTGTAAAGTATAATGTACCCAAAATCACTAAAAAATGAAAAAGTAAATATAGTACTAATAAAGAATAGAAATATTTGCAGTGATAGAATTTAATGTTGGGATATTATACGATATCAAATCTTTTAAATAACCAAAAAAGTTAACTTAATTATTTTATTTTTAGTTTTAAACAACTTTCGAGAGACACACAATAGGTTCCCTTCCCCTGCCTCTCGAGCGGAAGATGTTGAACAGCTGAAAAAAAGTCGCAGCTTTGCTGTCCAAAATCTTGGATTAGAAGATTGCAAAGTAACTGACACAATGCTAGAGTAAGACTTTATTGTAATTTTTGTTACATTGCTCTTTGATCTATTACTATCTTGTTAAAGCATTTAGTTATGGTTAAGATTGTTTTTATATGATATTTGATTTACTACTAACAGTTATTTAATTCTTTAAAGAAGATAATAATGTGCAACCAAATCCTATAAGGTCTTTTTATAGTCCTCATTTTCTTCTTTTTATAGTTAATTAGCTACTTATATTTATTTCAAAAAATTTTAAAGATTAAGCTATTAAAAATGCAGTTTTTTTAATTTAATAAAGTCATAGCTTAATTGTCTCTTAATTTCTAACTTATATACAGAGACTTTTAATTAACAGAATAAAACTATACAATTATTTTAATACTAATTATATTGTCATCATAGTAGACAAATTGAGACCTGAAGTTTTTAAAGAGATGCTGTCTGATTAAAGTTGATTCTATTGTAATAAATTATTGAAAATTATTTAGAGGATTATTTAAATGCCCGTTTAATTCTTAAAAACCTTTTATTTCATTTATTTGTACTTTTTACCCCAACTGTATAGAAAGGTGTTTGGAGAACTTAGTCCTGTATGTGCTGCTATTGGAGGAGTCTTGGCAAATGAAATCATTAAGGTATTTAATAATATGTATTGGATTTTAATAGTATTTGTAAAAGAAAAACTTTTCTGCTATTTATGTTAACCCTGCAGTGCATACTGATGCCATTTGGCAACACGACATTTTTCCCCATTTCCTACTTGAACTTTCATTTCCAAACGGCAACACCATGCAATAAGTACAATAGATATAACATTTCATTGTATTAGCACTTTAGATTGCCAGTAGATCACAACAGGGGTACTATTTTGAGACATTTGTTAGTAGCTAGTGAAACGAAAGTCAAGACACAAAAAACGCCAAAATAAAAGGACCATATAAATTAAAATAAAAAAAATTTTCAGCTTGAACAAAAATTTTTTTGAAAAGATAAGTTGTTTTTTTTATATTTTTAGAGCATTTGGTTTTATTTCACTTCACAATTAATTTCACAAGGACAAAGTTTTATGCCAATAAAAAGTAGAAAAAAATTAAATTAAATTTTTTTAGTATTTTTTTACTAATGTACACCATAATAGGAGTCACATAAATGATTTTCAAGTGAATTTAAAAAATCATGCATTGTAGGGTTAATTATAAACCTTTAGTCCAACTTGTATACCTCATCAAATTTTAACTGCCTTGGAACTGGTATTAAAACATTAAAAGCAGGCAATTTAATTTTGCAACTTAAGAGATATTATTTTTACCTTGTAGATAGAATTTTAACAATATCAATAAGTATGGACAAAAAATTCTAGTTCTAGTTATTATATTAATTTTTACATTGAAAAATTATTAATATATAGTTTAAAATAAAATAAAAATGTTTCTCTTAAAAGTTATTTTTTCACATTAAGACATCTCTATAGAAGGTTGGTTTAAGGAGATTTTGTTTTTTGAATAAATCTTATATTTGAAATTCCCACCATAGGGCATATCCAGGAAAGGAGAACCTATCTACAATTTCCTTCTGTTTGATGGCTACACTTGCAGTGGTGTTGTGGAAACTATCATTGTGAAAGACTGAATGTGATTGAACATTTTTATGGTATTGCATTATCACCTTTTTCATAAGTATTGTTTGTATAATGGAGAATAAAGTCATTTGGATAAAAATAATGGTAATCAACAGTTTAAGTTCTTCTAACACAGTTATTCTGTTCCACGGGGCAACCCTTGACCCGAGCCAAACTCTTTCTTTTTTGAGCTTTTGCTATTCCGTGCTGCGGGTTTGGCCTGCCCCGAACCCGAGAGTACTACCCAGCAACCAACGGGGTATTTGGAGGCTAACCCACAGGTTTAGATTGGCGAGAAGTATGCTTTATGTAAAATGCAACAAGAATAAGTGATTTTGCATACCAAATAATGCATTAATTGCCATTATTAAGGGTTTTATACCCTTTACCGGGTGATTAATGACTTAATTTGACGTATTTTGAGTTCAGGTTTGGCTTTGCTAGGCCTAGCCTTAACAAAGGCCAGAGAGTGGCAAACCCGTGGAGCGCAATCTACTAACATAAATTTGAAGGTACAGTAGAGCCCCGATTATCCGCGGAATTGGGTGGCAAGGGTACAGCGGCCGTTAATGCCGAATCAAGTTTATTATAGGTTGATTTCTTCATTGTTTTTCTTTTTTTCATCCCAGAAGCACTGTCCGACACGATGCAAAGGCCAAAAATTGTCTTTTTGCTTTAAAACGTCTCGCACTGGCTCGCAGATAATCGGGGCTCTACTGTATTGGATTGGTGTGCTTGTTCTTAAAAGTATTGTATGAAAGAAAGAAAGGTTCAATAATAGAAAATGTTATTGAAAACACTATTATTAAATAGGAAAGGAACAGCAGATTCTGAAATTTTTTATTAGCAGAGTAAATCCTTTGTTAGGTTTCACCTAGATTTTTTTAAGCGATTTTGCTTTAAAGTGGTTTAAAAATTTTGGAAATAATTATTTCCTCCCTAAAATAGCTATCTTTATTTTAATATCTGCAAAAGAAAAATCCATTTTTTTTAAGAAATTGTATGCATTTAAATATTTTTGAACTTTTTTGTTTTGTGGTAAAACATCAGCAAATATCCGTTTGTGAACAGTTTATATTTTTTTTAGCTCAATACATTAGAGAGCTTTGATATTTATTTTAGTTATGAATTACTGAAAGTATCATAGTTCTAATTTAATTTTTACAAAATTAATTTAAAATTATTAATTATTTTTTGGTAAAACTTCAGCAAATAAATTTCCGTTTATTCAATGTATTTTCAATTATTTTTTCTTTTTGATAGCAATTGTGTATTTCAGAAGCTTTAAATTACTGAAAGTATATCACAAATAACTATAATAGTTTTTTCCTACAATTATTTCTACGTATGGACTTGGTTGAAATCGAACTCGTAACCTTTCGATCCAAAGAAAGCGTTCTCATCAGCCAATCACGTTAAAGCATCTCCTTTGGCGAAGTAGTGCCAAATCAAACACCCTCCCGACTCACTGGTCTGCAAGCCCACGGTGCCGGAATTACGTTTCGGCAAAACCCAGACCCTGGCCTCTGGGTTTGCTTACCCGTAGGTTTGGCGCTTTGCACAGAATAATGGTGTAAATGAGCCAAAGCTTTGACTAACTTCATCTGAAGTAAAATACTCTGTATAGAAATAACAGTTCAGTTCTGTTAATGTTCCCACTAAATACTGCCATATTCTATTGGACACCAAAAAGTAGAAATTTTGCTTAATAATTTTAAACTCATAGATTAAAATTTTTAGTTAGATCAATAACTCTTCAGTTTATCAAAAAATATCAGAAAAATTTGTGGATATTTCAATATATGGTGTTCAAAAGAGCTTGGCGATATTTAGTGGGAACGTTAAGAGAATTGAACTGAAATAACTGATATAATGGGATGTTTGAGTAGGTGGATTTAGTTTAAGCGATTAACAATTTTTGAATAATTAGGTCTTAAAATATTTTCCTAACTACTAAACACTTAAGGTTTCCCTGGATTTTTGACATAGATGCTAAAGGCATGAAAATTGGGAATGGAGCTTAGGAATTAAGATTGGGAATGCTTCAATGGATTTTTAAAATTAACCTTTCTTTTGCAATATTTTTTTAGATTCCTTATAATATTAAACATTTTGTAGTATGTTCTTATTGACAACTTAATGCTTTTTATACAGAGAGGGTGTGCAAAAAATTTTAGCATTATTTTTAGACTATTTGAGTGAACAGGTAAAGATTATTATTCATAGGTGGCTTTGTGCACAGTCCGTCGCCATAGGCGCTAATGGAAATCGAAAAGTTGGATGGATGTGGGGCTATTTTGGCGCTGCGATCGGATTTACGTCAAAAGAGGCGGGAGAAAAAGCCTGATTGGTTGAGAAAAACGTTTTCCTTCTCCTTCGAAAATAGAAGATTGAGGGACAGCCAATCACAGGTTTGGTCACCCAAATGTACTGCCGATCTGTCTGTCAATCATTTGTGGTTCCTCGTGGCGCCCTCATATCCATCCAACTTTTGAATATATTGTTTTTGGACCCTCTGTTAGGATTTTTCTCTGTGGCTTTGTGTAAGACTGCACAACTACTCTAAATTCAAGACATGAATATAAAGTATCTTTTATTATGTACATTAATAAATGTTTTGGACTCATCTGCACAGCAGACACCACAATTTACATCCAACATAATTTTATTTTTATAGCTAGCAAAGACTAAGCTACAAGAAGACAACTAAATATTTTTCCTCTTACTTGTGCTACAGTTACTTCCCTTGTGCTTTCAGATATACCTAATTTATTTATGCATTAGTGCAATTTGTTACGATTCAATGAATGTGGCAGTAAATATATCCTTCAATATTAAGCTTCTTGTGGCAAGGGCAGCTAAAAATAAAATGAAGTTTTAATCACTCAAAGTACATAAATTCAGCATATGCTTAACAAAAAACAAAGTCATTGTGCATCTCATTTTTGAGAGCTAACAAATATTTTTTAACGAAATAGTTTTTTACAATTCATTCTATTAAAAGTATATATTATAATGAATTTAATTGTATCATAGTATAACATTTACTTTTATTAAATTAGAAAACCAGTTTTGAAATTATTCCATTCAAACTTAAGTGGCATATTTATAGGTATTTCCTGTTAAAATTTTTAGTTTCCCATTTAAATTAGGCGTTCAAACAAATATCGGCAGTTAAATGTTCATTTATATTTGTTAATACAGTGAAATCCCATTACTACAAAAGTCCCCAACCATTTTTATTTAAATTACAACGGTTACTGTTACAATAAAGAAATGTTATGGTCCCATGAAGTTCGTTATAACGAGATTTTACTATACTTAATGTTTTGAAGTGGTTGTAGTCAGGCCCGTATTTAGGATTTATTCCCCCATTTTTCATTTTCTGTTTGAAGAAAATACCCCTCCCCCTTTGTTTCTTTTAAAAGTTTTACTGCTTAGTCATAGAGTGAAATTAGCATTTAATCCTATTTAACATGAATTAGGGTTTAAATTTTCTATATATTACAAATCGGGGGTTTCAAAACATCTTTAAAAATAAATTGCGAGGTAATTTTTTAATTAAGAAAAGAAAATATCAGCGTTTCTCTATTCGTTTATTGCCCTTGATGCTGTGGCGTAATATATAAATTTATTTAGGGAGGGGCCGAAAGTTTTTTTACAACCCCTCCAAATCAAATTTATCGCGTACAATGTAGTTTTTATTTTTTGTTTGAATTTACAACTAAAAGAACTTTTAAAAAAGTTGTGGTGAGTAATTTAGTTCCAAATACGAAAGGGGTATCTGGAGGTTCTCCCCAAGAAAATTTTAGTCTAAAAAATTGTTTTTTAACCCCTTAACTGGCACGAAAATCCGCGGCAAGTGGCTCTCCAGTGCCAGCGTTTTTCTCCCGCGCGCGCGTACTTGCGCTTTCGCAGCGAGCGCGTTTCCATTTCAAGGAATACACTACTAAAAATACTGCTTATTTCATTTACAATAAGAAATTTCACTTGCTCAATGCTTCCAATACCATTTGGTACCCGATTCATCAGGAGCTAGAGAAAAAATTATAATAAACAAGAAGAAGAATAATGATTAATTAATGATTTGTGATGGGGTGGCTGCAAGAGCCTGAGCACCGCGACCATTGGTCTATTGTACTATCCCCCTCGTTAAGTCTCAAAGGAGACCGATAGCGGAAACAAATTTCAGCAGTCAAAGAAGAATAAATCAATCCGTTATAAGCATTTTTCTTTATTCCTGGAAGTCAAACAAATTCCTAACAAATAAAAATATCTTTTTTTACAAAAAGGGAACTAAAACGGAAGTGATAGAAACAAAATATTGTATAAAAAAGAAAAAAAAACTAAAAAAAGAAACATAGTCGATGACATAACCGCTTTATTTATATCGCTGTACCAAAAAAAAACTGCTCCAATTCAGCCCCCCTACTTCTAAGAAATGTGTAATTCCTTAGAAAACACTGTCAAGGTCATTCCTAGTAATATTTTTTGTAAAAACGCAGTGCAACAGATGGAAATTTTTTAGACCGTATACATACGCCCTTGGCACTTAACGCTCGGGATTTTCCAACCGTATGTTTACGTCGACGGCAGTTAAGGGGTTAACCAGTTCTGGTACACTTAGTCTAAAATTTTGTAGAGATGGGATTTTTTTGCATTTGGGTGAACTTAATAAACAGGTTGAACAGTTCCAAGTACAAAAGAGGATTGGGGTTCTCCCCCAAAAATTTTTTCGAAATTTAACCCTTAAAATGGTTTTAACTTGATTTCGGTACACCTACCTAGTCCTAATTTTAAACGAATATTTTTAAGTGGTATTATAATTTTGATAAACTTTAATGAAGTTCCAAGTACAAGTGGGAGTCCTCCCCCAAAAATTTTCTAAAATTTGACTCTAAAAAATAGGTTTTTAGCTTGTTTTGGAACACCAAGTCTGGTTCCGGGGGAGGGCTGGACCTCCTCAGCCCCCTTCGTTATATACGCCACTGCCTTGTTACAATCTGCCACCCCCCAAAAATTTTGCCACCCTGTGTTATAGCACATGTTTTACGTGCCTAAATACGGCCCTGGTTGTAGTTCTTCAAAGTTTGGGAATCACTAGTATATCCAACTAAGCCAACCTTTTTAAAACTAAATAAGTACAATATTTTAAACAGTGTTATTTTTATTACTTTCTTTTTTAAAAATCATTTCTTTGTTAAAATTATTTCATGTTATAGTTTTCCAACTACATTGCTTTTTAATAAGCATCAAATTATTTTTATGCAACAATGATGACACATAGTTATGTATTGTATATAAATAAGGCAAAACCTTTGATTTAGATAAATATATATTCCTCATACAATTGCACAAGCTTCATACACAAGAGATCACAATAGCAACTAAACATACAAATACAACATTATTTCTTTTTACAATATGGCATTTTACACCCTGTACATAAAAATGCAGGCACTGTTTTAATATCCACTCACATGGGCTATTTATTTAAAATCAGAGCAAGTCAGAGAGCTGAATGGATAGATCCTTTATTAAGTTGAACTTAGAATCAGAAAAGAAGATTTGCCCATCTGTTGAGTTTTAAAATTTAATTAAGCATGGGATTTTTCTCTTAAGGTTATGAATTATAAATTCCAGTTAACATCAGACAAAAGATATAAAGAAAAATACATCAAGCACTAATAGTCTGTTGATTCAAGCTCATACTGTTTTTATCAAATGAGAAAAATCTTGTAAGATGATATATTTTAAATGTTGAAATTTAGATCTTGTATTGCATCTTAGTTCTTACAAGATAAAAATAATCCTGGGCACATGTAAACCTCAAGTTCTATTTGTTGAAAATTTTAACTCCAGAACAATGTGTATCAAAATTGAACTGGCATCAACTTTAAGAAAGGGTTATCAAAGAAATGGAAGAGGGAAAAAGCTGTTAATGTGCTACAGTTATGTTACAAAGAAATTTCCTAACCTAACACATTTCCTGCCATAACCTAATACAAATATACATAAACGGAAATAAAATTAACCCACTAAGAATAAAGCAACAAACCTCAATATCACTAAATTACATAGGAACATAATCTAAAGCCCAAAATAAAGTGATACACAAGTTTTGTTCAGTGCATCTCTGTGAAAAAATAATCCACAATGCATTTTCAAAATCACCCCAATCAAATAAATAAAACATTTATACAAAACAAGCAGAAATATATTTTATAACCAAAGTCAACTTTTTGATAAATTCTTAGAATACACAAATCATACACATTTAACCTTTTAAAAAACCTTTCATTGATGGTAAAAATAATCACATTTTCATTTAATGTATTATAACAAAACATTGGATTATACTACATTCAGATAGATGTATTTTTTGGTTTTAAATAAATATCACATTTCAAAACAAATGATGAAAAACCATTACCATTTTGTTATATCAGTGAAATCAGATTAGAAATGGTAGTGTACTAGATTAAGTTGGGCTGGAAAAATATCAATTTAGATGTCAGATGAATGATATTATGGCACAAATTTGTTAGTTGCAACTTAATACTTTATAATATAAAAAGGTATGATATTTATGTTTGAACCTAATACACATTTTTAAACAATCAGGTAATCTTTAAATAATGTTTTTTTATTTCTTAATCAATAAAGTATTAAATTAAAGGAACTGCACATACTTTTTCCAGTTGAAAGATACAGCAAACGATACCTTATTATTTCAACTATTTGAAAACAATTTCAGCTTTCAAATGGTAGGCCATTGTTCAAATATTCAGCTAATAAATCAACTAAAATTAATTACAAGTGCAACTAAAAGAATATCCCCACAAGAACAAGTACAAAGACCAGATTAGAGTGTTTTAAGACAAACTAAAATTACTTATGGGGAGAATTGTAAAAAATAGTCAAGAGATAGATAATAGTTTATCACTAGTATAAAATTGATCTAGAGTAAAATAGTAGGAGTTAATGTGTTAGATCAAACCTGCTCAATCTTTTAACACTTTGGAACAATTCAGTTAATAATTCTCAGCAGTTGCAGCCATTTTGCTTGGATATTCCACTCAAAAGTAAAGACAAAATACTCCCAAGTTTTGCCTGGTATGAATTCACATAAAACATTCAAACTTTAAGGGACAAAATGCATGAAAAATATAGTGTTCCAGAAAAAAAATCCCTGAATAAAAAGCCTGAAATGCTTAACTAAATAACTATCGGGCTTGTATAGAGAGAAATCAAAAAGGGGAGATACAAAGAAAAAAATTAAGAATTAGTAAAGTAGGAACTATTACTTAACTATCAGTTTCAGTTAGCACTATGCAATTACTTTTATAATGACAATAGTATAATCAACATTTAGCATTGAAACAAGAATAGTTTATACCTAGTCAACTCATTTACTTTAGCAGTTTTGAAAGATAAATTAGAAACAAAAATTGAATGCTGTAGTGCTCTATATAAGAAATAAGTACCAAATCGAATAATTAAATTATGTGGATGTTTCAAAGCATAAGTGAACCAAGTTCTTTCAAGAAATCAATGTCAGGAGGAATACAACAATTCATACAATGTGCTTCAATATCTAGAACAAAACTTGCCGTCACACAATAGGAATTCACATCTGAATAAAATCAAGAGAAACATGCTTGCATTTGAAGAGTGGATAAAGCTACAAAATCCGCCATAAAGCTACCCGAAACGGATTTGGTCCACCACTGCTCTGAAACACTTACATAATCTGCATCTCATTGCCAACATTACACCAAAAAACTATGCAAAAGCGGCAATATCCAGTTCAGAGAAACTCTCGATTACTCGAGCCCAGCAAGGTGCTTCTGGCCACAAACCACGAGTCCGCCTAACGCATCCCCAATCATCGGGTGTAGTACACCCTGTAGTAGAGGGTCTTGGCGCGCCACAGGGAGTACGAGTTGTCGAACTTGAGGAGGTACACACCCTGGCCTGGGTAGGGGTGGCTACCAGCATACACCTCCAGGTGACAGTCTCTGCGGTACACTGGGATCACGACGCTCAGAGGGGGTTTGTCGGGGCCGGGGATCATGAGGGAGCCTTTCTCCACGTCTCGGCTGTCAGAGTCGGCTTCTGCAAGGAATAGGCACAAATCAAATAGGGTTATTGACAAAAAGGTAGTTGGTAAAAATTACTGTTTAAAGTATATTTACTTCATTATTTCTATTGAAAAATTCTAGGCATATATTTTTATATGATTAATCATTAGCAGAATTATGGATGGAAATTTGCGAAACCCCTTGTATTTTTATTTCCACAGGTTAGTATCTCTAACCTTTGTTAAATTAACAGTCAGTGAATTAAATTCTTAACTCGGGACTTAACTGCATTCTTCACTAAAATTGTTGTTGTTGTTGTCGTGTGCCACTTGGAATACCCAAGCTCCACAAGGATTCAAGGCAAAGGGGGTGCGGCTCCTGAGAAAGTGAGGCCCATAAATGGCAGGAGTCCGACTTCTGCCTCATGAGATGATAGATGCTGCCACTATCTATCGCCACCTCCACAATTTTGCCATGTCTCTGAAGGGGAGGGAAATAGTCTCCAGACACCTGGACCCGTGGTAAACTGCGCCATAACGGACCACAGGACTTTCGGACCCACAGATTTAATGAGCACGTACTCCGCATATACTCGGTGGGTCTTTAGTGGTGTCGGGAATCGAACCCCGAACCCTCCGATCCCAAAGCTGATGCCTTAACCACTAGGCTCCCCACGGCCACTTAAATTGTACTTTTATTCAAAGGATCAAAAAGGAAGTACTGTTTAACATTATGAGGTGGGGGTACACTTCAACTTGAATTAAAAATTCAGTCCCAGATTCTTGCCAACCTTGTTCTAAACTTACTGTCGGCATGACATGCGTAAAAAGGGGAAGGATAAAATAAAAGGTGACATAGGGAAGGAGGGAGTTAAAAATGGTGAAAAGAAAAGTGTGACCCAGTTTAAAGTAGCGTCAAGTAAGGCTGAGTGTCAATCAGAGTTGTCGAAAAAGCTCGATTCCAGGTTAACCCTAGGTTAAGTTAGAGGTGAATATGGCCGTTAGCCTTTATCTGCTGAGATGATAAATGAACTGACGATCTCCGGAATAGATACCAATACTCAACCGTAGTTGACACTACCCTCATTGGAGCCCCCGAAACCCTCCGCAAAGAAGACACAACACAGCAAGAGAGAGTAGCTCACCGTCGTCGTAGTCGTCCTCGTCCGAGTCGCTGACGTGCACCGTGACCTGTGTGTCGGCCGGGCGGCCCCACTCGAAGTAAAGGCCGAAGCCCAGGTCGAAGTGGTCGGTGGCGAACTCCCAAAAGAGGCAGCGGCCGCCCGCGTGCGTCGGCACGCGCACCGTCACCGTCTCGCCGTGGCCCACGCGCAGCACGCCGTCGCCGCCCTCCGCGCGCACCTGCTCTCGGAACTGCGCCACCTCCGGCCGCGTCCACATCTGCACCGCGTTCACCGGCAGCGGGTCTGCAAGCAAAGAGCACGTTATGAGAACATGGGATTTTTTTTACGGGCAAGGCATGTCGTTTTAGGATGAAATATGATAATTATACAGGGTGTCCCATAAATAATGGGTCACACTTCTAGGGGGGATAGTAGACACCTAGACGAGTCAGAATCACATAGGATTTGGGGGTCCCAGACCAAATCCCAGGGAGTTAAAAATGGAGCGACACCCCAAAAAAAATTATTGAAAAATTCAATTTGTAGAAGAACTACTATCGGTAAAAATTTAATTATGGTCTCAAAAATTGTGGTTTAGTATGATCTTTAAAATTATCTCCTAAGTCTTCACTTTAAAATTTGTTTTATTGTGAAAAAAGTAAAAAAAAAACACAAAAAATATGAAAATTCTGCCGAAACCTCATTTGGTATTTGGAAATCATTTCTTTGATTTAATAATCTGAAATATCATAGTCGAAAACCCTTAAGTCCAAAGTGTCACGTAAAAACTATCAATATTAAATGCTTGAGAGCTTGTTAAAGCATGGTTTAAGTCCGTTTTTTTGCGTCCGCTAACTGCCGTTTCGGAAACGGCTATAGGAAACCCGTTTGCGCACTCAAAAAACGAACTTTAACAGGATCTCAAGCGTTTAATATTGATGGTTTTTACGTGAAACTTTGGACTTAAGGGTTTACAACTATGATCTTTCAGATTATTAAATCAAAGGAAAGGATTTCGAAATACAAAATGATGTTTTGGCAGAATTTTCACATTTTTTTGTGGTTTTTAACTTTTTTCATAATGAAACAAATTTCAAAGTGAATACTTTTGAGATAATTTGAAAGATCATATTAAACCACAATTTTTGAGACCATATTTAAATTTTTACCAATAGTAGTTCATCTACAAATTGAATTTTTCAATAATTTTTTGGGGTGTCGCTCCATTTTTAACTCCCTGGGATTTGGTCTGGGACCCCCAAATCCTATGTGATTCTGACTCGTCTAGGTGTCGACTATCCCCCCTAGAAGTGTCACCCATTATTTATGGGACACCCTCTATACAGGATCAGATATGCTACGCACTTCCAACTCAAAATCCCGGAAAACTATTAAGGTAACGGACCTTTTATCCGGAATCCCTAATTCCGGAACGCTCAAAAATCCAGAACGTTTATATTTTTAAAATCCTGTTCTAAAGGTATTTTTGCCACAAAACTTAAGGTACCCCGATGAGACAGATGTTTTTAACTACAGCCGTAAATAAACGCGCGAAAAATTTCCTTCTGAATGACGTACCTAAGCAATCGCGCATAGAACCGATGGTGGGGTTGATTGTTCATGAAAGATGTTAAGTCCCAAATTTTTGAGATTCATTTTCTTGAAAAACTGATTTACGGGGGGCTACCCCGGAAAAGGGGCATCTAATTTTTATGCAAAAGAAAAGAACATTTATCTGTAAAAATTGTCTTTCCTGCAGCACGAAGGAACATAAGTTGTCTGTAGAAGTTGTTTTTCCTTTACATCCTTGTTACGGCAGGAAAGACCACTAGTTGCCTGTAAAAGTTGTTTTTCCTTTAGAGTCTTTTTACGGCAGGAAAGACCACTAGTTGCCTGTAAAAGTTGTTTTTCCTTTAGTTTTTTTACGGCAGGAAAGACCACTTGTGCCTGTAAAAGTTGTTTTTCCTTCAGATCCTTGTTACGGCAAGAAAGACCACTAGTTGCCTGTAAAAGTTGTTTTTCCTTTAGAGTCCTTATTCGGCAAGGAAAAAAACATACACTCAGAGCAAAAACCTCAGTAAGCGTATTGTTGCCAACGTCATGAAGAACTCACTGAAAAAATGAGTATTCGCGGAGATATTAGCATGTGAAAATAGCACTTTTTCAGGCCTCAAAAAAGAAAAAGTTCGCAAATTTGCAAGTTTTTTTATTTTTTGGTTAAATTTTGTGTTCATTGCCAAGGAGCCGATTCAGGTTTAATTAGGAGGATATTCGTAATCGGAAGTCTTAAAAACCAACACCCTTTTTCAATTATGAAAACTATTATAGTACTCACCGCAGATCTCCTCCTCGGAGGCTTCCTCGGGCGTTCCCTCGTTGTTGATGGGCTGCATCCCGTTGTTCTGCTCCATGTGTGACTGTTGCTGCGGCTGAACCGGGCTGCCCTTTGTAGTGGTGTGGGAAAGCTGCTCCTGCAGAACCTGCTGCATGTACTGCTGGTAGTGCTGCTCCTGCAGCTGACGAATCAGGAGCACTTGCTGCAACCAAAGAAGCTGATTTGCAACGACAACGTTGATAACTTTTTTTACGGAGAAATTTAAAGAATGAGAAATAGTTGTAATAGTGTAGGAAGACAAAGGTCATTTGAAATTCGGAGACGGTAAGCATTTTCCCTTTATTTTGTCTACCACAATGAGGTATTTGCATGAGTGAGGGATTTGCTTGATTTTATACTTTTTTGATACATTATGGTCTAAAACTCCCAAATTGCTTCCCCATTAAACTTCCCCGATTGCTTAAGCAATCGGGGCAAGCTGGAAGCAAAGTTGGAAGATCATTTCCCCCTTTAATCCGCCCATGCCTGTTTTTCAAAATATTATGAGCAAAATTTAGAATGGTCGTTTCATTCTGGGCATACAACTGTGCTAACAGATGGAGAAATTTAAAAGAAGATGGAAATCCTTTACGCGGTGTGATGCGGTTTCGGCACGCTAACTAGTCACTCCAGTTTGTTTTATAGCTCAGTGCTTGGGCGGCCGATTGAGCGTGATGTCGCTACTCAAGGTAGAGTATCCAGGGCTTTAGGGACACCCTATGTACTAATATTTATTAACATTGAGTATATAAATTAGAACATATTAAACATTCTTTAAATTATTTTTATAATTGAAAAGAACTTAAGTATCATTTTTTGAAGGGAGTTAGATATCTCAAAAATATAAAAAGATGTATTTAATTACCTGATCGTGATTACCAGGAAACTGTTTCTCAGCATAAGCTTTGAACTGCTGAAACGTTTGTTTGTTTAAAGCTTCTTGGATAAGCCTCCTGCAAAACAAACACAAACTTTAAACGTTTTGTCTATAAACACTTTTTGGTACGATTTGGACTATTCTATAACTTTTTGTTTCGCAAGGATACTAAACAGGTAAGAGAATCCAATAATTTCTTTGTAATTGGCCATTTACATGATAATCAAATGAGTAGTCCCCAAATCCATTTATTTTTAGTACAAAACCATGCAAATGATTATCTAACTGCATTTGTTAGATTGTTTTGAAGTTATTATCATTTCCCTGGTTCTATTACATTTGATTATTCTTAGCAGAGCAGTACCAAGCGCAGGACGTTTCAAAAGATTTAACAAAACTAAAACAAATTATGTTTATAATGAAATAAAAACTTTCAAAAAACAGTTATTGAAACAGTCTAAAAGGAAAAGTTATATTTCAAACATTTGTGTAAATGTCTCTACTGAAATCTAAAAAGATAACTTATTTTTTTTCTTTGTTTCAGACCGTACGTTGTAATTCATTGTACCAAGAGTTTGTTTCTCAATTATGTAAAACGTATTGATTTTGAGGCAGAAGTCGGACTCCTGCCATTTATGGGCCTCACTTTCTCAGGAGCCGCACCCCCTTTGCCTTGAATCCTTGTGGAGCTTGGTAATTCCAAGTGGCACACGACAACAACAACAATGTATTGATTTTTAAAACTATCAAGTGTACAGAAATCAACCATAGACTAGACTTATGATACATCGATAGAACAAAAGAAAAGGTAGTTATTTCGAAGTGAGTAACTTTTAGAACAAGAACACATTTACAAAACTGGTACGAATGAGTAAATAACCAAACTTAAAAATAAGTTTCACCCATTTTTTTTTAATTCTGCAAATACTCTTCCTTCAACTTATTACCATTCAATTTAATAACTGGATGTAAAAAAACAATTTTTCTTAACTAATCGTTTATCTTCGTTACATTGGAATTCCTCATTGCAAATCTTTCAAAATGTTTACGAAAACACGAAAAAATACACGAAGGATTTAACAACAAACTCCTGAAATGATTTGACTGAAGATGAAAAAAGGCACTCAAAAGTTAGAAAATTAGATGATAAAAACAATTAAAAATGCATCGAATGTAACACTTTAAGAAACTACAACACTTTAATATATGGTGTGAAGGTTGTCAACTGAATCACTAATTAGATGGCACTAAAAATAAACCAATCTAATACTATTCTGTACATTAATTTGTGAGCTGCGTCAAATTAAGAGTGCTTTATCTCTTCTAAACCAGTGTCATCAAAGATTCAATTACAGAACAAATTTACACATATATTTTCCGATTATTCTTTGATCACTTCCCCAAATACGTTAAGAATTCTTAGTAATAAAAAACATTAAGTAAAAATCAAGAAGAATGGGGTTCGTTTAGTTGGCCTAGACATTTTACATCCTGATTCAGTTCACGTACCATGAAAATATTTTGGATAGTAAAATTAAGCACGTCAACAAAAAGGGGTACAAAGCAGATAAGATTAAAAACAGTTCCTTACATTATCGCCAATATACACCTACGCGAATTTGACAGTAAAGTAAGGCAAACAAATACTTTCCTAAGATTTTCCTGAAGTTAATTGCTACACTAACAGCTGTACTTTTCATAAAACTTCGCACACAAATAACCTTAACTTAACTAACCAACATCTAGCCATAGCGGAATAAAACCAAAAACGATCTGCACACAAATAAAAGGCAAAGACATTTTTGCAAGTTAATTAAACATTTAATTTTGATCCACATGAGGGATATGACTTATGTGCATTAACTGTACACTTCTAATCTAAATTTAGATCATAAATCTAAAAATTAATAATTTAAGAACTTAATTTTATTCCTTCAATCCCCTGATAACACACAAGCTAATGATATCAACTCTCCATCATTTCGAGATTGTGACTTTTTTAATTACAAAGTAAATTATCTATCCAAAACAATTAAAAAAAAAATTTGTATTTTGTTTAAATCTCAGGAAAAAAAACTAAATTTGCATATTCAACTAACAACTATTTTCTGTAGGAAACCAGTTTTATTCAAACTATGCATTCAGCTTTCCCCCCAAAAAAACGCAAGAAAGTCTCACAACATCCGGGGGGGAAAACCAAACACTCCAATATAATTTATCTTCAGGATACACAACAAACGGTAAAGCAGCAACATTGAGAAAAGCACATACCAGCCAATATTATCGGCTGCAATAACAATCGGAAACGGCCACGAGCGCTCTCCCTCTCTTCGCAAGGTGTTCCGGGTGGCCGGACGGGCCGCAGCATCCCTCCGGAGCCGTTTCGCAAGGTCCGGATCGATGACCGCAGCGCCCCCTTGCGAAAGTCCGGCAGATTGCGTCAATATCAGGCACAGATGTGAGTTTGCGAAAGCAATGTAGGTAGATGGACAATGAGAAAGGGTTATTGACGGCAAATTTGGGTAAAAAAATATGGGGAATTTTCCCATTCGTCCGTTTCAATTCAAAACGTTGAATTTTATTATTCCAATGGATAAAAAAATCAGAATGCTTGGCTAGAAATTAACCGTGAGTTTTTTAGACCAAATGAAATTTCCTAGATCTAGAAAAGACAACAAAATCTATTGAAGACTAATTAAAATAAGAAACCAAACAATAAGTTCGTTCTTTTTTCCAAGAAAATGACGCAACTATCTGACTGACATTTAACGACAGTTTCCCCCAAAAAAATTGAAAACAGTAATTTGACAGCGCGCTGAGAGTTTGAAACTTACAAGTTATGAGGAAAATCTTTCATCTGTAAGTACTTAAACACGCTGTAGGAAAAAAATTCTATTTAACATCTATTTATTCAAATGTAAAAGTCAGCATCTGTGAGTCTGATTTGATTTTTAACGAAAAACTCCTATGAGTGTAGTGCCTTTTAAGATCCATCAAAAATATATGACAGGGTCTTCCAAAAATGCAACTACATGCATGTGGATATTAATCAAGGAAGTGCAGTACAATCCAATTGTGCTCTCAGAAAATCGCATAAAACACACCAACAGGGGGCCAATAAGGGGACTAAATAAGAAAGAAATAGGCAATTACAGCAGAGGAAAATCGATGCCTCATTGTGCACAAGCCGTTACCTCATCATGAAAATGGGGTTTTATGGGCAAGAGATGACGGTACAACAAACATTAATTTCCATGCATATTGAAGCAAGCCACTTAATGCAATTACCAAAAGAAAACCCAAGCACAATAAAAGCTGGATGCGGCTTCGAAGGATATATTGTAAGATGAAATTTATTCCCAAGCGGACTGGGCAGTCACACAATGCATTTGCACTCATTGCTCCATGTCACCCAAACTATAATAGTCTGTGTAAATAAAATAGGCGGCTCGCTACTAGTCATTTTACATCGCATAATTTCTATTGGGTTGCCATGATGACGAATCGACACTTTTAATTACACAGACTATAATTCCGTCCTTTAGGTATTAAAATTTTAATTGGGAAAATCAAGTGCGGATTTTTTCTTTACATCCTTACGTTTAACAGAAACTCGGCTTTAACCGGCTGAATTTAAACCAGGCGCGGATCCAGCACGGCTCTAGGGGGGGGGCACTTTTCCAGACAATATCCCCTTGTGGTACCATTGGGGGTCCTCCCCCAGAAAAAAAATGCAATTTGACGTGTAAAAATATGGTTTTCGTTTTAACTCATTTTTAGAAACGTTTTGAGTCTAATGGGGGCACTTTTCAACACTATTACCATTACCTTTACTTTTTGACGCAAAATGTCAAAATTTTGGGGATTTCCTGAAAATAAACACTGAATACCCCATTTTGATACTAATGGAGGGGGTATGGGGGTCCTCCCCCAGAAAAATTTTGACATTAGACCTGTAAAAGTTGGGTTTTTACTCATTTTCAGAACCGGTTTGGGTCTCCAAGGGGGGCACTTTCCAAAGTGCCACCCCCTGGATCCGCCACTGATTTAGGGTAACGTCAGCCTGGAATCATGGACGGGCTTATCTGGTCGAGCGCATCTTATCGGCTGTAGTTATCTACCCCACTCAATTAGTGGACAAAGGGGTCCCCCTAAAGGGAGACCCCTGCGGAGAGCGAGAGAGTCCCCCTTTTGGGGGACCCCTTTGTCCACTAATTGAGTGGGGTAGATAACTACAGCCGATAAGATGCGCTCGACCAGATAAGCCCGTCCATGATTCCAGGCTGACCCTGGCCTTAAAGTAAGTAGAGTAAAAGAAAATAGTATTATCAATGTTGTAGTAAGTATCCAAATTTTTAAAAATTTAATATTTTCCTAAAGAATGCTAATCTTTAAAAGAGGTAGTTCAAATATACAAAAGCACTTAAGGGGAAGGGGTTTTCTCATTGCTTATTTTTACTGACAAGGGGGGGGCATAAATGATGTTTACGTAAGATATTAATTTTCGAAAATCTTCCGTTTCTTGAATAAGTAATTTCAAAATTCAACCAAAAATAAATTTCGCAAAAAAAATTAAACTAAAAAATCAAATTCAAGCATTTCGATTTTTTGGGTGTCGGGCAGTTTTTTTACGTAATTGTGAGGGGGATTTGCAGTTTCCTTATCTTGGCTGACAAGGGAGGAGGATCAAAAATAACCAAAACCATGTTTACGTTATATTTGAACGGTTTCTAATAAGCTGCATTACTTAATTAAATCACCTATTTTCCTTTATCCGCTCTAACCGGAATCCCGCTACACAGTCTAATTATTACCCATGTTATTTGGGTTGGTTAGGAAAAAAGGCTGGAAGAAGTAACGTCGATTGGGATTATTTTGACTCCCATCCCTTTTCACGTAGCAATAAGAGAACGATCCCTCAAGGAGCGAATCTTGCAAACCAACACAAACGTTCACGATACAAATAATAAAAAAACTCGTCATTATGTTCCCGAGATCATCATTGATAACAATAATAAAAACCTCCCCTCCTTTCAGCGAGGACAAACGGAAACCCTTTTCCGATTTTAATGCACCGTCCTATTATGCCTTTTTAATAGGACAATGTTGTGTGTCACTGGTATCAATCATCGGTTGCGTGACAATGGAATAATCGATGGAAAGAGTTTCAGACGATACCGGTGGCAATAACAAAATTGTTACCCATGTTGATGGAAAAAAGCAAGCTGCTTGAAATTCGTTCTGGAGGAAGATTGTTGGGGAGAAATAGGGTAGTAAACAATTATACCTGGGCAAATGAAACTTGACCTAGTTTGCTAGGTTTTATGCTGCTTTATGTCCCATGTCATGTTTTTCGGATAAGAATAAATCAATTTCGTGAATATGAGATAAGGTTTTATTCACCAGGAAAAATCCACGAATAAGTAACAGTTGAGAATTTAGGATTCATTCTAGTGAGAAGCTTAGGCAAGAAAAATTTATTGCGTGAAACCATTATTTTCTTACAAAAAACTTTCTATTTTTAAGATTTTATTTGCGAAACAGAAGATTAAGAACAAAAAATAATATAATAATTTTAAAAAATTCAAAGAATCCTCGTTAGAGGAGTTGAAGCCGGATATTGGTTCGCACACAGGGTGTCTCAAAAGGTCCTAGCCAAACTTAACATGCCGGTCTCTTTCATACCATGGCAAACAATATTTTCATAGGAACTCATGTCCGCTAGAGCAGTAGTCCCCAACCTTTTTACCACCACGGACCGGTCAACGTTTGATAATTTTACCGCAGTCCGCTGGGGGAGGGCGTTGATTGTTTACATTCTAGATTATTTTGATTAATTTTAATTTAATTGTATTTAAAAATGCTTTCAAAATAAAAGTTACACCAATAAATAAATATAAAGTTATTTAAATTCATTTCATTCATTAATTTGGAGCATAAACCTTGGAATTAAAATTAATTTTCAATGAAATGGTCGGCCTGCGGGCCCGGTACCATTTGATCCACGGACCGGCACCGGTTCGCGGGTTGAGACCACTGCGCTAGAAGACTATGTTCGCCGGCGAAGGGGCAACGTTTAACTTTTTTTATTCTATGGGGGGAAACTTCAATTACTATTATATAATCGGAGAGAGCAACCCAAAAAACGATACCTAAAACCCCTGTAAACCAAATTTAATAAAATTCTGCTCGTAATAAGGAAGTTGCATGTGTCAGATTTTCAAAAACAAACTAGTGTTCCGTATGGTTTTTTGTATGGTAAAATGAAATATCTAGTCAGTTTTTCAAAAAAATGTACAGGTAATTAAATATTTTAATTTAAAAGTCGAGAAAAAAACACGTGACGGAAAACGTTTATTGTTTAAACTATAAGATGACGTCAACAATAATACCATCAACTCCATTGCTTTACAACAATGTTTAGTATAAGATGACGTCACATCCAAACTCTTGGCGTTTTCGCGCGCTTTTAAAAAGGGGATTTTTGTTAATTTTTTTGGCAATCAAAAAATTTCTCGATCGGCCTCAAATTTTGGGAAGTTGCTTATTTTTGCAAGAGGAATCGATTAAAAAAAATCATGCAACTTCCTCATTAACAGAAAAAATCCCTTTCTTTCTACAAATCCAATTCAATACTTAGCAGACCGTCTTCAAATTAGAAAGATATTTGCTAGGCTAATTACCGGTAGAATTTAATAAAATTTGGGTTATAAGTGTTTTCGGGGGTGCTCTATCGTAATTCGTAATATGTAATAATTAATTGAAGTTTCTCCGTAGAATAAAGAAGCTAAAAGTCGCTCTTTCGCCGGCAAACATTGTCCTTTAGCGGACAATGTTTCTATAAAATTCTTATTTGTCACGGAATGACAGACCTGCATGTTAAGTTTGGCCAGGACCTTTTGAGAGATGCCCTGTATTTTGCAGAGCAACTCCAAAAACAACTCAACGAAAAACCACCTAAGCATATCACACAACTCTATAAAAAGTGTCTTTAACCCGACTGTTGACAGCAAAAACCGTACAATCGATCGATCACCATCAACACACGCAACAAAAGTAGTGAATCCAATCATAAATGCCACTTGTTACAATTGCTGAAACATGCGTAAAAATAGGCAAACGGCGCTTTTGTAGATCAGGGGAAATCTATTAAAGAGTCAATATTTACATAGTATCAAAGAAGAGCACGTGAACTCGTACCATCAGCCTATTAATGAGACTATTTAAAAGATTATATTAGTAAGACCAGGGTTTCTCATAGGTATTTCTGCTTGTTGCTGAAAACAATGAGTATTAGGAAATCTAGGGGAACTCTTAAGAAAAACTATAATTTATTTTCTGTACTTGGTAGGAGCTTCACGAGGCATACTCTCAATCAGTCTTAATTTTTGTGTGTATTATTCAAGTGTATTTTTATTTGCATTCAGTCTGAGAAGGAAGAGTCTATTACATCACCGTTTTTGGACTAGGTCGGGGATGTTTCTTTATTCTACGTTCCAACTCGTGTCAAAGATGATCAATAGAGTTAACCCATTACTGCCTGACGTCCCTTTTTAGGGACGTTTTTTAAAAATCCTCCTATTTCTACAAAAATTGTTCTTTTCAATTAAAATTTGCACGTATGTATCTCTGACCTTCATAGAACATAAAGAACACAAGAAGAAAGCATAATTTTAAAAAATTTTCACTTTTTTTAAAGTTGGAAGATAGAATTTTTCAGAAAAGTGCTTTTTTAAAAATTTTAAAAGAAAAAGCTTAAAAATCCTAGTTGTTATTTAAAAAAAATTTCAATGCCGATATATATTACTGTTTATACATTAAATCAGTTGGGGTGTTTTTTTATTTTTCCAAAATATTTTATCTTGACCTTATTATGGACCCTCGAAAAGCGTCCCTAAAAAGGGACGTCAGGCACGAATGCCCCCGTGGTTTTCCCCATACTGAAATGCTAGTGTTTCCTTCATTTTTTCATAAAAACGCTTTCGGTTCTTATGAAATGAATTAAATAACTGATATTTATAAAGTTAATTTAATTTTAGCTAATAAATTTATTATTTTTGTTTATTTTATTTTTGAAAATACTGTTATTTCTGCTAAATTAATGGAATAAAAAGTCTTGAATTATAAGGAATTAATTAATTTGTATTAATTAAAGGGAATAAATTAATTATTTTACTATATTTATTACTTATGCAAATATATTCCGGTTATATTTTAATTAAAAGTTTAATAATTATTAGTTATAATGACCTTTTGTCATTAAAATTGCCAAAAAAGTCGCTTTTGTGATAAATTTTCGGCTTTTTTTCTAATTAGATGCCGCTAATCATTGTGTTCTATATTGCAGATCAATCTATATCATCTGGCTTGCTAATGCACATCCCACTAATGCTTGATTTTTGGGGAGAAATTCGTGTTCCGCACAATTAAATTAAATAAAATGAAAAAAGTATGGGCATTTGAAAGACTTAAACTTCACAAATTGAGATATTCTGATGGATTTGAGGTGTGTTAAAGTAATTAATACTTAATATTAGGTAAAATATAAACAAAGAATGCCTTTTTCAATTAAAAACCTGAATTAATTTGCAATTAACATAGATTGGGAGGAAAAAACGTGATTTTGAGCATAAAAATGCTCAAATTACGTTAATTACGTTAATTTTACAGTTAATTGGATAAATAATTAATATTTTTTGTTCTTATTCTTGTTACAGTATGGTTTCGATCACTTTTGCTGCACTTAAAAAGGTAGAAGATGTTTTTGAGGCTTTTAAAAAGTTTTCTACCATGCGTTTACTATAGGGAAAAACAACGGGGGCATTCGTGCCTGACGTCCCTTTTTAGGGACGTTTTTTAATTTTGGTGTAGAAATTAAAATTTTAACCTGTAATTTTTTTTACTATTTTTCCAGTTGTTTTGGGGCTATTTACTATGTTTTTACCAAATATTTAAGAAAAATAAAAAGTTGGGCATTAATGGGTTAAGATCCATACATAGAGCATGTTAGTTTAGTTCAGTAGTTGAACTGGCATTTTTCCCTCATTCCAAATCATGGGGTCTTCACAATCGCAACATAGCGAAAGGGATTATCATCCTGAAAGCGTTGGAAGCATGAAATAGAACAAATTTGTTCAGCGGCTCTCTGAATTAAATCTACCAGGTATTGCGACTAAGGGGCAAGACCACAAAGGGTCTCTGTAATAAGACTGCAGAAAGTGGTTTGCATAAATGTCCAAAATACTTATAGGTTGCTTCATATACTTTGAATTTTAAATCCTTCCCCCAACTCAATGGCCATGGTCATTCAGTAATAAATTGCGAAATAAAAAAGTCCTGTAAAGGTAAAGCGAAAAATTTTTTTATATAATTTAGAGCGCTTGCTAATACATTTATGCATCATCCAAGCCACACAGAGATCTTGTCAATGCAATTTCTTCTTGTATCAAACTTTATCAGTTGTGAATTCGCTTTCCTCCAATAAAGAGACAGCAATGTAAAGAGAATAAAAATTCATTGAAATGGACCCCGTTTCAATTAATTTCAAGTAGTTTCGTTTGCTCATTAATATTATCATTACTTAGTTGGGCTAACTGAATGATATCCAAGGTCAGTCAGATTAAATTAAACTGGAATCCAAAAAACATATATTTATGACATGTTACGTAAAAGAAATGTCAATATTTAAAAAAAACATTACTACATGTATGATCAAAAGCTACACGCCAGAATAAAGGGAATATAAAAAAATTCTGTTGTGGAGGATTTCCCCCTGATCTTGGAAGGAAAAGCGACTAAAACCTATTTTCATAAACGGACTACTCTACTTTATTAAGTCAATTTTTACAATAGGAGGTTTTGTTTTCTTTTTCTAATACATGTCCTTTATTTTATATAATACATTTTAAAAGTTTCAATTGTTTCTTATAGTATGAGATATGAATACAATTTTGTTGAAACCAAGGTCAAAACAACAAAGGGAGATCTTTAAACCAATTGAAGCATTTCAGACAAAGTTTTACAATGACCAATAAAAATGAAAAACCTATAATTCCATAATTGTATTGGTTCTATGCAGACTCAATATTGAAAAGCAGAAAATTGATTCATTTTATGTTGAAAACCAATCAATGGATAGATACAATGAATACTTTAACTTTTACTACTTAAAGCTGATTAAACTGCCATCTAAAATTCCATTTTGTCAAATTCAATCAAGGTTGGCATGGGACCCAAATTTTCGATTGTACCATGACTTCAATTAGTGTAAAAGTAGTTTTTTAAATATTTTTCATGCCGTGTTCCCCTAGGTTCTTCTAAAATTTACAAGCTCCCTGAAGAACCATAACTAAAGTTTTGTGGGGATGGGGTTTTGACCCCTAACTTGTTTTGCAACATAAATAAAATTTGTACCTTTTTAGAAAATTAAAGAGCAGTATTTGAACCTTGGTACATTAAATATTTGAACTTTATTATGGGTAACAATCTCTTGTAGACGGGGGAATCTGGGGGTCCTCCCCCAGAAAATGACACATAAAACAGGTTTTTAACTTGTGTTTTTAAGTATAATCTGTGGTAGTTAGCAGAGTGAAAAATAGATATTTATCATTAAATTGGGAAACAAAACTTTTTTGGATTTAAATTTATTGATGTCACAATAGAATTCACGGCAAAATTTCTACTTTAAAAACTTTCTCGATTGAATTTTCACGCAAATGAAAGGAGAAGAAAATTTACTTTGCACCTTCTAAAGCAGGCAATTTTCAAACACTAAAGGTGTTTGAAACACTGGAGACCTTTATCCACCGTTTTGAGGATCCTGTTAGTCTTAATTTCAATATATAGAAATCTTTCACTTAATGGAGCTCATCAGGTTAGCAATTTTCATTAAAACTGAAGATATACGTCATATGAATTGGACAGCCAGATTTTTAGACTTCAACACTTAACAGTAGGTATAGGGGGCTCTAGATAAGGCAATTGCACATTTTACCCCCCTGCAAAAACCCTTCAGGGCCCCAAAACAGTGTTTCTGTGAAATTAGGCTTTACGAACAGGATATTATTATTTATTATAGGGCTTATCCTCGCTATAAAATCACCCAAGGAGGCTTGCATGATTTTGCGAGGGTGCCATACCTCTAATAAACCTACAGTTTTTCGCTATTCTGGAATTTTTCGCTATTCATACCTTTCAATTCTGATGGTTGTTACTAATGTGCATGCGCAAGTATAACAATTTTTGAATAACTATTTATTTGTATCAACCAAATTTCATCCAAATCTGTCCAGTAGATCTGGAGAAAATTGAACAAGCATGCAATTTCTCTTAATTTTGAAAACCAGTGTAATATGCCATTTCTCCCCTATAGATTTAAGATACTCTATATAAAATAGCCTGATTTTCAAGAACAAATTTTACTACAGTATTGACCTTTGATGATGACAAGGTTAAAATAGCAGAGATTGGAATCACTACAGAAGTATAAAGTTTGTTTTTTAACCTGGTATCAACTTTTTAAGCAATTAAAAGTTTATTCACAAAAGTTCTGTATCAAAAGTTATGTGATACTATTTAGACAAACAAACCAAAAGAGAAAAAAGAAACAAAAAAGATACAAATTAGTTACATTTCAAACTGAAAAATGCCAAATTTGGAATACATGAGATCCTTAAGTACATAAAATTTTTTGGATATTTTTAACTTGATTTAGCAAGATGTATAAAGATTTATTACAAGAAGATAAAGATCAGCCAGAGCAAATAATCTTACCCTCAGCAGGTGCCAAATTTTCCCTTATTCGACCATATCTTATCTTTTCATAAAAATAATATTTTGAGAATAAAGGTATTTTTATAAAACTACTAGTGCTAAAGCGCTAAACCCGGGCTTCGCCCGGGTTTCAGTTTTTAAAAAAAACTCTTTTGGTGCGTTACAGATGGGCTTCGCCAGTCCAAATGCGCTAAGCCAGACGTTACCTGCACAAATATGGTCCCGGGCAGAGTGAGAAATAGGAGCAATAAAGAAGCAATTTTTATGTTAATACTAAAACAATCAATTATTTCAATCAATATTTCAATCTACAACTATCAATGTTATATCTACAACAATCGATAATATGCATACAACAATTAATGTTACATCTTCTCTTGTTATATTTACAGCAATTGATTGTTTTGCCATGATGTTAGGCATGAAATGTTGATTTTCAAGCACAAAATGGACCAAAAAAGTTATTAGGATGCTTCAATTTTAAATTATTTTAATTAAAAATTAATGGATGTGTTTAAAAGTTAATGTAGGTGGAAAAACTTTAAAACTATAAAGGACATAACATACAGACAGAAAAACATTCATTTTTATATGAGAGATATGATTAAAAACATATATTAAATCTCAAAACACACCAAAACAGTAACTTTTTCCTGTGCACGTGGGGAAAAAATTTATGCATAATACATACCTGCCAACATTTCAGAAACAGAAATAGGAACAACACGCACGACACATTTTGAATGTGTTAAAGGGGTATTATTAAAAAATAAACTTGTAATTCATAACTTTTATCTCTTATCTAAGGTATCTTATGATTATTAAGAGGACTAAGTGTTTTATACCTTTATATTCTGACTAATAATTATCTCCATTTATACTAGGATATAATAAAGTTAAATTTTTCTTCCATTTATCTGGGTTTAAATTTATGCAAATAGAATGACAAAAATGACTCAAGATGTCAAACACTGGGAATTTCATACATAATAACTCAAAGATTTAAAAATACTTGGTAAGTACTAATAAAATGAAACAGTGAAATAAGCAAACATTGTTTGGAAAATAGAAATAAATCTTTATTAAGTGTTACAAAAGTAGCTGGTTTTGCCCTTTTACAGGGGGGGGGGCGTAAAAACGGAACATTTGGTACTAAAATCGTATTTTCGGAACAACAGTGAAAAATCGGAACGAATACGATTTAATCGGAACGGTTGGCAGGTATGATAATATTTGTGGATGAAATGAGAAATTTTAAGAAGTAGGTTCAAAAATGTTTTAATAATCAGTAAAATTGCCATTTAGATAACCTATTGCTGCTAATTTTTAGTTTGAACCCAACTCTTTTTTCTTAACCACACTGCATATCCTTATCCAACAGGGATGAGAGATTTTTAACTTTTTTTTTGCATAAAATAAATCCCATGCAGCCTTCTTAGTTTGACAAAAGATCAATTTCTCAACCTTTTATATCTTATCATGACATTGAGAAAAATTACAAACAAAAACAATTAAATAAAAAATAAAGGTCACATAAATTTGTGTTCTTCACATTGTACTTTCATTTAACTTCTATAAGGCAAAATTCCAAGTTTTTTTTTAATTTTTTTAGAGCTGTCTCTTTATTTGTATATTGGTAGATAACAGTTCAACACTTTCCTTTGGAGAACTCTTTTAAACCCCCATTACATAACCCTCTCTTGATTACTTTAATTAATTTTCTTTCCTAAATCTTTTAAAATTTTTGAATCCATCAAGACTATTCAAGCTACAAAAAGAGAGCTACCAGGCCTGCTCTAAAACATAACCAAGTTTGATAACATTGAGTCTGGTTCTTATCTTCACAGTTCTGAGTGAAATTTATTCTAATATTAAGTAAAAATTATTCTGGATACAAACTTTTGCTTGAGGTCTAATAATGCATTTGATAAAATCTATCAGAACTTAGAAAGTGAGTTTTAAAACAGAGACTGAGATAAATAGGCTGAGCATTTGGATTTAAAATAGGGCCTTTGAAGGATAAAAAAAGAAAATTCAGTCTTTATATTGCCTGTGGGAACCTTGCTTTATGGGACACTTCAATTTAAGAAACCCTACTAGTAATAGCCATTATTAAAACATAACTACCCTTTTCAGGGGTTGATCCAGACAAAAATTGGGGCCCTTTTGCAACCCCTTCACAAAAATTCCCCCTCTTTAAATCTACCCCTTCACAAAAATAAATTCACAAAAACGCTCCTTTCATGAAATTCAAATTAGCTTTAGTGATAATTTCCAAGAAAACATTCACGAAGAAACCCTTTCAGTCAATACTCATAGGATTATATGGCAATCTTAGGTAGTAGGTATAGGATTGAAAGGCCTAAATAACGGGCCAGTTTCAAAACTTTGCTCCCATGTTAATGCTATTGGAACCTAACCCATTAGAATTATATAATAATAACTGTAAGGTTTACTTATCTCGTCAGAAGGCCATTTCCTCTGGGAATAAAAACATTAACTAATATTAAGATGGAAAATTGAATTACAAAGGTAAAAGTAAAGATGAAGAATATTTGGTACTTACGAATGTATTTATTATACCGTCAACAGTTCAGCAGCCGTTAAATTCAGTGTCACAGCTACACTCAGTCAATAGACTTGAATAACGTTTTTGAATTCAGCGGCACAGTCGACGGGATAATACAAGAACCGAAATTTTTTAACAGTTTGGCACTGAAAGCATAAAGTAGTCGAGAATTAGATTAACATACTTTTGCTGTGTCTGCTTGTGCCTTTCCTTTTCTTGTTTTAACCGCTTTTCTTCTTCTAAACGATATTGCTCTTCTTCCAACCTCATTTGCTCTTCCTCTTCAGCTTCTCTCCTTTTCCGTTCCTCCTCTTCTTTCCTGAAACAGGGTTTTCTTTCAATTTTGGAAATAAAATTATCCGACTATTCCAGGTAAATTTGGTGAAAGATATTTCGGTCCAAACACTAGCAATTTATGGTATTTTTCTGATATTTCCCACTTTTTTGAACTTATATTTTCAATAAATATATTTTTCTTCAACAGTCATACTATAATTTTCCAGGTTTTAGGCAAAAATAAGTAAATTTCCTAATTTTTCAGGTCAAATTAAAATTCCCTGATATTTCCAGTAATTCCCAGACTTGTGAGAACCTAGGTTAATTTATAAAAAACTAATCAACTTTGCTATTGAAATTTCAAATTTTTTCTTTTGGAAACAGTTGATTTACAAAAAAAAAAGAATTTAACCATGTTGAAACTACAGTGAAGTTCAAGCCATAAGATATGCAAGGTTGTTAAGTATTTAAATACTTAGTAACGGAAATACTTTTTAAATACTTTAAAAGTATTTAGTTACATTCGTTACTTTTTCAGTATCGAACTGGTATTTAACTACAAAAATTTAAAAGTAACTCAAATCCTTGTTACTTAAGTACCTATGCTGTACTTCAGTTACTTTCTAAACCCAGAATTAAAAAAAACGCAATCCAAACATTGGAGATGGGAACAAAACACAAAACACTTCTTCCTGCTTTCGCATCAACCGAAGGGAAAAAGCGTCCCCGGCGGTGGCCGACCACCCGAATCGCTGACAAGTGACAATCCTTTTAAGAATATTTATTACCCCCCTGTGTTGAAGAAAGTGCCGTTTTTGTTTCACCAATCCTTGGGGGGTCACCAGGAGCCGGCGAGTGTCTTTGGGGGTCCACCTCGCAAGGTCGAATTGCTCGAGATCGAAAAGCCGATAGGACACCCTTTTATGGCCAATTATTGTTCGTAGTTCCTTGTTTTTCCACGAACCAAAGAGAGGGGGGACATTTTTACCGACAGATCAAATTTTACGAGAAGATGTCATTCAGTCGCTTTTTTGTTGTGCTCTCCGAAAGGCTGTTGGTCTACTACTATTGGCACGTGGACGATATTCGGCTTGAGAAATAAAATGAGATTAAATAGAACCTTTTCAAAATCATTCTAAAAAAATAGACAAATATTTTTTCTGTCTCGCGCCGAATCGTCCCATTCCGTTCCTGCTTCCCGGATTACCATTGTTTGTTGGAAGTATAATGTCCCCAAAAAGAGGTAGGTTTTTTAATAATTTTTTTAAAAAAGTAGTGAGGGAATTGACGATTTATATTTGTTTTGTATTTTTATCTAGATAATTACAATTGATTTTTATGTTTTGATATTTGTATGACATGTAGCTTAAAACTTCGCCCACTTTTGCCCAAAAGGGTTAAAAGCCGTTTTTTAAAAACTTTTTACTCTAATTCAAGCCTTTACTATGTAGTATATTCTTACAAGATTCTATAAAAAATTCACTTAAAAGTTTATTATAACATTCTTTCTTTCTCACTTTCTTGAAGAAAAACTAAAAGTAATAAAAGAGTTACTGACTTAAATTTAACTTTTTTTAATTTTTTAAAAATGACCGAAATAATTTTCTGCTTAATATGAATATTCCATTTGAATTGAAAAAAAGGCAAAATATCAATTAAAAGATTAATTTCAAAAATTTGATAACCTAAGAAATTAAAACATCGCTAAAGCATTTAAGACAATAATAATATAAAGTAATAATATAAATGCTTCAATTTTTAAATTAAATTAAATTTCCAAAGAAAGAGTGGGGAAAGAAAATGAAAAACTTTTTTACTAGCTTATGAAAATAATTATTTTATTAAAAATTGGATGATAATAATGAAAGGTATAAGGAGGAGACCATTATCTTTACAAACTTTCAAGTGTTTAAAGTAAAGTAAAAGTAACCTTAAATTTTTTTTTGAGTTAAATGCAACTTCTTTTTTAAAAAACTTTAGCAATTTACTGTAGAAACTTACGTTAGCAATCTATAATTAAATTTCCTTTAATTTTAAATATTATGGTTTAAATTATTAACTTATTATGTAGTCGAAAATTCAAAAATTTGGAGTATCGATTGCGTCCACCTTCTTCCTGTTGAATAGACATTGTTCTCTCAATTAAGTTTTAGTTCAAATATTAAAATTTCATTTTATTATTAAAATTATATTTCAATTTTTTAAAAATAATTAAAATAAATTTTATTAATTAAAATTAATTTTGAAAATTATTTTTAAAATGAATTCGTTTAATTAAGTATTAGTTTAAATTTTATTTAAAATTTTTAATTTGTTTTATTAAATTTTATTTTTTAAAAAAATTTTATTTTAAATTTTTTAAATTTAAATTTTGCGGGTAAAGTAACTGAAGGTAGTCTTAAATACTTTTCATATACTCTATTTAGTTACTTTTTTCGGGTATTTGTACTTAATACTTAGTTACTTTTTCTGAAATACTTGTATTTGTACTCAAATACTATTTCAAAGTAACTTTAACAACCTTGAAGATATGTTATATACAGGGTGGCCACAGAAAACTTGTTTCAAAATTCCCTGATAATTCCAGGTTTTCCCTGATATTTTGAGATATTTTTCCCTGATGTACCACCGACAAATTTAATTTTCATTTTTTCGTGTTTGCTGAAATATCTGTTAAAAAGTAGATTTTTTAATGATTATAAGTTACACTATTATCTCAATCTTATTTAATATATTATTAATTTTAAAAAATTTAATTTTAATACAAAATTAAAATGTACTAAATTATTTTCGATAGCTATTTTAAAATTTTATCACCCCAGGTGTTTTAGATTCTTACCAAATTTTCTCCCTCTAAAATTTATTTTCTAAAATAAAAAGGTCTACAAAGTTTACATCAAAATCAGAACACTGACAGGGATACAGTGCCCCAAAATGTACTGGACAATTTAAAAAAATATAAAAAATAGAATAGAGATAAAAACAAGTGGCTAGCAGCAAACTACTTTCAGCCAAGGAGCTTTCTGTACAAAATTTCATAACTTTCAAAATTAAGATTCTAAACACTTCTTATTTAAAAAATCTAATTTGTCCAATCAATTCCTTTAAAACAGACCCTTTAGACAAAAAAAAAAGAATTCAACACAAGGATTCTTCGATTCTAGAAAATATTTTAAATATCAGAGATATTTTAGAAATATGTATTCGGGCTGTTGTTTTATTTCCCTTAAGTTTTCATATTTCTTTAAAATCCTCCGTGTTAGTCACGAAATTTTGTACAAAAAAAACCTACCAGACTGGGAAAAAGTAGGTGGCAGCAAACTGCATGTTCTGCATGTTGCTATCCTTTCTAGTTTATTTTTTATAAACTTTTGAAATCGTTCAGTAAATTTTGGGACACTCTGTAGTTAAGTTTATTCTTATGATAACGCGCGCGCTATAAGGCCCGGCGTTGCTCGATCACCAATTAAGTGTGAGCATTTCCATTTAAGACATAAGCTTCACCCGAATAATTGTTTTGCTGAACCACAAAAAATTATTTTAAAAAGAAACTGAAAATTTATTTTCCTGATTATCGGACCGGCAAAAAAAGTAGCCATCTGGGAGAAAGGCACCCCAGTCGTACAAAATTTCCGACTTCTGATACTTCTTAAAAGAGAACGAAATAACAGAAACTCGAACAAAATTAAAAAACGATAGTCAAGCTAAATCTATCGGCCAAAACCTGTTGTCAATTGCCTATTTTGATTACATTTAACTGTGCCTGATTTAGCAATGGTGACGCGGAATGTTGAATGAAAAAAAAACGGCATGTCCTATGAAAAGGAGGAGGTTGAAAATTAATAGCTTCTAACATTGAAGAAAACGATTCAGCATTTTATACATTTTCACCACTTACATTCCATAAACCATGATCCTTCAACGGAGAACCAAAGATAAACAAAATATAACTTACCGAAAAGGCTAAATCCTTTATCACAGCTCACAGCTGCAGTCAATCATCCGCAAAAAAAACAACCTCAAAGTTTCGGTTTCGATAAACAAAAAGAGAAGTCCCCCCCTTTTGCGTGCGCTCGATGGCTCCGTTGCTTGAATCAAAGGAAAAGGAATGCGCCCGAGATTTACGCACGATTATGCTTTTTATTTTTTGCAGTTTTTTTACTCATTCTATTAACAAAATTCGGTAGCAGCTTGAGGTTTTTCTCGGAATTCCCTGATATTTTAGATTTTTCTAAAATTCCCTGATATTTCCCTGATAATTCCCGGTTTTTTAAAATTCCCTGATAATTCCCGGTATTCCCGGTTTTCCAGTTTTGTGGCCACCCTGTATATAATATGGGGTTGTAACAAGACTCCAGACTGTTGGAGAGGAAGGACATGCCTTCTGATGCAGTCCATATCCTTTTGTTTGTAATTAATATTATTTGTGTGCTAATTGTCTTGGGTACGTGTTTTAGAGCTATTAAATGTCCTGTAATGTTAATTCTTCCTTGACGTTAGCTTTTATTACAAATATACATTATAAGGTACTTTAAAATACCTGTTCAAAAAACTACTCATTGGTCAGGAACATAACTTAGCAAAACTAACAAAGGACACAATCAATCAAGACACTCTACAAATTAAATACAGAAAGGGTCACAACCTAGAAAAAATGTTTGCTTCATGAACCTTCTTACCTTCGTCTTTCTTTTTCTTCAAGATCTGTCTTGTGTGCGAGTACAAAAGGTCGAAACAAAGGGCAAATGCTGTGCAATAGATTGACAAACCCTGCCTTTGCATCACGTTCATTCATGTCCCCCAGATTTTGCCATGCTTGCCTGTTGGAAATAAGATTATTGAACAAAATATAAAGCATCTTTTTAAACTATCTTCAGTATCTTAACTACAAAAACAAAATTAAATAGGTAGTACTATAATGAAACATGGCTCTTACACCCTCTACCATTTTGTTAACACCAAAAAGTTACAGCCTTATACTACACTCTTATATAAGTAACCTTATTATAGTTCTAACTTTATTATTGCCTGATATTACTCTAGTCTTATACTTATTTTCCCACCTCTTAACAACAGTATAAGAGTTGGGAAAAGTAGGGATATCTTAATAGGTAAGTACTTAAAAACATTAACTACAAAATTTATTTAAATTTAGCTAATGGTCCGAGTCCTTACCTTACACCTGGAGAAATCTAATAATTGTACAAACTTTTCATTACTTATTAAAGCATTAAACTTCCAGGTAAACATTTAATGTTATATTTTACAGTTAATACTATATTCTACATAACGATGACATCAGGAGAAAACCTCGTAGAATCGAAGTCGGGTTAGATACAGTATAAGTGAGCGACAGTATAATTTCCCCTTGCCACAAAAAGACCATTATTCCCGATCAACAGGTGGGGGATAAATTTTAATGAGCTGTTAAAGCAAAAAAGCAGGTGTTTCAATCTCTCATGCCGGCTCCACACATTCGTGCGAACCCGAATCAGTGTAACAACAAAGCATGTGTAAGCGGACCGCTCGCGCTCAGATGAACATTTGCACCTGACTTCGCAAGTCTCTTGTCAACATTTGCTATAATGGTGGTTTTTGGGCTGAGTCAAAGAGAAATCCAATTAAAATATTTGGCGAATTTTCACACTTAGGCGCATGTGTGGACCCGGAGTCACAAGATATGCTCACAAGGAGACTTAATTTTTTGTTCCAGCTGGCTGGCCAAACCACAAGCAAGAGAGAACTTATTTTTTATTTTTAATATGTGAAGAAAAGGTTTAGTTAAATGCAGGTGTGAAATCAAAGCAAAAAGCTTAACTGCTCCTAGGATAACAGGATGATTACTGGTGTTCCCAGTGGAATTGATTTAACCCTTGATTTGGAGTTAATGACTTGACACTCGCAAATAAATTTGGTTGTAAGTAATTCCTCATTTGGCACAAACACATACTTGCCAATCTAGAATACAGTACCCATCCCGACTGCGATTCTACGAGGTTTTCTCCTCATGCCATTGATAAGGTTTATTCAAGTACCTTAATAGTTCATGCTAAAAATACAAATTTTACTGTCATGAAGTATCTAATATCTAAAGAATATGTAAAATAAGATTAGTAATCTCCAATGATGGGGGAGGGAAAAAAATTACCCTAACCTCCGATCTCTTCCAATGACATCAAGGTACCCAAGAGGAGGCGCTTTTTCTTCCACAAATTTCCCATGGGCCACCTGCTGGTTGTAAGCAACTAGTAACAGCTTGTCCTTATAGCTGATGTGAAATGCCTTACCTTCTTTATCTGAAACCAGGGACACAAAATAAGAGTGCAATTTTAACCTATATATCAGGGCAGGAGTCTGTCCCCAGCCAAAATTGGGGCCAATTTGCGACCCCTTTACAAAATTCAACTTCGTAAAAACGGCCCTTTCATAAAATTCAAATTAGCTTTAAAGAAATTATTCACAAAATATATGAATTTTTAAGGATTTTCTTGGTTTGTGAGTCGAATTTAACTACTTACGCACTGGTCTGCTAAGCATCACTACTTCAGTTTTTCACAAAAAAAATTTCATTTTTACAAAAATATTTCATTTTTACAAAAATATTTTTTTTCACAAAAATTGGAGCCATAAAATAAAATCTGGATCAACCCCTGCAGGCATAGCGGCCATTGCCGCTGCCGGTCCCAAGCACTGGAACACTGCCATTGCCGGTCCCAAGCCCGGATGAGAAAATGTGGAGGGTGCCTAAACTGTCCTTGGCATAACCGTCCTGGTCTGTTCACTGTGCAGCCGCAAGGCTCCTTGGACTATAGGCCAGTTCGGGAAAAGGCAACCCAAATCCGTGGTGTTTACCGTGCCCAGGGATGCATGACAACCGGGGTAAAGGTTGCCGTAAACGGTTAACCTCGTGGCCTGGCGAACCACGTTGTATTCAGCCTTCTGTCTGCAACTGAGGGTCCATACAGGCAGTGACGGATACCTACCCTCAGTAAAAGCCCCCTGCCATACCATGGGTAAGTCAGGAAAAAAACAAGGTGCTGGAAAGCGCCCACAACCACGCGGTGTAAACCGCCAAAACCAAGGTGGTGGAAACCACACTCCACAAAGCGGTGCAAACCGCCCTGAATTCAGGTTAAGCCCGACTAGACTCAACCCGGGAAGCAGTGGCCTCTCAAAGCCCGCTCCCGGTGTCAGCAGTCCAGTAACAGGTAATACGGGTCGTAAACCTCCTGCAAAGAAGGTAAGGGACCCTAACGATGTCGTTGTATTTCAGGAACCCTTGAATCCTCCTGAAAAGGAGACCATGGGAGACGACGCATCTAAACAACATGGACCCTGCAAGGAACCCGGCACAGGGAACCGCAGGAACCAAACTGCCAGGCAGAGGAGGAATCTGAGAAGATCCCATCTGCAAGGACAGGGCATCGAGGCGAGCAAGAGAAATCTTTCTGATGGATCCACTCCCTCACCTTCGACCGCCCAAAAGAAGAGGCCAAGAATGGACCTCCCTGAAAGCCAGAGTACCTCTTCAAGGAAAATGGCCATAATGCTGGAAGGCTACCCACGTGAGAAAATCACCCAAAGGGACGCCATCCATCTACAACGGGAGATCGATGATGACATTGACACCCTCTCTCCCTTAGTCGAGGTCCCCCGATTCCAGGCGGTGACCCTGATGAATGGGGCTCTGATCCTCCATTGTGAGAATGAAAGCTCTGTGCAATGGTTGGAGAAGAGCTTCAACGGCAAAGAGCTGAGGGGGCACAAGATGCAAGTAAGCCCAGCCTCTGCAGTGCCCAAACCGGTGAAGATAGCCTTTAAGACCAAGGATGTGTATACCACCGACACCGAGCGTCTGCTGTCACGGCTGGACCGGCTCAATCCTGGAATCTGTGCGGCCGACTGGAAAGTCCGGGACAAACAGGTTGTAGGTGACTACGCCTACATGCGGTGGATCTTCGAGATCGACTCGGCATCTGCGGAGGAGATCAAGAAGCGAAACCTGGAGCTATTCGTAGGAGGATTCGGGAAGGGTCTGTGCAAGATCTTACACGACCCCAACAAGCGGCCGACCAAAACTGCTGAGGCGGAACTGCCCGCAGCGGCCGGGAGTGGTTCTGAAACTGCTGCTGTGGCAGAGATGCCCGCAGTGGTTGAAGATAGCTCCTTGGCTGCTGCTGTGGCGGAACTGCCCGCAGCTGAAGTCGGTGCTTCACCTGTGACATCCAGTGGAGCTGCTTCCCCTACCAGAATGGAGGTTGAGGACATACCTGAGACGGAAACGTCTGTAACAGGTACCACCTCCCCCAATGTAAGTACTGTTGGTGCACAGTCACCTTCATCTATTTCTTCTGTATCTACTGATAGTACCTTGCTTTTAGGTCAATCGGATACTGACTCAGTGAAAACTGATTCTACTATAACGGAGGATCGTCTCTTAAATGAGTCTCCTCCTTCATAAATGGCCTCCAATTAACATCTAATATGGAGCGACCTTTGAAGATAGCTCAACTAAATCTTCATCACTGCCAATCTGCCACAGCTCTACTGAGCAGGGAATTGGCTGAAGGAAAAGTTGACATAGCCCTAATTCAGGAACCGTGGGTTAACCGCGGGAAAATCCTGGGGCTAACCAATTGTGGTGTGCTCTTCTCTGATCGCTCTTGTAGCAGACCCAGAGCCTGTATAGTTGTTAATAAAAAACTACAGGCTATATGTATGGCTGATTACCTGGATGGTGACAATGTTGCTATTAAGCTTATCAGTCCAAACGGTGATATGACCTGCCTTATGTCTGCTTCCAACTTCACATTGCAACCCTAAATTCTATTATGATGTTCGTTCTGCGAAGTGCTTGGCGAGCATTGGCAAGAAAGCATTTCGCCAAGAAGTCCCCAGGGCCCGGATTCTTAAAATTTACTATATTTGATTAAAGTCTCACTTTTGATTGTTCTTTATGTGCTTTGCAAAATCCTGTTTACTGTATTTACAGTGTTTTTGTTATTTCAGCTTTGAGCCTGGGTAAACATGGCCGGCCGGGTTTTCAGCTCGCGCCAAGTTGAAAATGGTCGCCCAAAGTGGACCTATTCTAGAGCTGTTCCTATTAGTTTATTATTGTTAAGAAAAATCCTCATTTAAGTTGCTTTGATATTAAATTCCCTAAATTTGAGTGATAAGAAGAGGAGGGATTATGGTTCGTAATTTTAAAAACTGTAACTACTTCGCATACATCATAAAAGCTTCAAATAATTTAATTTTCAAGATCAACATGCCGAGTAAAACCGAAACTAAATACTAAATCCTTACAAGGCATTCTAACCATTCGCTAAAGGAAAATAATCGCATGGACCAAATGATTGTACAATATATATCACACTCAAACGTAGCAATCTGATCATAAGACTCTAATCGCAGAGCAAACAGATCAAATGTCATTCCACATCATCTGTGCTTACATACCTTTCAAAAAAGTTGTAGAGAGAGCGTACAGTTCATTGATGTTGAAGCCCCAGGTCGCTAAAAATTCATCTTGATGAACAGTTCCGTTCGATGTGGGGGTTGTTGAAACATTGATTTCATTTGAAACATCATTTTGTAATTTATTAGAATAACTAATTTCATCACAAGACGTCCCGTTCACGGCGGCAGCCATCTTCTACTACATGTGTTTTGTTGCCATTCTCGATCAGCTGACGTAGAAAATTTTAGAAGATTGTCTTTTCTTTTTTGTTGCCACAAAATAACTACTAACTTCCGGCCTTTATATTGCAGAAATTATTTTCATATTTATGGCAACAACAAAAAATTCAGCTGAAAAAGTAAAGTAAACAATAAACAAATGCGACTGCCGAGCGTCAGCACGTGAAGCAGAAGCCCAGAAGCAGTCAAGAAAAAAATTTAACACACGTGGGGTAACGCATTTGCTAAGGAGAATGAAGGTATTGCTTTTCAGTTTTCAGAGAACAAATCATTTAAAATTTAATCCTCGATCCCTTTTAAAACTTTTCTTTAAAATATTACTGGGAATGTATAATTTTAGTTGAAATGAATGCATTGTTTTAATTTTTTCGCAATTTTATCAAACTAAGCTTTTTTTATGTATCTTAAATGCTTTTTGTAATTTAGGTTCAAGAGTTTGATCCACTAAGTCCTGATTACCAGTGTGTGGATAGCTTGGATGAGGCAGAAGCACTTGTTACTTCTTATCCAAATAGCTCCAAAGCATGGGTGCTATATATTGTGTTCTGCCTAAAGCAAGCAGAAGTAAACAAAGCCAGATCAGTAGCTCAAAGGGCATTGAAGACAATAAACTTTAGGTTTGAATTTTGTTTACAAGTCCCTCAGATCATGAATACCAGCCATTAAATTTTAGGAACAGCTTTATACTCCGTTCATTTTGAACTGGGGCTTGAAAATATTTCCTTCCCCTACCACTGATCGGTAACCATAGCAATTATCCACGTCAAATTGACGAAGGCTTACTATTGGCTGCTCGAAGAGCATAACTATGGTTACGCTTCTAACGTGAGAGGAAGCACTATTTCTCAAGCGCCAATTCTAAATGAATAGAGTATAGAAAGGGTCCTCCATCAGCCATGGTTACCCACAGCTCAAATGATAACACTTTTGCAAGTTTTAGCACTGAAGAAGAGAATTCATTGATTCCCGAAACAATTATTGTCATTGTGTAATAAACGCTCCACCCATGTTACCATTGTGTATGTAACGTTTTTAAATCTATTGGTGCCGTCCGCTCCTGAAAATTAGGGGGTATACCTCAAGGATTCGGGATTCCTCCCCGAAAGTTTTTTAAAGACTGTTGGATAGCTACCCAAAAAATAATAGTATTTCTATTTCGCCCTCGTTTAACAATAATAACGTAGTTTTGAATCAACTAATTAACATCTGTCCCAATATTTTAAAAACTGTTTGTAACTTTCACAAAAAGGGGGTCTGGGGATCCTCCCCCAGAAAATTTTAGAAATTCGACCTTTTAAATAGATGTTTAAATTAATTTTAAGTGTTATATGATTACTGTTTCAAAATAAAAATTTTTATGCTTTAACCAGGTGCTGTAGCTGGATTTTTTTTGAGGGGATCTTGTTAAATTATTATTTTTTTTAAGCTAGAAACAGAATTTTTTTGGGATAATGTTTTTCCGTTCTTACTTGCTTCAACCTACTCTAAATGAAATTGTGTTCTAAAAACAGGGTGTTCATCCCCCTCTTGTATACGCCTCTTAAACTAGGTGCCATTGGTATATTGGCACCATCCTTTATGATTAAAAGTCAGAGAACCACACATTTAGTAAATTTTGGGTTGCCCTCAAAAGTCAAAAACAGTTTTTTAAACAATGTTCCCAATTATTGGGGAGACGCGTCCTCCCAGCAGTGACGCCCTTGTTTATATCTATTTTGTTCTTAAGTATGTTGCTGTTTTACCTACGGAGGACTCTTTCTACAGCCCTACCAATTTTACCAACCAGTTCTAATAAATATTGGAATACTTCCGCAAGAAGTTAAATGAGATTCCTTGTTTTTCTATTCAAGACTATAAGAGACTTTTCATAAGCCTTTTTAAAAATAATAATTTTTTATTCGTCACAATAAAAACACTCTAAGTTGTTTCCCGTTAAAACTGTGTTCTTTTAAACCCACACTAAAATATTGCCAAAGTTGCAAACTAACTTATTAAAATATATTGTTATATCAATGAAAATATTAAGATTTTTTGGTATACAGTAGAGCCCCGATTATCCGCGGAATAGGGTGGCAAGGGTACCGCGGATATCGAAAATCGCGGATAACCCGAAAAAAGACTAAAAATGAGGTGAAAACATGAAAAAAAATATTTCAGCGTAAAAACTATGTTTTATTGTACAAAAAACATGACATTAAAACTTTTAAAATATGCACAGTGCAGCAGAAACCTTTTACTCTACTACATCTAAATCACTAAAATAAAGAACAGTAAACAAAAACAATATTCTGTACTGATAACAAAAAGTGTTTAGTTATGCCTTTACGAAGCAATATCTTCAATGCCATCAAAAATTGTATAATTCTTCCAAAATTTAAGGTTCGTAATTGAAAATTTGTTTTCGTGGCACTCGCGGATAATCCGCACCGCGGATCATCCGCTCGCGGATAATCGGGGCTCTACTGTACTCTAGCATTAGCTGGACACAGATCTTTCTTATAGGACTTGTTTAATGACATTTTACAAATTGTACCTAAAAACATACCAAAGAATGAAAGCAAAGCTGCTAAATGATGTGTGATGATTTTTTATTTTGATATTCCTTTATTTATAGCCAATTATCTTAAATTTTGGTACCTGCAGCCTGCTAATCTTAAAGTACCAAATTTGGCATATTTGCTATTCAGAATATTTTGACAATTTTTAACAAGACAGATAACAAAACTGCTCCACTAGTTTTATATGTTTGTGAGTTGAGGCCAATTCAATCATCATCTAACTTATAATGAATTTACCAGGTGATGGAAATCAAGTAATCAACTTTTGGAAAACACTGAACCTGAACCACTTTTGAAAACATTTAATTTTCAATAAATTCTAAAATCAGAATTCCGTCATTACAGATGAAAATAATACCATGCAGTTTGGTCATGATAAATCTTTATTAATTACAATAACACTAGTATTTATACGACAAAATGAATAATACATGTTGCAATCCAAAATTAAGACATAAAATCATATTAGATATAGATAGAGGTAAAATTTTCGAATCCCATATACTATTCAACTGAATCTGTAATATAAAGAAAGAAAGCATGTGACAAACTCTTGTTTTCAATTTTTAGAGAAGACAAAGAAAAGCTGAATGTGTGGAAAGCATATTTAAACCTAGAAAATAAATATGGCTCAAAAGAGTCCTTAGAAAAGGTTCTCGAGGAAGCACTACAATACCAGGACAAATACAAAATTTACCGACATTTGGTACAGCTGTACATTAATTCTGAAAAAACAGAGGTGAGTGTTAACATAACTTATTGTGGGCAATGTGTAAAAACTCTGATTAATATTCAGCGACGTATATAGAAATTTATTTCGGGAGGGACCCAAAAATATTCATCAGCCCTTCCATAAAAATTTAATAGGTTTTAGTGTAGCTTATCAATGCATTTTTAGGTAGAATTTGCATTTGAGAGAACTTATAAAGATGTTATTAACAAAGGTCCTAATATAAATGGGGGTCTGTGGGTCTTCCCCGAGAAAATTTTTGGAAATTTACCCTTAAAAACAAGGTTTCAAACTGTTTTTTTGTGTACAGAAAGCCCAAATTAAGGACATATATTATTAGTAGAGCTGTGATTTATATGTAATTAAAAATCCAAAATATGTACAGATAATATATAATTATTTTAGCAAAATATGTATTAAAAATGTCAAATATGTAAGAATAAAAAGAAAATTTTAAGTAATTTTTTAAAGGGGCTCTAAATATTACGCAAGTACATAGTAGTAATCCCATAAATATGTAGTTATAGGTTGAATATGTAAAAATATGTAAATAAACCGAAATATGTAAAATAAACATGGTCTTAATCAATTCAAAATCTTTTAAAACGTATAAAATTTAAGAGCACACTTTAATATCAGATTTCTGAATAAATATCCTAATCCTAGCCCTAATTGTTAGGTAGGATTTTAAGATTTTGATTTTAATAAATTTATTATAAAAATTTTGACTATAAAAGTTTTGAGGACCAATGGGGGGCCTGGGGCCCTCCCCCAGAAAAATTTGACCCTAGAAAAACTGAGTTTTAACTTGCTTTTTTTTATCTAGTGCTCCGAATTTCAAGGGGAGGCAGGACCCCCTCACCTTCCCCTTAATATATGTTGCTAGTAATACTGTAACAAATATGTTAGGGTAAATAGTCGAATAATAGTAGACTTGTTTCACTTTTTGTTATAAAAACTATTTTCTCGAATATAAAATCTTATCTTCCCAAACTCAAACAAGTAATATAAGTATCCTAAGTTAAGATCAAGAAAAATTTTTTTTAATCTTGTGAAGTATATTAACAGGGTTAGGAAAAAACAAGTATGTTGAAACAAAAAACATAATTTCAACATTTAAAACCTTTTTAGGCATGTTTTTAATTAAATTGAGTAAAAATAAATAAGATAATTTTAATTAAAATTAAGTTATTAATTTAAAAACATTAAATTAATAAATAACTGTTTAATAACTGTCAACCAATGACTCTCCACGAGTATATGCGGAGTACGTGCTCGTTAAATCTGTGGGTCCGAAAGTCCTGAGGTCGGTCATGGCGCAGTTAACCTTGGGTCCAGGTGTCTGGAGACTATTTCCCTCCCCTTCAGATGCATGTCAAAATTGTGGAGGTGGCGATAGATGGTGTCGGCATCTATCATCCGAGGCAGAAGTCGGACTCCTGCCTTTCATGGGCCTCACTTTCTCAGGAGCCGCACCCCCTTTGCCTTAAATCCTGTACGCTTTGTGATGGAGCTTGGATATTCCAAGTGGCATACGACAACAACAACAATGACTCTCCAAAATTTTAAACTAAGTAACACTTGGTTTGATTATTTAATATCCTACTTTCACTTCGAAATAACGTCCATTGCTTTTAAAAAATTCAAACAAAATTTTAGAATTTTACAAAAAAAAATTCTGTTGGCTATACTTATATTCATTAATATTTATATGAAAGAACCTGACTGTAAATTCCATATAAATAGACTAGTTGCTTAATAAAGGTTGAACTAAGCATTTGAATGTGTTACTCTTTTATAGGAATTAGTTAGTCTCTCCAAGATTGTTCTCAAAAAGTTCAAGAAAGAAAAAGATATTTTGTTGGATTATCTAACCTATTATATGAAACATCCAGATAAGCAAAGGGAAGCAAGAATCCTCTACCGTAATAGTTTGCTAAGCCTGCCTATAAAAGATTGTAAGTTATAGTTTTGGAATAAAATTATTCCTTTATCTACTTTTGCATTCTTAATTTCTGTTAACATTAATCCATGTCCATTGCATGAATATTTCCCTCCCTCTAACATCTGCTAAGAGTGTTTTTCATAAATATACTTGTAAAATAAGATATTTTACCTGATTAAATGAATGTTCATGCTCACTCTTGAAGGTTTATATTAAACCAAACCATTATGTTGTAGGAGAGATCTGTGTACGTAAGGCCATCCCGTTTTTTTAAAGTACTGTAAATAATCAAAATGATAAGTAAACATTGTGAGGATGTGTGCATATCAGTTTCATGACTGACGAGTGACGCCTTGGAACGATCCCTAACTCTTGCCAAGGGTCAAGTAGAGGCCACAATGACTTATTGCCTTTCTCTGAAAGCCCACAATATCTGGTTAGGAGCCAGTTTTGCAAAATGTTGCAGTGCTTAAAGTCTGTTCGAGTAAAAACCACCCCCAAAACAAAAGTCCGGTTACAGGCCTGGATGGCATTGTTGTTTGATTATATGTTGCTGTTAAATCAAACCGGAATATGTGCAAAAATTGAGTTTGTGAGTTGTTGGTGTCAAAAAAAATTTTTACCGTCTATTTTTATGTCAAACCGGCCTATCATATTGTTGAATAAAAATCTGTCAGATGTCATTGGGCTGGTATGCCTTTAGGCAGGAATATCCATTTTGTTTATCAGAAGACAGATATATTGTGTAATATGCCGGTCGCTTCAACACCTTCAAGGAGGAAAGACGTCCATCATGAAAGTAAAACTAAATTATCTCACAATAGTACATTTTTATAATTATTTTAAATAGTATCACATGCGAAAACTTAAAAGCAATCTGGTGAAAAATATGCATTTTGCCGATATGCCGGTTTAATTTCAAAGCGACGATATAAGGTTGGTGTATGTTGTATGACTTAAGTCTGTATTGAGCTTCTGTCTTATATTTTGTTAAATAAAAATTATTTTAAAACTTCTAATGCTCCTCTTATCTGCATTTCTCTTAAAATGAGTACTCCATGGTTGGTTTTAATAGTTGTGTGGGTATCAGTTTAAAATTAAACACAGCATAAAACTATTCAAAAAGTCTAGTACTCGCTTTAACAACACACGCAGCAGCATTAATTTTCTGTTTTTAAAGGCCAGTTTTGTTATAAATTTTTGACAAAAGTAAATGTTCCAGTTCCAGATGTGAAGAGTAAGTTTGCCTACCTGGAGTACAGATATGGAGACTTTGAAAAAAGCTTTAGCATGTTTGAAGAAATCCTGGCAAAGTACCCAAAGAGGAAAGACTTGAAAGCTACCTATATACAAATTCTTAAGGCTAATGGCCAAGAAGAAAGAGCTAATTCATTGTTATAATCCTAAATCTACCCTCTCAACAATTCCGCAGATCATCATTTGTAAATACTGTGAATAAAGTGCATTCTTATTTTTTCAGTAGTTGCAGACATTGATATAAATACAGTATTCCAGTGTTTCTTAAACTGTGCGTTGTGGGACCCTGGAGGCAAAGTGTTTTCAGGGGCACCACAAATTCTACTGCAAATATTCCCACCCTCTTCCTACTTACACACTTGCCAACTTTAGTGAATTATCAATAAGATTTAAGGATTTTTGTTTAGTTTTACGGCCTCTGGATTCAACCTTGAAAAATGAGTTGCTATTGTGTAAAAGTTTTTAAAGGGAATTTTTTTAATTTATATTCAAAATTACATTAACATTTTTAATTATACAAATGTAAAAATGCAACAACCTACCATTTTTTATTCGTTGTAATTCAAATTATAGTTTTGTAATGTTATGCCAAAAGTTTTACTGGTGTAAGTTTTCTAAAGTTGGTAAGTATGTACTTAGAACAACATCCCATATAATCTGAAACTGTATTCTGATTTAAATTTTTGAGCATTTTTAATTTGAAACTTCACAAAATATTTTAGCCTTAAACGGATATTTACAAACAGTTTTGCTTCTGCCATTTCCACTGTATTAGTCATTCGCAATTTAAAAACTACAGCTTTTTGAAAAACATAGCTTTGTGATTTTTAAAAAATTCACAAAAGCAGGCTCCTGGCTGAAAAAACGAATTTAACGCTGACTTCAAATTCACAAAACTGTGAGTAGATTTTCACAATTTTTACAAAAACAGAACCCGGCTAGACAGATCCCTGGAACAACTGTAATACTCAATGAAGTGATAACTTAAGCATATTATATAAACATTAGATAGTGTCTATTTGCTGAAAAAAACAAAGCAAGATTATTTTCTAGTACCCTGAATTGGGGTAACTTCGGCCCAGACCTCAAAAACCCCTAAGTTAAGGTGTTGAGTTCAGGGGCGTCATTTCAGTTTTTGGTTGGGGGGGGCAAGGAATTTTTTTAAATGGGTCTGGACCTTGCTGTAACTAGGTTTTTCTTGGCGGAGGTTGCCTCAACTTCACTAAATTTAATAAGGTAATATCATGTCAAAATTTGACAACGTGAACTCTAAGGAAAAATGGGGGGTCTGGGGGTTCAACCCCAGGAAAATTTTGAAAATGTGGCTCTTAAAGTAGTGTTTTAGCTTGTTTTGAGACCCTTTGGGCTGCATCCAAAGAGAACAGTTTCTTGTAAACCACATAATTTTCTAGGGAAAAGAGTTGTAAATAAACATCCAAGTTTTAAGGTGGGCTAGGGATCCTCTCCCAGGAATTATAATTCCCCTTTAAACTAGTGTTTTATCTCTTTTGCAAACTCTTTGGAGAGCTTCTTAACAGAAAAGCTTCTTGTTAGAGGAATAGTTTTCAAGGGGGAAAACACTAAATAAGAGACATGAAAATTTTGGAGGGGGGCTGGGGGTCCTCCCCCAGAAAATTTTTGAAATTGGACAATCAAAAGTAGTGTTTTAACTCCTTTTGAGACATTTTGAGTTGCACCCAAAGCTTCTTGTGGAAGTTACAGAATTTTCAAGGGACTTGCAGCTATTTTTCACATTAGAGTGGAAACCTTGGGGGGGGGGCGGTTGCCCCCCCCTGCCCCCCCTAAATGACGCCCCTGGTTGAGTTACTTTAGGCAATGCTAAACTATTTAGATATGTTGCTAAGTTACCTATCAATGATAATATATTCCAAGTTCATTTCAAGTTTAATTTATAAGAAAATATGCAAAAAAACATGTTTTCTTACACAAACCTGATTTCATTTTAATTACCATGATAAATTTTTAAAGGAAAGTCATAGATGAAAACAGAACAGTTAACAGTATTTTAACATCTTAGGTACATATTTTGATAAATTGTTTAAATTGTGGAGAAAAATCCATTTTTGAAACAAAAAACTGATATTTCTTCGAACACCATCGATTTCACAATAATGATTCTATCTTCATCATACTATATTTAAGGCTAGCTATCTCGTAAATGTGTTTTCTATGAATGTGTTTCGTGTTACTGTTACTGCTTCTTTGAACTCAATGAGTATTTCAGCAGATACCATTGGGCCAAAGTAACCCCAAATCGTGGGCCAAAGTTACCCCAACGTAATAAAACTTTAATAATTGTCAAGTTACACACAGTAAAACAAAATAATGGCTTTAAAATCTATTAGAAGACTTCATAACTGACAAAAAATATGACCTAGCTGTTTTCAATCGTATTCTTTATTGCGTTTCCAAAGAAAAGTTGTACAGTGAACAAAAATCGACATTTTGATACTACTCTAGTTGGAACATTCCTAGTGATCGTATTCTAGGAATATCAAGACACCGCTTTGAGGATATCATGACAACAATTCCACCTGTTGGGTCTTGCATTACTTACATGATAATTTAATTTTTTCATACAGATAAAACACTTAGAAACACTTTTTGATGCTTGGACCAAAGTTACCCCCTTTTACGGTATGATAAAAGTTTATTATTGAATACTAAAACAAAAAACTAGTGGCATTAAAAAATTAGAACTAGCAGGAATATAAAGGGGAACTGATCACATATTTAACAGGGATGTGACTGACTTCAACACAAAATCCCAAAAACTATTATAATAGTAATGAACCTTTTATCCAGAATGCTTCAAAATATGAATTAAAAAAAATTTTGTTCTGAAGGTGTTTTTTTCCTCCAAACTTACCGGGCACAGTGAAACAGCAATGGGTAATGTTTTATCTACAGACGTGCATAACACGGCTTGATCGTAGCTACGATGGCAAAAATTCTTTCAGAATGATGAAGCTACTATGTAATTGCACTTAGAACTGATGGTTGGACCAGATTTTTTTAACAGGATCTAATTTTGTGCTTTCTTATTGAGCTCAAAAATTTTGATAAAACAGGTATTCTGGGATCAAGGCTGTTTAAAAAAATGGATTTCCAGGGCTACCCCGGAAAAGAAGCATTCCTGATTGAAGCTTCTCTTGTGGACCTTCAAAAGCTTAGGTTGCAAAAAACTGACAAGAATTTTGCCATTTCCTTAAGTAGGTTGAGAAACTAAATAAAAAGACAGTATTGTAATTTTTATAAACATTAAAGAGTAATAAAAGTAAATGACATAAATATAAGTAAACTACATGCATTTCAAGAAAACTATATTCCAATTAGGTTGAAATTTTTTCCAGGGGGATTCAGTTTATTTTGTTTTAATCTTTTTGGCAGCAGCCTGACTGATTTAAAATTTTCTGGTGTATTCGTAATTAGGCTTTCTTTGGACATGATATAGATAAATACTACCAAACATTTTTTATTGATATTACATTTGGAAATTAATTTTTTTTCAAAATGGATAAAGAAATTGGTCAACCCCCCAAAAAAATACCAGTATTCAATAAGTATGTGCAAAGTAAAAAAGTTTATGTTTAGTGGTCAGGCTTAGAGATGAACTCTTGTACTTCAGCAATTTTTTACTTGTAGCACCATCTCGGTTTGGAAAAATTCTTAGTGCAAATGAGTAAAAATAAGATAGCTTAAAGTTAAGATATCTTAAGTTCTCTCTGAAGTTAAACTAGCTTAACTTTTTCAAGTGTGAACATAGTATTAACACGCGATTCCAAACTTTTTACTTTTGAATTTGTCTAACTCAATATGACTAAACTATATCATTCATTAGAATTTTATTGGCTAAAAAACACTGCATTTATTTCAATTGAAATAATGCAAAGTAAAAAAACTCAATGCAGCTAATAAATAATAAAAGCTTTTATTAGTCATTTTAAATACATATGCTAAAGCTCATTCCTTTATGCTGCCCCCTCAAGGCATTAGTCTGAATTCATATAAATGCCTTGATGGTAATTACCCCCATTAAAAAGAATCACCCCTTCATTTGCTTGACCATTTCATCATAATACTCCCCAAACACTGCTTGGTTATGCTTAACCAGTGAGAGGAACTGGCCTGCAAAAGATGAAAGCTCTGCTTGAAGTGAAGATAATCCAGGAGGAATTTTGAGGTTTGAAGAAGCATTGAGAGCAAGCTCCAGGAACTCCAAAACACGCTTCACTGGAATAGAAAGCGCCAATGTAATTCCTTTTGACAGTAAAACTAACATCCATATTCAAAGCCGTCAGTGTCAGTGGCGGATCCAGGGGGGGGCAACAGGCCTTTTGCCTTTTTGCAGGTACATCAAACTTAATAAATTACTCACAACTTCTCTTATTCTGTACTTCTGTAAGACGCAAATTGTACTTAAAATGTGTTACAAATTTTTCATTGAACCTATTAAATATTATGTATGGGAGGAATAATTTTGGGCCCCTCCTGAAATAAATTTCTATAGTATATGCCACTGAAGGGGAATGTCCACGAGACCTGTTAATTATTTGCTAACCCTGTTCATTGTTGTTTTTTGGTACACATGATAATGACTAATTTTTTAGAGGATATATGGAGACTCTTTCCAAATAAAAATCTATATACGCCTCTGGAGTGATAAAAAAAGAGAGGGAAGAAAATTGGTGACCTGTGGAGCAATCATCCGCATAAGGTCTGGGCCCACCCTGAAAATCGGGTTTTAGCTTTGGGTACCAAAACGAGTTAAAACCTTGATTTTTAGGGTCAAATTTCCAAAAATATTTTCGGGGAATACCCCTAGATCCCCCTTTTTGATATTCAAAATATACTTTTCTTTATTTTTTTACATTTACATTTTTATACTATACATCAAAATGCGTATCTTCCCTATAAATGCATTAAAAAAGTACATAAAACCTATAAAGGAATTCTATGAAGGAAAACCTAATGAGGAAGCTTAGGAATAATTTTAAGTCCTCTCCCTCGTTGCAGAATTTGATTTGATTTGATTATTGTTTTATGGCGCATGAATCAATTTTGATCATAATGCGCCAACCCTCGTTGCAGAAATCTAGCTTTTCGCCTGATAATAACTTATTTTTTGGGGGATATTTTGGTTCTTTCAGAAATAAATTTATATTTACGCCACTGCCATCTAGAACAGTGATGACCGCTCATCTTAAGGGTCTCTGGAAGGATGGGACGTTAAAATGATCCTCTGATCCCATCTTAAATGTTCAAAAATGAGTCAAAAGACTACTTTTTAAGGTAAAATTTAAAAAAAAATTCCTGGGGAGGCCCCCAGACCCCCTTTTTCCATGGAACGTCATCCAAGTATTTTCAATAATAGACTCAAATTTTCAAAAAATTTCTGGGCAAGAACCTCCAACCTTCTTAAAATAGGGTTGCCCCCCTTAGGTCCTGGCTGGATCCGCCACTGGTCAGTGTTAACCAAAAGAAAAAAAATTAGCTTTTTGCTGATTTTGATTGGTGAAATACTTCTTTGATTTAACAGACGTTGAATGTGAATATGGCTGTAAGAATGATCAACAAAAACACTTGGAGATTCTTCTATAAGATATTGATTTACAGATTATTTTTCATTTTGTGTTTTATGATGCAGTTATCAAACAAAATGTAGGATTTTTACAATACAGGTAAGTAATAAGTAAACATATTAAATCAACATCTTTTCTTCTTAGGAAGACCTCGGCTCTATAAATCCTTTTATATATTATTAGATTGCAATATTAACTTGGTTTTAAACTAATTTATAAAACATGATTATACCATAGGGTGGATTTTTTGGGGAAAATCTCCAGTCTCTAGAGAATTTTCCAAAAAATTTTCGATCCACCCTAAGTTCTTAGCAAAACTCCACAAAGAATTAAGGAGGGTTTTTCAAACATCACAGTTGGTTCCCAAAAGAGCTTCAATGCTGATCAAAACAGATGTTTGCTCAGAAGTTAATTTTAGAAAAGAAGAATGGCTATTAGTAAAAAAAAGTATCAATTTCGAATAAATTTGGTTCATTGCACAAGTTTTAATGTCTACAGCAAAAATATAGGCGTTTAACAAATTAAAAGCATAAGCAGGAAATAAAGGATACTTTGAGCTCAATCAATATTGTCTGTGGACAGTATTGAAAAGTTATTTTTTTTAAATATCACTCACTGTCATACCAACTAACTGTATTTTTGAAAGGAAATTATTTTGTACTTAATTGTGAACTATTTTTAAAAAGTGAAATTTTCTATGAAAGAAAAATGTTCTCCAAACATTAACCATTCACTTTTAATCAAGTTTTTCATTTCCTAAAAAAGTCAGGTATGTTTGTGATATTCCTTCAACTATGATTCATTTTAGTATGTTTCTCATTCATAAAACGAAAATAAAAAACATTTTTTAATGCTAGGTTAACTGTTTCTCATTTGTTCTATTTGGCCAAAACTTCTCAATATATTTTAGGTGCAGAAACCATTCAACCTTTCCCCATTCATTACAGTTTGTAGGGAACAACAATAAAAAAATAAATCTCACTTATAAGTTGCCGCACATGATGCTCTTCATCCGAAACCTTTCTGATTGCCGCCACCAGGGTAGTTTCCTGCTCTTTACTCAGGGCAGAGAAACCATGCTTTTCTAGACACTCGTTGGTTTCCTTGGCTACCTGAAGCCCTAAGGACTCCATCTTAGCAGGAAGTTCAGACCCACTAGGGAAAAAGAAATTAAATTGCTTGGAAAAACATCTTGGTTAACAAATTTCATTCGAAGAAGGCTTTAGGAACAAACTATTCTAGCTGCATGTTGTAGTTGAGCAGGGTTTGCTGATATACAGTAAAATCCCGTTATAACAAACTTCACGGGACCGTAAAATTTCTTCGTTGTAACGGACATTTTGTTTTGCAACGGTATTTCGATCATTCAAATAATAACTGTTGCGGAGTTTCTTAATAAAGGGATTTTTTGTTGTATCCTTTATAACTTGTTTATGTATCGTTGTATTCTTTATAACTAGATTTCACTGTATATCAAGATCAGCTTATAACAGGGATTTCCCAGCTTTTCTTTCGAACTAGAATGTTTTTACGGCACCCCAGTCATACAATATCAATACTTTTATTCTAACAAACAAGGTTGTATTTTTAGGTTATTTTTTGTCCTGCACCAAGAGCTAATTTATGTGCTCTCCTCCTTTAGGTGCCATCCGTGAATGATATATCATTTTTTTCAACATTTTTGACCCCCTCCCTCCCCTATGAAACAGTGTCACACTTCACAATACCCCCTCTCCCCTTTGTCACATGTTTGTCATCACCCCCGCTCAGCTACCAATAAAAAGTTTAAGATTAATTTGATAATAATCTAGGACATTTTTCTTTTTTTCATTTTTTCAACATCCCACCATTATTTTAAAGGGAACTCTTATATCGAAAGTAGGAATTTCCTAATGTCTTTTACAGTTAATTTCACTTAAAAAATTCTTATTAATTTTTGTTCAAAGTGTGATTTCACAATTCTTAGACCCCCATCTCCCTGTTGTCACAAAATGTCCCAGATTAATGAACCCTTTTTCTTCTCTCCAAGCGGGCAGCCCCTAACTACATTTTAGTTTAGTCTTTTAGTTATTTCAAAGAATAGTTTCTAAAACAGACCTTTATTAAAAAACTTAATGTTACTCCACAAATCTTGATAGTAAAAATTTGTCACCTGCATTGAGGAGCATCTGCAAGAAGAATTTGAACATGTTTTTTCAGATCATTCTTGAACTCTGCAATGCCTTGAATAGAGGGGCCCACATTGGAAAAGGTTACTAGTATCACAGTTGCAGTCAACACCATCACAGTTAAGTTGTCTCGCAGGTTAATGAGACGCTCGTGATCCAAATGTAATGTCTGCCAATCAAATACAATATATTATTTGGGAAAATAAAAACAAGAGCTGAAATAATATAGTAAGTCAGTTTTTATAAAATTTTGTTTAAGCACACAGTAAGGCAATAATTTCTTCATCTTGTTTAAAAAAATACAGAAATTTACATGGTAGCAAACACTATTGGGATGCCGAAGTGTATCTTTAAGTTTTGCTTAAAATGAAACAAACTTAACTATTTTTCTCACCTCTGGAAAGTTATCATGGTCCTTCCAAGTAAGAATATCTATATATGCCTTTTGAAGCACCAGCGAAGTAGGAAATTCCGACTCATTTTCACCGAGTTTCTCAAATACACTTTGCAGCCACAAACGAGTAAATTTCAAGCCATCAAGTGGGGGAACCAGGCCTTGAGAAAGGGAAAAGTTAAAACTATTCAGCTTCAAATAAGTTGTTTAAAAGCTTCACATAATGCATAGAAAAATTAGTAAAAGGTTGACACACACTTTCTAAAGAGTGTAGAATCTCTTTGAATTTCTTCTGCTCATATTGAACAGAGTGTTGCTGAATGTGTGGGCGAATGCGGGAGATGGTAAAATTGGCCATATCCAGCTTCATCAAGTCCAGGGTCTCCAAGATCCCCCTGTTAAGACATAGATCATAGCAAGTTCTAGTTCAAGATTCTACAGTGCAATTCTTTAAGCTTTTGTTAGCATTCAACAGCTTTGGGAAATTTTTCTACAATATAACCAATAAAAATACATTTTTGCGAGTCCTCAACAGAGCATTTTTCAGCATTATAAAAAAAGATTCAGATTATATTTTTAGTTCCAATGGCAGAACACACACTCTATGACTAAAGTTATTGCCCCCAATACATGCTGATGTCAGTACTTTGCGTTACCCAGTGGGAACCTGAGGGCAAAAAGGTGAAGTGTTGCCCATGCCACACAGACTCTTGCATGCACAACCTTTTTTTACAAGGGGTCAACACATTCATCCATCTCCACACAAACACCATGTTTTAGCAAGTATTTGAACCCCAGACACCCAGCATTTTTTATGACAAATTTTTCTTACCTCCAAATAAAAAAAGTTCACTTTCCACACAGTGTAATCAGATGCAAGAGAAGAACAAAGTACAACTACAAAAAAAACCCCTTCAGCTTCATTGGATCGAAAAGTGACTTACTTATAGAGTTGAACCACATCTGTCACAGTCCTCAACTGCTGTATGTTCTCGTCCCTAGCAGGAGCACATATACGAGCCATAGTGGAAATGATGAACTGAGCATAGCCTTGCACTTCTACGGTACCCCTACGAGCTTGCTGCTCGATTAATGTCACATCCAATACACCCTCAATTTCATTACGCAGTCGAGCATTGTGAGGAAGGAGTAGGTAGAGCAGTATCTGTAAGTGACCATACTCAACAATCAAATAATGCTAGTTATGCTAAATAAAATCCACTACAGAAACTTTATCCCACTAAACATAAATTCTAACTATGGCTATAAGCCATGTTTACCTCGTAATCAAAGATCATGAGATAAATTAATTCCTTTTTTACACAGTAAAAACATCCTTGACCAATTTTGTTTAATATTATTTCACGTTACATCATATTCCTATTTACTAAAGCACTCAGGCAGTTAATGAAATTTTGGCAAAAGATAATTAAAATTTATAACATTATTTTTTAAAAATTGAATTGGGAAATAATAGACTATTTATTTTCATAAGATTCACCTATTATCCTTAAATAGGCTTACCATATTTTCTCGGGTCCAACCCAGGACATAGTTTTGAAATTTCTTAACAAGTGCTATATAAAACTACCAAAGATTAACACCTAAGAAAAAACTAATAATCCTTAAACAGAAATATCAGATTTTATTTTTTCCTTTAACATTACTTTTTCAAAAATTGTTTGATTTACTTAATTTTTATCACAAAATTAACAGAAAGTAAGTTTTCTTAAGTAAAACGGACGTTAGAAAATGTAAAAAATCCAATTTTAAGCAGCTTGGTTGGGACTTTTACCTAAAAATAACTGGTAAATCCTAAATGTATGAAACCCCGGACATTTTTCGACCCAGGACATTTCCCCGGACAGCTCTAAAAACCCCGGACTGTCCGGGGTAAACCCGGACGTATGGTAAGCCTATCCTTAAAAAAAGGAGCAATTGACAGTTCATAGAATGAATAAATTCAAAAGAGGAACATAAGATTTGTTAAATTTATTTTATACTTATTGGTTTAAGACAGGCTTTTAGCAGCAAATTTTAAAAACTCCCAACATTTATTTGAAAACTTGAGATTTCATTCCACTTATTACCAATACAATTCAAGTTTTGATTTTTTACATTTGCATTATGTAACAGGTCTAAAGTACCTCTTTTATTTCTGTGAGTAGTACAATGGCTTGGTCATACACAGGAGGTTCTTCGGCTAGCTGTTCAGTCAAAAGGTCCCAGAATGCTTTATGGAACATTTCAGTCACTTTTTCTTCCAGACTGAAAGCAAGAAATTTTTCATTATAGGCTGATATTTATTAAATAGATAATAGATTTGTATTAGCTTGCCCCCAGTTACTCTTTAGTAATAAAATTCAATTTATTTATTTTACATTTTTGTTGTGGAACCTCCATGAGGAGACAGCAAAGAGATCATAACAGGAGGCAAAATCTCTAAATACAGGTCTCACAAGGATAATTTAACAATGATGATTTACTTAAATGATTGGTATAAAATAGCTAATACATCGATGGCATCAGGAGAAAACCTCGTATAATCCCGTAAAATCGCAGTCAGGATGAATCCTGTATTCTAGATTGGCGAGTGTGTGTTTGCGCCAAATATGACAATGAGAAATTACTTACATCCAAATTTATTTACGAGTGTCAAGTCATTAACGCCAAAACAAGGGTTAAATCAATTCTACTGGGAACCCCAGTATCATCCTGTAACCCTAAGAGCAGTGAAGCTTTTTGCTTTGATTTCACACCTGCATTTTACTAAAACTTTTCTTCGCATCTAAAAAATAAAATAATTCTTTCCATAGAGTTGTTCTCTCTTGCCATTTGGCCAAGGCAGCTGGAACAAAAAATCAGTCTCCTTGTGAGAGATTATAACACCTGTTTTTTTGCTTTCAGCTCATTAAAATTCACTCTTCCCCTGTTGACTGCGAAAAATGGTCTTTGGCCAGAAAACGAATCTCGCTCACTATACTGTATCTATTGGTAGGCAGCTGGATTTTGATTATACGAGGTTTTCTCCTGACGCCATCGATATGAAAATGTTTTATTAAGGACAAACAAAGCCCTAAAAACTAACAGCGTCAACAAAAAAATTCTCGCATTTTTCAATGCCTCATACCAATAGGAAGCTATGGTCAAAGTTTCAGACCTGAACTCCATTTAGTTTTGAAGTTACCTTAAGTTTTCTGAGCAACATCAGGCTCAAATTTCTGTCTCTAGAACTTTAAGTACATTTTTCTTGGACTTCCTTTTCAGTGACAATTACTGGTTTCTATTCCCTGAGGCTTTTATACTGCTCATGATAGAGTATTGAAATTTTTATTGTATACTTATAAATATATATTCTTAAAAAGCTAGCTTGTATTGTGTGTCCTATTATGATAGATATTTTTTTAATGTTAAAATGTACATATTACCAATTTTTAAGCTTTTTTCAATTTTCTGTTTTAAATAATACTAGCTAACATTTAAGAAGTAGTATCCAACAATACTAAAATGACCAAAAACATTTTTAAAAAATTAAAATTGACAGTTTAATAAGATTTTTTTTAAAACCTTAAAAATTGAAGTTTTTTTTTTTAATTTTGAAAAAAAATGGTTCACATCTAACCTAATTGAAACCTAAATTTTGTAAATATGTTTACATAAACATTCTTTTGAACAAAAACAGCTATTTACACTATCGTCGCCAGTGGCGTAACTAGACCTTCAGGGGCCCCGGGGCAGGTAGAAAAAAGGGGGCCCCCAAATTTCATACATTTTTTTATTCATTAAACTATTTTAATTTTTATCATTTAATTAGTGTAATAAATATTAATTATAATTAATTTACAAATTTAATCAACATTACTGCTTTAATTACAAATAACATTTTTCTTCTAAATAAAAAAAGGGAGGAGTTATTGCAAAAGGTTGCAAAAAAACCCTTCAGGCTATGAAAAACAGACCACTACTAAAAACAATTAAAAATTTATACCAAGGAGGTTTCTTTTACCAATTTTATGGGTTAAAGCTTTAGCTAAAAAGTGGTTAAAGATACTCTTAAATAGTAAATGCAAAACCGAAAAAGCAAACTAAAGAAGTACTATTAAGGTAATAAAAAACAGAAACTTCTATTTTAGGTATTTTTTTACCAAGTTCACTAAAAAATTTAATTTAAAAACAGAGTGGAGATTTTTTTGAAGTAAAGGAATTTTACAATTATTTTGCTGATTACAATACACAATATTACAATTTTAAAATTTTTTAAGGGGTAAAACTATTTCAACATAAATTTTAACTGAAATAATTATTACGGAGCTGATTTTACTGTGATTAAAAAGTAAGTTTCTTATTCTTATACTCTTTTTTTCCCTTTATCCATAAAGAACCGTTTTTATACGTTTTTCGTTTATACGACTTTTCTATTTATACGTCGTTTTCGCCAAGTTTCAATTCATTCCTATTCATTTTATTGCAAAAGTTCTTCGTTTATACGACGCGCAATATCGGATATACGTCATTTCCCACTGTCTTAATTATGGATTTTCCAAAAAAGTGTAATAAATTGAAGATTTGATATTCATATAAAATGCAATCTATTCGGATGTGATGTTTAGGATGTGCAATATAGTGCTCAAGATATCAAAAATTAAATAAATTTAGGATAAACTATAAAGGTATGGTTTATGATAAAAGTTTTAATAGTATTTTAAAATTAATTAATATTTTCAGTTTAAAAACTATTTTGAAGTAATTTTTCCTTTAGAAAACCTTAAATTTATTGTATTTACGTAAACCTGCATTAAGAGCATTAGAAACCTAATAATCAAAGATGTTTTCAATTATACGTCTTTTCATTTATACGTCGTTTAAAGTCGGTCCCTTGGAAGATGTATAAACCACAGGGTTGGCTGGATTGGACCCAATAGGTTTTTCAATAAAACCATTTGAAAAATCCCACATTTTTTCAAGAAAAATCAATATTTTGGCACTTTTAATATTGAAGAAAAACATTTAACAAAATAACATACCAAGAACTGCAGTTGAGTGGGTTTCAATAATTAATGTTTTTTTTCATTATTTAATGTTTTTTTTTCAAAATTTAGGACGTTTAAAGTTAAAAGTTTAACTTTATAAAAAATGAAGGGGGGTTTTTTAAAAGTTTCAGTGTTTTTTTTAAAGTAAAATAGATTTCTTTTAATATTGTGAATGGGTTTCTTCAAAGCTTAGGATATTTTTAAAATTTAAGTTGTTATTTATATTTGGGTTTTTTTCATTTATTGAATGGTTTTTTTTTAATTTCAGAAGTTTAAAGTTCAGACTAGTTATACAAAATTAAGGAGGATTTTTTTAGATTTCAATATTTTTTTCGAAGTTAGAGATTTTTTTTCAAAATTTAATGAGTTTTTTCAAAGTTTAGGATATTTTTTTAAATTTAAATGTTTTTTTTTTAATTTAAACCAAGTTTCGAAAATTAAAGGGTGTTTTTTCAATTTAAGCGTGTTTATTGAAAAGTTAAAGTTTTTTCATTATTCAATGGGTGTTTTCGTCATTAAATGGAGTTTTTTCAAAATTTAGGACGTTTAATGTTCAAACTAGATATAAAAAATTAAGCAGGATTTTTTAAAATTTCAATGGGTTTTTTCAAAGTTAAATAGATTTCTTTTAATATTGAATGTTTTTTCAAGGTTAGGATTTTTTTAAATTGTAGTGGGTTTTTTCAAAGTATAAAAAGTTTCAACTTTGAAAAAACTCACCTAACTATGGAAAAACTGACATAATTTTGACAGAACACATTTACCATAGAAAGAACTCACTAAAATTTGAAAAAACCCACTTCTTATATTGGAGAAAACCACTTTCTTAATTTTGAAAAAACCCGCACTTTTTCCGAAAAAAAACCCCAGTTTTATATGGTATTTTTTAGGGTTTTATTGAAAAAACCTAACTCATTTGGGTTTTTTCAAAACTTGGGTTTTTGCCAACCCTGGTATAAACGGGGTTTTACTCATATGATCGTAGGCCTTACCTTCACTTTCTGAAGTTAGAGGATGTAACCATAATGATGATATAGACAGGGATCCACTTCCTTTCATTTTTTTCTCTGCACCACTTTTGTAAGAGCGCTTAATTTTTTTTCACTAGCTTACAGCAACTATTACTTCCGTCGATACAAATCTATCTAGCGCGTCAAGCGAAAAAAAACAGACAAGAACTCTCAACAACTCTGTACCCCTTTGCAACAAGTTCAAAAATGATTGTTTCCAATGTTCACCACTAGGGCCACCGTTGGACCCCGTATTTTTTCCCGGAAAGATATCAAGGGAAAAGTTTTTCCGCCTCCTGTTTGTTTTGGTCATTACCCCCCCAGTGTCGTTTTCGCACGAGTCGGTGTTTCCAGCCAGACAGAGCGCGGAGACAAACCTTATCAGTTGATTGACAGATGAATGGGGAAAGTGGACATGAGCTCGCGGACCGACCCCCAAGGTTACGTCATGTGAGACATTGTACACTTGGGGGGAGTGCATCCTGGTAGCCGTCCGTCTCCAAAGAGAATGGTTGAATAAAAGGGATTTTCGACGAAATTTGGGCCCAAGTTCTGTTGACTTTTGGGGGCCCCCTACCCTTTGGGGCCCCGGCTGCCCCGGCCTAGTTACGCCCCTGATCGTCGCTTAAGGCGCAAAATGACATAACTGCATTTTCCCTATTTTGCAGGAGATGAAAAAAACAGTTTGGCTATTAATTAAAGAAAATAATATTATTATAGTTTTAACCCTTCATTTTAGGCCTTTTTGACCGGGGATTGAGATGAAACGCTTCTCTCTGTGGCGGCGTCCCTAACAATATCAATGAAGGGCGTGCAATTATGTCATTTTGCCTTACGAATGCAGTTATGCTAAAATGACAAAATTGACGATTGCAGCGATTTGAGTCATTTTTTCGCAAAATCGTTGGTGCCAGGTGATCCGGGGCCGGGATTTGCATAAAGATTGATGCATAACTCAAAATGGCCAAAATGTCAGTTATGTCATTTTGCGCCTTAAGCGACGCTATGTTTAATTGCAAAATAAATATTTTTCAAAATAGGGTTCTGTGTGGCGGTATTTAAGAATATACTCAAACATTGTATTTCAATATCATTAGGTTCATAACTTAAAATTCTTATGATTAACTTAAAGATTTTGTTGACTAGGATAAATATTTCTGAATAAGTTTAGGCAATCAGTTGTAACATTCATAAAATTGCAATTTTCAACATTTTATTTCACTTTAAAAGATTTCTCTTGCCTTATAACAACAATGTGTACCAATATCAGAGTTCAATTTTAAACGTTATCTGTGATTTACTTAGTGTTACCTATACTAGACAGCAACTTAAGTTGAACCTACTACGTCACTAACAAACAAAGTAGTTCCCTTCGCAGTGTCTGAATTTCGAGTGAAAGAAAGAACATCTATTTTAAAATACGATTATTTCGTTAAACCCATGAATAAATAGTGTCTTTTTATCACGATTCATGTACCTAAATTCTTCCTATCAACCCAACAGTTTGTGTTTACTCACTTTTTCCTTCCGCGTAATGACGTACTGGGTTCAGGAAACGTTGCTGTGAAGTATAACATCAGGATTTTACCAACATTAAAATAAACACTTAAATGTTCTTCGAGTGAATAAAAAATGACATAGAAATAATGAAAGAACCTGTTTTGTGGCTGAGTAGTCCTTTCCAATTTGAAGTCCCTATTCACAGCTATTTCATGCGCAAGGGCCATATTCATGCCACTTGTTGAAACATTTTCAACTGCCTTAAGCAACTGCTCCAAAGACACAAAAGAAGGAGGTGAAGCTGAAAGAGAAAACACACTTTTAGACTCTAAATAATAATGGTACTTACGTATTATACCGTCGACCGATCAGCAGCTGCTAAATTCAGCGGTACAGCTATAGAATAGTCAATAGGATTTGATAACGTTTTCGGATTCAGCGGCACGGTCGATGGCATAATACGTACAACCCATAATAATGACTAGGTAATCTCTGTAATCATGGTTGATGATTTTTTACAAACATTAAAATAATCATATTTTATTTAAATCATATCTTTTTCGTGAAATAAATTAAGAGTTCTGTATTATTTGAAACTAATTAAAAATAGATTAATATTATAATTCTATTTTGATATAATCATCATCAGTATCTCGACAGTCCAGGTTGGACCCTGGCTTTCTCAAGAAGACGAAACCTGTTCTTCTTTCTGTGTGCCATCTCTTTACAGTCTTTGAAGTTGATTGAGACAAAGTCACTTTGATGGCAGTCCACCCACCTCAGTCTGGGTCTGATATGATATAATATTGCACACTAGCTTTTTAATGCATTATTTAATAGAATTATTTTAAATAATTAAAATCAAAATCATTTCCAGAAAATTACATAAAGATACAATGAAAATATTACAACTATTAGTTGCTTAATTTCTTCTTTGATAAACTTTACCAAATTAAAAATCAATAATTCATTTTGGAAAAAAATGCTTTTCATTATTACATTAACTTTAAAAACCATGCATTATTTTTATGTAAAAATTATATTCAATTTTTGAGTTTCATTGATTTTTTTATCAATTTTACTCAATAATAAATTTATTTCATTAAAATAATGGTTAACTTATAATTAAAAAATCGTAGGGGAGAACGGGGATGAATGGGACAGGGGATGAATGGGACAGCTCAATTTTTTATACCTTAACTTCACTTAAAATTTTTGTTATTTCAGCCATAAGATAGTAGTACCTAGCCTATTCCAGTGGCGGCTCGTGAGTTAATTAATAGGGTGTTCACACCAATTATATAAAAATTAAAATTTCCATTAATTTAATCCGTTTATGTCATAAATGTCATCTTTAAATTCTCTTTTTAAGTTCCTATCTTTTCCATCTGTAACTTGGACAATGGTCAGATGAGGAGTTGGTCTCAAGATCTTTATTTCAACTTTTTTTTCCAGCGGTAATGGAGAAAAATACAGATGCTTTAACTCAAACACAGAAATTTTACTTAAAGCCATCATTTAAAAAATCCTAATTAATAACAAAAGTATTAAAATATTTTGATGAAAAGATTTAAATTGTATTTAAAGAGTGCTCTTACTCGTACTTTTCAATTAGCCGATAAAATCACTTCTATCAGACGTCAAAAAAGAAAGCTGGGCCTCAAAAGTGAAAGCCTCGGCGGAGATCTCCTGCGCATTGCCGTATGCTCAAATGATCTCCGGCAAGCAGTCGGGGTTTCTTCGGATTCTCATATTTTTTTCGCTCACACGTGCGGAAGGGGAAAGAAAAATAAGAGTTCAGTCTTTTTTCGATTTCTTTCGCGTTTCCTGTAGTAAATTTTTCTTATTGAGTAGAGAAGGGGGGGGGAGAAACATAATTTTGAGCAAAAAAAGAAATTGAGAATATATTTCCTTTGATATTTATTTATCTTTGTATTCAATTTTTGTTCTACTTTTTCAGTGGGTGTTCACGTGCTCCTGTGCTCCTATGGACGAGCCGCCACTGGCCTATTTAAAAAATTGTGTTCATTGACATCAGCTTCCATTTTTGTATAAATAGGACAACTAAATGTGTTTTCCCATACCAAAAGTAACTTTTATCGTTTTAATTCTATAATTATTTATTAAAAAATAATTTAACTAAAGCTTTAAATTTTACTGTGTTTTGAAAGAGCACTTATATTAGTATAGTTTCCAATTTAAATTGAAGAAAATCCATGGATTTTTTCCTAGTCTAATTTTAGTTTTACAAAAATAAGTGGGTACGGGGATGAATGGGACAAGAAATGCGGGGATGAATGGGACAGTTCCATCATCACTTCATTTCCCGTTTCCAAAACTTTCATTTCCAAGCTGTGGTAGCACAGGGCGACTGGAAGACTTTTCCTAAAGCTGTTCCCAAACTAAATAAGATTTCAAAAAGTAATTACCAGGAACTGAGGGGAACATTGTAGATGCTCCCATATTAGGAGAATGGGTGCTGCTGCTAGCACCTCTATTGCTGAGAGGAATGTCAGTTGGAACAGATCGTTTTTGTTCATTTTCGTCTCCCATCTTGGTAAATCTGTAGAGTGCGCAAAATATCAAAATTAGAAAATCAGAATTTTTAGTTACTTTGATGCTAGATTTCGCTAAAACATGCAAGTTCTTCACAACTGAAGTCTCGACTAGGTATCAAGATTTATAATAATAAAAATTGAAAAATAGTACTTCAACCAAGAGAAAAACATACCAAACATACATTTTAACTTATTTCACTTTTTTTGAATGAAACTGTCGTGTGTAAGAAGTTATGATATTTTTATCAACTTTAGAGACTCTATATCATCCTATTTAAATAAGTTTAATTCCTATTTAATCAGTTTAATAATCGTTAATAAGTGTATTTTTTCCTAATCTGTTCCAGTTACTTCCATTTTCGGAGTTCAATTTGTAAACATACGAAAGCTGTTGCCATATGAATACAAAAATAAACTTATTGCCATTTTGTACTTTCCCGTGTAATTTATGAACTAAAGGCGACTTTAGACCAACCGGTTCGCGACAGCGATTCTGCGACATCCGGTTCGCGACAAAAAAATGACCCGCTTCCCTCAATTGAACAGCGCCATCTTTCGAGAGGTCGCTGAGTTACTGCGGCTGTCGAAATTCCCGAAAACCGCGGAATCGCTGTCGCAAACCGGGTGGTCTAAAGCCGCCTTAACACTACAGTGGCTAGAAGGGGATAGTGTGTCGTTCGCCAATACCAGCAATGCTAAAATTTTTCTCCTCGTTTCACTCCTCCGCTTGGTGTCACTGCTGTTAGACGTGCATATAGGCGCCTGCGCATTGCGACTTTCAGCACCAAGCCGGCCAAAGTAGTTTACACGGCGTAAACAATAACATAGCCGCTGAGAATGAGAGTCGCAATGCGCAGGCGCCTATATGCACGTCTAACAGCAGTGACACCAAGCGGAGGAGTAATTTTTTTTTCAGTTTTCATCTTCGAACGACACACTATCCCCTTCTAGCCACTGTACTAACACTATTTTAAACTGTTTACCAATTTTATACACCTCCTTCTTCAATAGTAAGAAAAAGTAGTGAAAAAACTCTTTCACTCAAGAAGTTTCAAGCCATTTATGGAGAAGAGTGAAGCGGAGAAGCCTTTTGTGCAAAGATTCACAAATTTCATTCTATGATCCATAACCTCCTCTTCAGCTAAGCTCCTTTCTTCCCTTAGTTAGGAAACTAATGGAAAATAAAATGTAAGTAAAACAAAAAATGTAGTAAATTTGCCAATTAGGTTCTTCCAATGTGATACCCCACACTTCCAAAAGTTGTTTTTATAGCTAGGTTTATAATTCTTGTCTGTAAGGAAAAGCTGAATATCCATTGTTTCAAAAGTGTAACTCTGCCACTTATTGTCAATAGCCCAAATTAATGTTAACCACTCTGAACAAATAAATGTAAAAGCTGGTTGGCTTCGTAATTATCTTTTATGACTTATTGAAAATTATCCCTCAAAATTATTTGGAATTTGAAAAGCATTCAGCATTTTTAACGCTTATATATTTTCTAAAAAATTAACTATATGTTTCTTGAATATGACATCACAGATCGAAGGAGCTTTGATAAAACGCTACACTAGCTACATACTTAATTGTCCTGTCTTCTTTTTCATAAATTAGGTAGATAGTAAATGTTACTTTTTTTAATCGAAGCTCCCCTGTAACCAGTTTTGTCATAATCAAGAACTGAAATCGAGTAAAACACTATGAGGAGAAAAATTCACCAACTAAATTTCAGATGGTATTTGAGAAAGTGCAATATCTAATTAAATTTAAAGTATAGTAAAAGAAGCAAACAAACGAATCCCAATAATATATTTTATGAGCTCTTTTCCTAAATAATTACACTGGATGTAAGAAATGTACAATAACTGAATAAATACCCAACTACCAAAGAGAAATCCAGTTCAAATTTTATAGTACACTTTTTGATTCTTAAAATAATGCACACAAAATATACAAATAAATATTTAGCCTTCACCACAACTAATCAACACTATAAATCCAAATTTTTAGAAATTAGATTACTATACAGAACTGATGGGATAAAAATAAAATCAACATACAATTTAAAGTTTTCAAGTTCTTTCAACAAAAAATTATGATATAAAGTGTCTGTTTATGTTTGTAGTAAAATAGATTTTACAAAATGGAGTTACATATTCAGGTAGATGAACTTGTTTAATATACAGTACATTAGTAGTACCATAAAACAGGATGGCATCACAATATTTTCCTAAGATTTCCTTTTAAACCTACAATTAGATTAAAAGCACTGATTAATTTTGAACATGGGTGAAAGTTTTCCCTCTAGAAACAAATAGCGAGTCCAAATAGTGAAACAATAGTCCAAATAATTTTCAAAAAGTCACCCATGATCACTAGTCATGAATATTTAACTATGCATGTACGTATATTTAATTATAGTAAGAATAATTTAACTTTTAAGTAAGGAAAAATTTAAGATTAATTTTTTACATCCTGATTTACAGTACTATGAACTTGATTAAACAAACTCTTGCACAAGGACAAGTTATGATGACTTGATTTACACGCAAAATTTGTGATACAATGCAAGTGGGTTTTAAACCACTTTTTAACTTGTTTATTTTTAACGTAAAATATTCAGAATATTATGGAAGATGTCAAGACCCACCTTTCACAAGATAAGGCAGCTATTGTTTATTAGAAGATCATATAATTGTAGACATTTTTTTAATTCTTACAGCTCTAGTTCAGTACTTCACATGCAAATTGAACATTTCAGGAAAAATTTTCGAATTTGAAATTAAGTTGTCTAAATTTTAGTTATATCCATACAGAAACAAATACATATTAGCATATCAATCAGAATACTTTCACCAAAATAATAATTACAAGTGTATCATAGCAATTACAGAACAGATTGTCTGACAATTATCACTAAGTGCTTTTGCAACCACATAACAGATATTAATTGCTTTGAATTCAAGAAAGTCAAGCTCTATCTATGCAGGGCACTCAGAATGTGTACCTTAAGAGTAAAGGAATTCAAAACTTGCATGTATTGACGCTTCTGTCAGCTTTTTAAGGACGTCATCTCTCATCAAAACAGTGAAAGTCTGAGCATCTTGGTGCAACAAACATAAGTTGACAATATTAAATTGCACCCACAAAGCCATTACATTCAATTGGCAGATGTTTCATACTAGATGAAGGCAACTAACTTCAGACCAGAGTCTTACCCTGAAAGCATATGTAGTGCAAATTGGATAATTCAGAGCTGAAGGAATCACTATATAAAAACTTAGAATTAAAAAAGTTTCATCTTGTTTTACTTCCAGGTTCACTGACAGATTAAAAGTATTACTTTTTTGACATTACAAAAACTATCCCAATTGTGTCTTAATCAGTATTTGTTAAATTCTTGATTTGAACAATTTTGTTAAAATGCATAGTGATTTTTCATTATCAAAATTTTCACAATACTGCACTAAGGATAATCTATTTTCTTTTTTAAGCATAAAAAACAGGAATGGCACCAAACTGCAATAAAACCCAAATCCCCTTATCTACTGTGCATTATTGAGGTGACTATTTTTAATGATGAAAGACTAAAAATATTGATTTGAGGTTTTTAATTGAAAAAAGACTGAATTAAGTCCACAATTATTTAACATTAATATAATATGACATTTAAGGTCCCCAAAACAAATTTTTGAATTATCAACAACTTTGATGAAGACATTCAAATTATCCAGATTGCACAGTTAATAAAACATTCTTTAATTTACAAGACAACAAAATTCACAAGCTACATAGCACATTGATTTCAAATAAGAACTAAAAATAAGTGATACATACTGTACAGTATTAAGTATGCATACTGAAAAAAATTTACATAATTTATTTACACAAGTTTCTATAACAAACATTAGTTTGAAAGTTTTTATGTGAAAGCATCATGATTTTTACATTATGTATAAAATATTTTTGGATTAGCTAAAATAATAATAAGCATAAACACTGAATATTGTATAAATTGATCTTATAACTCCCACAAATTAAGACTAGCTTATTTTCAATGCCTGAACTACTAAGCCTCAGTTAACATTTTGCAAACATGTATAAACCCATAATTCCTAAACATATCATCAAATGTCTGTAATAAATTTTGAGGATTAATTAATATTAATCCAAGACTATTTTATTAAATTAAATAACGTTGAAAAATTTGGGTTGAATATTATAAATGAATATTTCCTTTTTCTACAAGATTTTTTATATGAAAGAAAAATTCCAATTCCAAACAAATTATAATCAATACTTTAAGTCTAAAGTTAATATTTAATAATCCAATATTCTTTGTTGGCAAAATTATTTTTTTCAAAGCATGTCAAAAATAAAATTTAAATCCACTGTTTTAGAACCACTATCAGAATCAAAGTTAAGACTATATTCAATTCACATCCAAAAAATTTAAGAGGACAATTGTCTCATTTTAAGAACTTAAATGGTTCTCTTTTTAAGAACTTAAATGGTTCTCTTTTTAATTTTTTTTATTTCACTTATTAATCATAAATTAACAATTTTTAATTTAATAATTGTAACTAAAAATTTTAAAAATTCAAGAGGAAATTCAATTTTGAATATGACTAATTTAAAATAAGCCTTCATGGCATAAATCGGAATATTTGAACTACAAATAAGTTTAGTAAAATAACTTAAAACATGGAAAATATCTAAAAATTGAGAGTAAAAAATTTACAATGGGACAAAACATGCAATACACATAATAGTCTACAGCCTCAAATGAATATTGTACTTACATAACCACATGATCCAGTGCACAACTAGTCAGGAAAAGAGTTCATTAAAAGATCTGTGATTTATGGCTACCTATACTTAGAAAGAATCGCTGAAGAATCTTGCAACATGACAATGTTTTAGCACTGCTGCCACTTTAAATTATAAAAACATTAAAATACAAACTGATGAGGTTTCATATTACACATACAAAAACTACTATTATTTGTTATTATCAGTGAATAGCTGCAGGATTTTAAAAGTATCACTTTTTGATTGCCTACCAACTTCTATAGTAAAATGATTTAAACAAAATCAACTGAATTTGGATTGGTTTGGGAAATAAATTTTTAAATAGTAGGTACATCCAAGTTAAAACTCTAATATTTGATGGGTTTTATTAGGAGTTACAATGTTTCTAACCTGATGGTGCACTCATCAAACTATTGTGTGTGGACTAAATTCATTTAGGTGATCTGCATCACAAAATATTAACTTTAAAACTGGATATTTTTAAAGATCATAGCACATAAATCATAATTCAAACCACATTTTATTGACAACACTATCATACACAAGAATTTTTAGAATAAAAACTCAAACAGTAACAAATTTTTTTAAAATTATAAATATTTAATGCTAACACAGTTTATGATTAGCGGTAACTAAGATTATATTTGATCCTGTAACATGCAATATAATGGGAGTTGTAACACATTATAACTCAATCTAAAAATATCAACAAAATTATACAAATTTTGCGGCATAAAATGCACTACTATACAGAAAATAGTAAAAAGCAAAATATTTACTCTGTTTAATGCAAGAAACTAGTACTTTTAACAAGAAAGTACCCCTCAATAAATCACCAAATATTTTAAACTTCTTGACACATTCAGTGGGTTAAAACTAAATTAAATAGATTTGGTTTTAAGATTAAAGATGGTAGAGTTCAAATAATTTCCTATTCACTGCACAAGTTTATATGAAACATTTCACCATTGAATTCAATTTGAAACGTTCGTCAAAAATTTTCCTAGAAAACAAATTAACTCACAAATGAGCTTTATTTATAGGGTGTAAGGTATTAAATACAATATAAGCAAGTAAGGCTTATATACAATATAAGCTACATTTGTAAATATACAATTCACCACAAATGTGGTTGATAGAGTTCAGAAGATAATTGAACATGTTTGGCAACTTAATGAGGGGCTGAAACAATTAAAAGCACTAAAGTTTTCTAATTTTTATAAACATCTAAGCTAGACTTTTAAAGTCTCCTTGATGCACTGTTTTTGAGAGAAAGCAAAATTGTTACTTCATAGCAAACAGATTGACACTTTTCATAACCAACAGTATGACCCTGCAGCCATTCAAGCAGGTAAATTTCATCAGCCATATGAAGTCCAATAAGGGGTAGCTGTGCCTGTGCACATAAGACCTCATACAATATGGTTCCTGCGTGACCCCATAAGTACCAGAGAGCGTTCCAACCAAATTGATACAGAAACCAGAGCAGCTCAAGTTAAATAACTCTTGTCAGTTGCAAACAGCTTCTTAAATCGAGGATTCTTCCCTTCTGCCAGCCACAGAAAAAACGTCCGATTCACAGCAAACAGAAACGAGCAAATTTCCAGTCACAGTCGATCACAAAACTCGCTTAAGTTATGATCAGATCGAGCTATTGGAAATGGGCATATTTCTGATGGCAGTCTATCGACGGAGGCAAGAGCACCTCAACAAGCCACAGAATCAACCAAAATCAGGCCAATAGCTAGCTTCAAGGGATGCTCCATTAGTTGGTCACTGGTTGAAGTAGCAGTCACCCGAGCATCAGGTTACGAGGCTAGTCGTAGTACCTGGGTCTCTTGGGAGAGTCCATACTCACATCCAAGGAGGGTGAGCGCTTCCGGGGAGCACTGTGGCGGGACAGTTCCTCTGAGAAAAAGGAGTTAAGGTCCGCAGGATGAGGGGCGTTAGAGCTACGGCCGCGCATACGGCCACTGGGAGAGCTTGGTTGTCTCATGTTAGCAGCTGTAAAAAGATGAATTCAGCAATTTTGAAAAGAAAGTAAACAGGGATGAGATTGAACAAAAGGAAAATGTCTGAAAAAATGTGTGAACAACATTTTGTGGGAAAAAACCTACAAGTTACTTAAGTTCTATGTATCTTTTTCATAAATTTTTAGTTTGATTTCAGGCTTATAGAAGACTGTTAATATGAAAAATTGAATATAATAAAGTTCCTAGTTCCAAGGGGGGAATTAAATAAAATTTTAAAGAACTTTAGTCTTTCTTACATATTTATAAGCTTAGGAGTGCAAAAGTGTCTTTTGTGTTGAATTATTATTAGTTATAAACTATGTTTCTCAAATTGGAATTACCCGTAAAACTATCCTTTTAACTCAAGAAAATCTATGTGATTGCACAAAAACGCAATTTTTAGTGAAAACTACCCATCTTATCATGGATTGTTGTTTTTCCTGGATATCAATAGAAAAACAAGGAAACCCCAACTTTCGGGTATTCACATGAAAAAATCATTTGTTTTAAAGCACAGAGAACTAGTTTTCCTCTAACGTCCAAGAATTCGGAGGATACGATGCTGTCACTACAGCCAAAATATTACTTTACCATCTATTACCAGATTCTTGGGCCAAAATTACCCCCAGCTGCTTGAATTTCCCAAAACCTCATTCTGGCATCCGGACATTTTCTGCACCCCTAGTTAACATTTTTCCCATGATGTTAAACTCTCTTAAACAAGTTAAAAACATATAGCTTACTAAAAAACTTACATTCACAACACTAAAGAAATAGTAGGAATTGAACTGAACTCACCCGAATACGCCAATGCTTGATGAAACATCTCTACATTGTCAACTACACCAGCAGCAGAGGGAGTTGCCATCAAGCGCGGTGGAGGATGATGGTGCCGACCAGATGCAAACGCAATCAAGTCCTCCCTGCGAATGTTCCTCTTTCTCTTCTTGGCCCATGAAAGCAGCTCTTTGTTACGTCGGCGTACACCGGCTTGATATCCAAGGTCAAACACAGGCTTGTGAGATTCAATACATTCTGCAAAACAATGGAAAACAAATGATTTGCTAGGACAGGGTGGCCATAGAAAAATATTAAAATTCCCTTGATAATTCCAGATTTTCACTGATAATCTGGTCTGTTTTTCCCTGACATTTTATCATCATATATTCTAATCTTCTAAAAAATGGGAGAATGACTGAATAATTCAGGAAAGCATAAGGAAGAAGGTAAAATGCGGACCTGGAAAAAGTTGTAACTTTCCCCCGAACCTAATAAAATTTGCCTAAACCTTATGTATTGCTCCTATGGAACTGGCAGGGGCTTCCCCCGAACCAGGTTCGGGCACTTTTTCCAGGTCCGGTAAAATGTGAGATTTCCAGACTTTTCACAAAAGAATCCTCGGAAGCCTTTTTAGAACATTTACTTAGCAATGCGACCATACTAATTTATATGCATTTGAAATTTTATTTTGTAGGAAAGGAAATGCACATTAAAAATTCGAAAATCATAAAAATTTTGAATTTTTTTGAAACCCAAGGCAGATTTTTTAAAATTTCCCTGGTTATCAGATTTTTTAGATTGGTTATCAGATTAAGTATGCATACTTTAGTCCCAGTTACATAAACTTCACTAATTTGGATTAAAATTAAAATAGAACACAATTACCTTTGTACAAGCTTGTGACGCTGCTGGCAGCAGTTTGAAAAGGCACCCAAATAGATAAATTATTTTGGCGATCTGTAAAAAATCCTAATTAATTTTACAACAAAAACATTTTTAAAAAGTTCTTTAAAATCTTTAATTTCATACCTGCCAACATGGGGATTATAAAAAAAAGGAAGATTTTGAAAATTAAGGTACCCATGGCATTTTTTCTTAATCTAAGTCAAGACTATCTACCATAGTTACTGCACCTAAGTTAATAGGTAGCATAAATGAATAACTTTCAGTTCAAAAATCAAATAAAAACTAATTTAATATAAGATGAGCACACTCTCTAACCTACCTAACTTTACACACACATTAAAATAACTAATTTCAAATCAATAGAAATTTATTCCTTTTTATTCGTAATGATAGTTTTTTGAGGCCTGATATGCGCAAGATTCAGCCTTTTTTAGAAAATTGTTATCAAACACCATTTCAAAACCTTTCTGAACTTTGCAAAAATGGGCTGCGTGAATTATTTGTACAAAAAATGGAAGAAATTGATTGAAAAACTGATAACGAAAGATTCTCTTAAAAAACGGAAATCTTCCAGCTAAAACGGAAGAGTTGGCAGCTGTGTAATTTTAATGTAAAAATTATCAGTTTTAACAATAAATAAGTGCTGGCATCTTAAGGAGTTATCCTAAGTTTTTCATTTAAGGATACAAAATATATTTTTAATACTACATTCAGGGTTGCTTGATTTAAATCACTTGATTTTTTAAAAAAAATCATTTATTTAAATCAAAAATATAAAATTGACGCAATTAAAATAAAAAATTTATCTGCTAGATATGTAATTGGGAGAGATAGGCTCTACATAAAATTGCCTGCAATTTCAAGATCAAATTTTTGCTACCAATAACAAAAATGTTTATGACGAAAAGGGGTAAATAGCAGGGTTTGGAATCAATAATTGTGATAAACTAAACAAGAATTAAAATCTTATTTTTTACCTGGTATCAAATCTTAAAATACAAGTATGTGGATGATTTTTATTGAAAGCTTGTTTTTATAATTAGTCATGTTTTCCCAACTAATGTTTTCATATACAAAACTAGAGATAATAAATATTAACTATTATCTGTGTGCATGATTACTGTCAATAATTAATCACTGAATTTTCATTTTTATCACTAGTTACTTATTATTTTAAGAAATAAACACATAATTCTTTGAGTAAAATTAATTAAACTGAATCAATATAATTTAAAGATTGATTTTAATTTTTACACAAAAATGAGGCATGTTTTTTGTAATCATTGTCACAATTTATTTTCAAACCTAATATTTATATCAAAATTTGGCAAAAATAGCTAGCTATAGAAAGAAGGATAAAAATTTTTGTAATTGAGTACAATTATTCATTCACCCTTTCCGAACGGGCTTCTCATCCGTGTGATGCCAGTGAACTGCTTCTCTTAATTAATTCAATTAATTAATGTATAAAATATATTAAAATTGGGTAATTAAGTAATGCAAAATTATTACATATCACATTTAAATCACAATATCAGCATATTATTAACCAGTTTCACGAAGTTTAGAACTAATAATTCATTTAAATAAAAAAATCTGATTTAAATAAAAAAAAGTCCGATTTAAATAAAAAAAAGTCCGATTTAAATAAAATAAATCCGATTTTTTTTTTAAATCAAAAAAAATTAGCAACCCTGACTAGTAGTATTTAAATTTAAAATAATATTTTGCAATTTGAATTTTTTCAATACAAATAGTATCCTCAAAAAAATTTTTAGATTATTAAATTCCTTTCTTCTAGATGCAAAATTCTACTAAAGTATTAAATAAAAGGGTAACTTCAAAATTAACCAAGTGAAAATTTCTCCAATCGAACTAAAAAAACTATAATTATAATTAACTATAACTTATATAATTATTAAAAAACTATAACTATATTGGGCAAGTTTAATTTATTTCACATAAAAATTAAAAGAAACACTGCTAGTTGAGATATTTTCAGTGTTTTATTTTGATATTTTTGGAAATTTAGCATAAAATGCAACATGTGCACCCAGCTAATCCAAAAGAACCATAAATGCACAAAATTCCCCCTCCCAACCAGAGTTCTTTATAAATCTCCAAAATACTGCCCAGACTCAGCTTCTTTGGATTCACCCCTTAAATTATACGTATTGAAAGGTATTGCAATCAAGATATAAAATCATTTGGAACAGCTTTTAGAAAGAGTCTACCAGCTGCCAAGTTTACCCACAGCTCAAATAATGACTGACAACCATAGATTTAACTATTAGTATCATAACTATTAGATCCTAAAATAATTATCTTAGGATCCGATAATAATGATAATAATTAGATCTATACGGTTGTGTCATCATTTGACCTGTGGTAGGCTTACCATACGTCCGGGATTACCCCGGACAGTCCGGGGTTTTTAGAGCTGTCCGGGGAAATGTCCTGGGTCGCTAAATGTCTGGGGTTTCATACATTTACGATTTGCCATACTTTTTTATGAAAAAATCATGACCAAACTATTTAAAATTGCTTTTTTTACGTTTTCTAACGTCTTTATTACTTCAGAAAACTTACTTTCAGTGAATTTTGTGATAAAAATTAAGTCAATCAAACAATTTTTGAAAAAGTAGTGTTAAATGAAAAAATAAAATTTGATATTTTTGTTTAATGTTCATTAGTTTGAATAGTTTTTATTCTTTGGTAATTTGATATGGCACTTATAAAGAAATTTCAAAAATATGTCCTGGGTTGGCCCCGAGAAAATATGGTAAGCCTAACCTGTGGGTAAACATGGCAACTCTGGAGGGCTCTTTCTAAAGCTGTACCAATCATTTTTTATTTAGCCAATACATTTTTTTGCACCTAAAATTTTGTGCGAAACGAAAATGCTACCTACCTATCATTAAAATAAACCTTAACGTCTAAACTCTTTTTAGCTATAAAAGAATCTCATCCAGGTTGGGTAAAAAAATGGACATTTAATTAATTTATATACAAAGAAAAATTTGGTTCATCCAAAGAATCCGGGCCTGCACCAAAAAACAGCGATTAAATAGTGGATTCTGGCAACCAAGTTCTATTGCCAAGTTAAATCGCCTACTCACCAATAAACGGCAATGGCAACATCAAATATCGCCAAAAATGTCGTCCAAGCCTGGATTCTTTGGATTTACCAAAAATTTAATTGCTTTTTTCTCCTAATCTACTTTCCATATTTCAGAGGTTTTAAATTATGGGTGTTAAGAGAAATGAGAATTCTATTCTATTGTGTTTTTATTAGAGATGGGAATGGCCGTAAAAAAAACGGAAACTTTGGGAAAAAAACGGGTTTTTTTCAGGTTTTTTTCTGAAAGGTTTATTTCTTTCCGGAAAAATTGAAATGTTAATTTCAAATACTTTTTACAGAATTATTTTACCAATATCAATTAAAAATGCTTTAGATGATATTCTTATACAATACTTAACAATGAAGTTTCAACCATATATTAAGCATTTTTTTCCCAAAAAAGTTGGATTCCACTCTGGAAAAACTGAAAGTTTTTAAGTTTGTAGTAAAAAAAAATTTCAGAAACATATTACAGTTACTTTGCAATGTTTTTCTTTAGATATTTAATGTCACACATGAAAACATTTTACTTAAAAAATGTAAGCTGCAAGTGATCAACTAATTTTAATGTACATCTAAGTATTACTTGCCCATTTTTGTTTATATACAAAAATGTGCATTCAAAATTATATTAACGAACACAGAACAGTTGCACAATGCACATATATGATAATTTTATAAACAATTATTAAATCCAGTACTTTAAAAATAAAATTTAAACCATATACAGTCAAATCCGCTTAATGTGATCACGGTTAATGTTATCAATCGGATAATGTTATCGAAATCAACAGGTCCCGATCATTCCTAATGTAATTAATGTAAAATACGTCGTTTATTGTGATCAATTATGGATCAACACGCCGCTTAATGTTATCGAAATTTGTCCATATCCCCTAAAAAACGCCCGCTTTCAGTTGCACTGTTATGTTTCTTTTCTTTGATTGTTAGAAAAATAAAACATTCCATGTTCTCCGACCTCATACATTAAGGGAAAATTGTTTAAAGGGGGGGGCAACTCCATGCTTGTCATTGGATATCACCATCGGCACCTTGCAGATGTTTCTGATAAGATTTTTTACTTTTCTTCTAGTTTAGTGAAATTCAGATGAATTTTAGTGGTTATTTATGTTTCTGATCCTTTTCTTTGTAAAATTTTGAAAATACCGATGATATCTTGTCTGGAAGTCAAAAGAAAACAAATTTATGAGCGGAATCGCATAGGTGTAGTGGAAGCATACCCACCTTTTTTCAGTCACAATTTAAAATTTAAGCCGCCTTTTTAGTTCATAGTAAAACTACGAAGCACAAATAATTTAGATAAAACCCTAAAACGATGTCTATGAAGAAACAAAACTCCCCCCTTAAAGAAGATGAAAACACAATCATCCATAAGTTATTATCCAAAGGCGTCCAAAACGATTAATCATGGTTCCTGCTTCATAACCAAAGTAGAAATTAATGCTTATTTTGGAAAAATAAAACTTTAAAAAGAAAATGTACTATTTAATTAATATATTTCACTCATCTTACTCTTAAAAACTTCTTACTTACGATTGAAACATAGGTTTTTTAAAAAATATCGGAAAATCGGAGTTTTTAGGGAAAAATCGGATTACCGGAGAAGAAACCAAAAATAGGAGTAACTCCGATAAAATCGGAGTATTTGGCAGCTATGCTTATTGTTATCAATCGGATGTTATTAGTTTATATCGGACAAATGCGATCACATTAAGCGGATTCGACTGTAATATAATCCACGTTTTAATGAAATGGGTTTATTTTTACTTGAAAAATTGAAATTTTATTTTTGAAGTATTATAAAATAATTTTTAATGATTAATTTATATTACATTTTTACATTTTATTTTACTAATGATTTATTTACTATACAATGAATGATTAGTTTCCAAAAAAATGTATACAAAAACTGCTCTTTTCTGTGCAAAATAGGTAAATTTTTCAAACTTTTCCGGAAAAAAACTAGTTCTTTTCTGGGGGTTTTCCGCCTTCCCAAAATTTCCGGAAATTTTCCATCTCTAGTTTTTAACCATGATTTTTAAGCATAATAAACTGAGTCATAAGTGGGATAAAATATGGGTAATTTTAACATTCTATTAAAACTTTGGGTTCTTACGTATTATGCCGTCGACCGTGGGGTCAATCCATGTGAAATCATCCAGGCCATGTTGCTCGACATTTTTGATTTTTTTCATTCTTTGCCAGTTAGTTAACCTTACTTTAGAGATACTAAAACAAGTGTTAAAATTTTTTTAAACCTTTCCAATTTTTTTTGGCGGCCATTTTTTGCCTGGTCGAAACCTGTTTTCGGTGAAAAACACACTTTACGGAAACCCTTATTCCTTTTTTTCTTTCCAACATATATAAATGATTTCAAAGCCATTTTATTTATTAAAGAATGAACTAATTTAATGTGTTAAGTATTTTTATGATAATAGTTTAAAACATTTTTTTATATATTTTTGAAAATCTCATTTTTTGAGTGAAAAATTCGGTTTTTGACCTAAAATTTTTATAGGAAAAAACTGAAACTCACCTTTGCAAATTTTTTCCTCAATATATCCCTTTCTAAACAATGTTTTAGAAGTGAAATGAAAAAATTCAAGCCTGTCCCTTTTTTATAAAAAATAGTCAAACTTGGCATCTCGGCTAAAAAATGCCAAAATCAAAGTTCAATATCTAAAATTGGACAGATAGGAAAATTATGAAATTTTTACAGGATAGTCTTCTAATGTATATAAACAAGTAGTAAAAATTTCATGAGTGATATCTGGGTGGTTTAAGAAATATGAAGCTTCGAAATTGCATTGAAAGACCTATTTATTTACATTCATTTTTTAACACAAACAACTTATATATTGCACAAAACATATTTTTCTCACTACTTAAAATAAATATAAACGTATTTTTTGATTTCAAAAATTAATATTGTAAAATATATACAAATCACTATAAATATGAAGCCTCGGAATTACCTTGAAAGTCCTTGTATTTCTTGACAAAAACAACTGATACTGTATAGAAAATTCTTAACTCAGAACCACTCATATTGCTCCATATATTCTAGTATGAAATATGAAGCCTTGAAAATATTTGTGTTTTGTGATGAAAAAACTGTTGTTGTAAATTGCATAGTAAATTCTTGACAAATAACTCATGTTGCACAGTAAGAAAAAGAAAACAATGCACACAGAGGCATTTCTTGACAAAATAAACTGATTTTACTAAGTTTTTGACTAACAACTCGTATTGCACAGCAAAAAACTAGAAGAAAGCAATGGAGGAGGTGTTTCTCTACAAAAAAACCTGATATTGCATGGTAAATTATTGACTAAAGATTCGAATTGCACAATATAAAAACTAGAGAAAGCAAACAACAAAGAGGGTTCAAAAAATCAGAAATGCTTCATTGGAAACTGAGGTGTGTCTGTGTCAAATATATCTGCATAAAATAAAGGCTTCAGGGCAAGACCGTTAACATGCCTATTTTGTTATGTAGAGGCGGATTTTAAAAAATGGGTTGAATGGTGAAATTAGAGGTTTCAGTAGTTATTTAGACATTTAAAGGTTCCATTAACTTTTCAAAATTAATAACTACATTGTGTGCATTTATGACAATAAGTGGTGGATTGGGAAAGTTCTCGAACTAAACGGGGAAACAGTGACCTTTTAATTCACTTTATTCATCCATTATGGTCCCCAAAACATCCTTTCAATTATCCAAAAAGGGCACAGTTTGGGTAGAAGTATCCAATGTGCTTTGGACATTAACTCCATTGAAATTAATTACTGTTGCAGGACGCAGTTATATTATTACTGAAACACTTTGTAAAGAAATATCTCTAATATTTATTTCACACACTTCATAACCAGAAGAAAAACCCATTTTATTCATCAATTAAATTTCTGATATTCCAAAATTTCAAATACCACATCACTTTTTGTTCACGGATTTTGATTTGATTCAACAATTACCTATTTTTAATAAAGTTAATGGAACCTTTAAGTGTCTAAATTACGTCATATTTATAGTGATTTGTATATATTTTACAATATTAATTTTTTGAAATCAAAAAATATATCTATATTTATTTTAAGTAGTGAGAAAAATGTTTTGTGCAATTATAAGTTGTTTGTGTTAAAAAATGAATGTAAATAAATAGGTCTTTCAATGCAATTTCGAAGCTTCATATTTCTTAAACCACCCAGATATCACTCATGAAATTTTTACTACTTGTTTATATACATTAGAAGACTATCCTGTAAAAATTTCATAATTTTCCTATCTGTCCAATTTTAGATATTGAACTTTGATTTTGGCATTTTTTAGCTGAGATGCCAAGTTTGACTATTTTTTATAAAAAAGGGACAGGCTTGAATTGTTTCATTTCACTTCTAAAACATTTTTTAGAAAGGGATATATTGAGGAAAAAATTTGCAAAGGTGAGTTTCAGTTTTTTCCTATAAAAATTTTAGGTCAAAAACCGAATTTTTCACTCAAAAAATGAGATTTTCAAAAATATATAAAAAAATGTTTTAAACTATTATCATAAAAATACTTAACACATTAAATTAGTTCATTCTTTAATAAATAAAATGGCTTTGAAATCATTTATATATGTTGGATAGAAAAAAGTAATAAGGGTTTTCGTAAAGTGTGTTTTTCACCGAAAACGGGTTTCGAACAGGCAAAAAATGGCTGCCAAAAAAAATTGGAAAGGTTTAAAAAATTTTAAACACTTGTTTTAGTATCTCTAAAGTAAGGTTAACTAACTGGCAAAGAATGAAAAAAATCAAAAATGTCGAGCAACAATTTTCTCTTTTTCTGGATGATTTCACATGGATTGACCCGATGCTGAATCCAAAAACGTTTAAAATCCATTGACTGTTCTATAGCTGTATCGCTGAATTTAACAGCTGCTGAACGGTCGACGGAAAAATACGTAAGTACCAAACTTTGTTTACTATATAATAGTGACTTTCTTGCCTCTAGCTTCAGACTTAATTTTTCGACTAAAACTATAGCATGGGCGTAGCCAGGATTCCGATTAGGGGGCAAGCAGGGTCGACTTTTTTATGTTTGTGGAGAACAATTTTAAAGCCCTGTGAGAGAGGGCTGTAGCCACAGTATTGTTTTGAGAGGGGTTTTTGACCTTTAATGAAATTAATGTAATAGATTTGTGGGTAGCGTGAAAAAATGAGGGTTTTTGAGGTAAAAGTTTTTGTAATCTGACACTAAAAAGTAGTTTTTTGTTCTACCCCCTTGGATACGGTCATGAGTGGGAGCTCTTATATTTAATTTTTAATCAGTGCTGGCGAGTATAGAAATTTATTTCGGGAGGGGCCTAAAAATATCTTTCAGCCCCTTTCATCCAGATTTAATGTAGCTTTTCAACACTTCTTTAGGTAGAATTTGCGTATGAGAAAAATTTATATATAAGAAAAGTTTTTGGAAATTTGACCCTAAGAACAGGGTTATAAACTGTTTTTTGGTACACGTAAACTCAAATTTGGACATACATTTTAAGGTAGAATTTTGATTTTAATGAACTTATTACAAAAAGTGTGAATAATAAAGGTTTAAATACTAAAAGGGGCCTTGGATGCCTTCCCCCAGAAAATGTTTGAAAATTTGACCCTAGAAATTTATTTTGGGAGGGGCCTAAAAATATCTTTCAGCCCCTTTCATCCAGGTTTAATGTAGCTTTTCAACACTTCTTTAGGTAGAATTTGCGTATGAGAAAAATTTATATAAGAAAAGTTTTTGGAAATTTGACCCTAAGAACAGGGTTTTAAACTGTTTTTTGGTACACATAAAACTAAATTTGGACATACATTTTTCGGTAGAGTTTTGATTTTATCCTTCCAGCGGGCGAGCGTATGTGAGATACTTAGGTTGGATTTGATCATCGAATATTTCAAATATATTTTAATGAAACGTAATCATTTTAACCATATAAACGAATCACAGCTGTTCAAACCTTGTTATCGTTGAAAATATACATATCTGATAAGGCTTACCATATTTTCTCGGGTCCAACCCAGGACATAGTTTTGAAATTTCTTAATAAGTGCTATATAAAACTACTAAAGATTAAAAACTATTCAAACTAATAACCCTTAAAAAGAAATATCGGATTTTATATTTTCCTTTAACATTACTTTTTCAAAAATTGTTTGATTTACTTAATTTTTATCACAAAATTAACAGAAAGTAAGTTTGCTGAAGTATAACAGACGTTAGAAAATGTAAAAAAGCGCAATTTTAAACAGCTTAATTGGGACTTTTACCTAAAAATGACTGGGAAATCCTAAATTTATGAAACCCCGGACATTTTTCGACCCAGGACATTTCCCCGGACAGCTCTAAAAACCCCGGACTGTCCGGGGTAAACCCGGACGTATGGTAAGCCTATATCTGATTGTTTACATAGGAGAAACAAGCGTCCTTTTCTTTCTCTATAAAAAGCGCGCCTGCTGGAAGGTTTAAGAACTTATTGCAAAAAAGTGTGAATAATAAAGGTTTAAATACTAAAGGGGAGTCTTGGGCCCAAGGGCGTAGCCAGGGTTCAACTTAGGGGGGGGCAAGCAGGGTCGACTTTTTTTTATGTTTGTAGAGATCAATTTTAAAGCCCCGTGAGAGAGACCCGTCAATTTTCAACAGGGGGTCTGGGGGTCCTCCCCAGAAAATTTTTGGAAAAATACCCTAAGAACATGGTTTTAAATTTTTTTTGGTACGCGTAAACCCAAATTTTGACATACATTTTAGGTAGAATTTTGATTTTAATGAACTTATTACAAAAAGTTTGAATAATAAAGGTTTAAATACTGAAGGGGGGCCTGGGGTCTCTCCCCCAGAAAAATTTTGAAAATTTGACCCTAAAATACTGGTTTTTAACTTAACTAGCAGTAAAGTAAAAGTTAATTACTCGGAACTTGGGGGGCAGCTGCCCCTCCCTGCCCCCCCCTTGGCTACGCCCATGCTTGGGCCCCTTCTCCAGAAAAATTTGATGCTAAAAAACTGGGTTTTCACTTAACTAATAGTAAAGTAAAAGTAAAATCTTCAGGACTAAGGGGAGGCAGTTGCCCCCCTGCCTACGCCCATGAACTATAATCAATTAAAAATATTGCAACTCTTAATTTTGAGAATAGCTATGTTTGTTCAAATCTTTACCTGGAAATTTATGGGTAACACACATTCAGAACAGTTATTCAGGGGCATATAGAAAGGGCTGACTAGTTTTTTAGGGGATATCACTTATTTTCTTTCATCCACAAAACACCATCATGCTGCTTGAATATTTTATTTAGAACTTAAGACAGACAAGAATAAATACACACACACACAAAACAGATCTCTTTCACTACCAAGGGTTCATCCAGGTTTTTCTGTCAGGAACCTGTTTATAGGAATTTTATGAAAAGTAAATGGAATTTTGTGAAAAAGTAAATGCAATTTTGTGAAAAATCAATTGTAATTTTGTGAAAATGAAGGGTTTTGACTAAAAAATGGCAAATTGCATTCTAAAATAATAGTATTCCATTTGAAAAGCACTTTGCAAACCACTTTTTGATGTTTGGACTTTTGTCAAGAGTTTGGGTTAATGAAGCAAATCCAGGCTGCAGATTTTCACTGCCAAATGTGGCTATAACAATTCGATGCTTGGATGCCATTGGTTTCCACTTGCCGAAGAAAAAAATCGCCAAATTCAGCTGCGGCCCGGATTTGCTTCATTTACCAGTGTTTTTGGGAATTGGAATTTTGTGAAGGGTTCTTTTTGAATAATGGAATTTTTAAAGGCTCCCTTTTTGAGTATTAGAAATTTGTCCCGGGCCTTTAGGGGGCCCGGTACCCAAAGATTTTCATATTGAATACCAAAACATATCATTTTGAAAATTAATTTGTTCACATAAAGGTCCAAAAATGAGTAAATTCCCAGTTTTCTAGGGACATGTTTTCAAAAATTTTCTGGGGGACCTCCAGACCCCCCTTTATTGCTTTTTCTCATCTTATTATAATCGGTGTTTTTATGTTCAGTGAAATTCAGATCTTGTTTAGAAATATTCTAAAAATTACATTAAGCCTATGAATGCATGGGTGGGGGGAATTTAGAAAATTTTTGCTCCCTACCTCGAAATAAGAAGTAATAGGTATGTCAGTGGAGGCCCACTTCTCAACCTAGTCCCCGGGGCCCGACTTGGCTCCCCTGCCCTTAACTACCGACGCAAAACAAAAAACTTTCTATAGGCGTCAGCCACGGGATGTTTGGACTCTTTCTGATATAAATTTCTATAAATACCACTGCTGTGATCATTAGATGGGCTAACTACAACAAAGGATCTTCAATGTGAATTATGTCCTAACCCAAGAACATTTTAATTAAATTTATTTCAAAAGTTACAAAAACCTGAAGTGAGAAGCTGAGAGGAAAGGAGGTCATCCCCATCAAACTTAAGGGGAGGGAGGGGTCAAAAATTTGTTAAAAACACCTCACGTAATTTATGGATGTCCCCTTAAAGGATCAATTACACTTTCGATAATAAGTTCAAGGCATATACACTTTAAATCATAGGTGTCTAAACTATGACTGTTTGAGGGCCACATTGCAACGAAAAAAAAATTTGCTGGGCCGCACATACAATATTTTTTCAACAAATTGAAATACAAATTTACTCTATGTAGTTTTATTAAAATAAATTAACTTCTTTTTACCATAATTTTTAAAAATTTTAATTAGATATGTATAGGTACATATTTAATTTAAATTTGTAAAAGTTTCGTTTCATTTAGTCTGGATTCCATAAAGATAGAAATAGTTCAAATTAATGAGATGGATAAATTTGCTTTTGTTGAACAAGCAAATTGATATAGGGTTCAATAGACTAGGTTGTAATTCTTAATGCATTTTCAAGATGTTTGTTCACAAATAAAGGTATTCCAAAAGCTGAAGACTTTAATAAAGCATGATGGTGAAAATTAGGATATTTATCGCGGGGTAGGTAATCTTTATAAAACTCCAGTAAAGAAACATTCCCAAATTTTTCTTTGAATGTCGCTGTGAAGTTAAATGCATTCTATTTGAAGGTAATTTATTTACTTCTAGAGAAAATGGGGTAAAAATATGTTGAAATGATCTTCATTTTTTCGAAAGTTTTGAAATCTACTTTCAAACTCTTGTATTAAATCACAAATTAATGCAGCATATATTTTGTGCAACTCACAGGCTTCTGTGCAGCCAAAGTACTGAAATGTGTCAAATATTTTACTTTTATTTGATTGTGCCAAAATGTCAACTTTCTTTCAAATGCTCGTTATTGTTTGGATTCTGGAATATATCAATAACAAATTGATTTTTTCCCTTGAAGTCTCAAATTTAAACCATTCAAATGTTCTGTTAAGTCTACTAAAATAGCTAAATCTAAAACCCAATCTTCGTCTTTAAATTCAGTCATAGGGGGTTCCCCTTTTTTCCCCTAAATATTTTAATATAAGTTTGAATCGATTTATATGAAAAATATTGTAATTATCTATTTTTTAAAAATAAAAATGTTCAAATTTAAATATTTTCATAATTTGGGTCTGGGCCGCATTTTAAAGGCTTTTGGGCCGCATGCGGCCCGTGGGCCGCACTTTAGACAAGCATGCTTTAAATAATGAAAGTTCAATTCTCAACAAAGCAAGAACACAATAAAAGAGTATTTAGAATCATTTGCAATGAATTTTCATTTGGTTTCAGTATTTAGATTGGGATTCAAAACAACTAGTGTACACAAATGGGAATAAAGGTGTTTATGTTTACTATGCATATTTTGGAAATCAACGCTAATACGATCAATAGGATGACTCAAAATCATAAAGGCTTAAGTTTAAGTTTGAAAAGAAGTTCGTGAAACAGGATAATTTCGAAGTAGTAATGTGAATTATTGCTTTTTACCTTTACCACATTTCACCATGCTGCTCTAGGGTTGAGATCGGGAAATAAATGTAATACATTTCTCCACATTGAAAACTGATCTTTTTCAGTTTTTCTTACCTTTATAGAGCTGAGTAACCCCAGTAGCAGCATTTTGGAATAAAAGCCATAGCTTCTGCTCTGCTATGCCTTTAGCATTTTCTAACTCAACATCAATATCTGGTGTTTTTTCAACTTCCTCTACACATTTCTCTTCCCAAAATGATAGACCACCACCCATAAAAGCTCCTTGTTCTTCATTCATTTTCAACAATGGTTTTCCAATTCACTAATTCAAGATAAAAAATATGTTGGCTATGACCACATTAGCGAATTGGGGGTAGGTTCTCCGTCATCAACAAAACAGACAATATCCTGTAACTGCCCTTCCCATTTTTTGATGCTCTCGTCGTCGGCAGCTGAGACGGTCGACTACTGCGCAGTATCGACAACAGGCCAATCACAGAAAGGCAAATATAGCCGATACAACATTAAATAATTATAGATTAAAAGTGTAAAAATCTTCGGCGAATTTTCAGAAATAAAAATCTAATTTTTTGCAATCTTATCTTGACTTCAAGAAATTGGTCTGTCGTGTTTTTATACCGTCCCATCATACCCGGCGGAAGTTTTCCGCCATCTTGTTTATTTTCATGGCATGAGGTGAACTTGTGCGCGAGGATCTTGGCTTGGAATTGTAATTTGTGTGAGTTTATCTGTGAGGACTGTATTATATTTGCTGGTATCTTTTTGGTTCAGTAAATAAGGAGTTTGGGTGTTAATGCCTTCCCCTAGTAGGGGGGTTGACACCAGCAGACATTGGGCGAATAGCGAGCAAGTATTTTAAAGTGAGTGTGTCTGGAAAGAATTTGGCTACTGGTTCGGGAAAAGAGAGAACAGTGATACATATTAAATCGAAGAAAGTTAAAGAAAGTTACTATTGTCCTGTTTCTAATATGAACCATTTAAACCAAGTTTACGATAGATATCACATTTCGGAGATTGAAGAAATAGAAATGGACACTCGTGAAGGTGATTATCTCATAATCCTTTTATATGCAAGCACTTATTAACTCCATTTTTGTGTGTGATCATCATTAATTCCTTATTAACTTTATTTATTATTGTTACCCCTACCTCTCGTAATTAGTGTGCTGTAGATTCATACAAAGCAAGTTTGTATTGACCAGGGTTAGCTTAACGTAAAGATTGCTTTACTTATGTTATGATTGTAAACATTAACTATAATTTTCAATGAAATTGCTCTAATTTAATATTTTGATTACGTAGGGAGACACAAATGCTTATTTTGTATTGAAGGAATTACGAATTTCTTGAAAAGCAATCATTAGATATTTTTGTGCACTGCTCATTTATTGGGCAGGGTCGATTTTATTACTTTAATTACGTTAAAAAAGATAAAAATTGCATTTATTTAGTGTCCTCCCAAGATTATAGGAGAAAGTCTAACAAAATCATTCTACCCAACACTAATTAATTTATTAGAATTTAAGCGTTAGTTAAACACATCTTCTGATCTTACAAACTCAAGCAATTAAACATTCAAATGTTCTTAGAATCATTAGATAAATAGGGTTCTCTGGATTGCATAGGCAATAGATGATCAGATGTTGCTGCCTGATATAAGGCTTTGTTTTCAAACCATATCAAACTTCTTGATTTGGCTAAATTCTAACTTCATGGTGCATTTGTTTCTCATTAGTACTGCTTAACTGTAATATCTTGTAAATTTAGTCATTGTATAGTTATTTTTGTTTTAAAACGTAAGCCTACTTTTGTTCTGCTTTTAAATTTATCTCCAAGTTCTCGCTTTGAATCTATATAATAGTATATATAATATTCTCGTACACCCTCTAAATTTGCTCAGAATTAGTATGGTTAACTTCTGCATGCAAGATCAAAACAAAAACTTGATCTACTTATAGGAGTGGCAAACCCGCAGGCTGCATGTGGACCACTTGAAATAATTTTGCTTCCCGCGAGTTTTTTTAAGTCTAAAGTTTTAAGTTAAGGCCCCCGAAAATAGAACTAAGTGTACCAAAACAAGTTAAAAGCCTGTTAATTAGAGTCAAATTTTCAAACATTTTCTGGGGGAGGAAGAGAACCCCCTTTAGTTTTCGGGAAGCACAACTTTTAAGTATATTATATTAAGTTCAGCCAAGAGCAAATCCTGTCAAGATACATTACTTAAACCTATTGAATATATGCATGGGGGCTGAGGATAATTTGAAGTTTTCTTTCTCCATGATAAAATCTAGCATGATTTTGTAGGAAAATTTGGGGCCTTCTCAAAATAAATTTCTATATGTGCCAGAGGTGATGACGTAACTGAATGAGGTATTACACATTTTGAGATTAAATTTATTAAAATAGTAGATAAAAAACCATGAAGAATGACATTTACATCAAGTATTTTCGTAGCCTAGTTTCTGAGATATAAATTTTTGAAATTTCGTTTTTTGTTTGGGTGCGAAAACACTTTCCAAACACAAATCATGCGCTGTGAGGTCACATCCAATAGAAGCCCGTTTTCTGATCACGTGAAATCGGAAAACACAATGGTTTTCATGCGCTGTGACATCACATCCAATAGAAGCCCGTTTTCTGATAACGTGACTTTTCTGACGTTTTGGCAAAAATAAAATTGAATTTTAAATTATTTAAAACACATTTTTGAACTTAAAGATCAGAAATTTGGGAGTTTTAGACCATAATGTATCGAAAAAGTACAAAATCAAGCAAATCCCTTACTCATGCAAATACCTCATTTCGAGTAATTCATAGTATTTTTAGCACCCGTTTAGTTCCTATAGAAAAGGTGTCGCTCCTAAAGTTCAATAAAAATTAATATTTCATTTAGGAAACTATCAAACTAAGCAAAGTAGGATCTAAAAATTTTTTCCCAATCCATGCCTAGTTTTTTTAGCTTACTTTACTGTCCTTCAGAGCTTGAAATAATCAAATTATTTATCTTAATTATATATGGATTAATTTATGAACTTAAGAAATTTCCTAAGAAAAAGAAAATTTTATTTTTTAAATAAGAAGTAAAAGTGAAAAGAGTAAACAACTAATGTTAATCGAAATCGGATAGTAGATTGAGATAATTAATGAATAATTATTAAATGGTAAAATAATCAAATTAATTATCTGAATTATATGGATTAATTTATGAACTTAAGAAATTTCTTTAGAAAGAGAAAATTCCTTTTTTGAATAACATAGCTGCCAACCTGATGGGGAAATAAATAGGAGTACTTTCATAGACTACACATGGAAGCTCACCCACCTTTTTTTATATAGGCACGATTTAAAATTTAAGCTGCTTTTTTAGTTCATAGTAGAACTACAAAGCACAAATAATTAAGATAAAACCTAAAACGAAGTCTATGAAGAAACAAAAGCAATATCCCCCTTAAAGTAGATGAAAACAAAATCATCCATAAGTTACAACTACAGGCGTCCAAAACTACTTAAATATTAATGATGGTTCTTGCCCTTACCACATAGCAGAAATTAATGCTCTCTGGAAAAAATTACACTTAAAAAGTCTTACTTTTTAATGATATGTTCTTTGAATGATAAATTGTTCTTTAAATGGCACTATTCTTTTATTTCGCTTGTCTTTCACGATTTTAAAATAAGTATTTTTTAAAAAATCAGAGTTTTTAGGGAAAAATTGGATTATCGGAGAGAAGGAACCAAAAATAGGAGTAACTCCGATAAAATAGGAGTACTTGGCAGCTATGAAATAAATAAAAGTGAAATATAAGCAACTAATGTTAATTGAAATTGGATAAATGATTGAGATAATTATACGGAAATCAACGGTTTTTTATTAATTTAGTACAGTCAAGTCTGCTTAATGTTATCAATCGCATAATGTTATCGAAATCTAAATCAACAAGTCCCAATTATTCATATTTAATTTAATGTGAAATACTTCATTTAATGTGATCAGTAAGCACAGCGGTGTCACGAAAAAACCGTTCAAAACAAAAACCGTTCAGACGAAAACCGTTCAAAAAACAAAAAAATTCATAGCTTTACACTTGTAAAAAATTTGTTTGTTTTTTATTGAACGGTTTTTTCGTATATCCAGCACAGCACACGCGGCTTAATGTTATCAAAATTTGTTCATATCCCCTAAAAACGTCTACTTTCGAGTTTTGTTTTTAAATTTTTACTATTAAAAACATCTGCCCAACCCAACCCAGCTTCTGTTGCTTCTTTTTTTCTGAAACTCAGTATGTGAGTCACAGTTGCACCGTGCTTTGATTGCAAGAAAAAGGAAATTTTCGATGCTCCGCACCTTGGAAGAAAACGGTTAAAGGGGGAATATAAATTCATGCTTGAGATTTGTTAACAAACCATCGGCGCCATGCGGATGTTTTTGTGATAAGATATTTTGATTTACTGGAATTCAGATTAATTTAAGTGGTGTATTGGAGTGGAAGGATCATAGAGGAAGGATATAATGCAGTGCAAATAGATAGACCTTTCTGCTTAAATTTAAATACAAATGAAGCGATTATTTTGTTTTTAATTGAACTATTCTTATGTTTTCCCCAAAAATTTTAAGTTGCTAACTACACAGTGAAAATTGATTTAAATACATTAATTATTTTAAATATTATTACATAATTTTGATTTTAAAGCAAACAATCTAGTTACACTGTTTGCTGCTTGTTTATATGAAATCGCTTATTGTTATCAATCGGATAATGTTATCGGTTTAATCTCGGACAATTGCGATCACATTAAGCGGACTCAACTGTAATAAAACCAAACTGGTTTTTATCTGTTTATAAACAAACCAACTGGTTTTTAGTTTTTATCATTAATGAAATCAACGGTTTTTATTAATTTAGTAAAAAACAACTGGTTTTTATGACTGACAAATAAGACATTGGTGTTATCAATTAATTAAAATCCACACAAGTGAAAAACAGAACTTTGGTTATCTTTAGTTACTCTTTGAATTAATGTTTCTCATTGTAAAAGAAATTAATAATAAACTATCTCTTGCAACATATAATAAGTTTAACTTAAGCATTTATGTGGTTAAGGCATCAGCCTTGGGATTGGAGGGTCCCGGGTTCGATTCCCGACACCGCTGAAGACCCATCGAGTATATGCGGAGTACATGCTCGTTAAATCTGTGGGTCCGAAAGTCCTGAGATCGGTCATGGCGCAGTTTACCTTGGGTCCAGGTGTCTGGAGACTATTTCCCTTCCCTTCAGATGCATGTCAAAATTATGGAGGTGGCGGCATCTATCATCCGAGGCTTAAGTCGGACTCCTGCCTTTCATGGGCCTCACTTTCTCAGGAGCCGCACCCCCTTTGCCTTAAATCAAATCCTATACGCTCTGCGGATGGAGCTTGGATGTTCCAAGTGGCATAAGAAACAACAGGTTAAGTTTAGAGATAATTCAATAATTAAAACCATTAAATTAAAAGATTTCTGATTTTTAATCACCTTAAAGTGTCAATTTTTTTATTAATCTGACCTTTTAATTTTGTGCAAAAGGTTATACTGAATAACACTTTCTTTAAAAACATCCTGAAAATATTTTATAATTTCTAAAAAACCAAGTGGTTTTTTGTTAAAAAAACATCTGGTTTTCACCGGCCAACCCTGCCAAAAAGTATCATGCAAGATCCCCTTGTGGTACCCGGACCTGGAAAAAGTGCCCGAACCTGGTTCAGGGGAAGCCACTGCCAGCTCCATAGGTGCAATGCCTAAGGTTTGGTTAAATTTAGGTTAGGTTCGGGGAAGGTTACAACTTTTTCCAGATCCGGTGGTACCGCTAGGGTGGGGGTCCTCCCCCAGAAAATTTTTGAAATTTGACCTGTAAAAGTAGAGTTTTAACTCATTTTGAGAACCTTATTGGTCCAAGGGGGGGCGGTACAGTCCATTCTTATTTTTTACGCCATTCTTCTTATTTTTTTTAATGAAATAAACTTTTCGCCATGCCTTTTGTAGCAAAATGTCTGAAACTTTTTTAAAGATAACATTTAAAAAGTTATAAATTGATAATTTAACTTAAAAAAATTAAATTATTGCATCCATTGTAAGTATAGTATTTAAACTTTGAAAAAATAGTTTTAACCCTTTCAAAATCATAAGCCCCCAAGATTACTATAGAATCCTGTGGAAAATTTGGGGCGGCTAGGACAGAAGGAAAAGCATTTTAAGAAGTAAAATAAGCGGTAAACAGCTTTGTATAGTAAATTGAATTACTTTTGATTTATATATAATTTTTACCAAAAGATTTGCTATGGCTTAAGTATCCCCACAATTTTTCATTTATTAAGGGGCTTTACTAAATAATACATGCATATTTTTAATGAACTTAGATTCAAAATAAACCTGATGTTATAATCAATTAATTCTATTATGTTGATCCAGCTTAAAACAAAACTTTGATTACAAAAAGAAGGTAAAACGCTACTAAATATTTACTTCAGATGGGACCACTGTTTTCAAAATGATACGGAGGTATGGATCTAGAAAAAGTGCCCGAACCTGGTTTGGGGGAAAGCCCCTGCCAGCTCCATAGGAGCAATACAACATAAGGTTTGGGGAAATTTTATTAGGTTCAGGGGAAGGTTACAACTTTTTCCAGGTCGGCGGAGGTATGAATCGATTTGCAGAGAGATGTTATGACGATACAACCACATCCTTTGTATTTCTCCTTTCTGAGGCCTATGGATATCTTACTTTTTTAACAACTATATTTATTTAACTTTAGATGACAATGGACCAGCTACTGGGGAAACAGGAGAGGGTGATGAAAGATACCTTAATGGAGATATAACTGAAAATAGTGTTGAAAAAGATGAAGCCATGGAAGAAGAAGGTAAAGTTTGCTTTTTAGGTTGTTTTTTTCATCAAAATTAAAACCTTTAATTTGTAACCCTCAGTGAGATTTTTCTGGCCCATCGACATACCTGTATTTTAGGTATGAGCCATCCTGTGCTTCAATTTTCATGCTGTTCCTCCCTTTCCCTTTAACATTTGATTACCATTTTGTGCCATTTGTGTTTTATTTGAACTTCTTGTATCGTGATGTAAATCTAAGTTTATCTTAAATGACTTCTTTGAGGAATTCAAATAATGCTTAACTTATTTTTGTATTGACTTAAATTTGTTTTCAGATGATGCTCGCTCAGAAGCCACTCTACGCTTTGTAGTCCCCAATTTCAGTCGACTAAGAGAAACTGCACTAAGCCCTCCTACCTACATACGAAACCTGCCATGGTAAGTTCTATTGCACATGATGGTGCTTTATTTATTGACTTTTCCTTCTAATTTTTAAAGCAAAAATTGTTGCCCTTTTGTGCTTGATGCTGAAAATTAACCTGCCACTAATTAACTTCAGATTAGATTGGAATAAAATATTTAACTACCTACTGTAGAGGATCCTCTCTACTTTTTGGTTTTAGAATTAATAAATGAAATAAATCTACCATAGTTTTGATTTTAAAAACATGGTAAAATATTAGTCCCTGCAATTTGCATTGCTATAAAAATATTGATGTTAAGTTGGTCGAATTTCTATTTTCTTATCAGGAAAATCATGGTAATGCCCAGGACAACTCACAGTCAGGACAGGACACCCACTCGTAGTCTTGGCTTTTTTCTTCAATGCAATGGAGAATCAGAGTCTACGTAAGTTTCTTGATTGTCTTTTCAGCATTTACTTTTATAGTGGGTTTTGTTTTCAATGTAGCTAGCTATAAATACACTAGCGGAAATAAAAATCCCAACACCAAGAAGGAAAATAGATAACAAAGTCATATTTATTTCTATGATTGCACATAGTATCAATGTGAATTGATTAAAATATCAGGCTTCCTGGAAGTTAGGGGGCCGAGAAAACCAAGGAGGAGTGTTATCTCCATAGGTGTCCATTACCGTCGTCACACGTCATAGTATTGAGTGACAGGGGCTCTAAATGACTTTTGAGGGATTGGAGGACCATGTTGTCTCCTCAGGTAGTCCAAATTCATATGGTGCACCAGCGGACGTTGCATACCGGGCTAGGTGATTTCTCCTCTTTCTCCGGACATGTTTTGTGAGCGTTGGTTCTTACGAACGGATAGGCCAGGGTAAAAATGCAACCTAGGGTGTTAAGAAGAAAACTTGGACATTGCATACAACATGTGGTTGTGCATATTTCTCTTGAAATTTGTCCCCAGGACAAGTCTGAAGGTAAGGACGGTCTATCGGCTGCAAAACCTCAATGACGCAGCTCTGGTTGGAAAAAGTACTGGTGAATCATACTCAGGAGTTGCAGAAATGGAATCCAATGCATCCCCACTCCGTTACACTACATCACCACTCCGTGGAACGATTAGAAAATCATCAACTGAGTGCGCTCTCTCCATTGTGTCTTCAAACTCATACCCAACCGTCGTGGTGCTCCAAACCGATGCAGGATTCTCTCATAAACACAATGTCATGAAATTGGGAATTTCATTTCCTTATTTCGTGCACTATTGGAAACAGAAAGAACCATTTTCAACCCCTTGTTTATAGACAAAGATGTTAAGAAGCTATGCGGACCAAACGGACAATCCACAGGACTGAAAACGACATCCATCCCACTGCCGCTTGTCCTCAGTATGATCTACCGGTACTTTGGCCAACCAGAGCTGCTTCATTGAGGTTTTTTAGCCGGTTGTCCGTCCTTACCTTCAGACCTGTCCTGGGGAAAAATTTCAAGAGAAAAATCCACAAACACATGTTTTATGCAATGTCCAAGCTTTCTTCTTAACCCCCTATGTTGCATTTTTACCCTGGCTTATCTGTTCGTAAGAACCAACGCTCACAAAACATGTCAGGAGAAAGAGGAGAAATCACCTAGCCCGGTATGCAACGTCCGCTCTTGCACCATATGAATTTGGACTACCTAAGGAGGCAACATGGTCCTCCAATCCCTCAAAAGTCATTTAGATCCCCTGTCACTCAATACCATGACGTGTGACGGCAATAATGGACACCTATGGAGACAACACTCCTCCCTGTTTTTCTCGGCCCCCTTATATCCAGGAAGACTGATTTTTTAAGCAATTCACATTGACACTATGTGCAATCATAGAAATAAATTAGACTTTGATATCTTCTTTCCTTCTTGGTGTTGGGATTTTTATTTCCTCTAGTGTAAATTCTATTTCATCTGATCTCAAAATTTTTTTTATTTCAATCTTAGACATCTCGTAATCCATTTTTGAATGTCTCATTACTTGTTAATTTAGAAATTAAAGATTTTAACCATAATAGTAGCAATATCCTGGAGAGTGGGACGTGGGACCAAGATACAACCGTATAAGTCAGGGTGGTTTCACCCTTCTGTATTGAAAAATGTACCATCCCTGGGGTCTGTTCATTTAATGTCCATGTAATCGTCACAGATTTTCTTCCCTTATTCATTTTTACAATAAGATTACAAATCATTTTCATTCATTTTATTGTTCATTGGAAATTCTTGGTTGTAGTTTTTTTAATATTAGTTAGCAGTTGTTAATACTAATGTTGATTTTATAGAACTTGGTCTTGTAATGCCATAGCTGATCTGAAGCTTATTTCACAAAAAGAAGGAATTGAAACATTTTCCAGAAGTAAGTTTTTCTTATTATGTTCCCTTTAGAAATTTGAGTTTCATAACAAGGTTTAATTTAAAGTAGTATTTGTTTTCCTTGATAGTTTTTGTACCATATTGACCCAATTGGTTTTCAACCAAAATTTTGGAGAAATATAAAACTATCAGTTAAATTTTCTGATACTTAATGCCATAAGATTATTCTATGGTTATTTGAAATGTTCTCTTTTGTTACCAAGACAGGTAGTTGAAATTTTTGTAATATTATGCCAATCTTCAATTTATTTGAATTACAAACGTGACTTCAAAATCATATTTTTGTAATAGCTGTAGCTGTGTTTTAGTACAGTAGTTCTGCAAAAGCTAGATTTTTATAGGTGTAATAGGTGAATCATTTAAACTTTGCTAATACTCTTTAAATTTTCAGAGATTCAGCATCTTTTCTATAGTAAAGAAAATGATTGGGGCTTCAGCCACTTCATGACTTGGAATGTAAGTAACTATTTGAAGATTGAAGACCTATTCCATACCTGCCAACCGTTCCGATTAAATCGTATTTGTTCCGATTTTTCACTGTTGTTCCGAAAATACGATTTCAGTACCAAATGTTCCGTTTTTACGTCCCCCTGTCCCGCCATTTTCGACCTACTCGAATTGTGCAATAATAAGGCATTTAGTCTTAGTGAAAAGGTGTTAAGTCTAGTTCGTAAGAACAAGACTGACTAGAGTTCCATGGACTCTGATACTCTACAGGCATTGCTAGCTGCGAAAATAGTAATTCTGATCCATGGTCTATGCTATAATAAATCTTTCAGTGGTGACCTATTAAAAAGGGCAAAATCAGCTACTTTTGTAGCACTTAATGAAGATTAATTTTTCTATTTTCCAAACAATGTTTGCTTATTTCACTGTTTCATTTTATTAGTACTTACTAAGTATTTTTAAATCTTTCTGAGTTATTATGTATGAAATTCCCAGTTTTTAACATCTTGAGTCATTTTTGTTATTCTATTTTCAGAAATTGAAACCCAGATAAAAGGAAAAAAATTAACTTTATTATATCCTAGTATAAATGTAGATAATTATTAGTCAGAATATAAAGGTATATAAAACACTTAGTCCTCTTAATAACCATATAAGATACCTTAGATAAGAGATAAAAGTTATGAATTACAAGCTCTTTTTTAATAATACCCCTTTAACACATTCAAAATGTGTCGTGCGTGTTGTTCCTATTTCTGTTTCTGAAATGTTGGCAGGTATGCTATTCAATTGTTCATATATTTTGTAGGTTTTTGTTTTCTACAATTAAAAAAATGCTAGACTGGGGGAAAATGATTAAAAAGATAAGGGGTCATTCCACGCCAAATCATCCAGGGTGGTACACCCACCTACTGCAGATTTTTATGAAATTTTGTATGTTCAATGTAAGCATAAAGATAAGATGAAATACAAAATTTTATCCAATTCTATCAATTACTTTCGCAGTTATGGCTCCTTAAAGTTTTGCCCATCTTGGTTTTGAAACTACTTGACAGAATTGGATAAAAATTGATATTTTTTCTAATCTTTACTGATAAATTAAGCATACAAAATTTCATGAAAGTCTGAGAACCTAGGGTATCAAATTGGGTTTTCGCTGGATGATATGGCATGGAATGACCCTAAGGTACTTTTCTACTAACTGGGTCCATCGGTGATGGTTTATGAAAGTTTTACTTATGTGGCCACAAATGTATAAAAAAACATGTTTTCTGCAATTTGTGTGTTGGAAGCTATTGAATTCCCCCAATAAATTAGTAATTCAAAATAACTATCAAGATTTCAGATTTTTGTCTATTTTGTGTTTGGTGTATAATTTTAATCTTACAAAACTATCTTGGATAGTAGCTCTAAAAGCAAGAGAAAAATAAATACCTTGTGGAATGTTCAATCTCAAGTGTGAAAATTATCTTTATTTTCTTAATCAATATCCATATCTTTATATCTTAAGTAATTTTTCTGCCAGTCTCATTTTCTTTCATGCAAAACTTACTGTGTTTTGTAGGAGGTAAATGATCCTGAAAAAGGATTCATAAAAGAAGATACTGTTATCTTCGAAGTTAGTGTCATAGCTGATGCCCCACATGGTGTCAGGTTAGTAAATGTTTGAGTTCTTATAATACTACTAGCGGATATGCCCGGCCTTGCACGGGTGGAGAGTATAAATTTATTTTTTTAAGTTTTCTGATAATATATTTCTAGTTTTGTACATCAGCAATTACCACAATCATCCCGGTATCATAGGCACCTTTTTCATACTCTTGTGCTCCCGGTAATTTTTTTTAAAATTTTTTTAAATTAAATTTTCTCAAAATACATTTATAATTTTGTAAATCAGCAATTACCAATTTTCCCGATATCCCAGGCGCCTCATCCCGGTGGTCCCGGTAATTTATCATTTCCCGGTATTCCCGGTAATTTTTCTTATCCCGTTGTTCTCGGTAATTTTTTCCGATCCCGGTGTTCTCGGTAATTTTTCCTATCCCGGTGTCTTTTTTCCTCTTAATAAAGTAACAAATTTGAAACTATAATAAAAAGTCTAGTAAATAAGTCTAGTGTGAACTAACAAATTTAAAACTGTAATAAAATATCTAGTAAGTTGAAATGTCTAGTGAACCGTCTCATTTGAAACAACAATGTTTGATTTTCAACTCGTTTTCCATGAAAAAATAATTTACAATTTTCCATAAATATTTAAATTTTAAAGGAAAAAAATCTTTAAATAAAGGAGAATAACGTTTGAAAATAAATTATTTGAATTTATTTTAGTAGTTTCACCACTGATAAAGCTTTTAAATGGACAATTTTAGAGTTTTTCCTGTTAAAATATTTGATTTTTGAAGGTTTTCATCTCGTTAACAATAGTGAGTCGAGCAGATCTACTCTGGTAGAGAAATAGAGAAATAAGCGTTTTCGGCTATAAATTCGTTAATTACTCGTAAATATTCGATTTTCGAGCTTGGAAAACTTGACAGTGATCGTTCCCGTCCCGAGATACGCCTATATACCGAGTTTTGGCCACGCCTTCGGCGTGGCTTTGGAGGAGATGCGTTACATACATATATAGCCACAAACGTTTTTATATATTTATAGATTTATTGTAATCTAGTGCTTATAATTATTACCTCATGGCTTTTACTTTTTTATATGATTCTCTTGTAGGATAGCATATATTTCAAAAAGTAAATTAAACTCATTTGAACCAATATCAACTGCTCAGTCTGCTTTGACTAAACATTCCTCTTTCATTCTTAGCTGGGACTCTAAGAAGCATACTGGTTTTGTTGGTCTTAAAAACCAAGGTGCTACCTGTTACATGAACTCCCTTCTACAGACTCTGTTTTTCACTAACAAGCTTAGAAAAGTAAGTATTATCCCAGTTCATTTTAAGACCAAGGCAGGTCTGTACAAGACACAACCTTTTGACTCTATTTTTATGAATGTATTTTTTAAGCTTAAAAAATTGTAAATCTAAGGCAGGGAACAGATTTCCTGCTTGCTTTGGACAAGATACGTAATATTTTAGTCTGCTTTTAAATTTTGTTTCAAATTAGTAGTGAGTTAAGATTTATTCATTGCTTGTATCTTCAATACTGTAATTTTATGCCCTGATCTAAGGATTTGCAGAGGAATTAGCCTATGAAAAATTCTCAAAGTGCCTATTTCTTTGATATGTCTGCCAATAATTGGGATGGTAGCTTTTTAACAGTTTTATGGAAAAACTACTATAACTGTTTAAAATATTTTAAGTTATGTTAAAATTATAATCCTTCAATTTCCAGAAACTTTGTGCTATGACACTCATAATGTTATTGCTTTTTTTTTCAATTATTTATCTTTTGTATCATTAGCCAACTACAGTTTAATTTGTCTTTTGTCTAATCCTCTATTTAGGATGGTAGAGACATGTAATTGGAATTTAAAATACAACGATTTTTATTTGCAACTTAAAAACATTAAAATAGACAATTGTTTCGGGGATGCTTGAGATCCCCTTCGTCAGTATAAGTTCCAACAGTCTGACGGAGAATATAAATAGAAAAAATATACATTACAGTTACAGTGAGCACACAAGAGACACAACAAATCATCAAGTTACATGTTCAGGTACAGAGAGTCAAAAAGTATTAAGCCTTCCAAATATCTGAAAGAGGAGGCACGCTTGAGAAATCAGTTACTAAAGAGTTTGAGTTTTTATAAATCAAAAATGCCTCAAAAAATCCTTTTTTTAAAAGCCATAGCAATTGACAGAGGCTTTAGTCACAACTTGATAGATAAAATTTTAAACAAAAACCTAATCGTAATCAAATGCCCAAACCTAATTTCTCCTATTTAGTTATTTTACCTTTTTACAATCAAATCTGCTATAAAATTTCTAACATACTCAAAAGTTTTGGTTTTTACACCGTATTCTCTCCAGTTAACAAGATTTCTTTCAGTAACCTCAAAGATCCCATTGACAAATCCAATCGATGTAGCATATACCGAATTCAGTGTGAGTGTGGTCTTTCTTATATTGGACAAACAAAACGAGCGTTGAGATTTAGATTAAAGGAACACCAAAATTATATTAAAAAACAGGAATTAGATAAATCTTCTATGGCCCAACACGCTTGGAATTCTAACCATAAATTTGATTTTGATTCTGCGTCAACTCTGCTGCCTTGTAATAGACCCATTGACCTTGATTTTTTAGGCATTTTTTATTTATAAAAACTTGAACTCTTTAGTAAATGATTTCTCAAGGGTGCCTCCTCTTTCAGATATTTGGAAGGCTTAATACTTTTTGACTCTCTGTACCTGAACATGTAACTTGATGATTTGTTGTGTCTCTTGTGTGCTCACTGTAACTGTAATGTATATTTTTTCTATTTATATTCTCCGTCAGACTGTTGGAACTTATACTGACGAAGGGGATCTCAAGCATCCCCGAAACAATTGTCTATTTTAATGTTTTTAAGTTGCAAATAAAAATCGTATTTTAAATTCATTCATATTTTGCAACGTATTTGATTTTTATTTACATGTAATTTGTTAAAAAATTAAGTATTAATCTTAAATTTTAAAATTTTTAGGCTGTTTACCAAATCCCCACAGAAAGTGACGACTCTTCTCGTAGTGTAGCATTGGCTTTACAAAGAGTGTTCTATGAACTCCAGTTCTCAGATAGACCTGTAGGCACCAAGAAATTAACAAAGTCCTTTGGGTAAGCCACATTTTTGTTCTTGACTTGTTAGATTTAAATTTCATAGTTCTGATTTTTATTTATATTGGAATTTAAAGATCATATGTTTAATGGAATGATTATATCATATGAAATAGTAACAATAAAAAGGAAGAAAGATCTTGGAGAGTGGGGATAAAATAGGACATATTTCACTTTTTTGCCAATTTTTCCAAAACTTAAAATTTTTTCAGTTCTGTAACAATTTCAATACCAATATTTCTACTATCATTTACTTATAATTGGATGCATTCCATCATGTAACCATCATTATTAACAGCAAGAATAGTTTTTATGAGTGCATGTATTTTGGCATGCATGTAGTAAAAAGCAAGAGAAAAACAATATCTATTCAATATTTCACAAAGATCAATTTAAGTAGAAGATGACCTTTCCATTTTCATGGGGGAAAAGGTATAAAAAGCATATAGAGGGGGGGGGAAATGGCTTACTCTACTTATTAATTGCACAAAGTTGAACTTATATAAGAACATAACCTTTCTATTTTCTGAGAAAAAGGTGAAATATACAAGTCCTTTTGTTTATCTTCCTAACATACAAGGCTTAGGCAATTTTATTATAGCGTCTTCATAGTCGATATAAAATAAATTTCTTCTCTTTCGGTGTAATAAAACAAATGAGTATTTTCTTTCTTCCCAAGAAATTGGACTTGAAAATTATCACCCTCATTTTTTACAACTCTTCAACATAGCAGTACAACTTTCTTTTTACCCCTGAATTTAACCAAAATAAAATTATCTTCTGTGATTTCTCCTGGAACTAGATTCTTGATGGGATTATCTGAATCCTCAGCATATCTTACAAAATCACCATCATCAACAAGTGATAAAGTTTTCATATAATTTCCACTGCTGTTTTCCGGTTCATCAGGTTGTTTATTTTTAGGTTTCAAACAAACTTGTTTTTTCTTCTACTTCTATTATCAGTTTACTTTTAAATAAATTTAATTTTTTTGTTGGTTGGAAACATACATGACTTAATTTAAATACTTTCTCAACATTCTTAATCTTTTGTTTGGCGCAGAATTTCAGATATAGGGACCTTGTGCCATAAAACCCAAAACAACCAACCAATATATTATCTGTTTTTGAGGTGTCTCTCAATATTCTGCAGCATCTGCCCAGTTTTCCTCGGAGATGCTTTAGGGAATGGGCGGATAATTGACAAAGGGCGACTGGTTTGATGGTTTGTTTAAGTTTCTGTTGATGATCCAGGAGTCATGTCATTAAAACTTGATAAAGCAATGGTCAAGTCACTTGTTGATCCTTCACTATGTATCGGACAATCAGTAACATAGGCTGAAAGGAAATTTTGATTGGTGAAATATCTGTATTTAAAGGATATATACCAGTTTTTTTAAATCCAGAAATTATCCGTTTTGTACAGGCAGAAATACAGTACCGGACCCCTTATCCGGCAAGCACGGGACCGACACTATGCCGATTTTCGGAAAATTCCGGTTTTTGGAACAATTTTGGGAAAAAAGCCGTAAAATGACCGATTTGTTTACAAAGAACAGTCCTGATCGCTTTCATTTCGCGCCCGTCCCACTGCGCCGCGCGAGAATGAACTAAAAAAAACCTGTTTATAATCTGGCGCGGCTCCAGCACTTCCTCTTTAGAAAAATAAACACCCGAACTAAAATAAACAATCCTTCTCTTTCCCCCAAATCTCGATAGTTAATCATCCTTGTATGGTTACCGATCATAATCAAATTGTAAAAAGATATTTTACACAGCAATGAATTAGAATAAAACTGAACTACATTTATTTTGATTGAAAGACAAATCGAAACGAATAAACTAAATGGGCATTGACGCCGCATTAGTGGTTTTTAGAAACATGTCACTTAATTTTAGCTGTTTCATATGTTTGGGCTTTTCTTTCAACAGTTTTTCTTGAATTTTGTATACAGACATTATTTCTTGTTCAGAAAAGTAGGACTTCTTCTCCATTCCCCGTAGAAGTTCTTTTGTTAAATCTAACATTTTATCGATGGAAATGTTTTCCTCAGACTCTTCTTCACTCTCGGAAGACTCGCTTACGGCGGGATTCAACACCATGTCAGCGATCTCCCCATCCGTCAGTTGATGAACGACAGGTGCATTTTCATCGACGGATAGGCATTTGCGAAAAGATTCTTCATCTATGGTTTTAGCCGCACTGCAGGGCAAACCTTTAACCGAATCGCATAAGTTCCTCGACTATTTCTTGCTCTTGGGAGATTCGAAATCCGGTAAATTCCATATTGGAATTTTCACTGTCTAACAATATAGTGGCCGGCCAGAGATTATGCCACGAATTGATAAGGGTGTCCTGGGACACAGAATCCCAGGAATTGGCTGCATTGAAGATGGCATCTTTAATGTTATAGTCCTTGGCGAACTGCTTAATTCCAACACCGGAATTACAGGAATTTAAAAGTCTCCGTAAAAAATCCGATTTATAGCGGCATTTTAAAGACCGCAGCATCCATGGGCTGTATAAGGGACGTGCAGTTGGGTGGTAAATATATCACACTTGCATTGTCCTTCACTAAAAGTTCTGCAGCTGGATGCCCAGTACAATTATCCAAAATAAGCAAAATCTTGAAATCTCTAGGCAAACCTACAGAAATGCTATGCGATCTTGCTTCTGGCACAAAATGGTTTTTGAACCATTCCTGAAACAAGTCTTGCGTTATCCAAGCTCGTTTATTTGCTCTATAAAGCACTGGAACATTTTTCACGTTCTTCAGTGCCCTTGGCTTAGCACTTTTCCCGATCATTAAAAGTTTACATTTGTAGGTCCCAGCGGCGTTGCTGCACGCAAGTACAGTTAATCTTTCTTTAGAGTCTTTTAGACCAGATGGTGCGGACTCCTCTGGTGCTACATAGGTTTTGCGGGGAACATATCTCCAAAACAACGAGGTTTCGTCAGCGTTATATACTTGCTCTGGAGATAAATCGTTGTTCTTGAGAAGTTCTTGGAACTCTTCCACAAAGTCTTCAGCACTGTCTTTGTCAGCAAAAACTTTTTCACCGCAAATGCTTAATATTCTCAAGCCGTGGCGTTTCTTAAATTTTGTGAACCACCCGGACGAATATTCACAATTCGTTTTTACTTCCAGCTGCTCATGAAATAGTTTAGCTTGAGCCATAATTAGAGATCGATCAAGCGGAACTTTTTCACTACATCGCTGACGAATCCATTCCATTAGAACTAGATCGACATCCACGTTCCTCGCTTTATGGAGGGTTTTCCTATCCTCCATCAGTTTCGGAGTGTCGCTTTCTGAATAAAACTTCAGTAGTTTTTCTTTATCCTTTTTGATGTCATAAATTGTTGACGATCCGATTTCATACTCTTCACAAAGAAACTTTGCACTTACGTCGCTATCGAGCTTTTTTAATATCTCGACCTTTTGTCGGATGCTCAGGGCTATGCGTTTTCTCTTAGTTGAGCCACTTGAACCATTATCCGGTCTTTTGGGCATAATGAACCACTTTGATCCGGTAGAAGCACTGGCGATTATTCAATGAAAACTACTCAAAATAAATAGCTGATTTATAGCTAATTTTCTATAAAAAAGCTGTTATTTTTTTAATTGACTAAATGAAATAATGCCGTTCTATCTTAATATGACCAGACTATTCCGACTTTCAATGTTTTTCAGATATTTCACATATATAATAAATTTATGGTCAGCTGAAATATCTGTGGACTCGTCTATCATTAAAGAAATATAGGGCTTTATGAAATATCCTCATCCAAATTTGATTTTAATGCTTCTGAAATAGCTTTAGTTATGTCTTAACTGAATTTTAAGATAATTCATTCGAGGCTCTTTCACAGTCTCATTTCCACAGGATTTCATAAGCATCTGTAGCGTTTTGGTCCGAGTGGTATTAACAGGCGTAAATTTCAGAACAATTACTTTATTAAAATTTAAAAGATGAATTGAGTTACATTTAAAAGCATTAAGAAAAGTCAGCAGCGTCAAAAAGGGACGCTTTCTCTTTGGGAGGAAGGGAAGTGGGATGTTACTGCATCCCGCCGAATGAATAACGCCCCCAAAAAAATAAGATCCCCCCGAGAGCGCCGCCGAATAAACAGGTTTTGCCCGCCTCGTGCTTGGAGGAATTTTGGAGAAGGAAGGGATGTCACAACTCCTCCCCCTTAAGAAACTTTTTACGCCGTAAAAAGTTCCCTTACCCAGCAAAATACAAACATGAAACAAACACCTAAAGGATAAGCAATGACAAAAAAATTACAGATGGACAGGCGCCTTGTCATAATGCTGGTATAATTAATTAGACCAAGAAATATTTTCGTATTATACTCAAAATAAGCAAAATTTCAAAAAATAACCATGGAAAACTAGGGGAATCATCCCCTTGTATTTAAATTACACACAACACAATAATTAATTAGCTCATTCCCTTTAAATAGCCTACTCAAACCATCAACATTCTGGTGATTTTTCCCTTTTCTGTGAATTACTTCATAATTCCAGGGTTGAAGTGCCAATGCACATCTCATCAACCGAAGATTGATACCAGAATTTTTTTAACCAAACTTAGGGATTACGGTCGGTCAGAATAAAGAATTTTGAGTGGCTATCCAAGTGATACGGCAACTTTTTCACCGCGTAAATGATAGCAGCACACTCCTGTTCAGAAGTACTGTACCGACTGCTATTCTGTTGGAGTAAATTTCTTACTTAGATACAGAACAGGATGCTCTTCTTTCCCCTCACCCTGAGTCAGCACCACACCAATTCATACATATGCATTCATTCAGTTTCCATTCACTGCTAACATAACTACACACAGACTATACAGTACTTTAACAGGGATATAACAACTTTAATTTTCACTTCATTTAGGGATCCTTTTCCCTGCCCCCTGTAATGACCCAGATATTTTACTTGGGTTTGGGCAAACCTACATTTACTAGCTTTTAGGCTCAACTTATCCTTGTCTATTCTTTCCAATACCCTGTCCACATCCACATGTGTAAGATGCTCCGACCAATCAAGGGAAAATATGGCCACATCATCCAAATAAGGTGCGGCAAAGTCTTCGCAACCCCTCTAAACCTCTGCCATCATTTTACTAAAATAATAGGAGAGCATTCAAAGAGGGTGGAAAGATCCAAAGTTAGCTACGAAGGCCGTGTATTCCTTCGCTCTTCTGTAAGTGGTATCTGCCAGCATCCCTTTGACAGGTCTAGAATTGTGATGTACTTTGTGGCAGCAACAGCCTCTACACTCGCTCCTTGATGTTGTGCAACAGAAAGTATTGAGTTTACGTAACTTCATTTAATCTCCAGAAGTCAATGCACGGAAGGGGATCTTTACCGGGTACTTCTACTAAAATCATTGGGAAGTGAAGTCACTATCCTATTTCAACTATCTTCATCTGAATCATTCGTCCTATTTCTTCTCGGAGAATTTCAGTCTGTCTCAGGGACATTGGGGTCTGGTTCGTATCAATTTATTTATCAATTATCAATATCGAACTTCACCATATTAAACCAGGGACGTTGGAGAAACAATGGGAATATTTTTGCAAGACCTTACTCTGTTGATGGATTTGTTCTTCATCCAATCTTCCTTGAACTTTGCTGTACTGCATTATCTCTCTGAGGTCGAAGACATCAGGTCCATTGTTTACAGAAAAAAATTCTTCCTCCAAGTCAGAAGATTCTGCATTATTAACAGTTATAAGAAAGATTAACGAACTCTCATCTTGGATGGTACGGTTTCAGTAAGATAACATGATAGATTTGTGACTTGTTTCTCTTAAGGCGGAAACAAATTGGAGCCGAGCGGCGTAAGCGAACAGCTACGAACACGCTCTGCAAACGCGCAACTCGGAGGCGCTAAGAGCGGCGCTTGCGCAGAGCGTGTTCATGGCTGTTCGCTTACGCCGCTCGGCTCCAATTTGTTTCCGCCTTTAGCAAGGTTAACAATGTAATTGGTTTCAGAGATCTTGCTTTCCACTGTTCCTGGACCGTGCCACTGTACTGCTAGTTTGTTGGTGAAGGAGCCAGAACTAACACCTTGTCCCCTATCTCGAATTCTCTTCGGACTGCATTCTTATCATAATATTTCTTCCTTCTCGCACTGCTCTCTTCCATATACTTAATGGCCAAGCAGGGATGCCAACCATTCCTGATTTTGCGGAATCATTCTGCATTTCGGCCCCGAATTCCACAACTATGGAAAAAGCTAGAAAAACTACGCTAATTATATTTTGAAGACAATATATTAAATTTTTCTCCTCAATTCTCTGTTTTTGGCTTCAATCCATTCAATACATATTTTTTTACTAAGAATTGCAAATAAAAACGATAACGCTAGTTGCTAGTAACTGATGGGATGGGCAATAAGAAGGGGGAATCAATCGAAATTAGGAATGTTCTAATCAGATGGATTGATTCATGGGAGAAAAAAGGCAAAGGCTTTTTTTCCTTTGAAGATATTTTTTTTTCTTTTGGGTTTGTTCTGTAGTAAATTGCTAAATTATAGCAGAAAACCACAGACCCTGTTTAGTGTGCATGTGAGACTACGGTGCTCGTAGACCGTGGGGAGAGTTGCCAGACTGTCTCCTAAGGAATTTTTTCCCAAAAATTTGGTTTTCAGGACTTTTCTAAAACTTATCGATTAAAGATAAGCGTTGTCACACAGGTTGGCATCCCTGGGCCAAGTCTTGACATCGTTTTAGCCTATTGAGCAACTTGATAATATACTCCCCCCACCGAGTTTTCTTCGTCTTCCGGTTGGACCCAATTTTCATACAGTAGAGTGATAGGTGTACGTAAATTTTTCCCATGTGCTAGTTCGGCCGGGGTGGTCCCAATGGAATTCTATTATCATACATAGCATCATGCTGACTTGTTAAAGTTTGGCTACTGAAACACCTCCGCATGTTTTCAACAATTGGAGGTTCTGAAATTCTAGTTTTTCCAGTAGTGATGTGCAAAAGTTTTCTAACATCTGCCTGGAACCTCTAAAACCATCTTCAGTTGTTTCTTCAGAAGTCTGGAAACGTTTTGATCTGCAGGCAACTTCTTCATTAACCAATAAACAATCTTCAAACACATTATTTTTCAAAGACTCCATTTCCTTAAAAACCAATGGAAGTATTTCTTCTGTGACTTTTCCACTTTTCATTTCCCTAATCATGCCTTTAAGTGTAATTTTCATTGAAGAATAATAGTCAAATATAGTCCAAATACAGACATTAACATTCTGAGAGATACAACTGAATTTTGTGACCATCTCTAGAATGTCAACCATTCCAAGCAACCTATGTATAAAAGAAGGATTTGAAAAAATTTTCAATGTCATTGAATAATTTTTAGCATCAGTATTGTTGCCCCTGTGGATGCACTCAGTGCGCTTGTTTAGTAAGTCAACAAAAAATAATTTTAAATCTTTTAGGAATGTTTTGTACACTCTCAATTCACTCTGAACAAAACAAGTTTGTTGAAATGATTTTGGATTCCAAACTTCCACTTACAATTCATCTGCTAATGCAATTAATTCTTCATAGCCAATACCCCAATTATAACTTCATTAAATTTCCAACAATTAAAGCTTGACTGTTAATCCATGATAATGATTGGACTTTACGAACATCCCTTAAAACACACTCTAACCTATGAACCAAATATAGGCAGTAAGAAGTCATGATCAATATTTTCACAAAGGTTTGCTAATTTTTTATCCACACTGAGATCAAAATATTGGCCATCAAATGACATTCCATTTAATTTTTCCTTTAAATTTATATTACATTTATCAAGGACAGATTGCAGTTTTTCGTGATGTGTGTAGCGAATTTTGTCGTCAGATTTCAACATTTCTATCTTATTACACCCCTGTGCTAACTAAAGTTCTTGCAAAGATGACAACTTTTCTTTCGCTAAATTTTCTTTGCAAATGAAGTACACATTTTCTCATTGTACTAATAATGGCTTCCTTCACTTTCTCATTAGCTTTGCACATTGCTTTGGGCATTTTTTCCACGTCCTTGGACCTCTTAGCTTCCACAGCAAATTTATGATTACGGGTGTTTTCATGTTTTGCGAAATCGTCTGCTTTAGGGAAAACACTTGAGTTGCCAGTTGTAAAAGTGTTGGTGCGTCCAGCTTCAGTGCAATAGGTGCACACCAGCAACTTTTTTTCTGGTGTATAAGTTTTAGTTATTGTACTACAAAAACCAGGTTTGTTAAACTTTCTGTTTTAGTTGACATAATTCTGCATCTTCACTTCCTTCATTGCGTTTTCTTTTTCCATCGCCATCAGAACGATCACTCCCATCGGAACTACTTGAATTTAGATTAATTTTCCCAAAAAAATAAAGGATCGACATGTTTGGACTTAAGCTTTGCATCCGCGAAGAATATAAACACACTCCACGCAGTGAGGAAATAGGGTTGCTTAATCTTGTGAAACCATTTAGGTTGTAGTTATTTTTTTTCGCAAAGGTGCAGAGCAAGTAGCAATAGTGATCCTATGCCGGTAGTGAGGCGTCGGGCAGCCATACCGATTTTGGCACATTATCGCAGCTTTTGCCGTTTTTCATATTGTTACTTTTTAAATGTGCGGAATGCATATTTTTCCCAACTAACTTTTTAAACAGAAAGTGACTTTCCAAAATGTAATTGGATAAATTTTTAAGATTGCCAAAATGGAATTACACTGTATAGATTCCCAAAAATCATTCGCCAGTCTTTTTGCCATAATAATTTTTTTCTCAGCATTTTCACGATTTATTCGCATTTGGCGCGTTGGCGAATGGTTAGCGGAGGAACTATGATGGAAAGAAAAAACAGAAGAAAACCCAAACAAAATAAAGTCAAGGACCCTTTTTAAATCAATCAATACTTAATACCAACAAGAAAATATATATATTTTTTCTTAAAACCTCCTCAAAATCAAAAATCTACTCAGTAAAAAACAAACCCAACTATTGCCAACATAATACCAATACCAGAAGTTAAAAATATCACCAAAAGCAAAATCTCAAAATTCAAGTATCATAAAATCAAATTCCAATATCAGAAAGGCAAAATATCAAATTCAAATATGGGAAAAATGGCAAATATATATCACAAGAAATATCAACTCAAATTAATACTTATTACTGGAAATGCCGAATCACCATCTGTTGCTGTAGATTTTTCATTTTCGATGATATTTTCAAGAGCTTAGGCATCACTCCTACCATTAAAGCATAAAGTCCTTAAACTTTTTGTGAATACAGGTAGGTCGTATTATATCCTTCTTTGGTTACGAAATTGTTTTAATAAACATTTTTAAGGGAAACGGCTATTCTCTTCTGGATTTTGTGTGCCATTTTTATTTTTAAGAGCTTCAAGCTCCTTATTTTTTGTTTGAAAAAGATATGTGGCTATCAAAAAGGGACAGTCCAGAAAGATCTTCAAGCAAATACCAGACACTTTAAAAATTTCTACAGGGTAGATTTTGCCATTCTTTTATCTATTCTTGAATATTCTGATAAATAATTCATTTACTGGAAGACATTATTGGAGGAGGTTTCAGTTACTGAAGCTGTGATCCATGCTCTGAAATATATTCTGACTATATAAGAACACAATCATCACAGACCTATATCTTCCTTTTTAGCAAGCTAGAACTGGGACCTAAAGATAAATATCTTCAAAGAAATTATCACCTTGGACATGATGCATAGTCCCTGTAAGCCTGAATCGAATTCCCATGACAGGCATTCTTAGGAAAATTATAACAAGCTCAACGAAAAACTAGATAATCATCTCTTGGTCCAGGTACTGACAATGATTCTTGTCTAGCAACAAATTTCATATTTTATGTCTTGTAGTAGATCTTGATTATCATCCTCTTTCAACCCTGCCTCTATTTTTTCTATCTAGAAATCCATGTATGCTTAGAGAATAAATACCAGAAAACATGTTGCCTTTGGCCAGATATTTTAAGATTTTACAGGAAATATTTTGTGATTTAGTTTTTTCTTTTGTCTGGCGCACTATACCCTGTCTTGGGTCTTGTACCATAAAAACTCAATCAACCAACCCAGAATGCGTTTGATAAAGGTACTAGAACTTGATTATTAAAACTTGACCTGGCAACAGCAGATCTGTAGAAGCCCATGACAGTTTCAAAAAAAGAAGACGTTTAAATAGAAACTCTTTTAATAAAATTAAATTAAATTTGCCGACAGAATACTTAAAAATAGTAGGCAGCATGAAAAGGGAAGAGTGAGCATTGATTGTTCAAGGTAGGCCGTATTTATGCTTTACAAGGAAGGTAATTAGCATAAATATGACATAAACACCAGTTGCCACCCAAGAACAACATAAAACAAAAACCCTCCCTCATGAAGTGGGAGATAATAAATATTTGAAATATGATTAATCGAACACTTTTTCGATAATTAAGAGTATAACATCCATAGTCTAATATAATAAAATCAAGTGTGGGTATATGTGTTTGTCTTTTATACAAATCCACAGTTTACTTCCGATCTGCACCAAACTTGGTATACCTACGTAAAAAAACTCGGGAAAAAACATAGGCTATGTTTCGAAAACTTTTATTGACCCCTTGACCCTTTTTTTGTTCTTTTTATGGTCATTTTGCTGAAATAGCTTTATTTCTCCTCCAAAAGAGATCTGTTCACCCCATTGTTACAAAGAAAATTTAATGCTAAACAACAATTTTTTAATAGAAACACTAGGTACAAATCTATTTAAAAATTATATTAATATTTTAAAAATCTATTTCAATGAAATTTAAAAGTTATGTATAGTTAAACATATTTTTATTTGACAGATTATCTAATTTTTATATTTTAAAAGCTTTATGGAATATCATTGTTGTTAAAATAGTGTCCATGGAAACGAGGATGTAAAATCAAAAAGTGATAATATTTTAACTTTTAAGAAAGTTGGTTATCAAACCAAAAACCATTAAAACTCCCTTTCAACTAGAATATATTGATTTTTTTCTTAAATTTCAAAATGGAATAAGCTTTAGCTATTGAATTATTTTACCGAAAACTTTAATTCCTGAAGATATGATTAATCAAGGGATCTAAGCAATTTTAAATACTTTTTAGATTAATTTTTCCAATGTAAATGTGGAAATCATTCAAAAATTATATTGCTTGAGAACTGAAGGAATTTTAATCCATCTGGGAACACTGGGATAAGAAAAATTACTAAGAACACCGGGATAGGAAAAGTTACCGGGAAGACTGGAGTATGAAAAAGACGCCTAGGATACCGGAATGATTGGTAAATGCTGATTATCTAAAATTAGTGTATTTGGGAAAACTAAAAAATGAGGCGTTTGCTATCAAAACCAGCTTATTCCATTTTTGGAAATTTTACAGGAGAGACAAAAAAACTTCTTACGTCCACAGTTCTAAAGCTAAATATGTTTTTTAAATTTTTAACTCTAGGTAGAATTCGATTAGTTTTTCATTTTCCTTTCAGTTGCATTACCTTGGGCGTAATTACGCTAATTAGGTTAGAATGAGCTGACTTTGATGCAAAAACACGATTTTTCATACTTTTTTCAGTTTTTTTGTTCAATTAAGTGGTGAAGTAGTTTTTTCCAGTTTATTGGGTTGGAATGAGCTGGGTTTGAGCTATATCCCTTCGCCAGGTTATGAAGGATCCTCTAAACTTTCAAAATATGCAAAAAAGTGGATTTCAGAAAAATATGGAATGAGCTGGTTTTGATAGTAAACTCCTCAAATAATAAATTTATACTCTTCACCCGTGCAAGGCCGGGCATATCAGCTAGTTCATTATAAAAAATATCCTGTCCGTTATCAAGCAGATCAAATTTTTTATTGTATATAAAGTATTATATATTATTAAAATATAATTAAAACTTAATATGATAACCAAGTTTTTTTAGGCATTCAAGAATATTGATTTTTCTACTACTAGTAATTTTAGTAGAATATCCAAGAAAAAACTGAAGCGTAACTATATTTCACCTTTTTAGCGGTTTTATGCCAATTATGGTAAACTCAACACCCAGAGGATCAAACAGGAATAATGAAAAATGCATTTAACCCTAAAAGGATGAAAGTGCACAATTTTTGACCTGGAGACGAATCTGGAAGAGACAAAAGTGTACTAAACCATATACTCTATACGATTTTTTGCACTTTGTAGGAGTTGGGTTTTATGATGCCATTCTTTGAAGAGTGTTTCAATCACTGAACGCTTAGTGGGGATAAATTGTTTGGTGATTATTTGCATGCTGAGCTCCCACATGTTTTATTGAGTTCATATCAGGTGAATTTCCTGGCCAGGGCAAAACATCCATCTTTTTATCCAAGAATGTTGTAACACTTATGGCTTTGTGGCTGGGTGCTGAGTCATGCATAAAAGTACTTTTCATTGCTAGGGACCATTTGTAGTGTCATACACCCAACCACGACAACCTGAACAATAAAATTCTTTATTATTACAACGATAAAACGATGAAGATAAGCATAATATAAATAACACAAGAATCGGAACAATATACATTAATACAAAGAAGAGTTGAGGTGTACAAAGAATCTGTCAAGGTTAAAATTCTGAAAGGTTAAGCTGCCGAGGTTAAATGTCTGATTACGGGTCGCCACACATTTTCTGAGTTGGGCAGTAGCAGTGTTTCTAAAACTGGCTTGTATTGATCATGCCTCATGGTCCCTTCTACGATGCCCCATGCCTTTAGCAGATATCACAGACCATACTATGACACTATACTCTATTCATTTAGAATTGGCGCTTGAGAAATAGTGCTTTCCCCCACGCTAGAAGCGTAACCATAGTTACACTCTTCGAGCAGCCAATAGTAAGCCTTCTTCGTCACTTTGACAATGATAGTTGCTATGGTTACCGATCGGTGGTGGGGAAGGAAATATTTTCAAGCGCCAGTTCAAAATGAACAGAGTATAACTGGGTATTTGACCCTCTCCACCAGGCAGTCTGGTTGTAAGGTGCCGTCAGACAAATGAACATTCATCCACCGAAATCTGGAATGTTGATTTATCGGAAGCATACTCTTAAAATATTACAACAGTCACAAAAAATTGTTGTTGGTGATTAAACTTGTTTAAAAAGGTTACTTGCTCTTTTTCCAATCATCCTCGGTCGTATTTCAATGGTGTCTGGCCTATTGAAAATCGCTTTACCTTTATGTTCTGGGTTAGGTGAGGTTTCTTGATAGGCCCATGACCAATCAGTTTCTCTTCGACTAAGCATATTTGGACTGTCTTGTTAGAAACTTATTTCTTCATTGTTAATCATCGTAGTTAAATGGGCAGCACTCTATTTGCGAGGCAGATATCCCTTATTTTGCGATCCGTACGAGGAGCTATAATCCTTTTTTTTGCGACATTTGCCATTACGGTCTGCTTCTAAGAGATTGTTTTGATTGATTTTTAATTTTTATTCTGTTGAACACTGATTTAAAAATGCCTGGTATAGCTGCTATTTCTCTCTGAGAATAATAGTGTTTGAACTTCTCTACTTTCTTGGGGATGTGTCGACAGCCTTATCCATGCCAAACAAATATAATCTAAAATTGCGTTAACATCGTCTACGGTAAATTGTTTAACATAAAATTTTGCGGTAGTCATAACATATGTGTATAGCTAGCTGAAAATGAAAAATTTTATAACATAGATCAACACATTGATGAATTTATACTAAATATTTATTTACCTTAATTACATGTAGAACTTTTAAATAGATCCATTAATTTAGTCTACTTTACGCAGTTAGGTCTTTCATTTACAAGTTTTTCTTTAATTTTATACACTGACATAATATCGGATTCAGAGAAAATAGATTTTTGTTCCATTCCGCGTAGCAGTTCTTCTGTAAGCGTTATGCAATGCTCGATTGAAATTTTTTCTTCCGTATCGTCAGGTTCACTTCCCGAGGAATCCTCTTCTGTTTGTTTTAGCACCATGCTGGCGATTTCCCCATCAGTAAATTGAAGAACCACAGCCGCATCTTGATCGACAAGTTAATACTCGTGAAAACTTTCTTCATCGATTGTTTTTGTAGCTGAGCATGGTAATCCTTTCGCAAACCTCATCAACTCTTCCATGGTTTCTTTTTCATGTGATTCACGAAATCCTTGAAAATCTCGGCCGTCGTCATCTGCATCCAGCAAAATCCCATAAATTGTGCCATCCATTAATAAGTGTGCTTTGAGAAGCTAAATCCCACGCAGTGGCAGTGTTGAATAGGGCATCTTTTACAGAATATATTTTTGAAAACTCTTTGATACCAGTGCCGGAATTGCATGAACTCGCAGCTTCCCTAAAAGTCTGATTTGTACTGGCATTTCAAAGATCGTAGAATCCTTTGATCCATAGGTTGGATGAGGGATGTGCAATTTGGTGGTAAAAATACCATAGTTACATTATCATCTTGTAGAATCTTGGGGTCAGGGTCGGCCGAGCAATTATCCAACACAAGCAAAATTTTGCATTGGGTAGGTAAGCCCACGGAAATGCAGTGGGATCTAGCTTTTGGCTCAAAGTGTTTTTTGAACCAATTAATGCATAAGTATTTTGTAATCCCAGCCCGTTTGTTTGCCTTGTTGACGGGCAAGGTTTTCACTCCTTTCAGGCATCTTGGTCTCGCACTTATTCCAATTATGAGTCATTTACACTTATGGGTGCCTGCGCTATTGCTACAGGCAAGAACTGTTAAGCATTCTTTGAAGTCTTTTATTCCAGATGGTGCTGTCTCATCGGACACGACATACGTTTTACAAGGGACATACTGCCAAAATAATGCCGTCTCATCAGCATTATAAATTTGTTCAGGTGACAAGCTGTTATCCGCAATCAGTTTTTGGAACTCGTCAATGAAGTCGTCCGCACTTTCTTGGTCGGCTGATACCTTTTCACCGCAAATGCTTAACACTCTTAAGCCATGTTGTTTCCTAAGCTTGTTAAACCAACCTGTTGAATATTCACAAGCAGATTCAATTCTTAGTTCGTGGAATAATTTGGCTTGGGCCATTATAATGGAACGATCAAGTGGTACTTTCTCGCTTCGCCGTTGACATATCCACTCCATAAGAGCCTGATCCACGTCCTTGTTTCTATGCTGATGTAAAGTTTTTCGGTTCTCCATCATTTTCGGGACGTCGCTGTCAGCATAAAACTTCAAAAGGGAATCTTTCTGCTTCTTTGTCGTAGATAGTTGAAGTTCCGATCCCGTATTCGGCACTAATGTTCTTGACAGTTGTGCCGCTGTCCAATTTTTTAAAAATCTCCACCTTCTTTCTGATGCTCAGGGTCAAGTGTTTTCTTTTGGCCATACTTGTTTCATACTAACTCATTCTCTTCGACATTGTCCATTTCAATAGTAGCGAATCCAGCAAAAGAATTCCGACAAAGCACGTGGGTTGTCGCGGCAAGAACCGATAACGAAGCAGCAGGCAGCGAAGAGGAGATAAGAACAGAAAAGAAAGCTGCATGCCTTGGGGTGTTTTATACCCCACGAAAAGACAGTCATGGTGGCAGTGACAACGGAGCAAACCAATTCACAGAGGGGCTCCAAAGTAGAGGTCAACTCATTCCCAGAGACGATGTCACAAAAAGCGCGGCGCAACGATTGCGTGTTGTGGCAGCATTTGCTCACTAAAAATTCTTTTTTAAAAAATCTGAATGCGAGCCGGATAAAGGGTCCGTTACTGTATATGGTTGAAAAGCAGATTCCGTACTCCTGACTTATGAATTTCACACTCGTACCGCTTTGTCGGGTCTTTTCGACATTGTCAGCCGCCTAGAATAAATTTCGGAATGAGCACTGGCAATAACTTTGAAAATAATTTAGGTTACTAAGCTAACTTTTGGTGTACTGCAATGGTAAGAAAATAAATACGCTCACTTAAAAATTGTTGGAATGAAACATTAATTCTGGAGTTATAAATCCATCCAGCCTCTCTTAGCTTTGGATGGACCTGGCTCTGACACTTTCAAACAGTTTCATTAAGATAATTTAGTTAATAAATGCATTTACAAATGCCTTTGGGTGTGTGTAAATAATTGAATCCTCCCATTCTGTCATCCCCACTCTCCCCCACGAATTATCATCAATTGTTGTGTAAGCAAACTATAAGCAGAAAACTAACCTCAACTATACTGTTTGAGGTTATAAATAGATTTTTTCTTCCATTTTAGTTGGGAAACTCTGGATTCTTTTATGCAGCATGATGTTCAAGAACTCTGTCGAGTGGTGAGCTTATGATATCAAACGAAACCTTTTCAAACACTGATTTTTGTATTGATGTTTTGTACTCAACATATGTTTTTTTCAGCTTTTGGATAACATGGAAAGCAAAATGAAAGGAACATGTGTAGAAGGAACTATACCTCGACTGTTCGAAGGGAAAATGACTGTAAGTGACCTGAAATTGTGTGAAATCCAAATTTAAAAACTCTGTCTGCCTCTTGTAAGAGAGCTACTCCTTTGATTAAAAATTACATGTGCAAGGGCTGATAAATTTTCTCTGAACTCATAAAGGAATAGTCATCTTTACTATAGGAAATATAGAATCCCTAACTTATCTATACTGTAAAAACTTCTATGGTTATTTTTTTCTGAGTGTATAACTCAAGCGAAACCATTTTGAAGAGTGGGTTAATTCTGTATTTCAGTATATTCTGTTCTTAGTTTAAAATGGACAATTGATTTAATTGATGGATAATTGGATGGCTAAATAGGCGATAGGACCAAACTATGGATGAAAAATTATCAAAAATGAATGTTAGTGGCCTGTTATTAAGAACACAAAATTTTATTAGTTTTTCTAATGACCCCTCTGTAACTTGAAACCTTTCCTTTAAAGCTGAGGTTATAGTTTTCTGATCTATTCAAAATTTTGCACATATTTATAAGGTATTGAAAGGGGGAAATATTAGGGTGTGTTTCCCTGACCTTCAGTTTTAAGTGACACCTTACCATACATTTTTCTGTCTAACAACATTATTTATTTGCAGTCCTTCCTACGATGCAAGCATGTGAGCTACACTTCCAGTCGAAAGGAGCCATTCTATGATATCCAACTGAATGTGAAAGGAAAGAAAACAAGTAAGCTGAAAAAAACACGCTATCGAAACTTGCTTTGCTGTTCTTGCATTAAATAAAAACTTGAACTTTTCTTTTTAGTCGTAGAGTCATTCAAAGATTACTGTGCCACAGAGCTTCTAGATGGGGAAAATAAATATGATGCCGGAGAGTATGGCCTCCAAGAGGCAGAAAAAGGCATATTTTTCTCATCTCTGCCTCCAGTATTGCATCTCCACCTCTTGAGATTTCAGTATGACCCTCTCACAGATCAAAACATCAAAATAAATGACAGGTAAAGTTATATTTCTTTCAACTTAGTTAAAGGTTTTAAAAATACAATAAAGTTTATGACTTTTTTGCTTTTTTATTTCAATTTTAATTTTTACCATAAAAGAAATGCAATCATATTTTAGGGTGATAATTATTGTTTTCTAAATTTCATTTTGTATTACTGTGGAATCTGTTAGCAACATCCCTATATTACAGCACCCCTACATTACAGCAACTTATATACAATATCATAGTAAAATTCCTAAATGTTTACAAAATATGGATTCAATTTTAAAGCAGTGGAAACTAAACAGCTTTGAATTGAAAAGATTTAAAAGATGGATAATAAACTTAATGTAACTATTTTAAAAACATAAATCAATAGACTGAAAAGCTCAGCTACCCCTTAATGATAAAAAGAAAATTATTAATGCAAACTCCATTGACTTTCATCTCTTATCTCTAGTTTTAAGCATTTCTATCTCGTCTCCTCCCATGATTGGTTACAGGTCTTTTAAGGCTTCATCACCTTGCTCTCTTGATGCTTTTACATTTTATAAATATTTTCAGTCATTTTCAATTTGTTTATAAATATTTTCAGTCATTTCCATTACTCACCTGGTTGAATATTTTGTAGGTTTGAGTTTCCCGAGACACTAAACCTTGAAGAATTCTTAAAGAATGAAGAGGAGACTGGACCTGCTGTGTACACTCTTCACGCAGTTCTCGTCCATAGTGGTGACAATCATGGTGGACATTATGTTGTATTTATAAACCCCAAAGGAGATGGGAAGGTGATATTCTATTTCTTTTGTATTTTAATTTATCAGTTGGAGATTAATAGTTTTTGATGAAGAGTATGTTATAAGTTATAATTGAATGTATGTTAAATTTTGGTCTCCTCGTCTAGATTTTTTTACTAAACAAATTTGAGTAATAAAAGTTAAGAGACTAAATAGACAATAACATGGTTTATCTAGCTCATCTAATTGTAATTTTTAAAAAATATTCCTATGAAAGTAACCTTTTATCTGATTGTATTTTTCTTATTACCAAGCAACTTTTGTACTAGTTAAGTTTCCTGCAATAAGTAAAAGCATGGGTGCCACTATTCTGGGGATGGAATTCTGTCTTTTTAAAAGTTCTGTGAATGGAATTCCGTCCCGGGTATATTGAAACCCAAAGTAAGTTGATAACGTAGCAGCTATTTGTACTAAATTTCAGTACTTATATAGCTCATTTTGCTCACAAATAAGCCGGTTTTACTCAGGTACAGCTTTAGCTTAAAATTTAAGGAACTATTTAATTGTTCATATGATAGTTTTTTAGTTTTTCTTCCAATTTGAAAAAAATTGCTAGACTGGGGGAAAATGATAGTTTAAAGTTCAGTCTTGCAATTTTTGAAGAGTGGCACCCATGGTAAAAGTCTTGCAAAGTGTCTTTTTACACCAGTTTGATTTACACTTACAATATGTTGCCCTAAAATTAATCCTTTCATTGCCAATATATTGCTATCAGCTTTGGATGTTTAAGATGGTAGTTGGATGTGATTTTCAGATCAATTTAAAACCTAAAAGCATTAAATAAAAGGTCTAATTTTATGTGAGTAGCAAGAGCAAGATAAATTTTTAGAGTAATATTTCATGTTTGCTTTTTCAGTGGTGTAAATTTGATGACGATGTTGTTTCACGATGCTCAAAACAGGAAGCTGTTGATCACAATTTTGGAGGGAATGAAGATGACATCTCAGTGAAACATTGTACTAATGCTTACATGTTGGTGTACATAAAAGATAGTGCAATAGGCATGTATATAGTATTTTGTTAATACTTGTTTTATTCATAAACTTAAAGATAATAAAAGAAAAATTTTTTAGTCAATGTTCATATTTGATGAATAAATATTTGTCAGATAAATATTGTTAAAAGCATGATTTGATCTTATAAATATTTCTGGCTAAAATGTTAATTTTTTACCTTATGAAAGCATGTCTTTCTAATCTCAATGGACCAAATTTATGGCAAAAACCGAAATTATCTTTACTATATTGCTAAGACTAAGATTTGCTAATATCAGAATATAAATCTTTGTAATATGAATTAAAAGGTTAATTTATTCTCCAAATTACTTGTCAGTCTTTGAAATATTATGTAAACTTAAGAGATAAAATAGTTTTGTAAGAACTAGTTGTGTGCCTATTTATTTTTACCTGACGAGACATGCGTAATCTTTTGTTTCTACTGTAGCTGATGTGTTGCTATCAGTTCATGAAAAGGACATTCCGGATCAGCTAATTGATAGACTAACAGAAGAAAGGTGAATAGATAGTTTTAGCTTGTTCTTAAAATGAAATTTGCTTGGCTTACTTTCATATCCTAATTATGCTTTCCATTAACTACACATTGACAATATTTTATCAGTACTTAAGTATCCAAAGTTCATGTTTTAATTTGTCTTAACATTGTTGTTTCAATAGTTATAATATTTAATGAGACGGGATGCTCATACTTGTTATTTTATTCCTCAGTATATTTAAAATGCTTCATTAATTTTACAAGTGGGATGTATACTAATTTCTTGTTCAAAATCAAAATAAGCATGTTTTTCTTCACCAATGACACTTAAAAAAATTATTGTATAATTTTAAAATGTCTCAGAACTGGTTCAGTTTTTTTACTTAAGTTATTCTTAAAGCTTTTTTTCTTAAGCTTTTTCTGTGTAACCCTTTGGTACAAGTGTTAAAAACCTTGGTTATGGATTAGATTATTTTGTAGGCAGTGATGTGTATTTTCTGTTTAGGCGTCAAGAAACCTTGCGAAGGAAAGAACGCAACGAGGCTCATCTATACATGACTGTCCAGATTGTGACATCAGACAGTTTTTGTGGCCATCAAGGCACTGATCTCTTTGATCCTGATAAAATAAATTACAGGTAAATTTTACAATCTTTATTTCTTGTCCTCTCAGTCATGTATTGTTTATCATTAGGGGACATCCATAAATTACTTGAGGTGTTTTTTCTAAAATCTGGACCCCCCCCCTCCCCCCTTGGTGAGATTTTGCCTTACTCCCCCTGCCCCCACGTGAGATTTACCTACAAACTTTAAAAATAATCTTCTATCCTATTCGCTTGCATTTTGTGCTTCACAGCACCTAAAACTTTTCCATTATTAATGATGTAGAGGAAAAGGACATTATTCTACCTAAAAATCACCACAGTAAAAATCTGTGGGTATTATTCCTTTCTCATACTTAAAAAATCTTTTAATTTCTAACTTAAAAAGTTGACTTGAGATTTTAATCGACGGCCCCTCCCCCCTTGGTGAGATTTTTCCGAACCCCTTCCCCCCCTTTTTGACCTCACATAATTTATTGATGTCCCCTTATAATATGAGCTGTATAATATGCACACTAAAGGTTTGCCCTATTGTGCTACTAGCTATTTTACTGTAAACTGCTAACATTAACCAATTTATATTATTACTACTATTAAGTTTTTTTACTTCCCTTCTTCTGCACCATATCTTAGCTTGTTAGAGTAAAATGTAAAGACTTTACCAATTAAACACATGTTATATTGTAATAAAAGCAACTGTGAAGTTCTATAATTATGCGGAAACAACATGGATTATTTTGCACCTGAAAGTTATTATCTTATGTGCAAAATAAACCATGTTGATTCCCTATATTCATAAACACAAGTTCTTTGAAATTTGTTGGATTAGGTCATAAGTTCAGATCACTCACCTAAAAGAAAACGTTAGATCATTTTCCTTAACGAACTGATATAGTGTATCGTGTTTTGCCGTGGTCGCTAATATACTTATTAAATACACTTGAAATCTGGTTTGTGAGCGTTAAAGCACATACCGGGAACTCGACATGATTTTAAATTTTAACAGCAGGTGTTGATTTCAGTTATTTTTCAAGTGACAACATTCGAAAATTGTGCCTGTATCTTTTTTCGTATCTTAAAAAAATAATTTATTACATCATCCTACATTGATAATTCCATCCTGCATCTATGTCTCCCATTCTTTGAAGGTGAAATAGTTTGATTTGTTTAATAAGTATTGACATAGGGGTTATCTAAATTAAATTTTGAATGCTATATTTATTGTGCAATTGATTAACATCTGAAAATCTAGTTTTCTCCTAATATGGGAAGTCACCAAGATAAGACTTACAAATTTTGCATTTAAAAATGTGATTTTCTATTTTTACAAATTCAAAAGTATTAAATCCTGAGTATTGTTCACTTTAGTGGACTCTTAGAAGTAGTCTCATTCCTATTTCTTTTGCAGGTGTTTTAAAGTAAAAAGACTTTCTACTATGAAGGATTTTATGGAAATAGTATCTGAACAGATGGTAAGCAATGCATTTAATGTGACTTTAAAAGATTCTACTGTTGACTTCTCTTCTAAAGTCTTAAACCCATGTAGTTTAATTTATACTTTGTATTCAATCTTATTTATTAGCAAATACAGTATTTAGTAGCAAAACTGCTCCTACTATGTAATTTATTCATCTTAGGTTCTACTCTTTTAAAAATATTAAGGTGAAATTACACCAGTCTGTAGCAAAATATACATTCTCTATGCAGGCTAAATATTTTTCAGCTAATTATTTTCTCTACCTCAACTATACTTTTTTCCACTTTTCCCTTTATTAATATTGATGTTTAGAGTTAATTAAATTGTGAACTTTGGTCAAATATGTAAACACATAAGTAAAGGTTTTATTCGGGTTGTTTTTAATTATTTATCCTTATTAGAAATACCCTGTTAAAATGATGCGGCCTTGGCCCCTGATATACCGAAGCAATCAAACTTGTCGACCAGTTGCAATAGACATGGATATGGATGCCGGAAAACCTGTAAGTTGTGTAGGTTGCAATGATTTTAAAACTCTAGGAACCCTTTATTATTCTGTTTAAATTTCTATAAATTCTTTCAATAAAAATGTTTTTGTATCCCATCCTTTAATAACTATTATATCGCAATACTTTATAAGAAGTTAAATTTGTTGGTTAACCGAATAAGACAGTGAAAACTCTTTCATACTTTGTTAAAGAAAAAAAATAATTATGAAAGAAAAAATTTTTGTGGCTGTCTGAATACAAAGAGCAAACTTGCCAAAAGGTAGTTCTGAGAACAGCATTTGTAAATGTGTTGCAAGAAAGTAAGGAAAGTGAACTTAAAATGTACTTGATTCTTAAAAGTATTTAGATTTTAATTGCGAATTTTGTTATCCTTTTTTTGAGTATGCTCTTTGTATCTGAAAGGCTTTGATCGTCCTTCACACCTTTTCAAACTCATCTCAGTGCTTAAAAATGTCAGTGTGATGTTACATACCTCTTTCTTGTTAGAGACAACATTTTTCTTAAAGGTTATGACAACCTAAAAATGTGCTTCAAATTTTCTTAAATTTATTGAATTAAATTTCATCTAAGCGTTTGGTATGAAGATATGATCTTTTTATTTCTTTTATATGTGGGGGTCCTGAGCACTTTTTTTCCATTATCGGACCTTTTAAACCAACCTGTCATTTGGCAATTATGTCTCCAGATATTTAGCTTCTAATTATAAGCAATATATATTTTATGAGATAGCCCCATTATTTAATTCTTCAAACGTAAACAAGTTTGTACCTTGACAACGGGTTAATATATTTTTCATTGAAAATAGATTGTTGATGTTGCTGACAGTTCTAGTCCCTGGACTATATTCCTGGAAACAGTAGAGCCAGATTCTGGTTTAAATAGCATTCAGGAATTTGACAAGGAAAGTAAGTATCAGCTCTATTTTTTTATCAAATCTTTTCAGTTTGCCTGTATTTGCTTTGTTTTAGCAACAGTTTAAACGTACTCATATTGGCAGGTACAATTTTTAGTTGGTTTATTTAATGTAAATTTTTTTAAATTGTTAGTCGGATGATATCTTACAAATATTAAAAATAATTTGGTTTAAACTAGTAGTAGAAATAATAAGGCTTAAACTAGTAGTAAAAGAACTCTAATCAGACTGTTCTTAACTGTCGAGAGCATTTAGCAAACAATGTGAAGCTGTTGTATTTCTTTATTTTTATATGATGTTACCTTTTATTCCATATTTTGTATTTTACTGTATTGCAATTGAGTTTTAGTGTGGGGGGTTCGTTCTAATTTAAGGGGGTATTCTAGTGTAGAATTTCAAAAAAATCGATTTTTTTTTTATTTTATATTTTCAAAGTTTAACTATTTAAGAATATGTCTACGAGAGGATTTTTGAAAATTTAAATTATTTTCGGAGCTATAGACATTTTACTGACCCGGCCTCCAAACTGGTTCGGTTGCAGAGTTGGGCACTCACGCGAATGAAAATTTATTCGTCAATCGTACGAATAAATTCAGCTTCGAATAAATCAATTGCGAATAAAGTTATCTGTCACCGGCGATTGAATTTTTATTCGCAATTGAAAATTCATTCGCAACTAACTTTATTCGTGGATGACGAATAATTATTCAATTGCGAATAATTTCACCAGACAAATAAATTAATTACAGAAGGTACATATAGGGGTGCAAAAAAATTCTCAGGGTTGGTACGGAAGGGTCCACAACTTTACCGGAGTGGTCCGTAAATTTACGGAAGTGGTTCGTAAGTGACCGGAAGTTGCCCGAATTCAACCGGAAGTGGTCTAAATTTAACCGGAAATGGTCCATCTTTAACCGGAAGTGATCCGTATTAACATGAAATGTTCCACAACTTACCGGAAGTGGCTCGTAAGTTACCGGAAGTGGTCCGCAACAAACCGGAAGTGGTTCGTAAGTAACCGGAAGTGGTCCGCAACATACCGGAAGTGGTTCGTAAGTCACCAGAAGTGGTCCGTATTTAAACGGAAATGACCCGTATTTAACCGGAAATGGTTCATCTTTAACCGGAAGTGATCCGTATTAACAGGAAATGTTCTGCAACTTACCGGAAGTGGTCCGCATTTAACCGGAAGTGGCCCGTATTTAACCGGAAATGCTCATACTTAACCGGAAGTGGTATGTATTTAACCGGAAGTGGTCCGTATTTAACCGGAAATGGTCCATCTCTAACCGGAAGTGATCTGTATTAACAGGAAAGAAGGTCTGATGTATGAAGCAGGAATGGAAGATTGAATAAAAGTAAGTATAATATATCATTTCATGACTTTGACAGCGAAAAACTTTACGCGAAACTTTAAATGCGTTTTTCTCAGAACAGACTTTTTCAATATATTTGTCACGATTTCTCGAGTTCTACTGGACCGATTCACTTGAAATTTTCAGAGAATCTTCTTTATAGACCTCTCAAGAATTGGAACTAGCCTCATCCCCAAATTTCAATTTTGACTATTTTTAAAAAATTCGAGAAACTCAAAAAAGTGGTAAAAAAAATCTTTTTTTTTTCAAACAGTCGCCATTTTGTCAAAAAAAATTTTTTTCACTCATCGCTAGTTCTGATTCTTGCGACATCATTGCAGATTAATAATCTTTTTTATTTTTTCATTTCAGATGACTAGGAGGGTTGAAATCATGTCAAAACTCATCTGCCAATTTTTTGACGCCCCCCACTTCTTCAGCTGCCAGTTTTTTAAATTTTTGACTTTTTTTGTTTTTTAATTTTTTTCTGTACTCTTGAAACATTAATAAATAACTGATAAAAAATGGATAGCAAAAATATTGATTGATTTTTTTTTACGACACTTTAAAAATTACCTAAAATTCATGTCTCTACACTAGAATACCCCCTTAAAGTTCGCCCCTTCTGAGCAACCACCTTTCATAATGACAGATTTGTCTTGGAACCGAAGGTGGTCGCTCAAAAGAGATTTTACTGTATAATAATATTCATACAAGTTGTGTATTTAATCTTAATGGTAAAACATACAGAAACGCACCTTTTATATGTTTCTTTTTTATATGATTTCCCCATTTATAGTCCCAATTAATTTTAATGCAAAAATGGTTAATTTATTGCAATGTGCAATATTGGTTATACTCTATTTTGTTTCCTACCATCCTAAAATTTGAAAGTTTTATGTCTGTTGTTACTTCCTTGGGGAGGGGGATCCAGATGGAAGGTCAAATAAAGGATGCAGGAGGGTTGACGAACTGCATTCCTTTGCTAGTGAAAGGAAATAGCCAATGGGGACAGTTTGCTAAACTGGTTTGTCTGAAAAAGATTTGGGCTTTGATATGGCACATTGTTGCTGGACTGAACTTCTTGTCTTAGCATTGCATGTGTTTTTTTCTACTGTCTCAAAAGCACATAGCCCTTTTATTATAAGAAAAATTGAAATTTTGAAAGAAGTTAAAGAGCACACAAGATTAATGAAAGTTGAATTGGCAAAACACTTAATTATTTTCAGAGTGGAAGGAGGAATATCTATGTATGACAAGGTCGTTTTCATTTATACCTCGGTCCCTTGAAAGACATATGACTGGTGCTTTACTGTAGTAACCCTTGGACATTAAATGTCCAAAACACATAATTATATAATATTTTTCTCTGTTGAAGGTGACGTGCTTCTGTTTTTCAAAATGTATGACCCAAAGAACAAGCGTATGTCTTATTGTGGGCATACTTACATGTCTATCAACTCCAGAGCAAGTAAGTTCGCTTCTGAACTTCCAAAAAGGTAGTTTTTAAGCAGAAAAATCTTTGTTTAATTTTGGTTCTGAACCATAGTTTACTTTAGAAAATCTCTCTATTCTAAAAAAAAGTTTTTGGTGAACGGTTTCCAGAGAAAGGCTTTTTAATTACTGAACCGAATGACACATATATGGTATCAAAATGTCCGAATTCTTTCCGGATTTCCGAGTAAGCCCTTCGATTTTTCAAAAAATTCTCAATTTTAAAATATTTCCATTTTTTTAAAAAACGGATAAGGTCGCAGTTACAAAGCAAGTACTATCAATCAAATTATTATGCATCCAATCACAACGACCGATTGACGCTATAATTTATGATGAAACATGTTTTTTCATATTTTTAAAAAGTGTTTCCTTGATGAAATATCACTCAAAGACTGATAAAAACATATTCTAAAAACTTACATGTACGCCATTTGATACTAAAATTTCACACTTTTTGTCCAATATTTATAATTTTTAGTCTGATTTTACCGAAATTAATTGTAAACATAGAGTGATGTTTTGTCTCTTATGATTTTCAATTGCTTAAACGGTATTGTTTAACAAGTCTGGGTTTAAAAAATATGAATGATTAACACTAGGCATATTATACTAACGAGCTACTTTAAAATAATGGTTTTTGTTTGGTCCTAATATTGATAAACAATTAGAATTTATTATTTTTATAATCATAGATTAAAAATAATTAAGATGAATATTTTAAAAAATATTTCGTTTAAATTTTTGATAAGTTTCGGGTTAATATATATTCAAACTTTTAAGGGAGATTTATTCATGGAGGGGATTTGGTGACGTATTTTTGGAAAGTTGGTTGACGTTTTTTCTGTAAATTGTTTTATAAAGTATATTAAGTTTGGGGAGTTGGAATTTGTGGGAATTGCGAAGCAATTCCAAAAGGTCCTGCGTCAGCAGTTTACGGGGGTTGGTGAGCGATAGCGAGCAGGGGGCGGTAGCTCCCTAGTATTACAAAACAAAAATTAAAGGTGATTCAAAGTATGAAAAGTTTGTGCATTATTTTTCTATAAATGATTTCTGGTTTACCACTCAAAACTTATCTTATCCTATTTTAACTATTCTCTAACCAAACAACTAATCTTAATTATCTAAGTATCAGTTTGATCTTACCTTGTTCAATATTAAAATTCCATTTCTGTGGAGTTTCAGTATGATAGAAGATGGTATGTGAGGAATGATTTGTAAAACCTTACAGATAAAAATAAGAATGTTGAGATAACAGTTTATTACAGATAAGATAGTGTATTTGCATTGCAACATTACATTTTATTTGTATACAGCAATATATTTAGGGAAAGTATTTAATACTATTTACTTTCAAGATGATAATTTTTTATATTTTTCTATCTATTTTCATTATTTTCTACCAATCTTTAAATTTGTTAATTGGCATTGGTCTGTTTATTTTAAGTAAGAATATTTTTTATTGTTTCTCATAATTCAAAATAAAAGCTTTTTAGTGTTTCCTATAAACTTTTCATGATAAATTTTAAAGTGAAAAATTTTCATGATAAATTATTTCCCAACTTTTTAGGAAGTTTAGTCCCAATCTTAAATAACAGAGCTGGGTTTCCTGAAGATACAGAATTGCTTCTTTTTGAGGTAAGTTAGATCAGCTAGGTAAATGATAGCTGCCTTTTCTCTGAATATTCCCTGAGCACTTTATATTTGATTGAAGATCCTCCACAACGTACTACTTCTTTCTGTAACTTTTAGCTTAGCAGTCTTTAACAGGATACTAACGACTTCATTTCTTTTGCAGGAAGTGAAGCCAAATGTGGTCGAGCGCATTGAAAATACAGACCTCCCATTGGAAAAGGTGTTGGAGGAGCTGATGGATGGTGACATCATTGTATTCCAGAGGGCAGACATCAACTTTGCAGACTATGAACTGCCCACTGCAAAGGAGTACTTTCGGTAAGATTTCAAGCAGGGTTTGTCTAGTATCATTTTAGAAAGGAGAAAAAGGGTGAATTCCACTTCAAGTAATGTTTCTTGTAAAATGTATAGGAAATCTTAACTTTGGATACTATTTATATACTAGACTATACTTCACAGCAGTCTTTCTTGTCCATACTACGTCACGAGGCACGGAAGAATACTCCGCGCTATGCATTCGTAAAATTTAAAATGAACAACGTTATTCGAAAATTACGACAAATAATCGCTATAAATGAATGGATCAAAGTAACCTGTAGTATTTCTTTAATAAAAATCCGTTTTAAACTCGAAATTCAGGCACCACGCTGGGAACTACTTCCTCTCTTTGCGCTCCCAGCATATTTCTCCATGGACAAGAAACATTGCGTTTGAGTATATCTTGGTACTTATTTATTTCAAAATAGCTCGGCATATATTTGTACTTAAAGGGCAAGGGTGCCATGCAATCTTGAAGTCAAATTACTCAGTCAGACTGACAGAATCTGTGACTGTATTCCTGAATTTTAATTCATCATCACTTGATCTACTTGAGATCTTTTTTGATGCACTCTCATCATCCTTCACTCTTTGTGTTTAAGAGCTACTCATTATAATATTGTAGATTTTATTTCATCATTATTAACTTGTTTTTAATAGACTTTTAAAGTTGGTGTATAGAGTACTCCTGTCAAGGCCTGCCTATTTCATAATGCTTTTTGTCCATTATTGGTCATTGTGCCATTAAACCCGAATAAACTCGCCTAGAATCTGGGTCAAATCAAGTTGGCCCTTCAGGTGACATTTTGTTGCCAAGTATTTAAAGCCTAGTTAATTTTAAAAAATTAGATTTGTCTACTCAAAATATTGACAAAACTTGAAGGCAAAATTAGTCAACACAGTTGGAACCAAACCTAGAATCTGAGTGAGAGTTCGTAGTGTTATCTAGAATCTGAAACTAGAATACTCAACCTGTATATGACATTAAAGTAATAGTTTACCTTTGAAGTACTTTGAATGATCTTCAAAGATGTGTTCATAAAACCTTTAGAATTAAATTATTAGATAGATGTGAAACTTTTATCTTTGTGTAATTTTTGGTAATGGATATTTACTAAAGCATGGAATCCCACTAAATATACAGTTAACCCACTAAAAATACATGGTTATCACATTGAATGTTGATAAACATTAATATTGTCGTATGAAAATTACTAAAAAATGTATTTTTCCTTTTTTAGTGATCTTTTCCATAGAGTTGAAGTAACATTCTGTGATAGAACTATCCCCACTGATCCTGGTTTTACGATAGAACTGTCTTTGAAAATGAATTATGATCAGGTGTGTGCTTATATTAATTATTTTTAATTGTGTTTATCCTCTTTGTTAAATAAAAAAGTATCCTTAAAATTGTAAGATTAGTCAATACCCTTGCTATTTATTGCTTCTTTAATAAAGTTTTATGCAATCAATATTTTTCAGATGGCGCATGCAGTTGCCCAGAGATTAAATACAGATCCTTATTTATTACAATTTTTTAAAACCATTAAGTAAGTATTATGATTTTTATCAGAATACAGAATATCAATGGAAATATATTCCACAGCAAAAAGCAAAATATTGATTTAACAGAAGTATTTTTAAATTCGGTAAAATTCCATTGGAAATAACATTTTTTTACATCTTTTGCAATTATTTTTTCTTTTCTAAATTATCTGAACTCATTCTGGTCATAATATGTAAAGTATTTTGAGGTTAATTATTAATGTTGCTTTTTTTTATTTATTTCTGACTATTAGAGTATGAACCCTGTTTAAGGGAAAATAAAGTTCATGATATCAAGAAAATACTGCTTGGGCAATGCCGCCCTATTGAATTAAATTTGTATTACCAAAGGATGTATAGCTATGTAAATTTGGTTGGTACTTATTTTATTTGTTTTCCTTTGTCATGGTGTGAGGCTAATTTTTTTCTGCTTTCAGTTACAGAGATGGCCCTGGAGCAGCCTTACGATGTACATATGAGGGAACTCTTAAAGAATTACTAGTGCCTATCAAAGCTAGACAACCCAAAAAAATATACTATCAACAGGTGTGTGTTCAAAGACGTCCAAGATCTTTTTATTTGAAAATAAACTCTTAAAACTAAAATTCAAGCGGGGTTCTTTTCAAAATTAAAAAAATTGTAGTAGTTAAGGCATATAATTTAAAAGAGAAATCAATAAAATGATTGTAAATGTACTAGTTGCCTTATTGTAAAATTCAGATAGAAGAACAGAAAAATTATTTGATTTAAAATCAAATAAATCCAAAAACTTGTAAATTTTTAATATGCATTAAATATAGGTGAGATAATCTGATGAGAACTACTTTTGTTGCAATCATTAGATTAGAAAGTAACTTTCAAGAATTTAATTAGCTTAACTTGAGGGGTAGAATATCATTTATGCATTGTATAATCATTCAAATTCTTGAAACTGGGGGAAGTTTTGGGTTTTTAGTAATATTTTGTTTGCTACTCTCTTGTTTTGTATACTTGAGTTGGCCACCAATCACACAGTTCTTTAACCAAACACTAATGAGGTAGAAACAGGGGTTTATGCCTTTAGAACAGTGGTTAAGAAATTTTTATACAATTTTTTTTCTGCTTTTGTCTGTTAAATAATTTTTTAATCAATGTTAATATATTAATTTCTGTTGGACATTATTTGCATATTATCTATATGCCTTTCCTGTATATAACTTGTTTCATCCAGTTTTAGGATGTGCTTTTTTCACACATTTAGAATAGCTGCTATTAGTATTAAAACCTGGCCAAATTTCTCCTTTCTTCAATTGCACATTGAAAAATCAAACTTATGAAAGTAGTTAATGTTGTTTGACTGGTATTTTAACTACATTTCTATTGTAAACTTTTTTTCAATACAGTAGTTGGGGCTTATGTTCTACCTTTTCAACTAGTGTACCAACCTTTTAAAAAGTGTTATTTTATTGTTATGGTTAACTAGTTTTATCTCATATTATAAAGGTGCACTAGATTACAGCGTTCCCACGGGCCTTGAGAAGTATAATTTCATTTTTGGTTTTAACCCTTTCAGGGGCGCTACATAAAAACACTTTTTTTTGGGTTAGCGATGCTTGGAATCAACTACTAAGGCTTCTAGGATCTCGAAATGGTAATTTAAAAAAATTTAGCCCTTACCGTTTTTTCAGGGGAGCCTGGTCCATAGCGCAACCACTGCCCCGGATGGGTAGAGGAAAACGCGGAGTTGCGCATTAACAGGAAAGCATAAAATGAGCTCTCTTCAGCCTTTTTCTTAATTTAACAACTTAATAATTCAATTTAATGCAATTGCTAATAAATTATTACCGATATTTCGCCATATTTTGTAAAAAATTAGTAATTTTCTTCTCCATGATGTATATTTATTTGAGAAACATAGATACAATAATTCTTTAAACACAGAATAAAGTCGATGAATAATTCAATCAATGCTGCAAACTCATAAATCAAATCCAAACACATAACAGCAGAACCATAAATGAAATAAATAACCCACCAACTCTCATCTCAATGAATGAAAAAGAACTTGAATCTCATAAACCATCGGAATTCTCAAACACTTCCAGATGAATCAAATAAAAAAACAGGAAGAGTGCGGATAGTCTCAATGTAAGCAATCATAATGTTCATTCAACCCCCCCCCTTAGAGTACCCCCCCAAAAAAAGAGGAGTGATGAACAATATATTTAGAGATGGTGTTGAGGGTTTAAAATTTCGCGGCGCTCGCTTATCGGGGAGAAAGATTTCCTCTACCCATCCGGGGCAGTGGTCACTTTACGAACCCGCCAACTTCGAGGGGTGTTAAAAATGTGTTTCACTTAGAAAAACATTATATTACGGCTCTTTCTGACCCAAATAACAGAACTTGATGGTTAAATTAAAAATTTTGACTATCTTTTATGCTAAAAATTGAGTTTATTTTTAATTACTTAAAACAGCTTTCGTTTGGAAATTTGTATTAAATATAAAAACTCTTGCTTGATTCATGATGCCATCTACGAAGGTTCAAGAGAAGTAAAATTTAGCTTTGGGAAAAAAATTGGAACTTTGCTATGATTTTAAACAGGAGATAAAAAATCGCTAAGTAGCGGTTTCAAAACGCGACCACTGCACCGCAAAGGGTTAAGGGACCTGGAAAGTACTTGAATTTAGTGCAAAGTCCTTGAATTTTATTTGAAATATCTTAATCTGGAATCTGGAATTATCTTCAATTTTGGTTTAACCCTGTGGAAAAATTTTGAAATTACGACTGAGTCAACATTATGTCCCATTTGCTGAAAAACTTCAAGGAACAGAATAAAATGCTCCTTTGTGCCTCCAAACACATCATGATCTAATGCAAGGGTTTCCTACTTCTAAGTACTCGCGGGCCGCAACCGAAATCAAAGTCAAGTGGCGGGCCGCAAAGTAATCTGGCTCCTTTTTAACGATAATAATTTTTTTGGTGTAAGTGTTCAATATGAAACTTTTCCAACAATAGAGGGACGAAAGTTGTTTACATATTTAAAATGTATGCACTACTGTATTTTCCAAAATTCCAGAGGATATATGAATTTTTTTACTCTTACACAACTCGTTAGAATACTGAATATAATTAATATTCTGAATATTACTTAGATGAAAAGGTCTTCCTCAAAACAATGTTTGTAAGTTTTCCTTAGATGATTGTTTTACCTAATTTTTTGATACTCCAGGGGTCATCCATAAATTACGTGAGGTCAAAAAGGGGGGTATGGAAAAATCTCACCAAGGGGGAGGGGGGGTCGATAAAAATCTCACTTCAACTTTTTAGGTTAGAAATTTTATAATTTTCTTCTTTTTTAAGTAAAATGCAAACGAATAGGATAGAAAATTATTTTTAAAGGTTGTAGGTAAATCTCACCAAGGGGGGAGGGGGGGTCCAGATTTTGGAAAAAACACCTCACGTAATTTATGGATGACCCCTCCATTTTGTCCCTCCTCATGATAAAGGTTATAGAAGCCTTCATACCCCCTTGCTACACTCAGGGGGAATTTCAGGTTTTACAAACGACCTCTCGAAACTTCAAACTTTTAATTCTAGCACCATAGAAAACGATCGAAGGTAGTCCATAATCTGGGAGGTATATGGGGGGTTGGGGGTTCTCCCCCGAAAAAATTTTGAATTTTAGGGTGCTAAAAAGTGTTTTGTAGCTACTTCTTGGAGGGTGTTCAGAGAGCTCCGCGGGCCGCACTAAATGACTCGGCGGGCCGCCAGTTGGAAACCCCTGATCTAATGGATATCTCATCTCAGTTGCCCCCCCCAGGAGCTCAAACTAGTGCAAAAATTGCACTTTTCCCGATTCCCTTGCCATATTGAAAGGGTTAAATAGTTCAGAGTAGTTTTTAATAGTATTAAACACTAATGGGATTTTTAAAATTGTAAAACAGGTATGGCTTAGCTATTTTAATTTTTCTACATTACTTTCCTAAAACAAGTTGATTATAGAAATGTTTGAAATTATTTAATTATGATTTTTTGGTTATACAATGAAGTCTTCACTGTAAGAAAGGTTCTTTAAAAGAAGTTGTCTTCTGAATTTGGGGTACTAAGAGACCAAGTTTCTTTGCTCATAAATGGCTTTCTCACCTTTCTGTGTTAGTCCATGAAAAACTTAAAATGAGCTGATACGTACTGAATATTTTTGCGCAAAAGAACATGTGATTATTAATCATTAGTTTTCATTTTAACCATAGCTGATAAATCCTACATTATGTCACTCTTTTTAACCATCTGTCTTTTCTTTATATTTACTGTTGTATTTAGAAAAAAATTAAGTGACTGTTTTTATAGTTATACAAACCAAATTTAATTGGTTCTAACCTTTGTCAGAGATGTGTTAGATTTGGCAGGGGACCAAAATAACATGGCTGACAAAGGTTAAGGCCAATTGAAACTGATTCAGAGGTGCCAAGTATTACGATATGACCGTAATATTTACGGATTCGATAGAAAATTACGTTGTTACGGACATCGATTAAAAATTACGGATTAAATGAAGTCTCGAAAATTTCTATGCTTTAAAAATGTATTTGCTTCCCTTTTCTCCATGCAAAGTACGATTTTTCATGGTTTCGTCAACTCATAGCCTGTATGACAACCTGGGGAAACTTTAATATCGTTTCCATCAATGTTGAGTGGAATTTGGGCCTGCTATTGGTCTGTGGTTTTGTTTGAGGGAGGTCGGAATGTTGAACCTTTCTTCCAGGCATGAGTTTCTTCGGCAGAAAATCGAGATGTCCCGCTTTTTCATTGATTCGCGGCCCGCGAACTAATTGTTATTCAGATAGTCCCTACTTATTTTTTCTTTCCAGATTATTTTCAAGAAAAATCACAAGTTATTGCGGAAAATCGTGAAAGTTTCATTTCGTTTAATTCGCGGAGTGTACCGCTTCTCCAGCGATGCTTTCGTGGAAGGCCGCGGACGTCAGGCTTAAGTTAGAGAGCCTGTATACGAGAGAGAGGCGACAACTCGCTTAAAAGCGTCTGTGCATCCAGTTCTGTCCAAACTGTATCATGCCGCTTGTCTCGTGTCCCATGCTAATCCTATGGAGGGAACCGGCTGTAGCGAACAGAAAACCTGTTTATCGATCTGCGCGCGCTATACTGAGTTGTCGCCTCTCTCGTATACAGGCTCTCTAGTTTAAGTCGGCTTCTTCTTGCGATGTAGAAAAAACAACTTGACCGTGGTCAGAAGCCAACAAGTCCGGTGTTACTAAATCGTACAACAGCTCTGGTTACGGAAAGCTTTTTTTGAAACTTGGCACCTCTGCTGATTCAACTGTAACTGAATTTGTTTTTGTTTGTGCATCTTAATTTTAAACTAATAATATTTTTTCATACTTTTAGTTAAACATAAAGGTTAGTGAACTAGAAAATAAGAAACAGTTCAAATGCACATGGGTGAATAGCAAACTAAAAGAAGAAGTAAGTTAACAATAAAATTAATTTTCCAGTCTGACTCATTGATAAAACTGCTTGTGCTAACTTAAATATCTTGCAGAAAGAATTGGTGTTATATCCTAGTAAAAATGGAGTTGTGGCAGATTTGTTAGAAGAAGCAAAGAAGCAGGTGCAGCTATCTGAAAATGGCTCTGGTAGACTCAGGTAGGTCCTTTACCAAAAATTCAGGGTTCAGGTAATGTATGTTGAAGAAAATTAATTTCTTTAACTTTCCAGGTTTTGCCTTGAAAGCTTGGAATAAATTCTTTATTAAATGAGATTGCTATATATAATGCATTAATATTATATAAGCTTTTTAACAAATATTAAATATTCTTTGAGACATTTTAATATAAACAGGGTGGCCACAAAACTGGAAAACCGGGAATTATCAGGGAATTTTAAAAAACCGGGAGTTATCAGGGAAATATCAGGGAATTTTAGAAAAATCTAAAATATCAGGGAATTCCGAGAAAAACCTCAAGCTGCTACCGAATTTTGTTAATAGAATGAGTAAAAAAACTGCAAAAAATAAAAAGCATAATCGTGCGTAAATCTCGGGCGCATTCCTTTTCCTTTGATTCAAGCAACGGAGCCATCGAACCGCATCGAGCGCACGCAAAAGGGGGGGGACATAGACTTCTCTTTTTGTTTATCGAAACCGAAACTTTGAGGTTGTTTTTTTTGCGGATGATTGACTGCAGCTGTGAGCTGTGATAAAGGATTTAGCCTTTTCGGTAAGTTATATTTTGTTTATCTTTGGTTCTCCGTTGAAGGATCATGGTTTATGGAATGTAAGTGGTGAAAATGTATAAAATGCTGAATCGTTTTCTTCAATGTTAGAAGCTATTAATTTTCAACCTCCTCCTTTTCATAGGACATGCCGTTTTTTTTTCATTCAACATTCCGCGTCACCATTGCTAAATCTGGCACAGTTAAATGTAATCAAAATAGGCAATTGACAACAGGTTTTGGCCGATAGATTTAGCTTGACTATCGTTTTTTAATTTTGTTCGAGTTTCTGTTATTTCGTTCTCTTTTAAGAAGTATCAGAAGTCGGAAATTTTGTACGACTGGGGTGCCTTTCTCCCAGATGGCTACTTTTTTTGCCGGTCCGATAATCAGGAAAATAAATTTTCAGTTTCTTTTTAAAATAATTTTTTGTGGTTCAGCAAAACAATTATTCGGGTGAAGCTTATGTCTTAAATGGAAATGCTCACACTTAATTGGTGATCGAGCAACGCCGGGCCTTATAGCGCGCGCGTTATCATAAGAATAAACTTAACTACAGAGTGTCCCAAAATTTACTGAACGATTTCAAAAGTTTATAAAAAATAAACTAGAAAGGATAGCAACATGCAGTTTGCTGCCACCTACTTTTTCCCAGTCTGGTAGGTTTTTTTTGTACAAAATTTCGAGACTAACACGGAGGATTTTAAAGAAATATGAAAACTTAAGGGAAATAAAACAACAGCCCGAATACATATTTCTAAAATATCTCTGATATTTAAAATATTTTCTAGAATCGAAGAATCCTTGTGTTGAATTCTTTTTTTTTGTCTAAAGGGTCTGTTTTAAAGGAATTGATTGGACAAATTAGAATCTTATTTTGAAAGTTATGAAATTTTGTACAGAAAGCTCCTTGGCTGAAAGTAGTTTGCAGCTAGCCACTTGTTTTTATCTCTATTCTATTTTTTATAATTTTTTAAATTGTCCAGTACATTTTGGGGCACTGTATCCCTGTCAGTGTTCTGATTTTGATGTAAACTTTGTAGACCTTTTTATTTTAGAAAATAAATTTTAGAGGGAGAAAATTTGGTAAGAATCTAAAACACCTGGGGTGATAAAATTTTAAAATAGCTATCGAAAATAATTTAGTACATTTTAATTTTGTATTAAAATTAAATTTTTTAAAATTAATAATATATTAAATAAGATTGAGATAATGGTGTAACTTATAATCATTAAAAAATCTACTTTTTAACAGATATTTCAGCAAACACGAAAAAATGAAAATTAAATTTGTCGGTGGTACATCAGGGAAAAATATCTCAAAATATCAGGGAAAACCTGGAATTATCAGGGAATTTTGAAACATGTTTTCTGTGGCCACCCTGTATAAAGTAATACAATTTAGGGCGCCTCTTAATAGGTAAATTCATAGCGGTCAACTCTTCAGATTATTTCGGGAGACTTCCGAATTTCACTGTTGTCTCCCGATATCCCGAAAAAGTATTAAATCTCCTGACTTTCTTTATAAATCAAGTTTGAGGATTTTCCCGGCAATTTTCGCTTTTCCGATTGGGAATTACTAAGAAACCGGTCAATAAAAAAAATTAAGTAGTATTTCTGTGGTGAGAATCCTCATATCTGATATCTATTTGCTTAGTATTATTTTAAATTTGTTTTTACTCTTAAGTCTTAGAGATCAATAAGATTAAGATTAATCAAGATAGATTAAGTCTTAGCATCAGGCCACTCCCGACCATATTCTGGACTGTCTGGGACTTTCCAGACTTGATCTTTCGACAGACCCTATTATGGTTTTGGATTTTTTGAGAGTGATGGGTTTCATAGACTTGGTTTAGCGTTGCTAAACACCGGAGATTGGCAACAACAACAAGTCTTAGAGAAGTACTCTATTTCTTACAAAATTAGACATCTTTAAAATCTCCCTAATTTTTGTGAACAATCTCCCTGATTTATGTTTTCAAATGTTGGCCACTGTGTAAATTAGATAAAACAGTAAACAATGGGGAATTGTGGAGCATTGTCCAAAAAATCCAGAATGAAAACAAACAACTCTCAATTAGCAGTTTTTCTTTTGATTGATTAAATTTTATTTTTATTTGTAAAATATTCCCAAAAAGAAGTCCTCAAAATAAGAAAAATAGCATTTAGAGCAGATTTCTGATCCTGGCAACATAATTCTACACAACTCAATATATAACTGTAAATGAGATACTATAATACTAAAGAAAATCTTTTATTTATTTATCAACTTGCTATATTGGGTACATAGTTACATAGTGTTCTGTTCTAATTCTGGTTAATCTAATTGTTTCAATATGGCTATTTTCAGGTTGTTAGAAATTATTAGTTACAAAATTTTTTCTGTTCAACGAGAAGACATGCTATTAGATTCTCTTGCAAATGCTGGCACAAAATCTTTAAGAATTGAAGAAATACCAGTGGAAGATCTCGAAATAGCTGATGATGAACTATTAATTCCGGTTGCTCATTTTCAAAAGGTTTGATTAAAAGATTATTTATTTTCAATCTGATATTATTTTGTATTTGTGAAGCCATTCTATAACATAGTACTTTTCCCTGTGTGTCCTTTTTATCTTTTGTGAGTTAATTTAAACAAGTTCTACACCGTTTGCTTAAAAAATTCATTTGTACTTGACATAATTGGATTTTATTGTTTTAAAATTCCAATAAATAGTTCTTTACACATGATTATGCATTAATAGTTTTGTTATGGTCATATTTTTTAAAAATCAGTTTTGATTATTAACTTGCAAATCATTTTAGGAAGTCTTTTCAACATTTGGTGTGCCATTCCTGCTTAAAGTTAAAGATGTAAGTTGAACCGATTACTGCATTCATTAGTGCTTCTGTTAATTCTAAATTTTATGTTAATTTTTCAAATGTTCTTCATTTTCAGAAAGAACCCTTTATCAAAGTCAAGGAAAGAATTCAGAAAAAGCTAGAAGTTTCAGATAAAGAATTTGAAAGAGTAAGTTATTTTATTTTATACTTTGACTTCAAACACTTTAATTTCATTTTTTTTATTCTTAAGATATAAGGCATTGTTTTTTTAAAGAGCAGTAAATTTCTTTTTAATTCTCTTTTTATCTAAGTATTAGTTCTGACATTGTAGTAATTGCTGAAACTAAGATCAGATGTAATTCAGTCACTTACACATATTTGTGGTTGAGATGTTTACAGAAATGTTTTTGTTCCAACTCTAAAATTCGCATTACTAAAACTTCTTTTTGCAAGAAATTTACTGTTTACTGAAATTATTATTTCTTTTGCAGTATAAATTCGCCATTATTGTAATGGGTCGTCCCCAATCTATCAATGAGGAGATGGACTACAACATCAATTTGACAGACTTCCTACCTCATCCTCAAACAGGTACAAATTGTAAGGGTAGTTAGACCTTCAAAAGAAAAAAATTATGAACTGTTCCCCATTTAAAGCCAAATTTTCAAGAATGTTATCCTTATTTCTTTTAGTGGGCATTGAGGGTTAATGGTAACTGCCCATAGTAGCAAATAAGCTAACATCAGTTTAGCTTCAATTTTCAGCATGTTTTTTATTGCAGCAGTAATTACACCTAATAAGAATTTTAAAAATTTAGAAATAAAAAAAATTAAATTTATTGATCCGAAATTACAGGAATGATCCAAAGAATTATTTTTCACATAGTTATTTTGGTTTAATTCCATTAATGTTCCCATCTTGCACCATAAAACCCAAACCAACCAACCCACTAAATATCACCAAGCTCTTTTGGAGCTATATATTGAAATATCCTCAAATTTTTCCGATTTTTAATGACTAACTTAACAGTTATTGATCCAATAAAATGTTTTAATCTAAGAGTTTGAAATTATTTAGCAATATTTATACATTTTGGTGTCTAAAAGAGCATGGCGGTATTTAGCGGGAACTTAAACAGAATTTATCCGTTATTTCTTGTAGTGGGCATTGAGGGTTAAATGTCTACTTACCAAAATATATATGAAGTTAAAGTTTCACAAATAGTTATTTTTGAAACATTTAGAGAATGCGAGTTAAGTATAAGGTCTCGTAGGATTAAGATCATATGTCTTTTAATAATTCAGGCATGAGATTCTTCAGATTTTTGTCTGATTTTCAGAAATTTTTCAAGCTAAAAATTTATTAAAAAGATACATTGAACCTGTGAAACTAATAAGTTTTTTTTTCACAAAATATTGTTTACACAGATTTTTTGCTTTTTTGTCTATCTCATCCCTGATAATTGCTCTGGTATTTGTTTATAGTTGGCCATAGAAGGGGAAAGTCTGACCCTTGTGGCATAAAAATAAATCCTAACAGTAACAACCATTAATGATATCACATTTTTCTCAGTTTTGATATCTATTTAACTAGAACTAATGCCCATGGTAATTAATATTTTGTTTGGGTTTAGGTGGTGCTGTGCAACCACGGCCTTGGCTGGGTCTGGAACACATCAACAAGGCACCAAAGCGGTCCAGATACAACTACCTGGAAAAAGCCATCAAAATCCACAACTGACACTGGGACTGAATTATGTATTTAGGATATCTATTGTAAGTTCTTCATTTATTGTTTGCTTTTTCTTCACTTAGTTGAACAAATGTTTAAAAGTTTTTTTTTACTTTACTGATTATTGGAGGCTATATTTTCTATTAACCCTCGAGCATACCACAGAAGAGAATCTACTTTTTATCAAATGTAAAAGCATAACCCTGCTTAGAAACTCGACTAGATGTCAAGACAGATTTCTTAGCATTCCCAGAGTTACTGATACTAACTTATGAGTAAGGGGAGTCAGAATTCAATAATGTGTTGAAATTCTGCTACAGTAAAATCCCGTTATAACAAACTTCACGGTACCGTAAAATTTCTTCGTTGTAACCGTACTATCATTAATTCAAATAAAAACGGTTGGGGACTTTCATAATAAGGGGATTTTTCGTTGTATCGGTATACGTTGTAACGGAATTTTACTGTAATAATTTGGCCAAAGCAAATGGAAATCCCAAAACAAGTTAGATGCATTTGTGACTAGAACTTGTGTGCACAAGCAGCCTTGAAACCACTCTTTTTTGTGGATAATTTTTAGTTTAAAAATAATGAATATAGTAATGTAGATATTTGATTTAATTTTGCTCAGAAACTATCATTATCTAACACAGTTTATTGATGCAGTGTTTTGTTTTTTCTCTAGATACTGGCTTCCTCCAGTTGCTATGTAGCTCTGTTGGCTGCAATCACCTTCAAGGGACTTTACCCTCAGAGACTGGCTGGACATTCCGGGGCCTTTGTGACTCAAATCTTGTTTTTATTTATTTCTCCAGAAGAAAAGAACCTCAGCAGCAACCCTTTAAACAGTTCTTCTGCAGCATCTTAAAGATTTTTTAGCCTTTTTTTTATTTAAAAGGACTTGAAGTATTTAATATTTTTTTTATTATGTACCAAATTCAAGTGTCTCAGTTTTAGTTAGATTAATGCTGGTCCTGGTTTGCTGTTTTTATAGTCTGTAAAAATTAGCTTGTGACTGTGGGATTACAACTTCAGCTAACTTGGGTGACTTCTGTACATATTCTCTAATTTGTCTCTTTGATGCGAATGGAAAGCTTCTGCATTTTCTGAAATTGGTCTGCTTGATGAAATGATAGCAATTTTTTCCCTATCTGACAAGATTTAAAAATCTTTTTTAAATGTATTCTGTTTGAACTGAGATCAAAACAACTAACAATCAGCATGTTTCAATTTTTGTGAATGATGACATCAAAAAGTAGTTTTTAATTGTAAATGTGTGAAAAAGAATGCATAAATAAATTAATACTTAACAATTTGAATTGATGTTGTTTTGGCCCTTGAAAGTTTTTATTTGCTGCTATGTGGAATACTAACTTATTTTTCCAGTTGAGATAGTTAAATGAACAGGCTAAAGGACTCAATGTTAAATTGTGAAAATGAACTATTTTTACTGCATTAGAGGGATATTAGTTTTCAATTTTAACTGAAGCATGTGAATCCTCTCTAAACAATTGAAGCCAGAAGACATTTTCCTGTATGTAACGCAACTGTGATAAAAGGCCTGAATGAATTTTGTTAAATTTGTTTCTCTGCTTTTTGTAATAGAACTCTGAAAAAAAACTGGGGTTTTTTTAATGTTTTGTGTTCTTTGTGTTTGTGATACTGCTTTAATGTATGATAGCTTTTAAAGTGAACTATTGAACTTGTAATTGATTTCTGGGTTTTTCCTTTGGGAAGAACTATTTGTTTTGATGCTGTTGTATGAATCCAGTCAAACTCTTTTAAGTCCCTAATAAAAGGTCTCTTAAACATTTCTTTATGCAACTTGAATAAATGTTTGGTGCCAGTTGAAATGACTGGACTGGACTTTTAAATAAGTTTGTAAACTCTTGACCTTCATAAATTATGTTTGGAAATTTTATTGAACTTAAAAATCATTCATGTTGCAACTAATAAAAACAGGCAATAGAAATGTTATGCTTAGCTTTGTTCTTTTATATCATTTGGCTGTTATTTCCTGATACAAAAATTTCATCATTTATTCATGCTTTATCTTAACAAAAATACACCAAGGCATCATAAACTATACACCCTGCAATATTTGTTTACCTATTTTCCTCTGACGTTGAGACATTTGTCATGCATCAGTTTGAAAGTCTCCATTCCTTGTGATGCTAGGTATTGTTGCACAGCTTTGGATAGTTTTTAGTGCAGGGAACAAGTGGAAGTCTAGGGAGGAAAGCCTCATGGTTTGGATGGAATAGATTTGATCTCATGACACATATTATCTTGTCCCATCAGATTTTTTTTATTCTCTGCATTGAAGGCCACCATAGTCTGGGTGTAGTCCTTGTAATGCAAGGATTCAAACTGATTGCACATTACAAAAAAATGTATTTTTGGTTGAGGCCAGATTTAAAAATAGTGTATGGGGTGTAATATTCATGTTTCATAGTGTATTTTTGTTTGACTATAGCTTTTGTGTGAATGAAAAAAAATAACTTGCTTTAGGCCCTTGTAAATTGTCCAAGGTATAAAAATGACGTATCTGGTGTTCAAAACTAGGTATAATGTCCATCTTAACTTGGGTATTCCTCATTGAATATATCAAAAATGGGAATTTTTAAGTCCCGTTTAGTTTTAGACCAGGGTTGTATATTTACACCTTTTTATATAGCTGATATAAAAGGAAATTATATGAATGCCCCAGGTGAAAAGCTAACAATTTTATATTGCTTTTTATTTAAATTATTAATATTGATTCTGTTGTGTAATTTTCTTTCACAGTAACTATTACAAGATGGTTCCCATGAAGGATTTTCATAGAAGAAATATTACTCTCACTTACGCGTACTCCCAATTATAGCATAGCATCAAATTAATCTTGTAAAAGAATTAATTAGTTTCTAGAAATGCATATGTAAGTTCATATGTGCAAAAAACAACTGGTATTCCTAGAAAATAGACTAATTATCATTGAAATTTTTAATTAAAATCATAATGATGAAGATCCAATAACATTCAGTTCATGTTTTAAAAGCTAAGTAGTTGACTGGGTGATTTAAAAAATTTAACTTAAAGTCTTGACAAGTATTTATTCCTCTACTTAACCCTTTCAGTCCTAGCCGCCCCAAATTTTCCATAGGATTCACTGGGAATGGTGGGCGGCTTAAGATTGAAAGGGTTAAAGAATAAAACGTCTAATTTAAAATCGTAGTTAATCTCTAGAAGTTCAAATAATGCAGGTAATTCTTTGTTTTACTAATTTCAGTTCCTATGGTGGATCTTGCCATGCCTGTTTTCATCAGAAGTTTTAAAATTTTCAACCAGTTTTTTTACTTAAACCTATTTTTACAGTACCTTCTCCAATAGACAAATAAATCGCACGAGACAGAGAACCTCACATTTTTTATTTATGAAATGCATTAGACATGATTTTTTACTTATAATTTTTGCTTCTATGGTTTTTTTCACTACTCCCTGGAATGTGATAAGGAAAATTTTGTTTTTTAATTCCCACAAATTTAAGTTCAAAATTCTTCTCGCCAACTACCACTGATGCCACGGACTACCTGTTGGAAACCACTGAACAATTATAGGTTAAGTGGTTAAGATATGAATCATGATGAACTTAATAAAAGCATTGAAAGTAATGGGTTCCAAGCATGAAAGGGAATTCGGAAGCACCCCCATAGAAAATTTTTGGAAAATTTTAAAAGGGGGTTAACTTATTTTAGGACTACACATTTGAGAGACTCCCAAGATAGGCCACTTTGAATTTGAAATGAAGTAGAAACAATCCTTTTAAGTATCATTTGTGTAGAATTTTATTGAATAATACCTCCTCAAGAGTGGGGCTAAGCCAAGACCCTCTATATATACATGGCCACCCAACTCCAGACGATGACGTCAAACGTGAGTGAAAATTGCCATGTTAAGCCTATGGAGTGACGTTGCACGGCCGAGTTGGGAGGCCTTTATATAGAGGGTCTTGGCTAAGCTCCCATTTTTTTTTCAATTTAAATAGTAGATAGATTACTTATTATCAGCCTTCTTTGAATTAAAATTATTTTACCATCCTCTCGTCTGGCTCTGGAAGTCAGATGATTGGATTGTGGATGCATACAGGGTGTTTCAAAAATCCGTTTCATCGGCTGTTATTACCAAGACGCTCTATATAAAGGCCTCCCAACTCGGCCGTGCAACGTCATAACCTTCACTCATCTTTGACGTCACTCCATAGACTTAACATGGCAATTTTCACTCACGTTTGACGTCATCGTCCGGAGTTGGGTGGCCATGTATATAGAGGGTCTTGTTATTACCAACGCGCGCGCACGTGTGACGTGTCGTAGGGTCACAGAAGCTGAACCGATGACGGTACAGCGCGTGGACCAGCGAGCAAAGTCAGAAACGATATTTCTCTAGAAATTTTTAAACATCTGCACAGGTGTCTCTGACTAACCCTGAAGTGGGCGGAGCTGAGTTTATCTGTATCTATCAAAAATATGTTTTTCCAAGTTCAGGTTGGCAATTGGTAGTCGATGTTTGTTTGTTTACGTTCCAGGGGAACACAGTGGCAGGAAAAGTAGAAGACAAAAACTGAAGCATCTATATTTTCTAGCTGGCACAAATCTTTATTCATGTGAACTGCAAGATAAAGACTAGGGTTAATCAATCTGTATCAATTCAAGAATAATAATTATTTTTCTAAAGAAAATTTTGGTGCAATTAGCATCAACCACGAGAATGGATGACAGAGACATTGAACAGAATACAACTAGAACTAAGGTAATAAAGGAGAAGCGGTATCGAAATTATAATTGGACGGATGCTGAAGTTCGTGCTTTAATGAAGGCTTGGTGGGATCATCATAAAGACTTCAGGTCCACAAAAGGTGGATGTAGCAGGAGACCACTGTATGACAAGATTTCTTTTGATATTCGCCGTTACGGATATCAGAGGACTAGAGCTGAAGCCCAAACAAAGCTACAAAATTTGTTAAAAATATTTAGGTAAGTTGTTACTATTAGAACTGTCTGATGACAACCCTTTTATCATGTTGCTGTGGTTAAACATGCAGATAGAGGACTCTTTCTATAGCCGTTCCTTTGTTATTAATAATGGGTTCCACTGTAATTTCATTCTACCATGCTTTATAAAATTTTTGGTTCAAATCCGTTAATGTCATGCTCATTTGGACACCAATAAGTAAAAATATTGTTAAATGATTTCAAACTCATAGATTAAAATGAAATGCTTAGTTGGATTTATAACTGTTTAGTTAAATAGTAAAAATCGGAAAAAAATGTGTCGATATTTGAACATATGGTGTTCAAAAGAGCTTGGAGATAATTAACGGAATTGAACCAAATGTTTCACTCCTCAATATAGTTATTCTTTGTGGATCTCTAATTTAATTGTTTGACATTTTATTTCAGAAAAGAAAGAGAACGTCTTAAACAAACAGGTGAAAAGGGTTCGAAGTGGAGATACTATAACTTAGTGAAACGCATTGTTGATGCTGATCCTGAGGAAATGGACAATTCTGTTGACGATTACTTATCCTCAGACCCAGGTATCATTGATATTGGTGTAAATATATTTGCTGGCGTCATCAGATAACCTTGCATCTTAGATCTAGGGAACATACAGTACATGACTATGAAATTCATTTCCTCGCTAAGTAAATTTTCATGAACAACTCATAGAATTCTGGGTACTTATGGATTAAAGCCACTGCGTCTACAGATTTGGCGGTTTTAATTAAGATTATAAGATAATATATAAGGAGGGGCAAACGTTAAAAGCCAGACACGTCTACCAAAGGTCCTGAGAGATTATTTAAGATATATTTATAAGATAAGGTTATAAGGTATTTTTAAAGCCAAATCTGTAGCTGCGGTGGCGTTAATACGTAAGAAACAAATTCTGTTTTAATAAGCTGTTTTAGAAAACAGCAGATGTTCCAAAGTCTTACAAAATAACTGATTTAGCTGTTTTTATTATTTTACTCTCGTGCTATCATCATTCAGAGGAGTTGCCAGAAAAAAATTTTGGGGAGATTTTTGATATTTTGGGAGAGGATATGGGGTAGTTTTAGTGGATTTCTATGGTCAAAAAAGGAAAATTTCTGAGTTTCGGGGGGAGGTATTCATCCCATTGAGAGAAATTTGAGAAGCGCTCACCTCTCGCTCTACTCACAGTCTATTTGACAGGTATTAGAATATTTTCCACCCAGTACTGAAACTAATTTAAAAAAAACAGGAAGGTAAAATGGAAAAGTGAAAGAAAATTAAAAAGTACTCCTTGCAGTGTCACTGATGATCCCAAAAAACTTAGCAATCCTCTTCTTTTTGGCGTCAATAGGGCAGGTTTTATTACTACCAGGGGTCTGTCCAGACTTTTTGTGAAGGGTCCGTTTTTTAAAAAATTGTGAAAATCTACTCGTACTTTTGTGAATTTTAGTTAGTGTTAAATTATAACTTTTCAGCCAGGAACCTGTTTTTGTGAAAATAAGCTCACATATTTGCAGTATTGTGAAAAATATTGGTCATTCAAAGGCCAAAGTACTTTGTGTAGGGTCCGTTTTTAAGGTAAAATACGTTGTGAAGGGTCCGTTTTCACAATGAAACATTTTGTGAAGGGTCCAAAAACGGACCCAAATTTCTTCTAAACAGACCCCTGACTACTCACTATGTCTGTCATTGGCATGAACTTACCATGCAAAAATCTCTTAATGTGGATTCCCTAAATTCAAGATATGAGGTTATTCGATTTGTTCTAGAAGTTCCATTGTTAGAAAAACCCGAACTATTATATTGGAATTTGCTTGTAATATTAGATCCTCTTTATAACGACTCCTTCGTTACAGTGACAGGTAGTTAAAGTACTGACTACTGATTATTTAAATATGGGAATAATGTTATTTTTAATTTGTTACATTGATCGCACATACATGAATTTTTCGTTTTAGCAACCCTCAATTTCAGTCAGATTGGAACTATAAAAAATCTGCTTATTTAGAGGCTAAAAGAGAAGAGATATTGGGAGAGTTTCTGAGAGCCTAATTACCCCCAATGATCATGTCATTATTGTTTCAAGATTTTTGCATTGATTGCATTACGTTTTGAACCTATGTTTAGAATGAGCTGTTGTACTATATCCATATTTTATATTGCTGCTCTAATTGGTTGTTTTCTCTAAATTTCTTAAAACGATCCTATTTTTTGTCCCATTTGGAGTCACTGTATTGAGGTTCTACTATATTTAGATAAATTAATAGCTTGCATTTTCATTATGCTATCTTTTAGAGCAGCGGTTCTCAAACTGTGGTCCGCGGACCCCTGGGGGTCCGCGGTGCCTTCCTAGGGGGTCCGCGAGTTACCTTGGGGAATTCCTCAAGTTACTTTTAGACTTCCCCAAAGAGTTTAAAAATGAAATGATACACTAGTTTTAAGAGGCAAATTTCAAAAATTTTCTTGGGGAGAACCCCCAGCCCCCTTGAAATTTTGACTTAAATGCATGATTTTTTCCTTGAAATTTAAATGGTTTACAAGGAACTGTTCTCTTCAAGTGTAACCAAAATCATGCCTCAAAATGAACATAGTAACACATCTTTTTGAGGCCAATTTTCAAAAAATTTTCTGGGAGATACCCCAAACCCTCACAGAGTAATTCAGGGACGTATATAAGGGTGGGTGAAGGGGCCCTATCCCCTCCCTGAAAAATGGACTTGGTATATCAAAACAAGTTTAAACCCTGTTTTTTGGATCAAATGTTCAAAAATTTTCTGGGGTAGGACCCCCAACCCCATCTAGTACTTGGTACTTTATTATTAAAAACCTTTTTAAAATAAGTTCATCAAAATTGAAATCCTACCTAAGAATATAGTTTGAAATTTGAAAGTGTATCAGCACCAAGTTAAAACAGTGTTTTTAGGGTCAAATTTCTAAAACTTTTCTGGGGATATGATCCCCCAGATACCTTTTCGTTCTTAAAACTATTGTTATAAACTTTTTTTACATTAAAAGTTTATCAAAATGCAAATCTTACAAAAAAAAACTTTTATTCAAAAATTCTAACTTGGGGTATCAAAACTAATTAAATATCTGTTTTTTCGAGTCGAATTTCCAAAAACTTTCTGGGGGAGGACCCCCCAGACCCCCCTTTTGCAGCTAAAACTTAATTGCTCATAACTTTTTTATATTTAAGTTCCCTAAGACGCAAATTCTACTAAAAAATGTACTAAAAAGCTACTTGGACCAATGAAATATACATAGGGGGCTGAGGAATAATTTTTCCCCTCCCGAAATAAACATCTATATACGCCTCTTGAGTAATAATTGTAAAATTTTATTATGATTTTTTAAACTAATTTTAATTAATCTAAAACCCAAACCAAAAGTCTGGTTACGGCTTTTGGTGTTTGAAATGTTGGGGGTCCGCGACGTCTGACTGCTACATCAAGGGGTCCGTGACGATAGAAAGTTTGAGAACCGCTGTTTTAGAGTATTTATTTGTATTACTTTTGTCAAAAGTTTAATTCATTATTATTAGACAGTGGAGATATGGAAGCTGATGCTGGTTCTTCAAGTGCTCATATCATCAAATTGACCAATTCTGTAGGCTCTGATTCTGACACCCCTGGTTCTTTAAATTATTTCACTGATTCCCAGGTAATTCAATTTTTGAATTTCATACATTGAATCATAAAGTTAAATTCAAAATTTTTGCTTACTTCTAACAAACAAATATTATAAAAAACAAAAAAAAAATTGGAACTACGGCCCCCTTTTAAAGAAGAATTTTTTTCCATAGCCCCATTTAAAAACATTTGTCTTTTAAATTTTAATGTGTATGGTGTTTCACATTTCCATAGAATTTTACTCAAACCACAAATATGAATTTATTGGGCTCTTCCCCTCAATTTTGTTTGAAATTTGACAAAAAAATAGTTCAACTCAATATGCTTACCTTCCTTAGGAGCGAAATTTGAGGCATCTCCGTCCACCTTAATGAAAATATCTTGTATTGAAATTGAATTAAATTTTTTTTGTTTGTGCTATCATAAAACAAAAAAACTAACCCTACCTCGAACCAATGGTTAAGGGAGAGTTCTCAATTTCAGGTTGGTAAAATGGTGATTTTGAGAGAATTTTCAAGGGTTTTTGAGTGTTTTCAAGTATAAAAATAACAATTTGCTAATTACTCCTATACTCACAACCCCCTAGAAACCTTCAATGCCCACTTTGGGAACCTCTGCTTTATAATGTTCCTGCTCATGTTATTTTGTTCTCTTTTAGGGTACACCTAAAAAGCAAGACTTTCCTTTTCACTCTAGCCCACCAAAAAAGAAGCCAAGGAATGTTGAGAATGTACTTAGTGCCTTCCTTTCAGAGTTCAAGAGATCAAATGCTGAGTTAGAAAAAAATGACCGAGAAATTATGGGTCTTCTCAAAGAAAATAATGAACTTTGTAAGCAGCAGATAGAGCTTCTCACCCTATTTTTAAACAAGTGAATCTTTTTTTTGTTCATATGTAAATATGTCATTTCTTGTATTCAGAAAGGTTCAAAATGGATAGTACAAACTCCATATGCATGTAACTAAAACTGGAAAATGGATAAGTTGTTGGATAATTCCAAACTGTCTTGTCTATGAGGAGATATAGTATAATTATTAATTTCTCTATTTTATTAAATCCTGTAATTTTGGGTAGATAAAATACATCAGCTCTAAACTTCATCAGGTTGTTATCAGATTTATCCCTTATTTCAACTTTTAAACATGTATAAACTGTAGTTAATCTACCCAAAATTATGACTGTTCAAACAAAAATTGCTCTTTGGAACTCTTTCCCTGTTTAAAATAGCTATACTAACCTTCCTAATGATCCCTCTATCCTTCACTATTGTGCCGGAATGTGCAAAACAATCATCGGGTGTCAAATTAAATAAAAGTTACCCAGTTAACTTGTGAAGGATCTTCATCTGAAAGGCAAGAGCTAACTGGAAGTTTTAAATTATCATCCTTTTTTTTCTTGGTGTGATGAATTAGATGTAGCTATATTCAAGTCGGGAAGATTTTCAAAGTATTTAAAACCAATTCTCTTTGGACTTTCAAAGGCCTTAAGAATAAAAGTGGTTACCTTTTGTTTTCAAGTTGTTACCTTTCAAAATTAATTGAAAACCTTCATTAAAGACCTGTCTTATTTTGTAGCAAATGCTTTCTATTTGACTGACTTTTTATGTTTGTAAATATTTTGACTAGCAACCTCTGTGTCTGTGAATAAATGTATGTTCTTATATAAATTAAAGGTAAAGTTCATTGAACTAATAGCAAACAAGATTTTTTCTGTTTCTAATTACCTAACTAACAAGGTATTCATTGATACTTTAAATTTTTAAAAATATTAACTCATTTGTATAATTTTTTCAGTTAAATTATTATCTCAAAATAAAATGTTACTACCTGTTTATCATTGTAAAACCTTTTGCATTGTTTCAAGTTATATATTCATTGTATGTATGGACATAGCCAGCTATAGAATATGGGAAGGACAGGATTTGGGATTTCTCCATAAGAGGATTGAAAAATCCTGATTTATTGACTACTTAGGAAATAAACTTAAACCTTTTTGTGCATCCCTCTTAATTGATGCTTAAGTTTGGAATCCCTGAATCAACTTTTGACTTAAGTTTTTGGGATTTATCAACAGCAACTTATATTGAAAAAGGGGTGTCTTAAGGTTCTATCCTGCCTAAGAAGCTTTTAGGTGTGCTAGGAACTAATATATTTTGAGTCCAGGAAACCTGAAACTGAAACACAATGGTTTTTCCCTCCAGATAACCTTAATAAAATATTTATTATAGGTGCATATTAAATTAACATTTACTTTAAAAAAATGGTAAAATTTTTTTGTTGGTGGACTTATTCCCTTTTTCAAAACCATCTAGGTATAGTAAAGTGACAACAAAAGGTTGTTAAAGTTACTTTGAAATAGTATTTGAGTACAAATACAAGTATTTCAGAAAAAGTAACTAAGTATTAAGTACAAATACCCGAAAAAAGTAACTAAATAGAGTACAAATAGAGTATATGAAAAGTATTTAAGACTACCTTCAGTTACTTCACCCGCAAATTTTAAAATTAAAATTATTTAAAAAATAAAATTTAATCGAATAAATTAAAAAATTAATAAATAATTAAATTAAATTAAATATTTTAATCAATTTATAAATTTAAAATTTAAACTAATACAATTCATTTTAAAATTAATTTTAATTAATAAAATTCATTTTAATTATTTTTAAAAAAATTTAAATATAATTTTAATGAAATAAAATTTTAATACTTAAATTAAAACTTAATTGAGAGAATGATGTTTTCTCAACTGGAAGAAGGTGGAAGCAACTGATATTCCAAATTTTTTAATTTTCGACTACTTAATAAGTTAATTATTTAAACCATAATATTAAAATAAAAGGAAATTTAATTATAAATTGTTAACGTAAGGTGCTAAAGTAAATTTCTAAAGTGTTTTTTAAAAAAAAGTTACATTTAACTCTCTCTCTCCTCTCTCTCAAAATAGGTTACTTTTACTTTACTTTAAAAACTTAAAAGTTTGTAAAGATAATGGTCTCTCCTTTCATCATTATCAATTTTTTAATAAAATAATTATTTTCATTAGCTAGTAAGAAACGTATTTCATTTTCTTTCACTACTCTTTCTTTGGAAATTTAATTTAATTTAAAAATTGAAGCATTTATATTATTAATACTTTTGTCTTAAATGTTTTAATATTTCTACACATATTATTGTAAAATTGGCCTGACAAAGAGGCCTGGTAAAGAGCACTAAAATAGTCTATACACATGTATCACATGCCTGTACTACTAACTTTTTTTCATAAAAATTCAATTTGCTTAAAATTTAAATTTTTAAAAAGATTTTGTCTGAAAATTTAATAATTTTTTATATGATTTGTTATCAAATAATGTCAAAATATTTTCATAAGTAAGTTCATTTTAATAAATTAATTAATTCACTACATAATGACTTAATCACCAATAATTGGTGATTAATAAAAAACACAATTATACAAAAAAAACACCTCGAAGAATGACCTCGACAAATGCCTCAAAAGTTTTTAACAGGAGTTTTAAAAAAAAGTCGATTTTTAAGCCCAAAAAATTGAAAAATTAAATTTTTTTACTTGTCCCATTTTTGCCAATTTTAGTGTGTCATTATTTATGTCATTTCTAGGGAAAAAACAGGTGAATTTACTTCTTTTGTAGTTATGTTTTAATTTCTTCGATTATCAAATTTTTGAAATTAATCTTTTAATTGATATTTTGACTTCTTTTTCAATTCAAATGGAATATTCATATATAGCAGAAAATTATTTCGGTCATTTTTAAAAAATGAAAAATAAGTTAAGTATAGTCTGTAACTATTTTATTACTTTTAGTTTTTCTTCAAGAAAGTGAGGAAGAAAGAATGTTATAATTAACTTTTAAGTGAATTTTTTTATAGAATCTTGTAAGAATATACTGCATAAAAGGCTTGAATGAAAAGCTTATGTAAGGATTGAATGAAAGGATTTAAACTCTTTTGGGCAAAAGTGAAAGAAGTTTTAAGCTACATGTCAAACAAATATCAAAACATAAAAATCAATTGTAATTATCTAGATAAAAATATAAAGAAAACATAAATCATCAATCCCCTCATTACTTTTTTTAAAAAAATTATGAAAAAACCTTACCTCTTTTTGGGACTTTATATTTCTAACAAACAATGTTAATCCAGGGAGCAGGAACGGAATGGGACGATTCGGCGCGAGACAGAGAAAATATTTGTCTAGTTTTTTGATGATTTTGAAAAGTTCTATTTAATTTCTCAAGCCGAATCGTCCCCCCACCGAAACACCTAGCGCCGCATGGTCCACGTACCAAAACCCAAAACGGCCGCGTCGAGTAGTAGTAGACTGATGAGTAGGAAATCGGAGAGCACAACAAGACAGCGACTGAAAGACGACTTCTCGTAAAATTTGATCCACCGGTAAAAATGTCCCCCCTTCCTTTGGAAGTGAAAACAAGAAACTACTAACCAATTAGTGGCCATAAAACGGTGTCTATCAGCTATTCAATCTCCTGCAGGGCCACCCAGAGAAATGACGGCACTTTCAATTATCATCGTCAATACAAGGGGGCTATAAATATTCTCATAGAGGACTGTCAGCGTGGCGAGCCCCACCGCCGACTCGCCGTCTGCGAGGGGGCAAGGGGGTCGAATTCGAATCGCCCGCCGAGGTCGCTTTTTCCCCTCGGACTTTGCGGAAAGCAGGAAAATGTGTTTGTTTTCTCCTCCAATGTTTGGATTGAGTTTTTTTAATTCTGGGCTTAGAAAATAACTGAAGTACAGCATAGGTACTTAAGTACCAAAGATTTAAGTTACTTTTAAATTATTGTAGTTAAATACCAGTTCGATACTAAAAAAGTAACGGATGTAACTAAATACTTTCAAAGTATTTAAAAAGTATTTCCGTTACTAAGTATTTAAATACTTAACAACCTTGAGTGACAATGACTACCAATACAACTTAACGCCCCCTAGCGTCAATTTTAGGAGTTGTAATTTTTATTTTAAAAACTTTTGGAGGTTTGCTAATTTATTCAATTACAAAGCATCATCGATTTAGTAGGAAAAGACAACTTGTGCAGAAAAATGCCTTGGACAAAACCCCTAAAACTCACGCTCAATTAGGTTGCATTTGCGTAGTTTCTACGTCCTAAAACGCTCCTCATAAGGCAAAATTGATAAATTTTTTTTTTATGAGTTAGGTTAACAACTAAAAGTGTTTTTTGAACATAAAAACAAAAATTTCTCATTTTCATGTTATGGTATGAGAAGCATTTTACGACGTAAAAACTACGTTAATTCAACTTGTGATTGAGCGTATTATTATTCAAGGCATTTTTCTGCACAAGGTGTCTTTTCCTTCTATACTCTATTCATTTAGAATTGGCGCTTTAGAAATAGTGCTTTCCCCCACGCTAGAAGCGTAACCATAGTTACGCTCTTTGCGCAGCCAATAGATAAGCCTTCTTCTGTTTGACGAGGATAGTTGCTATGGTTACCGATCGGTGGTGGGGGAAGGAAATATTCTCAAGCGCCAGTTCAAAATGAACAGAGTATAAAACGATGCTGCTCTACATTTTTGCAATTGACTGTTTTTATAACTTTTAGATATTTAGATTTTAACTTCTAACATTGAAGCTAGGGGTAGTTGAAAGTGTTGTCGCATCGGACGGTTCTTCACCACTTATGACTATATACTATATCTGTAGGGGTTCAAAAGTTAAAGGGGCGTGGATACGGATATCTTGGGATGGATCTTATCTTGGAAGATCTTGGGACACCCTGTATACTCCCATGGGCGTAGCCAAGGAATTTACTTTTAGGGTCAAATTTTCAAAGGGGAAGATTAGAGGAGGAAGATTCAAATTTTTAGGGCAAGATTAAAATCCTACTTTAAAATTTTTGTCAAAAATTTGGTCAATGATGTGCACCAAAATAACAGGGTTTCAAACTTCTTTTAGGTGCGCATTGACCAAATTTTTCTATAAAATTGAAATTTCTATATATGCCATATGCCAGCACTGATTCAAATCTAAAAATAAGAGCTCCCATCCATGGCCATGGTCATGACCGAGGCGAATCGGATCACTTTTGAACTTTCTAATAAAGATTTTGTAATGCTTTGAAAATAATAAATCGAGTCCCAATTAATACTTTTAGAACCCGTTAAAAAAATTCAATTATCTTGAACGGTTGATTTTATAAATTTTTTAATCAGGTGAATCGGATCACTGCCAGTTTTTAAAAAATGCAATTTTGACGTCTTTAAGTGATACAGGAACCTAAAATTAGGCTTTAAATGGTCTAAGGTAAAATTAATACATTTTACTAAAATTAACTTTTAAAAAAAATGGATGATAAGAACGATGATGTTTCTTAAATGCAAAATAAATTAGGGAAAGATATTAAGTAGGGGAATTATACTCCCTTTATGGCCCCCATTAAATCGAACCATGACTGTAGGTGTTGATTATAATAACCAATGAAAACCAGAAAAAGGACTAAAGGTAGAAAACCAAGCATTTTATGACTGATCCGATTCACCCCCATCAGTAGTCAGAATATAGACTTGTTTTAATCAAAAATTCAGCAAAAATCGGATTTACCACTTATTCAAAATTTGATAGCAAATAAATCTTAACAATAATTGAGAGCATATGGGAGGCACCAAGAATTGATTTTGGCGAAATTAGCAAAGTTTTAATAGCCACACAAGTTTTGTGACCTTTTTTGTATTCAACTTCAAAGCCGTGGTAGACCCAAGATATTATCGTAAAATAATTTCTAATGGCTGAAACAACATCTAAACAATGTGTAGAATAAGTCAGAATTTATCCTGATTTTATAACTAACACAAGGGGAGTTATATGATAGTTTAAAAAACTTTCCCCAACAGTGATCCGATTCACCCCGTTTTACGGTATGTCGCTTTTTGTCTTGAAAATTCTGAAGGTTATGCAAGGAGTAATCCACCTCGAGACGAGTAATCCTAAATGGTCCCGAATCTCAAACAAGGAGTCACAGAACTACTTTTTCGAATCAAATTACAAAAACTTTTGGGGAGGACCCTCAGACCCCTTTTTTTCCACGCTGTCCACACCTCTTAAACTCGAGCAAGTATCTCGAAAAAGTATTCCTCTTGGAAATTAAATACTATTTTCCCTCGAAGACTCGCCATCTCAAAATGTTTTCGAGATATTGTTATACTGTACTTGATGTTTCCGTGACTTTTTAAACAGGGTGTCCCACGAGAAGTGGCCCAACCCCTTTAACTTTTGAACTCCTACAGATATAGTCATGAAAGTGGGGTCTAGGTTGGTATAGTAAAGTGACCATGCTCTATCCGTTGAAATAACTTTCAACGCCCTCTAGCGGAAACTTTAGGAGTTATAATTTTTGTTTTAAAAACTATTTGAGGTATGTGAAAAAAGTCAGAGACTAAGTTGTAGATCATCATCGATTCAGTAGGAAAAGACACCTTAAGCAGAAAAATATCTTGAATAAAACCCCTAAAACGCACGCTCAATCAGGTTGAATTTCGTAGTTTTTACGTATTAAGACGCTCCTCACGAGGAGAAAATGAGAAATTTTTATTTTTATGATTTAAGTAAATGACTAAAAGTATTCTTAGTTCATTAAATTGAAAATTTCTCATTTTTGCCTCGTGAGGAGCGTCTTAAACTACGTAAATTCAACCTGATTGAGCGTGCGTTTTAGGGGTTTTATTCAAGATATTTTTCTGCTTAAGGTGTCTTTTCCTACTAAATCGATGATGTTCTACAACTTAGTCATTGACTTTTTTCACATACTTCAAATAGTTTTTAAAATAAAAATTATAACTCCTAAAGTTTCATCTAGAGGGCGTTGAAAGTTAACTCATCGGATAGGGCATGGTCATTTTACTATACCTAGACCCCACTTTCATGATTATATCTGTAGGGGTTCAAAAGTTAAAGGGGTTGGGCTACTTCTCGTGGGACACCCTGTATAAAGTAGAGCTCCATCAAAAAAAATTCTTAACTTACATCGAAACAATATTAGCTGTATAGGTGGTCTTCAAGAACCATATGATACTACTTGGCTGATAGAATGCTAAATTTTTATTTGGGAAAGTTAACAAATTAAAAGCTCATGGACAAAACTTTAAGCTATGTTCACAAGACATACATACAAATAAGTTATACAGACATTAAATTAAAAATACAGAAACTAAAACAGTCTTCACTTGTCCTTGCTGACCATTTCATCTAAGACTTGCTGCTTTCATTTAGACTTTTGCTAACTTCGGAATCTTTCAGTTCGCTTTTCAAACGTTCTGCTACTGTCTAAATATAAAAATTTTACATTACAATTATTATAAGAAATACATTTTCAAATTTTTCCCCTTTAAAAATTTTTTTCAACCAACAAAAAATGAGTTTCAAATAAGAAAACACCATATTAGAGATGCATCTTGCAAAGAGAATAAATGTATATGCTTAATGTTTGAGTTTGTTCATACTACCAATTTTTGGTACAATCTAGCTTTTTCATCGCACCAAAGTTTCGGGAATATAAAACTTTTGCACCAAATATTGGTTTTACATTTACCCATATTTTTTTTATAGTGTAAAATAAATTTTCATTGCACCAAAGTTTCGGGAAATTAAAAACTTTGCACCAAATATTGGTTTTACATTTACCCAGATTTTTTACAGTGTAGGTCTGGAAGTTCCATGTTATTACATTTATTTTATAATTATAATTTTGAAGAGTTCTGTTTAAAACCAATCAATATACAACGCCAAAGAGTCAATAAAAATTAATTTAAAATCCATATAACTATTTTTTATTTTTAGACATCAAGGGTATTGTTGAGCATTGGTCTATTTTTATTAACTTAAAAAATTTATTTTGTTAAGTTAATCATGTATGCTAATTTTATTAAATCTCGTATTAAGATAATGAAAACCCCTCTGAAAATATTCTTGTAAGGACATTAAGAAAAATTGCTTCAGATTTTGACACAATATAAAAGTACATCATGAAGCGATCGTCGAGTATTACATTTTTCTTAAAAAAAAAAAAGTAGAACGGGTAAGACTTATAAAATTTTAATTTGAATTGCATTATGTAAGTTTAAGTAGAGAGAGAAGGGTAAGGCAAGGAAAGAAAGACATTAAAAAAACCAGCTTATGAAAATATTTCCATCACAGGAAAGTTTTTTGTTGTGAATAAATTATTATGTGGAAGAATTTTGCAGCAGTGGCGGATCTAGGGGGGCTTTCGGGCTGAAGCCCCCCCCAAAACAAAACGTCTAATATTTTACTAAGTTTGTCAAAGCGCAAAAAATCTATACCCGAAATTCGGATGAGGCGTACCAAAACGAGTTGAAAAAGTGGGTTTTTGACTTAAATTTCCAAAAATTTTCTGGGGGAGGACCCCCAGACCCCCCTTTAAATAGTTTAAGTAGGATAATTCACTACCTTTTCCGTATTACCATTAACAAGAAGAATCAATTGGATTATGAAAATTCTTAGCCCCCTGCCCCAAAACCAAATCCTGGATCCGCCACTAGTCAACAGGAGATACGAATGCTTGAAAGGGTTTGAATAGTTATTTAATGTTTTCTCAATTTAATGCTTTAAAATAACTTTCGACATGCAGAAATAATCATTAAACTAAAATTACCCTAAAAAAATCGGACCGCCCCCCTTGAAAAGTTTCTTAATCCGTGTCTGGAGGGCGTTTCAGATGTGTTTCACAACTTCTATACTCTGTTCATTTTGAACTGGCGCTTGGAAATATTTCCTTCCTCCCCCCACCACCGATCGGTAACCATAGCAACTATCCACATCAAAGTGACGAAGAACGCTTACTATTGGCTACTCGAGGATCGTAACTATGGTTACGCTTCTGGCGTGGGGGAAAGCACTATTTCTCAAGCGCCAATTCTAAATGAATAGAGTATAGGAGGGGTAGGGCACACCTAGACGACTCAGAATCACCTAGGAACGGGGGCAGAGCCGTGCCGTGGTAAAACGGCGCCCGGGGCGAAAGTAGCTAATTGGCGCCCCCCCCCCCTCCATTTTTAACACACCAGGACTTTTTGAAACACTTTAATAGATCCCCCATCTTTCTATATAAGATGATTTAACTAAGAAATGTAGGTGCCCACTTTCAGGGTTGTTTAAGATCTGATTTAATATTTCAAGTAGCAAATGCGACAGAAATACAAGAAAATTTTCATTCAATATTTTCATGGTAATATTTCAAGTATAAAATAAACGAAGGAATATATAAGAGCACAACTTTGATAAAAAAGAAACTTTTTATGAGTTACTTGCTATGTTTTCACGTGACTTTAACACTTATTGTCCACTTAACCAGCGATAAATGGTGAACTTCTCCTTTCATATGCAAGATTCATAGTTGGAAAAATGGTAAAAAAAATTCCGTTTTGGTTGTAGCTCTATCTTTATTTTAAAATAATAAAAATAAGATAAATTTGTGTAGAAAATATAAATATTTGGTTAAGTATGACTATAAAGGGAAAGAGAAAGTGTTTCAACTAGCATTTTTTAATAAAAATTTAAATCCTGAGAAATTCCTCCTATACTCTTTACTTTCATGACTAAATTTTATATTTAAAGTCCACAAACGGATCTTAGATCACCCCATAAAAATGAAAACAAAATTACTTCATTTTATACAGCTAAGAAACCTTTTAAAACAAAAATAAAAAATAACGCAAAACTAAAGCTTTTAATGAACAGATATTTATTTGCAACATTATTATTATTTACATAACTACTTTTCTAGCTTTTAAAGATGCAAAATCATCGATTGTTTTTTCCAAGTTTAAAGATTTAACCAGCTCATGCTCAGTAGAAATTAAGCATAGGCTGCTCAATCTTTCTTGTCCCATCGTGGATCTTAGATAATTTTTTATGAGCTTCAGTTTGCTGTCACACTTACGGCGCGGCCACAAAAATTTTTACACTTATGGGCGCATCTGATCTCAATATTCCATTTATAAGAAAGGGAAAGCACATATTGTTTAACTAAACAGTTGCATCTTTAGGATACAATAAAATACGAAAAACAAATAAGACCTTACCAGAAAACGATGTTCCTATTTGTATTTTTGAACAAATTTAGGATAGTCACTCTCTAAAGGCTAAACTCTTCTGTCTTCTACACTGCGAATTGAGAAGCAAAACGGAGCTTATTTGGAAGCAGTCTCGTGAACACATTAAATGAAAGGAGATGAAAACCAACCCCCAAATACACAGGATTGGTTCTTCGTAAAATGAACCAATAGCTGATGAAGAGCCCATGAAGCGTTGGGAATCCTTTATCTTCGATTTATTTATGACCCCTTTAAGCTACTTTAAGCAGGTGGCAATGGAACTAATTGAACGTTCTTTTCATCCCTGAGCACTCAAGATTTTCCTGGAATTCTTTGGTCAAGAAACCTAAAATGTTTGTTATCACAACAGCACCCCCTCTGAAGTAAGCCCCAGGCAGTACAAAACCTTCCTAGTCGGTCTGGGCCATGTCAATCGTCACCCCCACTGTGTCTTAAAACAACATTGCAACCGAAGACTGAAAAAGGACACATCTGTTTTACAACCAAAAAGCGTGCCGCTCTTCCTGCTTCATCTGGAGACCAGCAAATAGGCGACCCCCGTGGCGTCTCTCCCCCGTGGCATTGTGTTTGTGAGTGACCGTGTTCTATGGTTCTATTCGCTTCCTGCGCCTCAAGTGGAAGGCAAAAAGAAATCGGGAAAAAATTTTAATAGTAACAACTCATAAAAACTTAGTTCTCAAACATGAATTTGGCGCCCCTTAGTGCATTTGGCGCCCGGGGCGGCCGCACCCTTCGCCCCCCCCTTGGCACGGCACTGAACGGGGGAGTCGGAAATGCATCACCCCTAACGAAATAGGGGTTTATAAGGAGGCATGGGAGGTAGTATAATCCTCCACGCAACCTTTGAAGATTAAAACCACCAAAATCGGGCATTTGTTACATAAAAACCAATTTAGGAGCTAAAATTTCAGCTATTTAATTTGTTTTTAATAAATGGTTTTATTTCGATATTGAAAGGTGTCAATTTCCAGAGGGAATTTTATTGTTTGTCTGCCTCAAGTTGAGCTCTGGCCGTCGCTAGTTCACATGTCATTCATAAGGATTTTTTTCAATGTTTGTTTTTATGATCTAAGAACACTTTTAGTCATTTACCCAAGTCGTAAAAATACAAATTTATGATTTTTCATGATCGTGATATCGAAATTTACGATTTATCATTCGAAACCATACCACTGCTTCTGTGAATTAGACACAGCCAGATCTCAACTTGAGGCAAACAAACAATACAACTTCCCATTTCCGCTTATAACTCCCATTTCGTTAGGGGTGCATTTCCGACCCCCCATTCCTAGGGGATTCAGTCGGGGGTGTGGTCTTACCCCTCCTAGAAGTTATAAAACACCCTGTATATTGCAAATGTTGTTTTAACCATAAACTTATTTAATTTTAAAATAACAAAATTTGTGTTCAGTATCCCAATATAGAGAAAACTTTATCGGGATATAAAACTTCAAATACCTAATTTTTCATTTATACCCAAAACACAATAGGGGACATCCATAAATTACGTGAGGTGTTTTTTTCCAAAATCTGGACCCCCCTCCCCCCTTGGTGAGATTTAATGAGATTTTTCTTGACCCCCCTCCCACGTGAGATTTACCTACAACTTTTAAAAATTATTTTCTATCCTATTCGTTTGCATTTGGTGCTTCATAGCACCTAATTCAGTTATAATTAAGTTAAAAAAGTTGACGTGATATTTTAATCGACCCCCCCTCCCCCTTGGTGAAATTTGGTGAGATTTTTCCAAACCTATCCCCCCCGTTTTTGACCTCACGTAATTTATGGATGTCCCCATATCACTATCTCGATTCATTTATTCACATTTAAAAAGAAGTCCCTCAATATACAGACCCTTCTCAGCTCTCGAATACGACGTGTTCTGCTCATCAGTTCCTCTTCGGACAAACCAATCAAAGAATCTTGGTCCATTATCAGTTCCAATATGTCCATTTTTGTTTCCGCACTTGAAGACCTGAATGTTTTGCATGAACAGTTATTACAACATCGTTAGATTTACCTTACAAAACCACTGCTGTAATAGAAATGGTAATACCCGTTTGGTTCTTACGTATTAACCCGTCGACCGTGCCGCTGAACTCGAAAACGTTATCCAAGTCTTATTGACTGTTGTATATAGCTGCGGCGCTGAATTTAACGGCTGCTGAACGGTCGACGGTATAATACGCAAGTACCAAACTTTTTAAAAACAGGTATCCTTCACATAAGAAATTTCTGAAATATTCTAGTTATTTCCCACATTTTAATTTATATTAACTTATTCATTAAGAAAAGCTACTTAGTATTTATATGTTTATTCCCCCCCAATGGTTTATAACTTTTTATTAATGTCCTACACCTTAGAAGAATTAATACATCTCACAATTCATACTCGTTTCTTAAACAGAAACAATCTTATTAGTGCCTCTCAAATTTATCTGCAACTAAAACACGAGAAGCTAAACTTCAATTTATACATTACTGTAGTTCGTTCATTATACTTACCAAATCCCTTTCAACCTATTCTTAATGGAAGGATTCGCTTGCTTTTTGCTTTTTCCAGTTCCAGACTGACTTTTGCGCAAAGATCCCTTTAAATCAGTGATGTTCGAATTTTCATCGGTAATCATCTGATCCCCATCCCGAGCTTTGTTTGAAGAGAATCTTCGTTTCCCCGGAGTCCGATCTTCAGTGTTGCCGAACTCTTCTAGAGAAACTTCGGAAATGGATTGCATGGAAGCCATGCGTTTGGTCACGTCCCTTTTACGGTTTTGCTGCTTTATGAAGGGTACCTATAAGCACAAAAGGAAATCTGAAACGAATTCTACTCATAAGTAGACTACGCTATAGTCCATAGCAGTGGCGGCACGCGGGTAGTTCAAATGGGGGTTCAGAATTAGGGCCTTAAGCCCTCAAGAAATTTGCCGGGTAGAATCTGAACATGCCTGGCGAAAGGAAGATTTCTGTGTGATTATGAGTTATACAGGGTGTATCTGAAATGGTGCAACAATCTTTCAGGGATGATAGTAGACACCTAGACGAGTCAGAATCACATAGGATTTGGGGATCCCAGACCAAATCCCAGGGAGTTGAAATCATTGAAAAATTCCATTTGTAGAAGAAGTACCTATTGGTAAAAATTTTATTATGGTCTCAAAAATTGTGGTTTATTATGATCTTTAAAATTATCTCAAAAGTCTTCACTTTAAAATTTGTTTTATTATGAAAAAAGTTAATAAAACACAAAAAAATTTGAAAACTCTGGCAAAACCTTATTTTGTATTTCGAAATCCTTTCTTTTGATTTGAATACAATCAATATTAAACGCTTGAGATCCTGTTAAAGTTTGTTTTTTGCGTGCGCAAACAGCTGTTCTGGAAACAGCTCTAGAAAACTGTTTGCGCACGCAAAAAACAAACTTTAACAGGATCTCAAGCGTTTAATATTGATTGTATTTACGTGAAACTTTGGTCTACGGGTTTTAAACTATGATCTTTCAGATTATCAAATCAAAAGAAAGGATTTCGAAATACAAAATAAGGTTTTGGCAGTTTTCACATTTTTTCTGCGTGTTTTTTTAAAACTTTTTTCATAATAAAACAAATTTTAAAGTGAAGACTGTTGAGATAATGTGAGAAAACTCCAGCTCTCAAGCGTCACCTCCAACCGTGGACCGGTTTCGCCCTTGTTAGGGCTCATCAGCACGGTATAGGAAGGCAACGCAAGAGAGCGGAGGGAGAGCTTTTAGTCTAGCCGACTATAACGGAAAAAGTGGTGACTATTGATTAGTCCTCCACTATCTGCCGGAATGAACTGCGCATTCCATAGAACAGATTTAATTCCCGAAAGGAACACAGGTATGAAAAGGGAGTGCTTCACCACTACCTCTGGTTAGAGGAATATGTGAGAAAACTCCAGCTCTCAAGCGTCACCTCCAACCGTGGACCGGTTTCGCCCTTGTTAGGGCTCATCAGCACGGTATAGGAAGGCAACGCAAGAGAGCGGAGGGAGAGCTTTTAGTCTAGCCGACTATAACGGAAAAAGTGGTGACTATTGATTAGTCCTCCACTATCTGCCGGAATGAACTGCGCATTCCATAGAACAGATTTAATTCCCGAAAGGACACAGGTATGAAAAGGGAGTGCTTCACCACTACCTCTGGTTAGAGGAATATGTGAGAAAACTCCAGCTCTCAAGCGTCACCTCCAACCGTGGACCGGTTTCGCCCTTGTTAGGGCTCATCAGCACGGTATAGGAAGGCAACGCAAGAGAGCGGAGGGAGAGCTTTTAGTCTAGCCGACTATAACGGAAAAAGTGGTGACTATTGATTAGTCCTCCACTATCTGCCGGAATGAACTGCGCATTCCATAGAACAGATTTAATTCCCGAAAGGACACAGGTATGAAAAGGGAGTGCTTCACCACTACCTCTGGTTAGAGGAATATGTGAGAAAACTCCAGCTCTCAAGCGTCACCTCCAACCGTGGACCGGTTTCGCCCTTGTTAGGGCTCATCAGCACGGTATAGGAAGGCAACGCAAGAGAGCGGAGGGAGAGCTTTTAGTCTAGCCGACTATAACGGAAAAAGTGGTGACTATTGATTAGTCCTCCACTATCTGCCGGAATGAACTGCGCATTCCATAGAACAGATTTAATTCCCGAAAGGACACAGGTATGAAAAGGGAGTGCTTCACCACTACCTCTGGTTAGAGGAATATGTGAGAAAACTCCAGCTCTCAAGCGTCACCTCCAACCGTGGACCGGTTTCGCCCTTGTTAGGGCTCATCAGCACGGTATAGGAAGGCAACGCAAGGCTAGACTAAAAGCTCTCCCTCCGCTCTCTTGCGTTGCCTTCCTATACCGTGCTGATGAGCCCTAACAAGGGCGAAACCGGTCCACGGTTGGAGGTGACGCTTGAGAGCTGGAGTTTTCTCACATATTCCGGTTGCTCCCTTTTCATACCTGTGTCCTTTCGGGAATTAAATCTGTTCTATGGAATGCGCAGTTCATTCCGGCAGATAGTGGAGGACTAATCAATAGTCACCACTTTTTCCGTTATAGTCGGCTAGACTAAAAGCTCTCCCTCCGCTCTCTTGCGTTGCCTTCCTATACCGTGCTGATGAGCCCTAACAAGGGCGAAACCGGTCCACGGTTGGAGGTGACGCTTGAGAGCTGGAGTTTTCTCACATATTCCTCTAACCAGAGGTAGTGGTGAAGCACTCCCTTTTCATACCTGTGTCCTTTCGGGAATTAAATCTGTTCTATGGAATGCGCAGTTCATTCCGGCAGATAGTGGAGGACTAATCAATAGTCACCACTTTTTCCGTTATAGTCGGCTAGACTAAAAGCTCTCCCTCCGCTCTCTTGCGTTGCCTTCCTATACCGTGCTGATGAGCCCTAACAAGGGCGAAACCGGTCCACGGTTGGAGGTGACGCTTGAGAGCTGGAGTTTTCTCACATATTCCTCTAACCAGAGGTAGTGGTGAAGCACTCCCTTTTCATACCTGTGTCCTTTCGGGAATTAAATCTGTTCTATGGAATGCGCAGTTCATTCCGGCAGATAGTGGAGGACTAATCAATAGTCACCACTTTTTCCGTTATAGTCGGCTAGACTAAAAGCTCTCCCTCCGCTCTCTTGCGTTGCCTTCCTATACCGTGCTGATGAGCCCTAACAAGGGCGAAACCGGTCCACGGTTGGAGGTGACGCTTGAGAGCTGGAGTTTTCTCACATATTCCTCTAACCAGAGGTAGTGGTGAAGCACTCCCTTTTCATACCTGTGTCCTTTCGGGAATTAAATCTGTTCTATGGAATGCGCAGTTCATTCCGGCAGATAGTGGAGGACTAATCAATAGTCACCACTTTTTCCGTTATAGTCGGCTAGACTAAAAGCTCTCCCTCCGCTCTCTTGCGTTGCCTTCCTATACCGTGCTGATGAGCCCTAACAAGGGCGAAACCGGTCCACGGTTGGAGGTGACGCTTGAGAGCTGGAGTTTTCTCACATATTCCTCTAACCAGAGGTAGTGGTGAAGCACTCCCTTTTCATACCTGTGTCCTTTCGGGAATTAAATCTGTTCTATGGAATGCGCAGTTCATTCCGGCAGATAGTGGAGGACTAATCAATAGTCACCACTTTTTCCGTTATAGTCGGCTAGACTAAAAGCTCTCCCTCCGCTCTCTTGCGTTGCCTTCCTATACCGTGCTGATGAGCCCTAACAAGGGCGAAACCGGTCCACGGTTGGAGGTGACGCTTGAGAGCTGGAGTTTTCTCACATATTCCTCTAACCAGAGGTAGTGGTGAAGCACTCCCTTTTCATACCTGTGTCCTTTCGGGAATTAAATCTGTTCTATGGAATGCGCAGTTCATTCCGGCAGATAGTGGAGGACTAATCAATAGTCACCACTTTTTCCGTTATAGTCGGCTAGACTAAAAGCTCTCCCTCCGCTCTCTTGCGTTGCCTTCCTATACCGTGCTGATGAGCCCTAACAAGGGCGAAACCGGTCCACGGTTGGAGGTGACGCTTGAGAGCTGGAGTTTTCTCACATATTCCTCTAACCAGAGGTAGTGGTGAAGCACTCCCTTTTCATACCTGTGTCCTTTCGGGAATTAAATCTGTTCTATGGAATGCGCAGTTCATTCCGGCAGATAGTGGAGGACTAATCAATAGTCACCACTTTTTCCGTTATAGTCGGCTAGACTAAAAGCTCTCCCTCCGCTCTCTTGCGTTGCCTTCCTATACCGTGCTGATGAGCCCTAACAAGGGCGAAACCGGTCCACGGTTGGAGGTGACGCTTGAGAGCTGGAGTTTTCTCACATATTCCTCTAACCAGAGGTAGTGGTGAAGCACTCCCTTTTCATGTTGAGATAATTTTAAAGATCATATTAAACCACAAATTTTGAGACCCTTAATTAAATTTTTACCAATTGTAGTTCTTCAAATTGAATTTTTCAATGATTTTTTGGAGTGTCGCTCCATTTTTAACTCCCTGGGATTTGGTTTGGGACCCCCAAATCCTATGTGATTCTGACTCGTCTAGGTGTCTACTATCAAACTATCATCCCTGAAAGTTTGTTGCACCATTTCAGATACACCCTGTAGATTACTTAATAGTCCGATCGCCATGAGAAAAAATTTTGAAGTCGTGTAATATTGTGGCGATAGTTATGGAAACTTCAGTGCCAAATCTGTGACTATCATTTAGATTTGAACTTTTCCAAAGTTATGTTTTTCTGTCAATGTTTTTCTCACGGTGGTCGGATTGTACTTATTATTTATGTATTTTTCTTTTACAATACTAAATTTAAACTATATTCCATACATTTTAAACTTGTAGGATAAAGTTATTTTTTTATAATTAATCAAATTACTTACTTGAGGATTGTCCAATACAAGATTTTTCTTCTCCCTTTCCACTGATTTAGGATTTCGATCATCCCAGTTACTTTCCATAGGAGGTGTACTCAAGCTCTTGGATCTTATACCATTCATTATGGTGGCATGAACGCGCTTAGCATATTGAAGGGCATCTGGAGTACCAACTTCGGCCAAATAGACATGGCTCGTAGAGAACGAATCTGATGAAGAAGGCTCATTCCTAGTCGATTTCGTGCTACCCTCTGAAGTTTCGCTATCACCATTTCCAGATGAATCTGTACGTTCATAATCCACGCTTGGTACGTTAGGAATCGGAACAGCTTTTCCAAGAGATCTAGCTTCAGGTTTAATGATACTAGGGGGATTTTTCAGAAATTCTGCCGGCTCCAACGTTGGAATGCTCTTAATCCTCGTCTTCAATTCTTTCAAGGTTTCTATTCGAAGCTTCATGCAAGGTGGATTTACAGGGTCTTCCTCGATATCGGAAACTCCTGGATCATCAATCTGAGGAGAGGCAAATGTCTTTGTATAGACTGGAGTTCCCTTATTGACACCTTCAAACGAAACATTTTTAGTGTAGCTTGATCTGCTTTCGTTAGGGAAAAAGTGCACAGTTTGGTCTATACTGCCTTTTCTAAAAGCCTCTTCAGTAGATTGAGACCTTGTGGTACCTTTAAAAACCCCACTGACTTCTTTTTCACTCTTAGGATCTTTCCTGGATGAATTTTCTTGCGTAACTTTGACGCTATTCCAATAAGATAAGGCTTCGTCCGATTGGCTGAGACGAGAAGACTTCCTCAGGAAAGAAGACTTCTTGATGCGGGGGATGAGTTCTTTGTCCGAACGTTCTATTTTAGGAAGGCTGGAACTGAAAAGAGGTGACCGCTTCTTTAGGGTGTTGAAATTTCTCGCAAGATTATTGCCCCGTCTACCTGAAGGACTTGAAAAGAACCTATCGGAAAGTTTGAATTTCCGGTTCGATTTTTCCGAAAAAACGTTGTCATCCGTATCAGGACTGGAATCTGTAAATGGGGTTTCAATGTCATCTTGACTCGGGCGAGATTTCGGATTCCAGTCAAATGAAGTCCCAATATTCAAAACCTGTTAATGAGAACCCTCGTTTATACTCTATTCATTTTGAATAGACCACTGAAAATATTTCCTTCCCCCACCACCGAATCAGTAACCATGGCAATGGCAACTATCAACGTCAAAGCGATGAAGAAGGGGGCTCACTGCTTTTTTCCCACCTTACTTTTGTAAACCGGTAAAATATTAACATCTCCCAAAGAGGAGCTTTGGATTTTCTAGCCAGCCTCCAACTGTTGTAGAAAAATACAACCAATAATGATTCAGTCCCTGAAGCTGCGCGAAGAGCATGACTATGGTTATACGCTTTTGGCGAGGGGGAAAAGCTCTATTTTTCAGCGGCCTATTCTAAATGAACAGAGTATAGTACTAATGTTTTCTAATTTGAAGCAATAAATCTCAAAGTAAACCCACTTACACTTCTTACGTGGTTCTGTTGTTTGATTCCTCTATTCTGGAAACAGATTCCCGATAGAGCAACAATAGCTACCACGATGCAGACAATTGGTGAACAAACCGAGGTTATGTAAGCTGAGAAAGTTCAAAGTTGTTTTTTTAAATGATTTAATTGAAAATATTGACATGTAATGAATCAAGCAAGGCCGAAAAATTAACTCACCTCCAGCTAGGACTTCATTTGCTAAGGAGGCCGAAGATTCCTGATGTCTCGTCTCCATGTATGTAGTTAATAATTTACTTCCGTCTCCCATTATTAAGACGGCAGCAGTCGTAGCGTTTACAGCAATCAGAGAGAAGAGTAAGGACATTAGGACATTGTTCTATAAGTAAAATCATAAGTCTAAAATATTCTATTAATTAATATAAACACAAAATATTCAGATTGACTATGATACAGCGATAAGCGTCGAGTTTTATGCTAAATTTCCTAAAATACGTATTCAAATATCAAAATGTAACAGCATAAACATTCAGCTATAGCAGTGTTCCTTTTACTTTTTGTTACATTTTTATGCGTGAATAGAAAAATGTTACTTGTTCGATTAGAGATTTGTGTCCGGCTAATTTTTAAGCACCCGTTGACATTTGTATTTAAGGTTTCGGTGAATTTGGGTACCTTAATTTAATTCCATTAGGTGGCTGACGGTACTTGGGAGTTTTTGGTTTAGTTTTATTTAGTGTGAGGTAGTAGTAGGTTAGTAGGCATAGGCAGGGATATATTGACGTTATGCTTCCAACTGTGAAATTTATACGAGAGGAAATTATTTGATGGGTCTACTAAAATATTATTCAACATTTTAAAAAGGTTCTGTGGCACAACTTATGTTGTAATCTGAATTCCAACTAATTCTCTTAATTTTAAACTTAAAAAAGCAATAGCGCTAAGTTGAACTAAATTTCATGAACTTGATCATAAATTTCGATAAGAATAATAAATTTTAAAACCTCATGATTTCTCTCTACTTTGGAATGTTGAAACTTTTAATGAATTATTAGAAACTAAAATATATCGTTACCACCACGCCAACAACGCGAATCTGCATTCGTAATTAGGTAAAGTCCTATAAGTGATTTCGGGTTGGCGGCTCTTAGCGAATTTTTCGCCGCCAACTTCACTTTGATACTTAGGGCCGGATGCAACTCCGTTTTACGACGATTTGGTTGATGGTTGAAGCTGGTCGAATCCTACTTCCAAACAACTCAACTATCGTTTTCTTTAGTCATTTGCCCAGCTTGCCACTGATTGGTTGGAATAAATAAATGGAGCTACGTCATCGGGCATTTCAACCAATCAGAGGAAAACGGCAGCGGATGAAACGGCCGACGCCTGCTCCTGACCTGACGTTACCGTTGTACGGTGGATGACGGTGAAATACGGTTCCTTAGAACGTAACGAAACTGAGTTGCATCCGGCCCTTAGGCCTTATGCGTACATTGACGCTACTACTTCGCTTGGCTAACGAACCCACTTCTAGACTTGAGCCCTTAATTAATAAAATATTCGTGTTTTTGGTGTGGTGGTAACGATATTATTTGAACAAAGAACCGCTCATTTTTGGGTACACTTTCCTTTAAAATACAATCCATTTCAAGTAGCTCCCCTAAAGTATAGAGAAGCATGGAAAACTCTTCATGAAAGAAAAGTATAGGTTCTTGCGTATTATGCCGTCGACCTTTCCGCTGAATCCGAAAACGTTTAAAATCCCATAGACTGTTCTATAGCCGTACCGCTGAATTTAACGGCTGCTGAACGGTCGACGGTATAGTACGCAAGTACCAAAATATAACATCTTTAGTTACTTTAGCGGTTTCCTTCGTCACATTCAATTTTTTCTTGCTCTTCCAGACCGTTGCAGCCATGCCATATACGCATCCTATACCTACATTCTGGAGGAAATAGTCAGATTCAATTTTAATCATCCATTAAATAAAATGCATCTGGTGTAAATACTGGAGGACTCTTTCTGAAGGTGTTCCGACAAGTCTTTCTTAAAACTGGTAAATCACTATCGGAAAATTTTTTTAGGTGTTTCAAAAACCAGTATCACATACTGAACCAGTATAAATAAAGAAAACTATAAATGATACTGGATCCAGTATTATTTGATACTGGTTTATGAAACACCAGAAAAATTTTTCCAATAGGGATGCGCATCAAAATCATCATTGTCCATTGCCCAAGCACTTTTAGGCCCTTAACTAGGAAGTGTCCTCCATCACACATCAGTGGCGTTTATAGAAATACGGGTAGAGCTTCGATAAGAGTCCTCCGTTTGGCAACCACAACGCGATCGCGAAGTTGGTGCTATATCGCGGCCGAGGCTGACGGGCTAGTCGCCAGTTCCGGCCACCTTCTTTCACCATTGCTCTATCAAATTAATAATAACACGATGGCTCCGGAAGGCTTCTCCTTACGGAGATCCTTGAATTTTTTTCATGGAAAAAAATAAAATTTACCCTCTAAAGTTGTGCTTAGACTCATTTTTGAACCCAAGTTCTCTTTTCATAATCATGAGTAAAGAGTCAGGCTCAAGTTTGCGCGGATCCAAGGGAAGCCCCCTAGACAGTGTCCCCCCTTGAACCCCAAAAGGTTCTCCAAAACAAGTAAATACATAAAAACCCTACTTTTAGAAGTGAAATTGCAAAATTTGTCTATGGGGAAGGACCCCCAGGGGTTCCTAACATTTTGAGTCAAAAGTAAAGGTGATAGTTTGGAAAAATGCCCTCCCCCTTGGAGTCGTGCTGGATCCGCGCCTGGACTCAAGGGGTCAAAAAGCCACACACTTAGCTGACCTCCGAACCACATAACCTATACATATACATACCGAGGAAGCAGTCATAAAATCCGGACCGGCGAGCAAATCGGCGAATTTTGATCTCAGGAGAATAATACCGACAAGGAGTTGTACCACACCTATGGAAATGAACACTGCCGCTGTGGTCAAGCGACCGCACGGTCTTGGACACACTCGAGGCATTATCTCACATAAAACACAATTAACATAGAATTAAGCGTGACTTGAATAAAACACGTCAGTTCAAATCAACTTGTCCCGTTCTATACCCAGAATACAAATCCCGTGCGATGAATTTGGTCGTATGGACACAAAGAGTTGAGTTGAACATTCCATTCTTCATGATAATGCGCTGTACCTGTCACTGGGTTCGATTCCCGGCCTTGCCCTGGGCGTACTATTTCTCTCTTTCCGAGTCAGTAAGAATTCTGTTTGTGTCTATCTTACTTGACGAAGGTTTATAAGCAGATCCTTTAGAGAGATCAAACACCCAAACCGGAAAATATATGTAACACCAATCCAATCCAAAAAAATTTTAGGATTGATAGTTGTTAAAAACACATCAGAGTACAAAGAAATTAAGGAATAGGGACTCACTAGTGTTCGGCAACTACTGGTCAAAAAGTAGTTAACTACCAACTAGTCTGGGCAAAAGTAGTTGTAATTACTAGTTAACTACTTTTTCTTGGAAGTAGTTGTAACTAGTTGTTGATTATTTCCCAAAGTAGTTAACTACTAGTTAACTAGTCTATTTAATTTCATAAGATATTTTCCCCCAAATTTTCGATTACTTTTTCTTACCTGTAGTAAAAATATCATGGCTAAACATTCGCCAATTTTTGATAGGTATACAGGTTTTTGGTGCCTTAAAGTTTTCTAAGTTGTATTTATATTAGTCAGTACAGTGTCGTATATAAGGGGGGTTAAGGGTTCTAAACCCCCTTAGCATGAACAACAATGTGTTAAGCACAAAGTTGGGCCGTTAAGTATTGCCTTACTAACTTTTAATGCAGGAGGAAAAACATCTAGAATCCTCGTAAACCTAGCCTAAAATCACTTTTCAAAGTGCTGGAATTTCCGGGAGAGAAAAACCCTGAACTCCCTAATTTCTAGAGAGGATTTCAAAAAAAGGGTTGCATTTATATGTCAATTGCTGGGATGATACACAGGGTGTCCCACGAGAAGTGGCCCAACCCCTTTAACTTTTGAACCCCTACAGATATAGTCATGAAAGTGGGGTCTAGGTATAGTAAAGTGACCATGCCCTATCCGATGAGACATTTTTCAAAGCCCTCTAGCGGGAACTTTAGGAGTTATAATTTTTATTTTAAAAACTATTTGAGGTATGTGAAAAAAATCAACGACTAAGTTGTAGAGCAGCATCGATTCAGTAGGAAAAGACACCTTAAGCAGAAAAATATCTTGAATAAAACCCCTAAAAAGCACGTTCAATTAGGTTGAATTTACGTAGTTTTTACGTCTTAAAACGCTCCTCACGAGGCGAAAATGAGAAATTTTCTTTTTTATGACTTAAGTAAATAACTAAAAGCATTCTTAGTTCATTTAATAGAAAATTCCTCATTTTCGCCAGGTGAGGAGCGTTTAAGGTGTAAAATCTACGTAAATTCAACCTAATTGAGCATGCGTTTTAGGGGTTTTATTCAAAATATTTTTATGCTTAAGGTGTCTTTTCCTACTGAATCGATGCTGCTCTAGAACTTAGTCATTGACTTTTTTCACATACCTCACATAGTTTTAAAAATAAAAATTATAACTCCTAAAGTTTCAGCTAGAGGGCGTTGAAAATTATCTCATCGGATAGAGATAGACCATGGTCACTTTACTATACCTAGACCCCACTTTCATGACTATATCTGTAGGTGTTCAAAAGTTAAAGGGGTTGGACCACTTCTCGTGGGACACCCTGTATATTTCAAGGTTGCCAAATATGAAAATGTATCACGGAAAATGGCATTGTTAGTAGATGTAACATATTTTTTTAAAATTTTGTCTTTCAATATTTTTTGAAAGTAGTTGGTGAAAAAAGTAGTTAAACTACAAGTTCAACTACCCTAAACCAAGAGTAGTTGAACTAGTAGTTAACTACTTTTCAACTGCTTTTAGTTAACTAGTGCCGAACATTAGGACACACAAGTTGCCAGAATTGCCAGATTTTTGTGCTAAGCTGCCGGACTATTGCCCATATAGAGCATTTTTCTGCTTTTCAGAAAAGAATGTCCATCATTTCTATTAATTTCGTCTCAAATCATAGATGTATAAAATACGCATTATTAATATTTTTTGTAAATAGGCACTTTTTGTGTTATTATCAGAATTAATTGTTTGATAACTTTATTTTCAATGCAATTCGTATGGGAAAATTTTTTTCTGGCCTCTAATCGGTGTATAAACCAAAAACAAATAATAGGAATATAAAAAAAATCACAAAACTGTTACAAAGCTAATTAAAGGAAAAAGAGGGTACATGTAATAAAAAAGTAACACATAATCGAAGAGCCAGTAATATCTTTTTAAAATTTGTTTAATAATATTCGGAGGAATAGTAAAAAAAATCGCACTCAAAATAAACAAATATCTTTCACGTTCCCAAACGGTTTGATCGAGATTGATTCTCTAAATAAATACTATGACAGATCAAGAAAGATCGGCAACTTTTTTCTGAACAATGTGAAAATGTGTAAAATCACGGCTTACTAGAGCTATAAAGATGTTTTAAAATGCTTTTAATACTTTAAGGTGCGAAGCCTGATCAAGTAATCAGATATCTAAGCATTTTGAAAAAATTTTGGTTTACAAAAAAAGCACAGCCATATTAAAACCGCCATACGAAGTCGTGAAAACTGTTTGGCGAGAAATAAAGGTGCTTCAAATGCAAGGTTGTTAAAGTTACTTTGAAATAGTATTTGAGTACAAATACAAGTATATTTCAGAAAAAGTAACTAAGTATTAAGTACAAATACCCGAAAAAAGTAACTAAATAGAGTACAAATAGAGTATATGAAAAGTATTTAAGACTACCTTCAGTTACTTTACCCGCAAAATTTAAATTTAAAAAATTTAAAATAAAATTTTTTTAAAAAATAAAATTTAATAAAACAAATTAAAAATTTAAATAAAATTTAAACTAATACTTAATAAAATGAATTCATTTTAAAAATAATTTTCAAAATTAATTTTAATTAATAAAATTTATTTTAATTATTTTTAAAAAATTTAAATATAATTTTAATAATAAAATGAAATTTTAATATTTGAACTAAAACTTAATTGAGAGAACGATGTCTATTCAACTGGAAGAAGGTGGACGCAATCGATACTCCAAATTTTTGAATTTTCGACTACATAATAAGTTAATAATTTAAACCATAATATTTAAAATTAAAGGAAATTTAATTATAGATTGCTAACGTAAGTTTCTACAGTAAATTGCTTAGTTTTTTAAAAAAGAAGTTGCATTTAACTCAAAAAAAATTTAAGGTTACTTTTACTTTACTTTAAACCAGTGGTTCCCAACAGGTGGTCCGTGAGACCTTCAGAGGTGGTCCGTGAGAAGATTTTTAAATAATTTATCCAAAAAAATGTGAGGAAATTTTTTAAAAATAGGTTTCCTTATCACGCATTCCAGGAAATAGTAAAAACACTACTGACACAAAAACATAAGTAAAAAGTCTTACGTGTCATAAATAAACAATCAGTAGCGGATTTCTAAATAGGCTAGCTAGGCTATAGCCTACGGCGGCAAATTTTAGTAGGCGGCAAATTTTCGGCAGCAGAATTTTTTTCTGAATAAAAAAGGAGACACCCCCCCTTAAATTTTTATAAACTGTTTTTTCCTTGAAATGAGGCCGCCTACAAGAAAATTTTCCGTTTTTGTGCTCCATTAAGTTTGAAAAGTATATTAACACAAGTTTGGGGGGAATTTCCAAAATTATTTTTTGGTGGAGGACCTGTGGCCTCCCGTTAGACGTATTTTATAAATCTTCCCCCCAGAAAATTATGGGTTTTCAAGGAACTGTAAGGGTCCCCCAGGAATAAGACATACAAGTTTTGGTATTGGCAATAAAGCCAAAAAAGAAATTTCAACACGTTTCGGACATTCGGTGGTGTTACCCAAAGGGTCTCAAAATGAATCGGGAACCCTACTTTTAAGGGTAAAAACTCCAAAATTTTTCGGGGGGAAGACCCCCAAACCCCCACGAAATATTAGAATATAATAAGTACGGGTTTTTTTCCTTGAAATTTTAGGGATTTACAAGTAGTGATCCTCTTTGATGTAACCTAAAGTGTCTCAGCATGAGTTAAAATGCTACTTTCAGGTGCAAAATTCAAAAATTTTTCTGGAATAGGAACCCCTTAACCCCCTAGAAATTTTCAATTCATAATATGTACTATAAACTTTTTTCCTTAAAAATTCTGCCGCTTACAATGAGTGGTGCTCTTTGGGTGGAATCTAAAAGGCTTCAAAATGAGCTAAAACACTGTTTTGAGGGGCAAATTTTCAAAATTTTTATGGGGGAGGACCCCCAGACCCCCCTTTTACTTGGAGTTGACATTATTACACAATTTTGAAATTTAGCACACCAAAATTAAAACCTTACGAAGTCATCTCACGTACAACTTAGTATTCCTATGATTAGACCTCAGAAAAGACCCCCAGTATAACCCCCTAAAAAAATCTGGATATGGCACTGGCAAACCCCCTCCCCCTTTCAGTTGCTTACATTAATATTTGAACAGCCCATAATAGCAATTAAGTTATTTGTGAAACTCAGCCCCCCAGACAAAAATCCTGCGCCACTGCCTCCCAAACCAAAAACTGAAATGACGCCCCTCCCCGGTAGCACAGCAATATTGGTCGTATATTGGCCGATGCTGGCGTTCATCGGCCTGCAAATGCCTATTTTGCCCAATATCGGCCGATATTAAATTGGCCAATATTGGCCAAAGTATATCTTGGCCAATATTGGTACATAGCAATCAGACAATATTGGCCGGAAAAATCTCGGCCGATATCTATTTACCATAATCTGCCGATATTGGCCGTTCCAAGTTTTGGCCAATATTGTCTTGGCTAGTCTTTGCCAGCCTCTGCCAAGATAACGCATGCGCAATCGTTAATAAAGACATCGTGACGTCATCCTTAAGCGACCGATTGCACGCTGCGAAATTCAAACCAACGAGAGCGAGCATGTTTATTTTCATTCCGAGCCGAGTGTAGAATGTGACCGACTGACCGTTATTGTTAATTTTGTGCTTCAGCGTTCATCAATGTGAAACCTGCCCGATGATGCCTTCTGAATGTATAGTTCCTGGATGCAAAGGTAACGATGACAAAGGACCCCGTGTCAAAGTATAATCTTTCCCGAATGATGAGGGCTGGTTATAACATTTGTTCCAAGTGGATAGCTGCTATTCCAAGAGAAAATTTAAATGTCACAATACACTCCAGAGTAAGTAATAGTTTTATAGTATTTCAAAATTCAGATTCAAAGATAGCTTATTATGACTTACTGTGTTTGTAAACAAACAGGCCAAGCAATTTTTAATCGTCTTGGCTTAAGTGAATTCTTTATCATAGAAAATTAAACACATTAATGAATACCCCATTATAATTTTAGATTTTGTTAGGAAAGGAACAAACTAAGTTTATAACGTTTTTTTGTTTTATAGATTTCTTAGGTTTTCTGGTGTTAAATTTAATGTGCCCCTGTTATGTGTTTAATTGTGTGTGCTTTTTGAAATATTCTTCAATTGGGAGGGTAAAGTTGATTGGTGATATGCATTTGCAGATAAAGTAATTAATTATACTGGGGTCAAAAATTAAGAAAAGGATTAATAATACCGATATATACTGAGATTTTGTTAACTGAACTAATCTTGTTGGGCTTCTAGTTTGATGTTCACGAATTTTGTGCCTATTTGATTTTGTTTAATTTCAGTATTTCACTATATTAGTTTTCATTATACTTATAGGTATGTGAGGTCCACTTTCTGAAGTCAGACATTGAAACTGAGACGAGTATTTATAATCCTAAGACTGGAGAGAGAAAGTTACTGTCAACTTGATGTGGACCAGATTAAAGAGAACCGCTGTTCCATCATGCTTTCCTGGATGCCCATCATACTTATCCACATCAGCCACAACCAGTCCAGAGAAGAGCCAGGCGAAAAGAGACTTAGATTGGAAAACCAACAATTAAAGGCAGCAATTAATGCAAGCCTAAATGCCAAAGAAAATGAAAAATACCAATTTACTGACTTTTCAGGATTTATGAAGTGTTTGAGTGATGCGGAAATCTCCCCTATGTGGACTATTCTCAAAAAGGATAAAAAAGTTCTCTTTTTAATGATAGAAACAGGACCTCCTATAGTCGTCTATTCAATTGTTGTAGATGATGATTTAAAAGTTTCGGCTTATAGTGGGCCCACAGAACTAACTGTTTTAGGTGAAGAGAAGCTACCCATGCGGATAGACGACCATTAGAAACTTGGAAAAAATTCTACAACTTGTAAGATCGGAAAGAAAAAACATAGTGACTTCTCTTTCGATCATTTTGAAAGAATTAGAAAGACTAGAAATGAAGGACTTTGAAAATGGGAAAAATTTTCTTGGTGAACAAATCAAACTATTTAATTGCCCGAAAACTCAATATAGATACTCTTCTGATTTATTTTTTACATTACTCTACGCAATATCTCCCCACGGATATAAATTTCTGCGGCAATCTGGATTTCTTGTCATGCCTCATCCAAGTACTATTAGAAAAGTGTGCACAGGAATGAACTTCAGTCCTCGACAAGAACAGTTTGATGATAACTTTTTATGTTATGCAACAAAACTCTAGATGACCATGAGAAAACAGTTTCTCTGATGATGGAGGAAATCCATCATAAGTCTTATTTTGACTATGAGGGGGTAATATAGTGGGGATGTGCTACGATGGTAATGAACCTGCAACTAGTGCTCATACTTTCATGGTTCAGAGCTTCTTATCATCACTTAAAGATGTTGTCCATATTCTACCTGTAAGAAAAATTAATGCCGAAAAGCTGCATGAACTGTTGAAGTACATTGTAATTGGACTGGAGGAAATAGGGTATGTAGTTATTTGTGTTGTGACTGATAATAATTCTATTAATAAAAAAGCTATGCCTTACTTTGTCAATCCATCTAAAATAAGTATTGTATATCCTCATCCATTTAAATCAGAAAGACCTTTATTTTTTGTAATTGATTCAGTTCATATTTTAAAATGCATTCGTAATAATTGGATAAACCAAAAAAATGATGATAAATATATGTTTTACCCTGACTTCAGTGATTGTAATAACGTACTAAGTAATAATTCTATGAAATATGCTTCATTCAACACCCTTAAGCAGTTATATGATCTTGAGAAGTCTAGCATTGTTAAGTACGAAAATAAATTAACCTTAAAGGCTTTGAATCCCTCTAACTTAGAGCGACAAAATGCCAAATTAGTTTTACAAGTGTTTAATGAATATGTTGAAACAATGTTATGTTCTCTTTGGGGCCGTTCAAATATTACGTAAGCATCTAACGGGGGGGAGGGGGTTTGATCTTTGCTTATTTTTTCTGACAAGGGGGGAGGGGGGATATGAGTGATGCTTACGCAAGGTACTACATTTTCGAAAATTTCTTTTTTCTTGCATAAATAATTTCAAAACTCAACCAAAAAAAATTGAATCAGGAAATCTGACTTAAGCACTTTTTTCTGGGGATGGACCCCCCAAACATTTTGAAATTTTAACCCCGAAAAGTAGTGTTTCGACTCATTTTTGAACCCTTAGGGTTACACCCAAAAAGAACAGCTCCTTGTATAAGTCACCTAATTTTCAAGGAGAAAAAAAACAGTACTTACTAAAATGGTAGTCAAAATTTCGGGGGGGAGGTCCGGCTGTTGCTTACGTAATTATAGTGGGGGGGTTTGAGGTTTGCTTATATTTGCTGACAAGGGGGGAGGGGGGGTTAAAAATGACCAAAAAAGTGCTTACGTAATATTTGAACGGCCCCTTTCTCCCCTAGGAATCATTTGTTAATTTCTATTATTTTGCACAGTTTTATTCAACCGCAGTTTATTACAGAGTAGAAACGAAATATGATGGTGTGGATGGTATTGCGTCAGATTAATTAAAACTGAGAGGCGTTGGGGTGGGGCTAATAAAGAATGGAATGATCGGACTTATACTTGGTTTGATACGAAGCGAATCATGGAAGTGTTGAAAGATACTTCAAACTGGGATGCTATGGTCAGGCAGAGGGTCTTCGAGAAATCGTAATATGAAAAGAGGGCATTTCTGAGATAACCGTGAATTAGGTTTGTTCGAAGATATGCGAAAAATTCATTGGCAAAAATGTGAAAGTTTATGAACACATAATTTATTTTCTGTTTTAATCGCTCCTTTGAAATAATTATTGACTTTTGATGCGTTTTCTTTCTGGAGAACATCAGCCTCGCCCACCTCGCCTATAGAATTTTCTCTGCCACAACTCACAGTCAGTGAATGTCCAGTCTGCTTTTTTATGAACAATTCAATCAACAGAATTCCTGGTTATCTCATTCGTCCTGCAGTTTAATTTAAAGCTAAGTACTTTCTTTCAAATTTAAGGCTGAGCGCGCACTGGAGACTTTTGTCTCGGAGACTTAAAACACTAGTCACTCGAGAGCAATGCATTTCTATGAGGAAATTCTTGGCCTAGTGATCTAGCGACGAGACCAAGATCACTAGACCAAGAATTTCTTCATAGAAATGCATTGCTCTCGAGTGACTAGTGTTTTAAGTCTCCGAGACAAAAGTTTCCAGTGCGCGCTCAGCCTAAATCTACTACTAATATATTACCTTATTTGTTGGTTATGAAAAGTGAGATGGTGCTCTGGATTACTGCTTTTAAGATTTTAGTGCTACACCATCTACTTGATAAATGAAGCTAAGGCTAATTGCTTTTTATGAACTATTTATTAAAAACATAACAATAACGCGCGTGGCGTTTAGGCTTAGCCGCGATACGAGGACGAGAGAAAATAACAGAGCGCGCAGAGTGTCCGTCGTTCGTTGAGGAATGTCGTTCTGCCCGGCGAGAGCTGCCCGGGCTAAAGCCCTCGATCAACACTCCGTTTTAAGTAGCGACACCTTTTTCCCCAAGGCCTTTTCGCCGCGATCGAATTTGATTGGACGCTTACTGTCACGTGTATAAACACCGCCATTTTGTTGCACAAGGACCACCGAGTGCTATAGCCAACATATTGAAAGCGTGTTATAAATAATCTGTTTTCTGTGACTGAGTGAAGTAAAAAGATGCCAGGTTGTTGTGCTTTTAAGTGCTCGAACTCTGGAAGATCAGGTCATAAATTATACCGTTTTCCGAGTCTTATAAAAAATGGAGTTAGGCGAAAAGCGTGGATACATAACATCGCCAGAGATAAATGGACACCAAATGACAACAGCAGACTTTGTGAGGTAAGTTTGAAATCATTTTATTATTGTAATCTCAATTCTGTTTTATGATAATTTAGTTACGTTAAACTTTATATATATTTTTTACGTGCTTCTTATTAAATCAATTACCCCTACTTATCTGCATGTAAAATTATGATTGCTCCTATTGTAAACTAACTTTTCATAACTTTTAAATGACTCAAAGTTTTTCTGTTTTCTTTAACAAACATGGAACAGTTCTTTTAATTTGACTGAAACTCTTGAATAACCTCCTCAACCGCAATTTATTTTGGGATATATTTAACGATTTTTGTATTTTTTACTTGTATTTTTCATTGTAAATTTCCCATTAAAATATAGTAATTCCCATTATGTATTTATAATATTTTAAAGGTAAAAAAACTTATTAATATTGTTGTAAAAACAGAGCAAATTATATTTTTTTACTATTGATTATTTAAAATTAGCAAGTAGTTTTATAAGATCTATGTACTTTCCTTTTAATATTTCAAACAAATAAGAATCAATTTATTACTGTTTATATTATGTAATATAAGGGTTAGGTTTATTTAAAATTGGTATTTCCAAGTTTGACTATTCAAAATATTCTAGGTAAGTGTATTTTGAGTTCTTTTTTCGCTTCTTCTCTGGGCTCAAAACGTTAATTTCAAACTCTGGCAGAGAATTCGAAAATAGCATTTTCCTGGGTTTAAAAATCAAAGTCAAAGCTGATATGTTTAGAAAAACTATCCGTCAATTTTTTTTATTCTTATTAACAATTTCTGACCCTTAAATTTCCACTAACTAGCTCCGTTTTCTCATAGCGGTCAACGGGAGAGCGGAGCAGTAGGACACAAAATGGCGGACGATTGAACGTGTCGCTACTTAAAGCAGAGCGTCGATCCAGGGCTTTAGCCCGGGCAAGGTTGCTTCGCGGCGCTGGTGTTGCGCTCGCCAAAAGTCTTTCTTCTGGCGCTTGAGCGCTCTTTTGGCGGTGTCGCCTCACACTCCCTCCCCAGTGTCAACGGAATGTGACATATCTTCTGGGAAGGGTAATCTTTCGACCCGAGCGTGTTGTCACCGGTCGCTCAGTCGGCGACGTATCTTGTACAGTCTTTGAATTGTCACTATCACACTTGCTTGGAGGTGGCGTAGATACGCGCTGAGTAACCAAATAGTCCTTGTCTACAGTTTGGAACACTGGTTTAAGACGGTCGAGGGACACCGTTGTTCGGCGTCCGTTCACAACGATGTCGAAGTTTTTCTCTCGGCGAGAAACTACCTCGAACGGGCTGTCGTAAGGCGGTTGTAACGGTGTGCGTACACCGTCATGTCGTAGCAGGACATGTGTGCACTTTTCCAAGTGTGGGTGCATGAAAACACTGCGTTGGCCGTGGCTGGAAGTGGGGGTTGGGCGGACGTCGGCGAAGGAGCTCCTCAGGTCCTCCAGGAACTGCTTGGGTGACGACGTGGTCTCGTCAGTTGACGGGCAAAAGAACTCGCCTGGTAGACGCAAGCTCTGCCCATACACGAGGTCTGCGGTGGTCGCTTGTAGGTCTTCCCGGAAGACGGAACGGAAGCCCAACAGGATGGTCGGGAGGGCAGAGGTCCACTGCTCCGTGCTGTGGGCCTTCAATGCCGCCTTGAAGGGACGGTGGAACTGCTCCACGAGTCCATTGGCTTGCGGATGGTAAGGAGAGGAACGGATCCTCTTGACGCCCAGAAGACTGCAGAGGGATCGGAACAGCTGGCTTTCGAACTGCCTGCCCTGGTCCGTCGTCAGGTACGCTGGAACGCCGAATCTTGACACCCAGGTGGTGTAGAACGCTTGTGCCACTGTCTCGGCAGTGATATCCTGGATAGGCACGGCTTCCGGCCATCGGGTAAAGCGGTCGATCATGGTGAGGACGTAGCTATATCCTCTGGATGGCGGCAGGGGTCCAACCAAGTCTATGTGTACGTGGTCAAATCGCCTCGTTTGGTCAGGAAAGGAACCGAGGGGGGTCTTAGTGTGTCTATACACTACATTTTTGGCATGCTAAACATTCCCTCGCCCAAGTGGTGCAATCCTTATTAATTGAGGGCCAAACGAATCTAGATTTGACCAGTTTAGTTGAGGCTCTAGTGCCGGGGTGGGACAAGTTATGCAAGTTTAAGAAAACCTGTTTGCGAAATTGTTCGGGAATGAATGGTCTGGCTGCTCCCGTTGAGATATCGCAGTAAACTGGGGTTTGGGATTCTGAGAGGGTAACTGTTTTTAACTGCAAACCCCGAGGATTTCTTAGTAGCTCCCCTAGCTCTGTGTCCCTCAGCTGAGCCTGTGCAATTTCATTAAAGTCGATCGCGCTTGGTATGGTTATCGTGGCTACAGTGGCGTAGCTAGCCTGGGTGTTACCCGGGGCGGAAGCTCTCGGTGTCACCCCCTTTTGGAATTCGGTTTTAAAAAATAATAAAATTTGCGACACCAGTCTAGAACTGAGGGTCTCAGGTGGAACCCCATTTCATATTTGTGTTCTTATGGCATTTAATTTATTATTTAAAAATTGAAGGTTTTAATTTATCGTTGCCTTTAATTTCCCAACTTTGCAACAAAAATACAAATTAAGTCGACCAACTACAGGCGTAAGAGCAAGGTTATGATGTACCTAAGTTATTCTTCAGACCCAACCGTATATAGAAATTTATTTCAGGAAGCGCCTAAAATATTTGATAGGTTTAATGTAGCTTCTTAATACATTTTAGTCGGAATTTTCATCATGAAGAAGTTCTTAATATAGGGAAAGTTATGTATAAAAAAGTTCGAATTACCAAAGGGGGGCCTGGGGGCTCTCCCCCAGAAAATTTTAGAAAAATGGACTCAAAAATCAAATTCTTAACTAGTTTTGAGGCCTTTAGCTCGAATTTTGTATACACATTTTTAGGTGGGATTTGCATTTTAACCAAAGTTCCAAGTACAAAAGAGGGTCTTGGGTCCTCTCCCAAGAAATTTTCGGAAATTTGACCCTAAAAACAGGATTTTAACTTGTTTTTGTATACAACGTAGTCGAAATTTCGGGCTCCCCCTTTTTATACGCCCTTGGTCAAAATATTCGGATAATTCAATCCATTGGCGTACAGGGAAATTTCTTTCGAGAGGGGCCTAAAATATTATTCCTAAAGCATTTTTAATAGGCTCAATCTAGCCTTTTCATACATTAATTGTAGCTAGATTTAGCATTTTGCGGAACTTAATATAAAAAAATTGCAGTTAATAGAGTTCCAAGTAATAAAAGGAGGGGGTCTGGGGGCCTCCCCCAAGAAAATTTTTTGAAATATGATCTTTAAATATAGTTTACAAACTTATGTTTGGATATTTGTGACACTGGGTGTGGGAAAAATTTTCAAACGATGACTAGCGAAACCAGAAGATGATACAGTTGGGCTATTCAGAATTTTCCTGAGGTAAGATGTGAATTTAAAATTTACTCATTTAAGATTAAAATAAATATCTGATGGACTTTTTTCTCTGCAAACCCTTTACCTTGGTTTTTGAAACTATTCAAACTAGAGTTTAAATTTGAATTTCACCTCCCTCCCAGCCAGCTGAATGGGTCACCCGGGTTGAAGGGTTTATATCGCATAGCAGTTTTCAGTTGAATTTGTTTTGAACTACTTGGAAAACTTTGATGCCCCCCTAGCCAAAGGGGCGTGACACCCCTCTCAAAATGGGTTAACTCATTTAATAATTTTTTTTGCTCAATAAAAACATTTATGTGTGATCGAGAAAATTTTTATCATCTAAATAAAGCTCGATGGGTGACACCCCAGTTCATACCCCTAAAAACTGTTAATTTATTAATCAATTCTTACACTTATATTTCTTACGTTTATATTTAAAACTACGTTCGAAATTTTTAAGCTTGGGTGGGTGTCACCCCTCCTAGATAGCCAGCCAAATGAGTATTTTCCAGGATGATCAATTTTTTTTGTTCAAGGAAGGCATATTTACCAACTTAGGGCAAAATTTGATGACTTCGGTATCACTCTCCTAGATAGTTTGAGGGTGACAACCGATTTGTTAAACCCTAATTTATTTCATTAGTAGAGTGAATTCAAAATTTTTTTCAAGGAAAGCATGCAACTTGAAAAAAGTGCCAAGTTCACTAGTTTGGGTGTCACCCCCTTCGGGGTGACACCCGGGGCGGACCGCCCCCCCCGCCCCCCCGTAGCTACGCCACTGCGTGGCTATCCTGGACAATGTGTCAGCAGTTATGTTTTCGGCTCCTTTGATATGCTGTATATCTGTTGTGAATTGGGAAATGAAGTCAAGTTGCCTACTCTGACGCGGCGATCCTTTATCCGCTTTTTGTCGAAAAGCGTAAGTAAGGGGTTTGTGGTCCGTGACAAGGGTGAAATTTCTGCCCTCGAGCATATGTCGGAAATGTTTTATTGCTGCGTACGCGGCCAGCAGTTCTCTATCGTACGCGCTATATTTCTGCTCAGTTTCTGATAACTTTCTAGAGAAAAACGAGAGCGGTTGTAACTCGATATCAATTGATTGGAACAAGGCACCTCCTATAGCCAAATCAGAGGCGTCTACTTGTAGCACTAATTTTGCATCCGGTTTAGGGTGGGATAATAGTGTAGCATTACAAAGGAGCTCTTTACAAATTTGGAATTCTTTTTCTGCCTGTTCGGTCCAGTCGATTTTAGTATTTTTATTCTTCCTAACACCCTTGAGGTACCCATTTAATGTGGTTTGATTGCTAGCAATTTTTGGCAAAAACCTCCGAAAAAAATTAATAAATCCCAGAAACCGTCGTAGTTCCTTAATGGTGGTAGGTCGGGGGAAATCTAGTATAGGTTGCACTTTTTCCGGTAAGGGTTTTGTACCGTCTTTAGAAATTAGGTGTCCTAAAAATGAGATTTCTTTGACATTAAACACGCATTTCGAAGCGTTTATAGTGAGTCCGTATTCGTTTAATTTTTTCAAAACACTGCGCACATGATTCTCGTGCTCCGTCTCGTTATCACTAAAAATCAAAATGTCGTCTAAGTAGACGTAACAAAAAGAGAATTCTCCAAGTACCTCGTTCATGAACCTTTGGAAAGTTTGAGCAGCTCCACAAAGGCCAAAATTTAGAAAAGGAAATTCGAAAAGTCCGAATGGTGTACACACGGCTGTTTTTTGTACGTGGTCTGGGTGTACAGGGATGTGAAAATATGCGCGGACGATATCGATTTTTGAGAAGATACTTTTGCCAAAGAGAGCATTGGAGAAATCCTGTATGTGAGGAATGGGATAGCGGTCCGGAATGGTAGAGGAGTTTAATTTTCGGTAATCTCCTACCGGCCTAATGCTACCTGAACTTTTAGTGACAACATGGAGAGGGGACGACCAAGGAGATTTAGAGGGTCGACATATCCCTTGCTGCATCATGTGTTGGAATTCGTTTTTTACTTCGTTGTGCAATTTAGGATTTAGTCGTCTGGGTTTGCTATAGACTGGGGGTCCGGACGTTTCAATATAATGCACCGTGTTGTGCTTTATGTTTGTTACATTAGGGTTAACTTTCAACAAATCTGGAAATTCTCCGAGCATTTTATGGAACGGGGAATCTCCAGAGATTACCTTGACCGAAAAGTTATCTACTGATGCTATTATCCCCTGTCGTTTGAATTTTGTGGTGCTATCGATTATACGTTTATTTTTTAAGTCTATGAGTAAGCCAAAATGCTGAAGAAAATCTGCACCAATAATAGGGGTTGGTACGGAGGCAATTAAAAATTTGAATTCAAAATTTCTCCTGAAACCTAAATCTAAGCTGAGTAATTTGGTACCGTAGGTGAAAATTTTTGAGTTATTTGCTGCATATAGCTCTAAAGAATCAGGTTTTAAGGATTTGCTGTTTTTAGGGACCGGAATACACGAAACGTCGGAGCCAGAGTCAATTAGGAATTTAAAATGGGTTTTTCTATCGTAAACATGCAGGCGGCTAGATTTAGCGGCTGTCGGCAGATTTGCTGCCGATACTTTTACCCCGACAGCCGAATTTAGTTTTCCTGTAGGTTTACGAAACGGGGGCAGCCAGGTTTACATTTACGGGCCTCGTCCCCGAAACGGTCATGGTAAAAACATAGCTCGCCGTTTGTGTGCACCGGGGACCTATGCCGTCTCCTACGGGGGGACCGCGAGTACCGGGAGCGAGAATTACTTCGCTCCCTGCCCATTTTGGCAACCTGTTGGGTTAAAGCGGCTATTTCCTTTCGCAGCGTGGCTACTTCTAGGGTCAGCTGGTCCTCTTTAGGAGCAATATTGGGTTCGCCTCGCTGCATGGTGTTATTTGCCTTGTTCATTTTCATTAGATTCTTCAGTATTACCCATATTTAGTTTTAATTCTTATAAATTACAAGATAAGTAAGGGAAAGAAAGAGGGCTGACCAAACGAGACGAAAAAAAAATCACGCACTTACTTAGAACATGGCATGTCGTTGCTTGACTCCATTAGAAGAAGAAAAATCCAAAGTCCTGGAACGTCCGTATCACCACTGAACGTCTTGGTCACCACTGAGCGTCTTGGTCACCACTGAACGTCTTGGTCACCACTGAGATGGTGCTCTGGATTACTGCTTATAAGATTTTAGTGCTACACCATCTACTTGATAAATGAAGCTAAGGCTAATTGCTTTTTATGAACTATTTATTAAAAACATAACAATAACGCGCGTGGCGTTTAGGCTTAGCCGCGATACGAGGACGAGAGAAAATAACAGAGCGCGCAGAGTGTCCGTCGTTCGTTGAGGAATGTCGTTCTGCCCGGCGAGAGCTGCCCGGGCAAGGTTGCTTCGCGGCGCTGGTGTTGCGCTCGCCAAAAGTCTTTCTTCTGGCGCTTGAGCGCTCTTTTGGCGGTGTCGCCTCAAAAGGAAGAAAAATAACTATTTTATACTGTTGTTTTTTTAAACTTGTAACTTTTGTGTTGGTGCGAACCCTTTCAGGGTTAATAGATAAAAAGGCTTGATAAAAATGGTTAAATGGCCTTTTATAAAAGGTATATTTTTAAATAATTAGATATAAAATTAATGTAAGGTTAATTTTTCTTTTAAGTTTAATAGATTATTGGATTTTCTAAGTTCTATTTAGAAACATTGTAAGACTCGATTTCCCTTACTTCAGAAAAAAAGTCAAAATTTCAGACCCTCCATAAGGAATGAATGCACTGAAAAATTTTTTTGAAGGTACAGTTGGGATGGATAGAGATGGTCCGCGGAGGTTCAAATTTAAGTGAAGTGGTCCGTAGTAGGGATGTCAAAAAATAACCGGTTTTTTTAAAAACCGGTTATTTTTGTTTCGGTTTTAACCGGTTATTTTCTTTCTTCGGTTTAACCGGTTCGGTTTTTTTCAAATTCAACAACCGGACAAAAAATAACCGGAAGGAATTCTAGCCAAAATAGAAATTTCAATTCAGTTAAAAATTTCCTTATTATTAATTTAGATAAAATGTTGCTGTTTAGTACTATTTCCATAACCGGGAGTAATGAGATAAGTTAACTGGTTAATTTGCGGTGGTTCCTCCGCGGACAGGGTTAAAAAATAACCGATAAACTAGGTTTTTCATTCATTTCATTTCTTAATAGTTTTATGGATACTATCAGTTTTGGGTCTCACATCCGGAGAAAAAAATCAGTTTTTAATTAGATTTTTCTTTCGATTTAAACAATTAGGCCATTATGTATTTAAACTGAAAAAAAAATGAATATTTTGAGCGTTCTGAGATGTCAATCTATCACTAACAATTTTGAAACAAAACAAGTGTGGCGAACATAGTCACCAGTATAATAGTCAAATATTTCAATTGGGTTTAAATACCGACTGAAGCAACAAGAGGAAGTTATGAGTCGTATGACCTTCGGATTGGTATCACCGCGTGGCTCTATATGCCACACAAGTTTAAAAATAACCGACAACACCGGTTTTTTTCACAACCGGGAAAAAAACGGTTTTAATTACATCTTTCAGGGATTTTTTTCGATTTAACCCAAAAAGACCATTATTTTAACAAAAAAAAGAATGTTTTGTGCTTTCTGAGATGCTAATATATCATTAACAATTTATAAATGAAATAAGTTTAAAAATAACCAATAACACCGGTTTTTCTTCAGAGGCTTAAATTTTTTAAATGTTTTTGGATAAAAGATTTGGGGCTAACAACCAGAGAAACCCATTAAAAACCACCGTTTGAACTGAATAAAAATATAGATATTTAATGCTTTCTGAAATGCTATATAAAAATAACCGATAACACCGATTTTTTGCACAACCGGAGGAAAAACCGGCTTTTTTATCACATTTTTCAGGTTTTCTTTTCGATTTAACCCATTTAAGGCCACTATTTGAAGTGAATAAAAAATTTGAATATTTAGTGCATTTTTGAAATGCTATATAAAAATAACCGATAACACCGGTTTTTTCACAACCGGAGAAAACCCGGTTTTTTAATTAGATTGTTCAGCTTTTTTTATGTCGATTTAACCGATTAAAGGACACTGTTTGTGAACTGAACAAAAAATATGAATATTTTGTGCTTTCTGAAATGCAATATAAAAATAACCGATAACACCGGTTTCTTCACAACCGGCGAAAAAACCGGTTTTTCAATTAGATTTTTCAGGGTTTTTTTCTCGTTTTAACCCATTAAAGGCCACAAATTGAACTGAACAAAAAATATGAATATTTTGTGCTTTCTGAAATGCTATATAAAAATAACCGATAACACCGGTTTTTTTCACAACCAGAGAAAAAACCGGTATTTTAATTAGATTTTTCAGGGGGGTTTCTCTCGTTTTAACCCATAAAGGCCACTACTTAAACTGAACAAAAAATAAAAATATTTTGTGCTTTCTGAAATGCTATATAAAAATAACCGATAACACCGGGTTTTTTTTCACAACCAGAGAAAAAACCGGTTTTTTAATTAGATTTTTCAGGGGGGTTTCTCTAACACCGGTTTTTTTTCACAACCAGAGAAAAAACCGATTTTTTAATTAGATTTTTCAGGTGGGTTCTCTAACACCGGTTTTTTTTTCACAACCAGAGGAAAAACCGGTTTTTTAATTAGATTTTTCAGGGGGGTTTCTCTAACACCGGTTTTTTTTCACAACCACAGAAAAAACCGGTTTTTTAATTAGAATTTTCAGGGGGGTTCTCTCATAGAGGAAGAATAGAAGGTAGAGAGCGCACGCTATGGAAGGAGTCTGTGTGAGCCGGTGGAACGAGTGTACCACGTGACTGAGAGCAGCTTGGAGCTCTTTTTCGCGCGTTTACCAGAAATTGGCTCTTTATCGCTACTGTTGGCGCTGATATAGATGTCGGCAGAAAAGTTTTCAGACAGCATGTTTTCGCAAATGCCGTCGACTCCATAGAGGAAAGTCTCCCTCTATGATCGACTACGCTTTAAGCACACATTGTTATCAATACGATAATATAATTGAAATTGACTGTCACCGATGAACTAAACGCAAAACGGTTTTTTAATCATTAATTATTGTCTAGTTTCATTTCATATGATCATAAGCATTGATAAATGTTATGAAAAATCTTCTGAGATTTAAAAAAACTTCTTTTTGAAGATTAATTTTAATGCATAACTTATGAATCACAACTATGTATTTCAAATAAGAGGCAAGCATAGGAAGTTCAACTTAGGAGTGAAACTCAACCAACACTAATTATAACTCATTTTACAGGTTGATTTCTTCTCCTATGTTTTTCTTCAAGAATGTTTAAGTTGCGAATTGGGTTCTTTTCAATTATTTTTTGTGTCTTTTTATCTAGTCGTTTAATTAATATTACAAATCCAAAAGTTTATAAACTCTTATTTTTTATAATGGACCTTTTTTACTACCTTTAAATGCAATTACACAATAATTATCACCCTGATGTTTTTATAAAATTATCCTTGGAAATTAGAATTGAATATAATTATTTTTAGATTCAGGATGAAAAAGATCAATGTTCAAGGTGTTGGTAAAATAATAGCATCAAATTTATTTTACAAAAAGAACAAAAAAGTAGGATCAAATTTTTTATTGAATAAAAACTTAACTCCTTATTTTTGTCGAAACAATCTTGGGTAAAATGTTCACAACATAATCTTGAATGATTTGAGGGTTTGAAATTTTCACGATGAACCTGTACTTCCCAAGCTTTTCTTCGTTCTTCATCCTTTGGAAAACTATAAAAAAATACAAGTATTATTATACAAGCGAACTCCATTTAAGAAATGTTTAATTTAATTTCTAAAAGTATTGATATTTTTTTAAATGGCTGAAAAAGTAAAAAAAATTAATTAATAGTAACCGAGACTTGATACAAGTTTATTGGCTATATTTTAAAGCTGAATATAATTATTCCATTTAAGTTTTGAGTTAATAAATATAAATTTTTAAAAATTGGATAAATTAAAAAAAATAAACCAATGACCAATGGTCAAAACCGAAAAATAACTGCAAAATAATTAATTCAAATGCTTTTCACTTATAAATAACAAAAAAAATACATAATAAATTAAGAAGAAAATAAGACACTTATAAGTTTTTTTTTAATTTTCTTATTTATTAAAATATTAAAATGAACCTTGAAAGACCCTAAAAAAATGTAAAATCTTTCAATCAAAACCGAAAATATTTTGACAATACTTCGAAATAAATAATTTAAAATTAATTAAATTTGAATAAGACAAAATTTTTAAAAACTTATGAAATTTTCGTATTCAGTACTAAAAAATAGCCTATAAACATATATCATAAATCTCGATTACTATTTATCGATTTTAAGAATTTTTTCGGCCATTTTTTAATATTAAAAAAATTAAATTTTGCGTGGGCTGATTTTGTCCGACTTTTATTATTATTTTTTTAATGTAATTCCCAAGTAAAAACCATTGAAAAACAATGTGTTGCAATTTTTTACCGGTTAAGTCAGATTGCATGGATTAGAAAGGTTTAAAGTTTTTTTGAGGCCTAAATAAAAAAATAAGCTTCTAACTAACTATCCAACGCTCAGAAAAAGGAATTTTTTTAGACAGCATTATAAATTATCAAAATTAAATTAAAATATACAATGAAAAACATGCCATCCGACAATTTAACTTGGCGATAGATGTCGACGCCAATTTGGCGGACATCAAAAAACTGATCGGAGGTTGAAAAAAACAGTTTAATAAGTAAATAACAAACATAAATTTGTTGCACTATTACTAGAATGTTATAGTTTGGTAAATACTGAAGTAATATCGTTGATAGAGCAGGAAATTTGGTTAATTTTTTATAACGCAAGCAAAAAAGCCAATTCCGAAACCCATTCACGATAAAAAATTACATGAATAAACAACTTAAATAACAAACAATAATTAATTTCAACCTACCTGTGAAAGGTAACAGATCCTCCTTTGACCCGCTTTTCGTTACATCCATATGCACAGCATGAAAAAACGATATTTTCAAGAAATACCGAGCACTGATTTTTCTCACGCAATCATTCACCATTGGAATGTATGGGAAAAGACCGATGCTGAGGGAAAACGAGTTCTCCGGCATACCTCTGTCACGTGACTCTGATCCGTACCATGGCGGAGGGTTACCAGTGCGCTCTCTACCCTTTATCCTTCCTCTATGGGTTCTCTAACACCGGTTTTTTTTCACAACCAGAGAAAAAACCGGTTTTTTAAATAGATTTTTCAGGGGGGTTCTCTAAAGGCGGCTTTAGACCACGCGGTTCCCGACAGCGATTCTGCGATATCCGGTTCGCGACAAAAAATTTACCCTCTTCCCTAAATTGAACAGCGCCATCTTTCGAGAGGTCGCTGAGTTACTGCGGTTGTCGAAATTCCCGAAAACCGCGGAATCGCTGTTGCAAACCGGGTGGTCTAAAGCCGCCTTAACACCGGTTTTTTTTCACAACCGGAGAAAAAACCGGTTTTTAATTAGATTTTTCAGGGGGGTTTCTCTCGTTTTAACCCATAAAGGCCACTACTTGAACTGAACAAAAAATATTAATATTTTGTGCTTTCTGAAATGCTAAAAATAACCGATAACACCGGTTATTTTAACAACCAGAGAAAAAACCGGTTTTTTAATTAGATTTTTCAGGGGGGTGTTTCTCTAACACCGGTTTTTTTTCACAACCAGAGAAAAAACCGATTTTTTAATTAGATTTTTCAAGGGGGATTTCTCTAACACCGGTTTTTTTCACAACCGGAGAAAAAAACGGTTTTTTAATTAGATTTTTCAGGGGGGTTTCTCTCGTTTTAACCCATAAAGGCCACCACTTGAACTGAACAAAGAATATGAATATTTTGTGCTTTTTTGAAATGCTAAAAATAACCGATAACACCGGTTATTTTAACAACCAGAGAAAAAACCCGGTTTTTTAATTAGATTTTTCAGGGGGGTGTTTCTCTAACACCGGTTTTTTTTCACAACCAGAGAAAAAACCGATTTTTTAATTAGATTTTTCAAGGGGGATTTCTCTAACACCGGTTTTTTTCACAACCGGAGAAAAAAACGGTTTTTTAATTAGATTTTTCAGGGGGGTTTCTCTCGTTTTAACCCATAAAGGCCACCACTTGAACTGAACAAAGAATATGAATATTTTGTGCTTTTTTGAAATGCTAAAAATAACCGATAACACCGGTTATTTTAACAACCAGAGAAAAAACCCGGTTTTTTAATTAGATTTTTCAGGGGGGTGTTTCTCTAACACCGGTTTTTTTTCACAACCAGAGAAAAAACCGATTTTTTAATTTAATTTTTCAAGGGGGGTTTCTCTAACACCGGTTTTTTTACAACCGGAGAAAAAAACGGTTTTTTAATTAGATTTTTCAGGGGGGTTTCTCTCGTTTTAACCCATAAAGGCCACTACTTGAACTGAACAAAGAATATGAATATTTTGTGCTTTTTTGAAATGCTATATAAAAATAACCGATAACACTGGTTTTTTTCACAACCGGAGAAAAACCGGTTTTTAATTAGATTTTTCAGGGGTTTTTTTCTCCCGTTTTAACCCATTAAAGGCCACTACTTGAACTGAACAAAAAAATTGCATATTTTGTGCTTTCTAAAATGATATATAAAAACAACCGATAACACCTATTTTTCTTTAATTTACCACTGGAAATTCTAAATTTAATGCACTCTGGGTAGATCATCGTTTTCATCTTATAAAGGGGATTTTTCGTTTCATTAAGTTCTTCAACTGTGAGGGCAACCATAAAGGTATATTTTCTTCACCTGATGCCTGAATATATGGTTGTTGGGCTAAGTGAGTGTTAGTGTCTAACGATTGTTAAACGGGATGTTTGTATGACGCGCTAGTATTTAGAGAGTTCTTGACTCTTGGTTCATCAAAGTTTATGTCAAGTGTTCAGACTTGAAAAATTTCATGACTTGAGAGCGAGTGCGCTTCACCGGTGATTCGTTCTCATCTCCATTCCGCGAAAACGGACGACGATGCGGCATAGTAAAGAGCGACACGAGCGTACTCGGTCCTTCGTACTTTTTAAGAAGGCTCTTAATTAGTATCTAATAAGTATAGGATATACATGTGTTTTACATCTTTGGACATGTAATTGAAAGGGCTTTCGGAAAAAGTTTGCTACTAATGTAATTGTATCATTATTGGTTTTTGATTTATTCGAGGAAAACTTTAAAATATCCGTTATCGAATAACTTTCTTTGTACTTGTTGATTATCTTTGAACTTTTAATATGTTGTGCGCTTTTGATAGACAATTAAAACGGCGTATTGAATTAAAGTTTCACTTCCTAAGAAGGACCTCGAATTGCGTCCGAAAATTGTCCGTAATATCCTTAAAACACCTTATAATATATTTTAAATCAATCAATAGTTAACGGTATAGTGTAGTATATTACCAGACGTAAAACATATTAAAATTTCATTAAAATCGCACAATAATTTATATACTTTTTAAGAGTTCGAAAAAAAGTTATATTTACTCGAAAAAAACACAAGTTTGCAAATCGCTAATAAATCGATAGTTATTATTTAAATTTTTTTTTGAATTTACTTATGAGTAAAGGACACTTGTGGCAAGGTTTTTCCAGAATTACGGGTTTCCATGATGATTCTGACGTCATCCAGGATTTTTTTAAATAGAATGGAGTCTACTGGTCCTAAACGGGAACGACCCGATAATAATTTCCAATTTTGAGATCGCGGTTTGTTTACTTTTTCTTTTAGACTCATGTGCTTTATATCGTTGGAAAGCTTATCGAAAGCCTTTTCATGAATTGGAAATAATTTTTAGGGGACCGTCTCCATATTGCGTTCATAATTTAGGGTCAACGATTTTTCGTTTTACTTCGAATTTTCTCCTAAAATAATGCCAGTCATTTGAGATTTTAATATGTTTTAGGATACTTTTAGAAAAAGAATTTTATGTATCGCATTAAGGATTCGGATAATTATTTCTCGATTTATAAATTATTCAAGTTTTTACATGTTTCAATACTATAAGGCCCCCTAATTGTCCCAAGACCCTGAAATTTTAATATGTTATATATAATGACTATAGTTACAGCATATTAAAATTTCAAATCGATAGGTCTACAGGAAGTCTTCATATAAGTCCACACATGGTGTTTTTAAAAATTAAAAAAAAATCCAGTTCAAAAACCTGACAACCGATTTGATAAAATTTTAGTATGTTGTAGTACGCAATGAGACACTTCGAACAGAGTATCACACTAATCCATGCATTTAAATTTTCCTCCCCTTTTACACTTTGAACGGTTTTATTTGTATACGACCCCCCTAACTGTACTAAGAATTCAATACAATTATTATTTGACTGTAAAATATCTTTTGAAGTTTTTGTATTTGGACTGTTGATTTTCCTTAGTTATTAGTTTTCTAAAAACCTTTGTTAACGACGAAATTTTGATTTAAAAATCCCAAGTTAATAGACAAGGTTAAGTCACCCATGCTAGTTTGCAGCAAACCGCATTTTATTTATTTCAGTTTGGTGTTTTTGAAATCGTTCAGTTTGAAGTCGTTCAAAAAACATTTATTTTTAAAAATGCTTTTGTCCATTATTCGAAACTGGCACAAAGGTAAAAGTGTTGTCGAGACATCCTCAATCGTTCTGTAGAAATTTAACTTTTATGAAATTTAAAAGAACGAGGGAGAAAAAATCTAAATATCAAATCATTACGTGAAAACTGAAACAAAAGCAGTAACTTGAAATCATAACGTTACTGCTTTTGTTCTAAAGCTTCAATTTTCTAAAACTGAAGCTGATCTAAGATCCTAATATAGCATCTTAGGTCTAGATAAGATTTTTTTTTGGCTTATTTACAATGAAATTTTGTTAAGAACTTGTAGCGAGCTTAGTCACCAGTATAATAGTTAAATAATTCAAATAGGGTATAAATAATGACAATCATTTTTAAAGGAGAACTCTTATGACGTGGAGCGCAATTAATCGCAATGCGCTGATTACATAAGTTGGGGCACGTAAACCACATTTCTAGAACCTATACCCCAAGTATAATTTTGAGTCGCATGACCTTCAGATCGGTATTGCCCCGTGGCTCGCACGTGCCACATTGGTGAACCGGTATACAAACACGCACCTTCACTACCATATCCAAGATAAGGGTTTCCTAAACTTTTCATGCATCGACCACTTGGTAGTATTTTACATAGGTCATCGGCCTCTTTAAAAAATCCGAATAAATATTTTAAGAAAAATTATTTCTAAATGAAAATCTAACTATAATTTTTCAGCTGGTTCCACTCCAGCGGCAAATCCAGGATTTGGTTATGAGGGGGGGCGGCTATGAAATTTCAATATCAAAATCGTCTTCTAATATCTTAAAGGGGGAAGTCTGAGGGTCCTCCCCATAAAAACTTTTGGAAATTTAAGTCTAAAAAGCAGATTTTAACCTCGTTTTGGTACACCTAATCCTACACCTATCCTACTCAGTTTGTACCACGAATTCGAGATGGACCACCCTGTATTTTGTCTGTCATTAAATATAAACCACGTGATCTAAAAAGTCTTTCAAACCAAAGCAAAGATAAGGAATTATATTATTCGAGCTGTATCTAGTCAAAATATCCAAAACTAAGCATCAAAAAATAAAACCATCCTGCCGACCAACCTGCCATCTAGTGATAAAACGTAGATATAAAACCAGTTCCTGACCAAAGAAACGGAGATTTTCAGCACGGCTCTCACACGTGAGCGAGAAATAGAAAGCATACGCTCAGCACGTGTGAGAGCCATGCTAAGGAGGGAAGGGGTTAATCTTATAAAATCGTAAAATTAATTTCAGTTTTTATGAAATTCAACAATCGCCAAAAATAAACGGCGGAAATTCTGACTCTAAAATTTTAAATACTTGAAACGATGAGATTGTATCGGTCCGGTTTTTTTTTCAAATTCAACTTCAATCAACATTCTTCGTAAAAAATTGAGTCAAAAACTAAATTTTAATTACTTGAAATTATAGAGGTGTATCGGTCCGTTTTTTTAATTCAACAACCGGCTGAAAAAAAATCCGGCTGAAGCCTGGTTAAAAAACTGAAATTTTAAAAACTTAAAAAATGTGAGTGTACCGGTCCGGTTCTTAAAAATTCAAAACCGGTGGAAAAAAACGGCTAAAATTCTGATTCAAAATCCAAAACTTAAATTGCTATACAAGATGAGAGTTAAGTGTCCCTTATATATATGACAGGAATTTTTTTTGCGAATTTGAAAACGATTACCTCTACTTATTTTATAAATGCCTAGACCACCTATTAAGATATAAATTATATCCCTCTACGATAATATTAACCCGTGCAAAATGTCAATTGATGGTCAAACAAGCTAAATTACCGGCACGCGCCCGCTATTACTCACCACTTTTTTCTTTTTCCTACTTTTTGCAGGATTTTAAATATTTTTGGCAATGGAAATGTAATATTAATCGGTTTGAATTGTCGTCTACCGCTAAAGTTTAACTTGACGAATATTAAAAAAACAGCCCAGCAAAAATTTATCAATTACATGGGAACTTATAGATCTAGTGATCCAGGTGACTAAAATCGCCAACTAAGAAAATTGTATACCTTCACTTCGCTAAATTCTTTTAAAAGCGGTAGACGACATTTCAGACCGCTTATTGGCCATTTCAATGGAAAAAATATAGAAAAAATGCTGGAAAAATAAAAGTTTTTTTTTACATTCAACAAACGCCGGAAAAAACGACTGAAATTCAGACTCAAAAACAATTTAACTTGTAAAACTGTATTAAAATGTTCTCCAGGTTGATGAAGAATTCAAAGTTTTCCCCATTGCAGGTTTTTAAAGCAATTTAAAGTGTGAAACCGAATAAAAACCGATGGCTTATGACCAAATCTTTGAAAATCTGTGTTTTTCTATGTATGATTTAGTAATCATCCAAACAACAACAGATCGGTTTTTATTTTGACAAACCGTTTTTGTAATGCATTTCAAGTGTAGGAAAAACCGGTTTTTCGGTTTTTTAAATAACCGGTTATTTTGGTCGGTTTAAACCGAGCGGTTTAACCGAGAGGAAAAATAAACCGGTTAACCGAAAACCGGTTATTTTGAAAATTTTGACATCCCTAGTCCGTAGACATATTTGAGTTGGGAACCACTGCTTTAAACACTTGAAAGTTTGTAAAGATAATGGTCTCCTCCTTACCTTTCATTATTATCCAATTTTTAATAAAATAATTATTTTCATAAGCTAGTAAAAAAGTTTTTCATTTTCTTTCCCCACTCTTTCTTTGGAAATTTAATTTAATTTAAAAATTGAAGCATTTATATTATTAATACTTTATATTATTATTGTCTTAAATGCTTTAGCGATGTTTTAATTTCTTAGGTTATCAAATTTTTGAAATTAATCTTTTAATTGATATTTTGCCTTTTTTTTCAATTCAAATGGAATATTCATATTAAGCAGAAAATTATTTCGGTCATTTTTAAAAATTAAAAAAAAGTTAAATTTAAGTCAGTAATTCTTTTATTACTTTTAGTTTTTCTTCAAGAAAGTGAGAAAGAAAGAATGTTATAATAAACTTTTAAGTGAATTTTTTATAGAATCTTGTAAGAATATACTACATAAAGGCTTGAATTAGAGTAAAAAGTTTTTAAAAAACGGCTTTTAACCCTTTTGGGCAAAAATGGGCGAAGTTTTAAGCTACATGTCATACAAATATCAAAACATAAAAATCAATTGTAATTATCTAGATAAAAATACAAAGCGAATATAAATCGTCAATTCCCTCACTACTTTTTTAAAAAAATTATTAAAAAACCTACCTCTTTTTGGGGACATTATACTTCCAACAAACAATGGTAATCCGGGAAGCAGGAACGGAATGGGACGATTCGGCACGAGACAGAAAAAATCTTTGTCTATTTTTTTAGAATGATTTTGAAAAGGTTCCATTTAATTTCATTTTATTTCTCAAGCCGAATATCGTCCACGTGCCAAAACGGCCGCGTCGAATAGTAGTAGACCAACAGCCTTTCGGAGAGCACAACAAAAAAGCGACTGAATGACATCTTCTCGTAAAATTTGATCTGTCGGTAAAAATGTCCCCCCTCTCTTTGGTTCGTGGAAAAACAAGGAACTACGAACAATAATTGGCCATAAAAGGGTGTCCTGTCGGCTTTTCGATCTCGAGCAATTCGACCTTGCGTGGTGGACCCCCAAAGACACTCGCCGGCTCCTGGTGACCCCCCAAGGGAGGGTGAAACAAAAACGGCACTTTCTTCAACACAGGGGGGTAATAAATATTCCTAAAAGGATTGTCACTTGTCAGCGATTCGGGTGGTCGGCCACCGCCGGGGACGCTTTTTCCCTTCGGTTGATGCGAAAGCAGGAAGAAGTGTTTTGTTCCCATCTCCAATGTTTGTATTGCGTTTTTTTTAATTCTGGGTTTAGAAAGTAACTGAAGTACAGCATAGGTACTTAAGTAACAAGGATTTGAGTTACTTTTAAATTTTTGTAGTTAAATACCAGTTCGATACTGAAAAAGTAACGAATGTAACTAAATACTTTTAAAGTATTTAAAAAGTATTTCCGTTACTAAGTATTTAAATACTTAACAACCTTGTTCAAATGTTAGATGTGCTGTATTGCATCTTCCACGACGATATTCAAAAGTTGGATGGATATGAGGGCGCCACGAGGAGCTAAATGATTGACAGAGAGATCAAACCTGTGATTGGCTGTCACTTAATCTTCTAATTTCGAAGGAGAAGAAAAAAGTTTTTCTCAACCAATCAGGCTTTTCCTCCCGCCTCTCGTGACGTCGATACGATCGCAGCACCAAAATAGCCCCATATCCATCCAACTTTTCGATTTCCATTAGCGCCTATGGCGACTATGATGGCGACGGACTCTCTGTTCTAGTACTCTGTGATTGGAAACAAAGCACAGGAAGTAACTACTACTACTTCTCTGCATCTACTTCGGCCAGTGACTTCGGCACACATTTGTGTTTGTAAAAGGAAAGCAAAACATTTAAGATTTCATTCCATTCTTATTCCAAGTAAAAGGAATTCGCGAAGGTTTTATTGAGAAAAGAGTTGGTAAGGTTTTTCTACGGAATGTATAAAAACATAGCTTGGGTTATACTTATTTCTGTTTTATTTCTTAATCGGGTTGTGTTCCATGGTTATATGGAATAAGTTAGGCATCGTACTTGGTATTAAAAACTTTACTAAAGTGGTAAAATTTAATTCTACTGTTGATTAATGTAAGGGAACAGCTTTCATCTACGGGTACGGCAACTTCCACTTGTACCAGCGCCAAGTGGATTAAAAGTCGCCGTACCCGTAGACGAAAGCTGTTCCAGTAGTTTAAGTTTTTTTCGTAAGTTTTATATCTCATGGGCTTCAGGCGTGTTTGTGTTTGTCATATCCTCCGCCCCCTCCTTTCTTGGACTATAAACAGTAATACCTCTTGACCAAATTTTTTGTTTTCCCATGACCATGAGAAAACATTTTAGGGCGATTCTCAAAAAAATGAGCCTCAGAAGGCACTTTTTAATTTTATGAAATATAATTTTTTACACACTTTTTAAAAAAATAGACATTCCAAAGTATATGAAAACAATATTTTATAATTTTTACAGTGAATTTTATATCATCTATGATTTGAATAAAAATGTAAGATTTTTAACTTTAAAATAATGCAGACTTGGGAGCAAATTTTAATGTTTGTTATTTAAATTCCTAGCCATATTTGGTCAAGATTTTTATCCAAATCTGTAAGATGATGGTATGTACTACCTTTAAAAAAAAGAAAATGCATTTGAAAGCTAACTGTCATATAGAAAAAATGTTAAAAATATACCTTTAACCGAAATGTCCCGTGCGTTACTTTTAAGAGTATTTTGTTTGTGTATAAACTGTACAGCAATAAAATAAACGAAATGCATCTTGGTACAAAAACACATTTATGTAGTGCTTCAAAAAAAGTATGTTTTAGGATGTGCATAAATTGAATCAAACATGTAAGAACCAAAAAGTTTTTGTCCTGTGCATTACTTGTCCCGTGCATTACCATCAACTTGTGGTTCACTAAATGTGAACTGTCCTCTATTACCAGCAACTACGGGTGGATTAATTACTTTGACTACATTGTCACGTACATACCACAACCTGTCCTCTTTTTCTGGCCATTTCCATGTGTTAGGACCAGCCTTGACCATAACATTTACTTCAAATTCATCATTCTTTGCGGCAATAACTTCTCCTGGGAAAATATTAGAGTCGTAAGTCACTAACACCCAATTCCCTACAGCAATATTAGAAGTTGGATTTTGAAATTCTTTTTCTATCAATTTGACTTCTTTGCAAGAAGCATTATGGTATAAACGTAGGGGTTGATTTGGCACTGATTTGATAACATGGCATCTTTTAATGCCAGGAATAGGGACAGTTTCTTCCCACACCTTGTCACTTCTTGGAATTTCTTTATCCTCAATTAAAATGACAGTGGTACTTGGCATTAGTTCCCTCACAACACGTGCAAAATCCTTGGCATTCTGAACTATGACTGCAGATTGGCCCTTGCTCATCACTGCAATTCTCACTAGATACTTTGCTCGCCCACCAATTCCATCAACAATGCCTTTGCCATGTGATGTGGCTGTGTATTTCCAGACAAAAGTATTCCTATACTTTTCACTTAATTGTGTCAAAAATTTGGCCATGAATCGGTTTTTAAACTCTGATGACGGTCCATCAGTCCAAATAACTTCTTCAACATTAATCATGTCAGGTGAATTTGGTTTCAATTCATGTTCATATAGATGTGCTATAAATGCCTTGACCGTATTCTTCTCTTTGTCTTTTGTATCTGAGCATATGAGGTATGTCTTACATTCACCACGATGTATTGAAGCACCTGTAAATAAAGTGACGCTGCCACGAGACCAAAGTGCACTTTGAATCTCGTTTTGATACTCACAGCTGTAATTCATTGCGAAGTCCAGTTGAAGTATTCTCACTTGAGGATTTTCCTTATCTTTGGAAAACTCTGCAGCCTGAATTCTTTTGACATTCATGTGTGAGCTGAATATATTGAATGTATTCTTGAGATGATCAAGGAGTTCTCCAGTAGATCCACTTTTGATTGAACATATCAATCTTTTGTTTTCCGCTTTCTCCCACTCTTTCCATGTAACTTCCTTGGCCAACTCAATGTCTGGAAGTGTAATCTTTTGCCCATGTTTGCATACCTCACACATTCCATTCCAACAGTCAGAATTTACAACATCATCACAGAGTTTAGCTTTCCAAAAATCAGGACTGTATTCAATTTTTAATGCTGACAGTTTCAAGAAAAAATTTTCACACACCATACACTTGCACTGATCTATTATCACAAAACAATTAAAAAATATATTTTGGATTATTATATCAATATAAAACATTGATGATTTAAGTAAATTTATTGTTAATTAACTTTTATAATTTCTTGTCCCGTGCGTTATGTCCCATGCGTTACTCTACACAATAGTAAAACATATCTCTCTGTTATAAGATAAGAGATTGTTTTATACAACTAATTCATTTAATAGGTACATTATAGGCCTTTGTAAGATATAAAAGCTAAAAAATTAAAAAAAAAAAAGCTAAAAAATTAAAAACTATCAACACATACTTCACAAGAAAAAAATTCTAAAGTTAGTTTTTATTTTATTTGATGCCGTGTGATGTCCCGTGCGTTACCCTAAGTTTTTTAGGTACTTACGTATTACCGCAACCAGGTCGGCTCCAACTTGGCGAAATTTGGCCAACTTGGCGCCTTGGCGCGTTTTTGGCGCCAAGTTTTTTTCTGTCGCCAAGAGCGAAACGCGCCAAATTTAAAGCTGCGGAAAGTTAAAAACGTAGACAAAACTAATTAAAACTTAAATAGGGAAGAAATTAAGGTTGTTATAACATAATTTCAAAGTATTATTTACTCAATTGACCGAATTCTACGACTAATTCCAAGCAGCACAAATTTTTAAGATTCGTCGAATTTTAGTCATATAGGGCGAAATTTTGTTTACTTCTAGTTGCAGTTACGTAAACTTTACATATTTGGTATGAGCTATGCTACTAGGTAATACTATAATAAAAGGATATCCAAAATACACTACCGGCATCTTATAGGTTATGAGATAAATTAAGCAATGATACAATTGTATAAAACAGGATAATTTTACAGCACAATATAAATTAAAATGTATTTACCCTTTAAAATATCCTTGTACCTTTACGAACAATTCGCTTACGCCACGCAAACATTACGATACCGACGATACCAAACATGAACGTTATTACATTAATTCACTTCATTTTAAACACTTCATTGTTTTGAATTACCAGACTATATAACGCATGTTAAGTACATTATAAAATAAAATAAATTACTATCCTCATAAAACACTCTTAAAAACGTCAGAAAATAACTTTTCCACTCACCCAGTGTTTACAATCCTTTTAAGAGCCGCCTCGCTATCGCCATGCAACATTGCATGTTTTGGCGTAGAGGGTGGTAAGTTGTTTTTTCAAACGGAACAGCGAATCTGTATAATTCCGATAAGTTTTCAACAAAACTCAAAAAATCGGTCGTCTGGTTAGTCAGTAAAGCCTCTGAGGCCGAAGAGCTCACGCTGGTGTATTTGCGACGCAAAATTCGTAAAGCCAGCGTGATCATCCGGCCTCTTGTAGAGGCTGGTTCCCCTAACTGACTATAGTTAAAATGGTCTTTACTTAAATTACAAATAGCATTTCTAATTATTCTTTCTGCTAACTGCATCAAATTTCTCCTTTCCAACGATAAGGCCATAATTCGGAAATGAAAATTCGAATAAGAAAAGAGTTACTTATATACAACTTGAAACTACGCATGACGTAGTTAACCCGTAATAAAAAAGAAACGTCAAAACAGGAACGTTATTACATTACTTCACTTCATTTTAAACACTACGCAAAATAGATCAAAATTGAAGAAAGTTTGAATAGAAAGAAAATGTACATTTATTAATTACAGATAATTTTTAATACAGTTTAGAATAAGTTGCAGAATTATTTTTTCGGCGGAAATCTTTTGGCTATTGCTTTAAGCACTGATTGAAAAGCGTCTTCGCCATTAACAGCTTGAGCTTGGCGCCATATAAATTCGATAAGGTATGAGTCAAGATGATCACGGGCTGTTCCTCTCTGTTTTTTGTTGCGCCATTTCGCTGAGCCCCACATGCGCTCTACATGTTGTGTGTGAACGCCCGTGTCGGGATCCACAAAGTTATACTTGTGATTAACAGTTTCATGCAGAAATCCAGCATTTTTCAACTCACTTGTCTTGTATCCTTTCCAGCAATCCGAATAAATAATGCTTCCTTCCTTGACATTTTCGCAAATTTTTTCCATAAGGGTAACTGCGCTTCTGTTAGGTACAGTAACCAAAAAAATCTCTTTTGTTTCTCGGCAAATTCCGCCGAAAACCCATTGCTGGGGTAGTACACGCCCAGTGTTATTTTTTCTTTTTACAAATAAACTTTCGTCTATTTCCACAATAAGTCCTTTGCCGCCTATTTGGTTTCTTTCTTTTTCATCCATTTCAAGGGCACATATCTCACGCATGTAATTATTCCAATCTATAACAGTTTTGTCAGCAATTCCTATCTCTTCTGCACAAAATTTAATCGAGGTTAACTCTTTACACCAACAATAAATGAAGCGCACCGTTGTCACAAATGAAATTCGGCTACCTTCAAACCAATTTTCGGTTCTCACACCGAAGTGTTGATTGCACTCTTCAACGTTACATTTCCAAAAGATTTGCTTTCCAAAATAAAGTTTCATTTCATGAGAATTTTTACAAGTACGTTCGTTTGGTATAATCCCATATCCCTGAAAAAAATGAACTGCATCTTTATCAGTAGCAGGCAGATCCCAAATACCCATGACTTTCAATCTAATCAGTAAGCATAATATTTTCTTTACGAAGAGCCACGTGTAACACGTAGGGTTGCCGTTACTTGGAGCGCCAAATTTGGCGATTTATGCGAATTTTGGCCACGTCGGGTTGCCGTAAGTAAAGTCGCCAAATTTGGCGATTTATGCGAATTTTGGCCTGGTTGCGTTAATACGTGAGTACCGTTTTTTATTTTTTCCAGCTAACCAAAGCCTTCAAAAAATAATTCTGTTGGGGAATAATACATGCTTTAATATACTATCAAAACATAACAGTTAATCCCATATTTTATTAATAGTTACTTGGATAACCCAAAAAATTACTTGCAATTGTCCCGTGCGTTACCCAGAGAATCGCCCTTTATCTTTTTGGGTAAATGAAGCAAATCTGGGCTGCAGGTGATTTGGACATTTTTTTTGTCGCTGGCAACAGAATAGAAAAATGAAGAAAAAATAGCGATCTTACCTTTTCAAAGTTCTTTTTTTCGTTGATGGGGGATCGAATTCCGACTAAACATCCGATTTGGTGGATGGGTCAGCGGACGCAGAAGCTCCATCTCCTGGGGCGAGTATAATTTCGAGCATATCTTGAAGAATGATAGCATTTTCTCAGCTGGTGAGGGGAGCTTTTCATCCAAACATACTCAGCAAGATAAGAATCAATTTGATCCTTAACCTTGTTGGTACCCCGGAAGTCCCTCTTCACTGCACTCCAAGTGCCTTCAATTGCATTCGTGTGCGCCCCAGTTACCGGGTCCTTAAATGCCATACTATGATTGACTGTTAAGTGTATGAAGCCCTGGTGAGAGAGAATCATACGCCTTCCAGCAATTATCGACTCTTAGCAGACTCGAAAAAAGGCAATTAAGTTACTTTGGCACAGCTGGGATATGAGTCTATAACTTGGCGACCGCTTCGCGGTCGCCAACTAGTTGGCGCTTATCACGGCCGATCGCCCGTTCCGACTGCCATGTTTTACCACGACTTAAACGATAACACTTCAATGCATTACGATGGCCCCGATTTAAAGAAGAAATTACACTAGGCTATTAAATAAGACTTTTGCAAATTGTATAAAGCGTGGTACTAAAACAATAAACGTGCAACTTAACATTGTGTCATGCATTGTCATATATCGTTATTCGTTATTAAAATGACTCTTAAGTAAAATAGCATGTGATAACCAAGGCACAATATGCATGCAATAAAAGTACATATAAATGTTATTCTTAATCAAATTATGAATAGATATAAGTAGTTCTTAATAAAATTCAGAGAAATATCGTTTCGCTTACCGATTTCTAAGCTGCTTTCGTACTTCACGATACACTAGCATTACCACAATAAACAAGAACAAGATCTATTAACCAGACTGCGGGACTGCGCAGAAGGTCGTCACTATTCCGGGATGATTAAAATAAAAAGACAAAACCTGGATTGATTAATTAATTTTATGTAATTATTAAATCAATTAAATTATGTGATTAATAATTATATTTATGATATTGATCTTCCTTTACTTCGAATATCGAATCCAGAAAACCCTCGGGCTTGGATTGCGCAATCGTTAAATCGTCACCTTAGTATCAAAAACTACTATCTCAATTCGGCAAACTTCGGGAATCCCGATCCTTGGCGATCAGATCGGTGGAGAAGCTCGTTTTATTGGTTTGTAAGAGCTGACATGATCGAGTAGAAAAGATCATCAAATTATTTTCTCCAACGATCTAAACGTCAAAAATCGAAATTCCTGAAGTTTGCCGAATGGAGATAGTAGTTTTTGATACTAAGGTGACGAAATCTTCACATCCAAAATATAATTATGTTCTTATTTTATTATCGTAATAATCAAATTATAGCATGAAATAAGAAGCGATTCATAAAATTTAGAGAATTCAAAGAAATAACGTTACGCTCACCGATTTCTACGCTTGCTTACTTCATACCGCAATATCACAACAAACAAGATCTTTTAACAACGTGACTGCTCAGAACGTTGTCACCGTCACTATTCCCGGATGATTAAAATAAAGACAAAAACTGGTTTGATTAATTTTATTTAATTATTAAATCAACTAGATTATATGATTAATAATATTATTTATAATATTGTTCTTCCTTTATTTCGGATCCTGTAAAACCTTCGGAAATACGCATGCGTCAAATCTTCACGTCCAAAATATAATCTTGTTCCTATTTTTTAATTAAATAATTACCGGGGATCGAAATATTTATCTCCCAGATAAAGAGCGTGCATCATAATACTGAAATCGTAATAACTTGTTTTAACATCCTTTTTCTTCAGTTATCTTCATTTGAGTGAGTCGTGGTGAAACATGGCGGCCGGAACGGGCGGCTGTGATACAGCGCCGGTGTGATATCTCGGCTGTGATACAGCGCCAACTAGTCTTCCATTTGGCAATCTCAGCTTCCATTTGGCATATAGACCTATATCCCAGCTGTGCTGTTACTTTATTAAGCTCAAACAATTAAATAGACACTAGCAGTAAATTGAAAATAATTGTTAGAAATAGGATGACATGGAAGCAATTCAAAAATAAGCACTCTGATCTGAATAATAATCAAGATGAGTTGAGTTGTTTATGTACAACTTTTAGCACAGACATTATAGTAGTCCCCGGTAGAATGTGATCTGGAATGACTTCAAGCAGTGTGTCCCGACTGCGGTTTTCCCCAGGGGCTTCTTAAAAACAATGGCCTGTTCCCCTTTCTTATCCACCCAAGACCCATTTCCTGTCCATCCTTTTTCTTCGATTAAATTTTCATTTCCCAAACTTGTGCTCTTGTCAATTTTCACCAGTCCCAGGCCCCTCAATTTTGAAAATCTCTTTACAAACCTTTCTGCAGAAGCTTGCCCACTGGGTGACCGTCGAGCGCGCAACCTCACACTGGTGTGCAATGAACCCCAGACAACAAGACACCAGAAGAATTTTGGTGATAGGGAGATAACTCCCGGCGAACCACGTCCCCAGCCGAATAGATCGCCTAACCTTGTTTTTCGTGCAGAAACACGTCCAAGTAATTTTTTCAGTGGAATCTGCACAGGGAGCGAGCTTCATTGGCCTTAGTACACACAGGGCAAATGTACTTGCTTCCAACTAACCGTAGTCCTGACAGAATTTTAACACCAAGAACGGGATCTGTGTAGTTGGTCTAAAACCTGGAAAATCATGAAAAATACCTAGAAAATAAAAATGTTTGAGTCAATTTTGGCTCTAGTAAGTGAAAAAATAGTAAATTTTTTGAAAATTATGTGTTCCAAATGCAAGAAGTACATATCTGAAAAATCCCGTGCAAGTAATGTCAACTACCACTGGACGAAGGGGATCCAAAGAATCCCCGAAACGCCGTATGGCTTTTAATAAATTTATGTGCAATTTTTTTCGTTGTTTTATTTTAAATTCCATGTCAACTCGACACACTCATTCACACTTTCTTAGATTTTTGTTATGCAGCAAGACATCATGCACATAAAAAATCTCAAATTTCAGCAACCTAGCTCAAATACTTTTGAAGTTATAAATTTTTTAAGTTTTGAATTTTCCTGAAAAAAAAACTGTATTTTCAAAGTTTATTTAATAAATTAGTAATTATTTAACTAATGACTAGATCATAAATTGAGGTTTTTTATATAGCTATTGTAGGTTATTATAACTAATATCCATGGAAAAAGAACCTTGGCAAATGCCTCAACATTAAAAAGGTTGGATTTTTGAAATAACACAAAATGACATGTAAAAGTACAAAGAAATTTTAAATTTAAAACAGTAAATAGTATATTAAATATGATACAAGCAACACAAACAATAAAGAAGCAGTGACATTTATTAATTTTTTTTATTAGATAAATTGCATACATTAAAAAACCTCCATTTCACTTTAGTATATAGCCAAATGATAACGATGGTGATTATGATGATAATGACATTTAATATACAGATGGCTTTATACACGGGATGATGAAATAAGGCTATATATACACATATGATTATGAATTCAGCAATTGTTCAGCAGATCAAAGACTTGCAATCCAGAGCGGCACCAGTAGCGATGTCTTGCTCTCCGGTTGTAGTGCTAGTAGTAGTGCCTTTTCTCCTACGTTGCCACTCCACAAAAACTCTAACAGCGCTCCGCTCACTTCACTTCCTGTTGTCGCCACAAGTACATGAGAAAAGATGCACGATTTGCAACTAAATTCAATATATTTGGTATGGCACCTGATGTTACTGTATTTCTTTGAATATGCGCTCACACTTTTCACATCGCTTGCTGGTAAACTGTAGGTTTGCGACCAGTTTGTGTGACGGGATTCACCTTGCAAATAACATAAGCTGCAGTGATCAGGTGGTTTGGGATAAGTAAAGAAGGGTGATGGACCTGATGGTGGAGGAATGTTACTTGAATTTTACCGTCGTCTTCATCTTTAACCATAACATAGCTCAACCACCACCTGGCATCATATATTGAAGTAATATACCCACTTATGTCTTCAAAATCTAACTGCTGCTTGGTGTTTTAAACGGGATAGGTACTGAAAACCATTGAAAATGAAAATGATTTCAACTCTACTTTGGTTCCACATCTGAGAGGTATGAATGCATGTAGTTTGTGGGTACCTGGTATGGGTAAAACTGTTCTGTACTGGCTAGCCACAGTTGCTCTTCAATTTCAATATATTCTTCTAGGGTCACAAACTTGAAGTCTATAATGTGGCCTAATCTGGCCCTTGTCCATAAAACCCATCTACATTTAATGTGTTGATGTGCCCAGTCAAAAAGTTCTTTCGCATTCATTATCTGGTCCTTAGGGTCTTTGCAGACTTGCTCGGGCTGCTAACCTTTTGTTTGGCCCCCAACCCGTTACACGGCCCTTTCCATGTTCTGTTGTCTTCAATGTCCATGTCTTGGGATAGAATGGCCTAATCTGGTCCTTGTCCCATCAAACCCAGCCAACCATATCTGCTGTTGCTGCAAAATGCCAATCAGCAGCAACACAGAAATCTTGCTTGTGTTTACACAAATTAAGGAAGTTTTTCTATTTTTATACTGAGTAGCAGAACTGTCTGAGAAAGGATAGATTTATTTTTGGAGTTTTTGAAATTTGCCTTTTGGTTATTCCATTAGGTTTTTTTGGAATAGGTAGACAGCAGAGTGGTGCAGTCAGATATAATAACAAAACTGAAGTGTTTCAATTCATTATTAACCTTAAAATGTATAAGAAAGCTATACATTTTGAGATTCAAATAGATTTCATACATTTCCTTCAATATTGAAAATGGGTCTGAACAGTGTTAATCTTAGAAATAATGTACAACAATGACAATCTCTTGGTTTCTTACTGGCTAGTAAACATCAATTTGCAGGGCTTTCTTTGTCAACTACAAATCTAAAATTTTTATCAAATTACAAAAGTATGAATCAAATGGCAAAATAACTTTGTGGTTAATAACAAACCTCAAGCCAAATATCAAAACAGCATAAAATTAAAAAAACTTAAGTAACAAAAATGTGTAAGATTTTTAAAACTGAAACAGGTATAATAAAATCATTAAAAGGTTATTTCACACAGCATTTAATAAATAATGCAAAAAATAATATTAAAACGGAAAAGACTGTAAGGATGTTAAATGATGGAAAGGCAGTGATAACATATTTTTTGTTTTACAATTTCCAAAATTTTTCTGCATAAGGGTTTGTTCATAACTTTAGGTTTTCCTGTGATGCTGTTAGCTATGTTTTTGAGTACAATATTTAAAAATTTTTGACATATATGTGTTACAACATTAGTTGCATGATCAGAAATTTTACACATTACTATGGGAGATTTCAATAGCTCAGGAATAATTAATTTTTGTAGATTAAATGAAATACTCTTGGTAGGCATTAGTGGTACAGCTTTCTCAATGAAGTTTAATATTGTTTCTGAAACAGACACATAGGATGTTGAGGCTATCTCAATCCACCTCTATCTTGATATGAAACTAAACTGAGAAAGGGTGAAAAGCATTTAGGGGATGAAAATCCCTTTATGCTTTCCTCGCATGAGATCTGCGATTCCATAGTCCGGACCGGCAGTAGCGGATTTCTAAATAGGCTAGCTAGGCTATAGCCTACGGCGGCAAATTTTAGTAGGCGGCAAATTTTTGACAGCAGAATTTTTTTCTGAATAAAAAAGAAGAAAAAGGAAACACTAAAAATAAGCTCTGGAAAGAGGGAGAACGTTCTTTCAGAAAATCAATTATGTGGTTTACAAAGAACTGTTCTCTTTGTTACCCAAAGAGTCTCAAAATGAGCCAAAACACTACTTTAAACACTCACACGCCTTTTGGGAGAGACGCCATGGGGGTCGCCTGTTTGCGTCTCCAGTTGCGATGAGAAAGAAGCGCGGCACGCTTTTTGTTTGGTAAACCAGATGTCCAGTCTTCGGTTGCAATGCTGTTTTCAGGCTTGTGTCATACCTGGCGTTCGTAAGACGTGACATCGATCCATCACCATTAAAAAACGATTAAGATAGTACCAGGAGGAGGGGCGATCGGAGTGGACTCGAGGGGGCAATATAGTAGATAACTCCTGATGATAAAAGATGACACCCGTTTTCCTCCGCTGCAGGAATAATCTACTACATCGTCCCTCGAGTCCCCTCCTCTCCTCCCCTTATCGCTCCTCCCATTGACAGTGTGAGTTATTGGAGCGACTGCTTATAGAAGTCCGGTCTGTCACGACCCTAAGACACAGTAGGGGTGACAATTGACAGAGAAGGGGGTAAGACGTGTGAAAGATATATGGACCAGACGGACCAGGAAGGTTTTGTTCTGCCTGGGGCTTACTTCAAAGGGGGTGCTGTTGTGATAACAAACATTTCAGGTTTCTTGACCAAAGAAACTTGAGTGCTCAGGATCTTGAATCTTGAGTGCTCAGGGATGGAAAGAACGTTCAATTAGTTCCATTGCCACCTGCTCAAAGGGGTCATAAATAAATCGAAGATAAAGGATTCCGCTTCTTGAGCTCTTCATCAGCTATTGGTACATTCTACGAAAAACCAATCCTGTGTATTCGGGGGTTGGTTTTCATCCCCTTTCATTGAATTTGTTCACGAGACCGCTTCCATATAAGCTCTGTTTAGCTTCTCAATTGTAGGCGGGGGAAAATACGGTTTGACCTCAAACAAATTCCAACAAAAGGTTTTTCAACGGTTTTGGACTCTACTGGGTGTCCTTATTGACCAAAAAAAAGTTTACCACAATCTGAAAACCGGAAGTTGTTTTTTTTTAATTTTTTAAAAATTTTTTAAATCCATAAAAAAACGATAAATAGGGCGAAACAAAAACTTTTTTTGGCGTTAAATTATATATTCGATGATAGTTGACATTTCTAAGCGAAGAAATTTATAAAAATTTCATTTATAAGAATCTGGCAACCATTAAAGTGCATTTTCCAAGATGGCGGCCTACGTTTTCCTTAAATGACAGTTAAATCGGTTTTCTCAAGTAAATTCCATTAATTGCGATGAAATGTGATGTTAATTAACTCAATAACTTCAGATAATGCTGTAAATTTGGTCTATCCGATTGAAATAATAAAAAAAACAAGCAAAAATACGCGCATATCTGCGGAGGTTCCGAGTCCCGATTTCACTGGGTATAGTCACTTTAAAAGTTCATTACAGCTTGGAAAAAATTCCAACAAGCATTTTCTTAACGGTTTTAGACAGTACTAAGTGTATTTATTGCCATGTAGAAAGTTTACCAGAATTTGCCAACCGGAAGGGTTTTTTTTTCAAGATGGCCGCTGATGCTTCAAATAAAGAGATATTCGGGAAAGAACCATAATTTAACAGCTATGAAAATTTTTATGGGTTCAAAAAACAAATATAAGGTACTAGTCAAGTTTTCTTATCATATTTATAAATATAAATTTCTTTTACAAAATCTAGAAACCAGAACAGGGCTTATTTCGAAGATGGCGGCGTACGTTATTTTCTAAATTGACGGCGTTTTGTAAAGGTTCATCAAATTAAAGAAAAAATTCCAACAAGCATTTTCTCGACCGTTTTAGACAGTACTAAGTATATTTATTCTAGTTATGAAAGTTTACCAGAATCTGACAACCGGAAGTGGGTTTTTTTCACGATGGCCGCCGATGCTTAAAGAATAGGGATATTCGTAAAAAAGCCCTAATTTAAGTGTTATAAATTTTTTATGGGTTCCAAAATTAAGTATTAGGTTCTTAACTTTAGGTAAAAAAAGTCGAAAGTTATCAAGTTTTTATTTCATACATATCAGAAGGTATTTTTTCGCTAAACATTCAATTTTCTAGGCTTTTCTAGTTTTTTAAGCATCAGCGGCCTTCTTGAAAAAAAAAACCACTTCCGGTTGTCAGATTCGGGTAGACTTTTGTAATGACAATAAATACACTTAGTACTGTCCAAGACAGTTGAGAAAAGGCTGGTTGGAATTTTTTCTTTAATTTAATAAACCTTTAAAATTATCCAGTATGCGCCGGCAATTCCGAAAGAAACCTAGGCCGCCATCTTGGAAATAAGCCCTATTCTGGTTAAAAGATTTTATAAACGCAATTTATATTTACCACTATGATCAGAGAACTTAACTATAACCTGATATTTGATTTTAGAATTCATAAAAAAATTGTTTAACACTTAAAATGGAATTTTTTCCCGAATATCTCTATTCTTTAAGCATCGGTGGCCATCTTGAAAAAAACCCACTTCCGGTTTTCAGATTCTGGTAAACTTTCATAACTAGAATAAATACACTTAATACTGTCTAAAACTGTCGAGAAAATGCTTGTTGGAATTTTTTCTTTAATTTGATGAACCTTTACAAAACGCCGTCAATTTAGAAAATAACGTACGCCGCCATCTTGGAAATAAGCCCTGTTCTGGTTTCTAGATTTTGTAAAAGAAATTTATATTTATAAGTATTATGATAAGAAAACTTGACTAGTACCTTATATTTGTTTTTTGAACCCATAAAAAATTTTCATAGCTGTTAAATTAAGGTTCTTTCCCGAATATCTCTTTATTTGAAGCATCAGCGACCATCTTGAAAAAAACTCACTTCCGGTTGTCAAATTCTTATAAACTTTCTGCATGGCAATAAATACACTTAGTACTGTCTAAAACCGTTGAGAAAATGCTTGTTGGAATTTTTTCCAAGCTGTAATGAACTTTTAAAGTGACTATACCCAGTGAAATCGGGACTCGGAACCTTCGCAGATATGCGCGTATTTTTGCTTGTTTTTTTTATTATTTCAATCGGATAGACCAAATTTACAGCATTATCTGAAGTTATTGAGTTAATTAACATCACATTTCATCGCAGATAATAGAATTTACTCGAGAAAACCGATTTAACTGTCATTTAATGAAAACGTAGGCCGCCATCTTGGAAAATGCACTTTAATGGTTGCCAGATTCTTATAAATGAAATTTTTATAAATTTCTTCGCTTAGAAATGTCAACTATCATCGAATATATAATTTAACGCCGAAAAAAGTTTTTGTTTCGCCCTATTTATCGTTTTTTTATGTTTTTTTTTTAATTTTTTAAAAAATTTTAAAATCCAACTTCCGGTCGTCAGATTGTGGTAAACTTTTTTTTGGTCAATAAGGACACCTAGTAGAGTCCAAAACCGTTGAAAAACCTTTTGTTGGAATTTGTTTGAGGTTCGGCCCTTTTTTGAGCTATTTTACCCCGCCTATTGGCAGTAAGAAGAGTTTAGCCTTGAACAGAGAGAGACCTTCTAAATTAGTGTAATGTATAGTTCAAAAATACAAATTGGAACATCGTTTTCTAGTAAGTTCCTATTTGTTTTTCGTATTTTATTATATTAATCAATAAATTTAATAAAAATAATTGGATATTCATACTTGCCAACTTTTAAGGTTTGTCCGTAAAATGTTCGGATTTACGTTTAGTTTACGGTCTTACTGATGGATCGGAAATTTCTGCGGTTATTGCGTTTCTTTTCACTTCAAAATCAGATTCCTCTGCTAATCCCTGTCTATTTGATTTTCACAATTTTGGTCTTTTTATTAAATTAATTTTAGACTTTTTTGTAAGCCTTGGATTCGCTCGCAAGTCTCCTGAGTCTTGATGGGCACTCTCCGGCTAAGTTTGCTTACCTTGTTAGCGAAAAGAACAACTTAACCGAGATAAGACCCTGAAAGATGCTTGGATGCATGAAACTTCTTTTCAATCAATGCTTTATGTTATTTCCCTTAGTAGTAGTTGATACGAGTGATATTTATGAAAACATTTACTAGAAACTAGATGAAAGAAAATATTTGTTTATTTCTTAGAAACTATTGCAGATTTTTTATTATATTTTATGCAATTTTACATGCTGTTTTATAATTTCAATGGTTTCCTTGAGTTAAAACACTAATTTCGAGGATCAAATTTTTTGAAAAAGGAAAAAAAATTCTGGTAGAGAACCCCCAATCCCCAAAATTTTGCGTTGGTTTTAGGTAGTGTTTTTCTTATTAAAAATTCTGATGCCTAAATGAAGAGGTCTCCTTTAGGTGTTTCCCCAAAGTGTGTCGAAATAAAGAAGACTTCCAGTTCCCCTCCAAAATTTTACGCCTATTTATGATTATTTTCCTTTAAAATTCAGTGATTTTTAAGGTCTCAAAATGAACTAAAAACACTTTTTCCGAGACATTTTTCAAAATTTTTCTGGGGAGACCCCCCAGATTTACTTAAGCTCACATTAAAAAATTTCGACAATTTGTGCAACACATTTAAGAGCTTCCTTCAAGTGGATAATTAACGTTACAAGTACATTAACGTTAAAAACGTTGAGTCAATCCCTCCCCGAAACAATAGTCTGGTTATAGCCCTAAAATTTTCCCACATAAAAAATTGGACATAAAGGGATGGTTTCAAAAATAAAGGGGGGTGCCAATGAGAGAGAGCCACCTTCGCCCCGGGCGCCGTTTTACCACGGCACGGCTCTGCTCTTTCCATAGAGTTTGAAAAGTAGATAAACACAAGTTTGAGGGAAGTTTCCAAATTCTTAATCCTGGGGGAGGGCCTCCGGACCTTGTGGACGTTTTTATAAATTTCCCCCCTAGAAAATTCTGTGGTTTTCAAGGAACTGAAGGATCTCAAAATGATCTCAAACACTACTTTAAGAGGCAAGTTTTCAAAATTTTTCTGCGGAAAAACCCCCAGACCCCCCTATTCTATATGGCATTTTATGCACCAAAATGAGTTAAAACCCTGTTATTTTTAAGTCAAATTTTCAAACATTTTCTGGGGGAGGACTCCCAGACCCCCGTGGTACCTATAACTATAATTACAACTTTATTTTATATTAAGTTCATCCAAATTCTACCATAAAATCTATATCCGAAACTCGGATGAGGCGTTCCAAAACTAGTTAAAAAAATTGGGGTTTTTTAACTAAAATTTCCAAAAAATTTCTGGGGGAGAACCCCCAGACCCCCTTTTTAGAAGTATTTCCCATATTAAGATCATAAAGAAGATTTAATTGAATTATGAAAATTCATAGCCCCTCCAAAAACCAAATCCTGGATCCACCCTTGTCGCCCTCCCCCCAAAAAAATAAAAACCAAAAGTCAAGTCACGCCGTGTATACAAACCCACTTAAAATCTTTGCCCCCCTCCCGACCAAAAACTGAAATGACACCCCTGTTTAGTTTTGTAAGAGGTATTGCATATAGGCGGCAAATTTTGGTTCAGCCTATAGGCGGCACATTTGGAAATCCGCCACTGCGGACCGGACTAGGTACCCTGCAACATAAGCGACAGAGGCAGAGATACTTTTGCTTGTGTCAGTGAAGAGAGAATGTTTTTCACCTCATCTGGCAAGTCAAAACTATCTTGAGGTTTTCTGGGCATTGCAGGTTATTCTCGTCTTGAACAAGTCCTGCTTGAGGACACCGACTGATGAGTGTTTGGATGTGCTAACTAAACCAGTCTTTAGGATCTTGTCCATGGCAAATAGTGTCGCCCTTACATCAAGCATGCCGTTGTTTCCACACATTTGACGCAGATTTCCAAATAATGATTCAACTGCATCACTGTTAAAGGATCTTGTTAGCACATAGTGGAACCCATTATTCAATAAGTACTGCATGCAGTTGATGGTTGGCGGTTACATACATCATGGATGCTGTACCACTCGTATGTGTAAGTCAGAAATTTTACAGTGGCACCAGGTCCTGTAGATTACAACCAGGTCTAATAGGGTATGGTTTACCACAGGGTAACCTCTATTGAGTAGAATACAGGCGTAAAGGGGTCCAACTTCCCTTCAGGAGGGATTGTAGTTACTCCTCCTCCAGTTTTATACGGGCTCTGCCTCTCACCACTCGCTATTTTTGTATCCTTTTTCTCTTCATTACGGTATAAAATCGCCAACTGCACTTGGGAGAAGGGTCTCACGTTGGGAGTTTCATTAAATTATCTGTAGATCTCCTCCCAGCAGATACTTTTTCGCCTCTGGCCAGTCCATTAGTCCGATTATTTTCAATTATATTCTTTCTTCTCTCCACACATTCTATCAACCCTTCTCTCATGGCGAGAACTGCTTCCGGCTTGGTTTCTTTTCGATGTTGCGGCCTGCCATTATTTATTTTAAGTATGTCCACGCTTGGAATCGATCTGTTTGTTACTAGGTCACATGACGCTGGGTAGCCAATCCCAGCTTCTTATTCTTATCGCCAAATTTACGATACGTGGTAGCCAAGTTACCACCCGAGTAATGTAACCAGAGGAAGTAAAATTGTAGAAATGTGGATTTTTCACCACTCTTTGAAGCCCAGTCTCATATGGTTAAGTTTACCACATGGTGATTTCAAATGAGTAGAATACAGCCATTAGCCGCTTTCACTATAGTCTGGGGTGAACCCAACATTGTCAGGTATTCGAATCTGTACAATTTCCTTCTCTTCATTTTTCTGTCGTCCGAATAGTGCTGGATCTATATTTGGTAAAGATGGACGACTAGCTGACAGACACATTGTCTTATATTGAAAGTAAGCCCGTTTAACATTCAGGGCGAACAATCGTATGTTGGTGGCTATGGTTGGCGGAAGGGTCTGAAGAGAAGGTGCTTCATTGTGTTACAGACATCGCTGGCGGCCATTATGCAGTTTTCTCTCACCGAGGACCCAAACAGTGGGCATAACCTCAGTGGTGACATTTTTGAATTAAAAACACCTTCCGCACCTCTGTGTTAGGATACATTGTATAGTATAGCCTATAAGAAACGTTGCCAATACTGTCCTACACCAAAGCTGTTTAGTTGCATATTAAAATTACATAAATTAGTTTCTAATTCACTATAAAATTAACTACCAGTTATAAAATGCTTATCGCAGATTTTTCATATTTTAACTTGGTTTATTCAGTGAACTCTGATCACTTTAAAGCAGAAATCCATTTCTGAAGTCTTTCTATCGTCAATTTTTCAAAATCGGGAGATCCTCCTGTAGGAATTGCGGGTTTTCTAAAAAAAGAATTAGTATCCCTGTTCCCTCGAGTCTAACAATCCACACAACGGCACATAAATAAGACATTTTATTACGATAAAAAGGTAAGGGTGGATATATAAACAATTGATTACACCCCTTTGGTTGACCTACAGCAATTAACAGTTAATGGAAATAACTGTTTATGACGTCGCCTGAAAACACTATTCATACCAAAAGCCGTTCAATGGCCGTCATACAGGGACCGAGAACAAATTTTTCCCACCATTATTTTAAGGGGGTAAATGGGCCCTCCATTGATAATGGAGTCCCATTACACATTTGGAGCAGTGACAGAAACGTCTATGAACACTCGGTTTTCTTGGAACAGTCTTCCACATCTTTTTCAATATCTTCATGATTGGATTTGTGAAGACTGATGTGGCAATGAGTAAACCCAAAAGTACTTTCAGTTCATCAAAGCAGGTGTTGGTTGTCAATTTCAATTTTACCACAGATATTTTTTCTAGTTCTTTCATAAATTCGTCCATTATAAAACTTAACTCGCACTCAAGTTCATCAGAGAAAAGTAATTGCTTTCTTTTTTATCTGAATTTATTGATCGCCGAAGCTTTCGTAGGATTGTTTACATATGTGATTACTGATAACAAACTTAGAGTGTTGCCACTCAGGAGAAACTTCTTACTAAAAGCGTCCTCTCAAATGCCACTTTTTGCATCCCTATTTTATTCCTCCCAGTGAGAGAATACCGCAGTGCTGCCTCATCGGTATATACTTTCCGCAGGCAGTTTCCCTCTGTAGTCTTTACCGTGGAAAGACAGCACCAATTGTTTCTATAAAAAAACAATGTATAATAGCAAATACTTAATCTAACATACTGCTGTAATTTATGCAATGAATCTTTGCTTTGTTTAAGAAAACAGGTTTGTAAAATTACTCATGCCTTTGTTCCACATTAGATCTCGGCACTTTTAACGACATACCTCTACCCCCATCCCTAATCTGAATATGATCGATTAGGTTTTATCTAACCCACCTGTTTAACCAAAAGAATGCAGAATTAAAATACAAATGGTGAAATGTAGTAGAAATTGCTGTTTAGACACTTTATATAACTCATACAGATATGAGTGAGAAAAACAACACATACCAGTTGAATTCTAACAGTGCTACTAGCACTGACTCGAGCATTAAACTCGTCAACCTCTTCAGGTCCCACTGGAAGGATTTGGAGCAGCTCTTCCCAATTGGGAGCTGCCTCAGCCTTGGCTCTTTCAGAGGATTCAAGAGCAGTTAATAAGTTGTTTAGCTTGGGGGCTCTCTAGCCTCATAATGCCAGCATTTGTATCCTTTTGCTGCTGTAGAATCACCTCTTGATTTTTCTTCAAGTTTTTAGTTTCCTCCATTATATCTAAAAGTAAAACAGAAGCATATTAAACTATAATTTCTAAGGCTAATACTTAAGGGAATGTAAAAATTTGCTATTCATTAAAGAAATTATGTAAAATATTTACTTTTTCATTATTCTCGAGAGTTTCAGTAGCACATTCTTCAAACCTGTTTTTTTTGCTATGGGCTCCTTGACAGAGGAAACTGAAATTTAAAAATTAATTAAATCATCATTTAATTTGTTTCCGTATAACTAAAAAGTAATACATTATGCATTATAAATCAAATTTATGAGGCTAAATATTAGAATGCAAAAATGACATAATGAACTCTTTTTTTTCATACACTTTAAATTAAGTTTTATAATTACTTTGCTCATAAATGTGCTGGGGACTGCTAGTAAATGATGTCAGAGGGACATTAACCCCGGCCTTTCTGTAAACCAGTAACCGGTTATCCATATTTTGTGTTGATGTGTATTTCGGGGAAAAAGAAAATTCCTTTTTTCTCTAATGTTCTTTGAGGGAAATTCTGAAATTTCATAATCAATGAATCAATAGAAATTAAAAATTGAAACCCATATTTAACAAATATACATACTTCTAAGCTTATTGGAGGAATCCTTACTTGGAAAAACAGGATACGCCAGCTTTGGCTCTCTTCCTCCTCGCTACTCTCATTAGCCTGCTTCTGTTCCACCTCAGAAGACTCCCAATGAGAGGTATTTTCAGCATCTGTCAAACAGTTAGCGGCATCCTCGCAGTTATCTGCACAAAAAAAATAGCTCATTTAGTACGTTAACATTTCGACTAGTAAACCACCCTTCGATGATTTTTTAAACTCCACACACTTGAGAGTATCAAATTCCTAAAATTATATTTCAATGAAAGAAACTTACCATAGAAACTATACACCCTTACGGGGCATGTGACCCAATTTGATCCACTTCCAGGATTAGCACTTTCTTCCACCAGTATTTTTATAAATGTCTTGTGCCTGGCGCGGAATAGCCAAATATGGCTCTTGCGCCATTAAACCCCACCAACCAACCACCAGTATTTTTTTCCTCTGCAGTTGTTTTGGGGTTGGGTAAAATCACAAGGTTTGGTCATAATTCAACCAATTTGTGGGAATCGCCCCCCAGTACTATTTCCTTCTGCCGGAAAACAAACTATTGCAAACATATTCAGTTGAAAAATGAAACAAAAATGTTTATAGTTAATAATCTCGACAAAAAACTCTTAAAATTGGGAAGTAAACAAATTGAAGAAGTTGTCAAATCTAACCGTTTTGACCATCAGAAAACATAAATAAAGGTCTAAAACAACTATTTTTGATATTTTGAAATTTTTTAACCATTAATTATTTTTTAATTAATTTTTAAACGTTGCACTCTCAAAAAACGGGGCGTGGCGTCGTGTGACGTCAGAAGTGTCAATGCCGCTTGCCGCCAGTCGAGAGCAGTAGATTCGCATAGGTTTTGTATGTAAACAAAAGTTGCAGTTCTATAATTAACTTCGTTTTTTAATTAGAATTTTTGCGTAAAACATGGAACAAGGCTTTGTTAAACCCCAATCAGACAATCTTCCTGCTGTCACAGTTTTTATGGTGACGGATTGCATTCGGAAATGGAATGACGAAATACCCGAAAGTACAGGATCAAAGCAATTGAGGGGATGGGATTTGAGGGTTTCTCTATTTCCACTTCAAAGCAATCAATCACACAGGTGACATTATGGTAATTTGCTCTGAAGGCTAAGGGCAAAGACATTTTATTTAACTTTTTGGGCATAAAAATGAGGTCTTTTAAAATACTCGCTAGGAATGGTAGAGTTTCAATAAATGTCTTGCCAGCTGTTTGCTTACTTGTACCAAAGGAATCTGCAATACGAAGAAAAGAGTCATTTGTCTTTATTTTCATAAGGGATAGGAAAATGTTCTCAAGTCTTTTCTTGTATTCATCTGCCCACATCTTAAGTAAATGCATTTGTGTCTTGGGAACTCCAATGTACTCTTTAGGGTCTCTTGTAATAAAATATTCCATGTTGGATTTCACTGTATTCTCTACGAAGTACTCTGAATCGCTTGAATCTTCCGAACTCATGTCTGATATTTCATATTCTGTGTCGGAACTTGTACCTTCACTGTCTTCACTTACAACTATGGATCTTTCTACTGTTAAGTTGCACTGTACTGCTGCGTCTTGCATTTTTATGTGTTTGAGATGCTTTGCTACGAAAAGTAGTATGGGACAAATTTGTTTGTACAGCCTTGTCATTTTCACACTGCTTCTCCATACCTTTAAGTCCTTCTGCCTCAAGTTCTGGTTCTTCTAGTTCCTGAAATTGTAAAAATTTTGTATAAAAAATAGACAGTAAACCAACTTTTTTTATTTTTGCACTTATTAATGCAAAACACTAGGCAGTGGACTCTTAAGTGAAACATTTACTGGATGGAATGAAGGGGAATTAAATTAAAATTATGTGTAGTTTGATGTTTAATAGTTACACAATTCAATTACCTCCACTCCATATCCATTAAACAGCTAGCAAGAACTTCAGATTTTCTTTTCTTTATCAGCACTGCTCTGTCTGGAGCTGTATGGTATGCTGTCTGTCGACAGACGGCATACCCAAGTCAAATTGATCAAGTTGACAATCATCTAGTTGGTAGTACTCCTTTTTTGAGTTTCAGTCAAGTACCCATTAATTGATGCTGTATCATATTACTTGTATCTTTTTCAAGCTACAAAGAGAAAATTTTAAATTAAACTTTAAAACCTCAATAGTTTATTAAGGAAGTTAAATTAAAAATGCCAATCCTTGGAGTTAAATACTGAATCTAAGAAAACTTATGGTGCTGATGTTTTAAAATAAAAGGGAACCTGTGCTTTAAACCTAGTAGATATAGTAATTTTCAAATGTTAAAAAAATTATTTTATAAGTTAAACTGTAATTTTTTAACTCGTAGTGTGGGCTCCATTTGAAAATTATTTAGATATGAAGAAGTTATGATTTACCACATTAAAAAGTTGAAAATAAAACAAATGATAAATTTGTTTATTCTCAATTCTTATAAATAGAAATTTACTTTACTCTTTTACGTAATGATTTAGTTTACATTAAGGATACAAAGGCGTTGCAAGTAATAGTAACACTATTGAATAGCTTTCTGGGCAAGTTACATATAAAAAAATCATGCTTTTGTAATTCTTTAATAACCAACTGCAATAAGAAATATTTTCACTGAATAATTAAAAATCTGAACCATTAAAACGAAAGTATTTGATTTGCAATGAAATAAAATATTGGAAAGTAACTAAACTACTAGTTTATACAGGGTGTTTCAAAATTGCGTTGCACGGCTTTTATTCGGAACCAGATCCTCCTAGGGTCTTGGAAGTAAGGTCTACCCCTAGGTAAGTGAGCCTGGAGAATCCATTGAGATGACTTACGGCGCCCCTAGCGGCGAAATTAAAACGTTAAAAAAATTAATTTAAAAGCTAAAGGAGATAGGGCAAAAACCTCAGTGAGAGTATTGTTGCCAACGTCAAGAAGAACTCATTGAAAAAAATTTGATCAAAATATCTTGAATATTCGCGGAGATATTAGCATGTGAAAATAGCACTTTTTCAGGGGTCAAAAAGTTCGCATATTTGCAAATTTTTCAGTGTTATTGTGTAGTTTTGGGTTTTTTTGATTGAAAGAACACAAAATTTAATCAAAAAATCAAAAAAATTTGCAAATATGCGAACTTTTTACTTTTTGACCCCTGAAAAAGTGCTATTTTCACATGCTAATATCTCCGCGAATATTCAAGATATTTTGATCAAACTTTTTTCAATGAGTTCTTCTTGACGTTGGCAACAATACTCTCACTGAGGTTTTTGCCCTATCTCCTTTAGTTTTTTAATTAATTTTTTTAACTTTTTAATTTCGCAGCTAGGGGCGCCGTAAGTCATCTCAATGAATTCTCCAGGCGCACTTACCTAGGGGTAGACCTTACTTCTATGACCCTAGGAGGCGCTGGTTCCGAATAAAAGCCGTGCAACGCAATTTTGAAACACCTTGTATATTCTATTCATATCACATAAAAATATTCATTTATAAAACAGACAATTTATTTTAAATAAACAAGTGCTGATACTTACATCAAAATGATCTTCGCAACAGAAAAAAACAGTTGCTGTGGATCCCGAATGTTCACTGCGGCAGACTGACAACCATTTCTTTCTAAGGTTATTTTTTGGTACGCAAAAGAAACTTTTATTAGGAGTGGTAATAGATGTAGAGTTACAATCAGGAACGAATCAATAATGAAAGCGTTTCTTCTTTTTCTGATTTCTATCGGTCATTTTAGGAAATTGTAGTCGAAATTTAAGGGTGAACGAATATGGACAGGCAAACGTGCGCTCCGGAGCGGTGAGTAGCGGGCGATGGGCAGTCGGTAGACACCGATGACGTCTTGCGCAGAACTGCCGTTTTTCGCGTTTGCTTCTACGCACGGTGGTTTTTAATTTTTTAAAAATTAACTTATGATTGGATTTTAAAAATTTCTTCGCTGATGACCTTCATTCATGAGCGTCTATCAAACAAAATTAAAATTGAAAAATCGTTTACTACCCAATTGGATAAGTTAACTCATAAATATAAAAGTAAAATAAATACTGGGACACAGCAAGTTGAATTAACTTTAATATAATATTTTAAAACTGGTAAATATTAATGGATAAAATTATTCAATTACCTATTTAAATAAAATATCGGACAAAAAAACAATTCCGAACACTATATGTGTAATATTTAAAATGCAGTAAAAATTTTAAGATAAAAGGTACATGTATAGTAAAAATATCTTAATACATGTACACATTTATTTAAGACAAAACAGACCTTTCGGTCCAATTACATTGTCCAATACAGAACAAGTCCCAAAAAAGAACAGCACATGGCGTTTTTGCACGGGCTTTATGCAGTGTATGCACAAATGTGTCTGGTTCCACCACAACACTAGGACTGTTAAAGAATTCTCTAGGCAGTTTAATGTTGGTTTAATGAATGATTCGCGCGTACCTGTACGAATTGCTGCTCTGTATCCTAACATTACAGTTGGTAGTACTTCAGTCCACCGGATGTTGTCGTGTGCTTTAATTGCAGTCTTAAATGTCCTATGAAAGCGTTCAATCTTCCCATTACACTGGGGGTGGTAAGGTGTTGTGTGAAGCAGTTAAGCGCCACAGATAGATGCCAAAGATTGCAACACTTGGGCGACAAATTGTCGGCCTTGATCCGAGATGATTTGGGACGGAACTCCAAACCGACAGAACCAGTGCTCGTAAAAGGATCTGGCTACCATTTCAGCTGTTATGGAAGGTAACGGTACAACTTCTACCCATGAAGAGGATCTGTCTATGCAAGTTAGACAGTATACCATATCCTCTGAAGGTGGCAGTGGTCCAATAAGGTCAACGTGTACCACGCTGAATCTTGTATCAGGCACCTGGTATTCGCCAAATGCTGATCTGTTATGCCTGTGGATCTTGCACATCTGGCACTGGATACACGCTTTGGCCCAGTCTCTCACTTGTTTGTTTATCTCAGACCAGAAGAACTTCTGCGTCATCAGTTTCACAGTTGTGCTGATGCCAGGATGCGAGAAACCATGGATCTGTTGGAAAAGCGACAGCCGAAACTCCTCAGGGATATAAGGTCTGATATTAGGTGTGGAAGTGTCACCATAGTATCTTTCCAGATGGTAGAGTGGATGGTTGAAACTTCAATGAGGAATTATTTTGTCTCAGTTGTTGTAGCTCTTCATTCTGCAGTTGTTTACTTGCTATGGCCTCGTAGTCGATGGTCGTCACTTTTTCAATTCTGGATAATGCATCCGCAACTACATTGTCCTCACCACTTATGTGGTGGATGTTAGTGGTGAATTGCGAAATATATTGGCGTTGTTGTCTGGGGGAAGCTTTTTCGTTCTTTTGTTGAAACGCAAAGATTAATGGCTTGTGGTCTGTATAGATTTGGAAATCTCGACCTTCAAGCATATACTTGAACTGTTTTACAGCCATGTAGATTCCCAGGGGTTCTCGATCATAGGTACTGTAGCGTCTCTGCGTGTCGTTGAGCTTCTTTGAGTAGAACGCCAAGGGCTTCCACTGACCATCTTCTCCCCTCAGGGGCACTCCTTGTTGGGGTGTGACGGGGCACATCCTGACAGGAGTGACGGGTGTCACAATCCCGAGGGTACCCCAGTGTCCTTGTGCCTTATTAAAAGGCAAATCTTCAGCCTGCCTGGTGATGCCCCAGTATTTTGTGCCTTATAATAGGCCAATCTTGTTCTCACCATAGAAAACGCACCATTATATATGTAAATATTAAAAACTTGATTTAATTTACTTCTCGAACATTTATTTATATCTTTATATAGTTAAGTTTTTCATTTCAAACAAAATTTTCTTTTGTTATACTTTACCCCTGTGGTATTTGTGCCTTTTATAGGCCAACCTTCAACACAAAGTCCTGTGGCATACCAGGGTTGAGTGGGTTGAGGTTGGGTCTGATGATTTATAACTTATATGACGACCCAACGGACTGCTCGACCCTAGGGAAACTGGCACCGGGAGCGGGGATTTGAACTTCTCGAGGACCTTTGGGCTGGTGAAGTGGGGTCTTGGAGGAAGCAGCCATGCAGAGGGTACAGGTCAAAAACTGAGTTTTGCGTCTCAGGCCGCCAGATAGTACAGGAGTACGGGGTAGCCTAACCAGCAATGCCCTGGCTGCTCTATCAGCTGGCGAATAATCTCGCCTGTCTTGCAGTCCCAGGTGGTGCCTGGACGGGGTCCTGCATGGCAGAGCGGGGGGCTTTCCCGAGGCCACTGCTGGCTGTTGACTTTGGGGCTAGCCCCACCAAACTGGTCCTCTGGAAGTTGGGAAGGGATTCTCCTCCTCCCTCCCTTATAAAAAACTTGTTTATGGAAGTCGAAAATGAAAATTCCGTTCAAAACGCTCACCCGAAAATCCCCAATCCTTCTCCTTCTGAGCATGGTGGTGATACCACCAATCCTTCTCCTTCAGTGGAGCAACATATAAAGATAAAAGTAATCGATGAGAAATTTTTTATTATGAAAAGAAAGGAAGGTACGTTCAAAGAAACATCTGCAATATTTATTCACAAAAGTATACTAGGCATGGTTGGCGAAGTAAAGAATATTAAAAAAACTGCCGGAGGTGATCTATTAATAGAAGTAGCAAATGCAAATCAAGCAAAATTATTAATGAATCTAAAAAATCTTGGAACAATAGAAATCGAAGTAACACCACACAAATCCCTTAACACCTGTAGAGGAGTAATTTCAGAATCAGACCTATACAACGACACCGAGAATGATATTCAATCCGAACTTGAAAATCAAAAAGTTATAGATGTCAGAAGAATATTAATTAAGAAAAAAGACCACATTATAAAGACTAAACATATAGTACTTACATTTAATACCACTGAGCTCCCCAAGTCTGTTAAAATAGCATATCTCAACATCCCAGTCCGCCAATATATCCCTAACCCCTCACGCTGCTTTAAATGCCAAAGATTTGGACACTCAGCCCGAATTTGTCGTGGTATAGCGAGGTGTGGCGAGTGCGGAAGTCAGAAACACGTTTCTGACAACTGTGACTCGGAGACTGCCTGCTGTGCCAACTGTGCCGGCAACCATCCTGCCTACGACAAAACATGCCCCAGATGGACAATAGAAAAAGAAATCGTCACTATCAAATACAAACAAAATATATCATTCCCTGAAGCCCGTAAAATAGTAATGAGTCGATGTCCCAACCTTAATATCTCATACGCATCTGCAGTTAAATCTACTAGCACCAGAGGAACCCAGACAAACATGGCATATCACAATAATATTAAGCAAAAATCAACAGTAGAACCAAAGAATAGTCAAACCTTGGCTTCAGTCCCTCCTCCAATCTCATCCGAAACAGCAGAAAATCAAAGTCAACCTGAAAATAATACAAGTAAAAACTATAACAGTAATGGAAATAGCTCTATACCCAAAACAATTATTAGCCCACCTCAAACCGTGTCAAACCAACGCCAACCTGGAAATAAGACAAACAATACTTCTAATAAAAATAGTTCACCTCAAAACTTACCTCCTAGAAATAATAGAATGAATGCAAAACAAAAAGCAACCTCTACCTTAAATCTAGAAGCTGATGAAGAGGATATTTTAAATGTTAAAGGCGGTGGTAGCCGTATGAAAAATAAAAAGCCTAAATTATAGGGACCAAAATTTTAAATTGGAACTGTCATGGTTTTTATTCTCACCTTGACGATATCAAATCATTGATTAACATTTTTCATCCCATCATCTTTACATTTCAAGAGACATACCTGCTTCCCCACAATTCTGTGAGGTTGAGAAACTACAGTCTATACCGGACGGATTACACAGATGGTATTCGAGCTTCGGGTGGCACGGCTATCCTTGCTAACAATAGTTTTCCTTCCTCACTCCTCAATCTGCAAACTACCATCCAAGCAGTCGCAATCCAAATAAAATTAAACACTCTAACCACCATATGTTCAGTATATTTACCTCCAAATGAGGAAATAAACCAGCTTGATATTAATAACCTCATTGCACAATTACCATCACCTCTCATATTACTGGGAGATTTTAACGGACATAATCCCATATGGGGAAGTAGTGATACTAATGATAGAGGTAGGTTAATCGAAAACCTTATAGATGACTATGGGCTCTGCGTCCTAAATGATGACACCCCAACATATTTTCATTTCCCATCAAGAACATACCATCACCTTGATTTAGCATTGTGTTCACCATCATTGCTACCGTCATTGCATCTTAGAGTTCATGACGATCTACACAATAGTGACCACTTTCCTCTGATTTTGTCAATTCTATCTAATGACCTGCCACCGTCTAAAAGGCCCCAGAGATTCATTTTAGCCAAAGCAGACTGGGAATTTTTTCAGAGGTTAGCTATTATTACTCCTGACATTACTAATATTGATTCTATAGATGAAGCTGTAGAGAGGGTGACATCTGTCATTCTCGCGGCAGCCGAAATGACAATTCCCAAAACATCTGGGAGACAAACTAAAATTAATAAGCCATATTGGAACGAAGAGTGCAAAGAAGCTCTGAAGAAACAAAAGAAATCATGGTCCATATTCAGAAGATACCCAACGACTGATAATTTCATCTCTTTTAAACGGGCGAAGGCGGAGTTCCGCAAGGTGAGAAGAAGAGCCCAGAGAGAGTCCTGGGAAAACTACGTATCATCAATTCAGGGGAAGGTCTCATCTAAGGTCCTCTGGGACAAGGTGAAGAAAATATCCGGTCGCTTCATATCCCCTTCGATCTCGTCTTTAAAAATAAATAATAATGTTATTTTTGATGTCAAAACGATTGCAGATACTCTGGGGAAAGCCTTCTCCAGAGTATCGCATGAAATGTCATACCCATCAGATTTCATAGCATACAAACGAAGTGAAGAACTGAAAACTCTTGACTTTGACACGTCGTCCTCTTTTGACTATAACCAAGATTTTAGCATTACAGAACTAAGACATTCACTGAATAAATCCCATCCAACATCACCTGGTCCTGATCACATCCATTATGACATGTTTAAACATCTAAACGAAGACTCATTGCTCAACATCCTGTCATTGTTTAATAGAATATGGAACGAGGGTGTTTTCCCGACTTCATGGAGGAGGGCTACTGTTGTTGCCATTCCGAAACCTGGGAAAGATTCTTCTGACCCTAATAACTATCGACCCATAGCCTTGACAAGCTGCATGTGCAAGCTATTGGAAAGAGTGATCAATGCAAGACTAGTTTATTTTTTAGAAAAAGGACGACATCTATCCAAATACCAGAGTGGATTTCGCTTCGGACGCAGCACCAACGATAATATGCTTTTGTTGGAATCTGCCATCAGAGAGGCGTTTGTTCGAAATCGTCATTTAACATCTATATTTTTCGACATGGAAAAAGCTTATGATCGAACTTGGCGTTATGGTATTCTTCGTGACCTATATAACATGGGCTTAAGAGGGAACCTTCCCATTTTTATAAAAAACTTCCTACAGACAAGAACTTTTAATGTTCGCATTAATGACACCTATTCAAATGACTGCACTCAAGAGGAAGGAGTACCTCAGGGTAGCGTCTTGAGTGTCACTCTGTTTATCATTAAAATCAATGACGTAATCAACCAACTACCTCCTGGAGTAAATGGCACACTCTTCGTTGACGACTTCCAAATTTTTTGTAGTGGGACTGACATTAATTTTATTGAAGGACTCTTGCAAACTGCTGTAAATAATATTGATTCTTGGACAAAGAAACACGGTTTTGTTATATCACCCCAGAAATCCATTTGTATCAATTTCACTAAAAAACGAGGGATTTTTCCTGACCCCAGAATTTTACTTAATGGTAACCCTATCCCAGTTGGGACTCAGGGTAGATTCTTGGGTCTCATCTTCGATTCCAAACTGACATTTAAACCTCACATTAATAATCTTAAACGGCAATGTACCAAGTCATTGAACATTTTAAAATACTTGACAAATACATCTTGGGGAGCAAATTCCAATTACCTTCTTAAAATATACGATGCCACAGTTCGATCCAAACTAGACTATGGCTGTGCTGTGTACGGGTCCGCCTCAAAGTCTTCTTTGAAAAGCCTCGACACGGTCCACCATCAAGGTCTAAGATTGTCGTTGGGAGCCTTTAGGACCTCTCCCGTCAATAGCCTTTATGTAATGGCTGGACAACCAAGCTTAAGCCTTAGACGTGCAAGTATTCAATTGCGATATTACTTTAAAACAAAATCAAATCCATCTAATCCCTTATTTCAAACTGTAGTATATCCCAAGTTCAAAACACATTTTTCATTAAAAAAGTCTTTTACACCGTCATTTGGTCACCGGATGTTGACATTACTCTCCTCATTGGGTATACAAAATGTAAATATTTTAAAAAATGACTTTAAAATTCCTCCTTGGAATCCGAGAGACTTGGACATTATCCATGACTTCAGTGAATGGAGGAAATCCTCGACACCTAATATCATATTCAATTCTCTTTTTAGACATCACAGACAAGAATATTCAAGTTTTTTAGAGGTATTCACTGATGGGTCTAAGAACAACACCCATGTTGGGTCTGCAGCAATCTTTGACGATGGAGTGATCTCCAGGAAGCTAGACTGGCGCTGCTCTGTATTTACCTCAGAAAGCAATGCCATCCTCATTGCTTTGAACAAAATTAAATATTCTCGGGCTAAGAATTACATTTTATACACAGACTCGAAAAGCTGCTTGGATGCAATTAAAAATTATAACAATAAAAGCCACCCTATCATACTCCAAATCGTAAATTCCTATTTTATATTAAAGGACAAGGGATACTCCGTAAAATTTTGCTGGATACCTGGCCATTCAGGCATCCCTGGCAATGACAAGGCAGACTTGGCTGCAAAAACTGCCACTTTGAAATTAAGCTCTTTTATACCTTTCAATGATGTTGAAAAATATATTAAAAACTCAATTAAAATATACTGGCAAAATACATGGGACCAAGAACATGAAAATAAATTGAATTCTTTTAAACCTTCTGTGACTGGCTTTCCTGAAACTAAATTGAAAAGGTATTTTGATGTAAAACTGACAAGGCTCCGAATCGGACACACTTATTTTACTCATAAACATCTCCTTCATAACGAACCTTGGCCTATATGCTCACCTTGTAATACTCCGTTATCTGTGAAGCATATTTTATGTGAATGCCCAACTTTTCGACAAGTGAGGCAGAGGAGATTTGGCATGGCATATCCATCATTATCAGACATTCTAGGGGACGAATTCCATAAAAATGTTTTCCTTTCTATATGACATTAATTTAATTAAACGTATTTAAATTTAAATGAAGTATTTTAGTCTCGTGTTTGGCGCGGAATGGCCAAATATGGCTCTTGCGCCATAAAACCCCACCAACCAACCAACCACTGACCATCTTCCCATTATGGAAGCACTGCTCCTACAGCCCAGTCGGACGCATCTGTGCATAAGGAGAGTTTGTACTCAGAATTTGGGTAGTTGAGTAGGGCAGCATTAGCTAAGGCAGCCTTGCATTTCTCGAACTGCTCCAAGGATTCTGCAGTCCAGGGAACCTTGCGTTTATCCTTCTTTTTTGCTCCCTTCATCATTTCCTGAAGTACGGCTTGGGTTTTAGCAGCATTCTTAATATACTGTCGATAAAAGTTTATCATGCCTAAAAATTTCCTCAGGTCATGAAGGGTTTCAGGTAGCTTGTAGTCCAAAATAACCTGAACTTTGTCAGGTAGTGGGCTTGGGATCCAGAAGGAGTTATGAGGTAACCCAAAAACTCAATTTCCGAAACACCAAAAACTGATTTGGCTATATTAATACGCAAGCCATATTTGTCAAGGCGTTGAAAAACAGCATGGAGGTGATCAATGTGTTCCTCTTTTGTTGCAGACAATTAAAACGTCATCCAGGTACGGAAAAATAAAATCTAAACCTTGGAACACCTCGTGAACAAATCGCTGGAATGTAGATGGGGCATTTCGCAATCCAAAGCTCATGACGTTGAAAAACAGATTCCTCTGACCAGTTAATTTTACTAAGATTAAAATAACCTAACAAAAGCATAGGTTTGGACATCATGTCAACTTCATTGGAAAAAAGACTAAAAAAACTCAAGTGTCAGCATTAGTATTTGGTCTTAAAATACAGGGTGATTCAGAAATAATCATCAATATTTTGGGGGGAGGTAGAGGGACCCTAGACAAGCATATTTCGAATAGGGATGGTGGGGCGCAGCCTTACCGTTAAAGAGCTAGGACCTAATGTAGTGCGAGCGAGTTTCAAAAGGCCGTTTTTAGAAGGCCCGTGTGACGAAACAAAACATAATAAAATGAAAAACATTATTGCATGAGGTACAGGAGTATCCATACTACTTAAATCCTCAATGTGATAGAAATTGGACCACTTGCTGAGCCGTGGGGTTAGTTTTAAAACGTGCAAAATTAATCTCTTAGTCAAAGAATGGAGTTCCCTTAATGGTTTTTAGAAAAATGATGATCGGGGATGGAATTTTCAATGATCAAACAGTTTCAATGATCAATGTTACGATCATTGAAAATTCCTTCCCCGATCATTATTTTTCTAAATACCAGTAAGGGAACTCCATTCTTCGACTAAAAGATTAAAATTGCACTTTTGAAACTTACTCCACGGTTTAGAAAGTGGTTCAAATTCTATCGAATTCATGGTGTAAGTAGAAGGGATACTTCCTTACCTCATGCAATAGATTTTTCATTGTATTATGTTTTATTTCATCACACGGGCCTTCTAAAAACGGCCTTTTGAAACGCGCTCTCACTACATTAGGTCTTGGCTCTTAAACGCTAAGGCTGCGCCCCACCATCCCTATTCGAAATATGCTTGTCTAGGGCCCCTCTACCTCCCCCCAAAATATTGATGATTATTTCTGAATCACCCTGTATACACAACACATAAATACATAGTAGTCAAATGAGACACAGAAACTTTTAAAGTTAAATATTCCAGATTGTCGAGATAGTATTATCATACACTTTAAAACTAATTTTTTTGTCTAAGGCAATCAAAACACCCCCTCCCCGTGACAAACTACTCTGATTTGGACATCTATCATTCCTTACTATATTATATCTGTTATCCAAAATTTCAGAATCACTTACTCTTTCATTTAGCAGAGTTTCATTAAAACACGATATCTTAATCTTGAGCCAAAGCAGATAGATATGTTGTTTAATTTATTTTTTAGACTCCTAGTATTTTGAAAATAGATTTATAAACTGAAATTATTTGAAAAATTAAACATTGCTATAAGCAGGTGAATTATATACCTTATTAGAAACCTTAAATATATCCAAATCTTCCAACGATTTAATAATTACTGCCTCTGACCCATCAGTTTGTATCTCAAATCAAATTATCTCTCGTATCACATGCATTTGTAAGAATCTCTTTTCTGTTGGCCTTGGAGGTTCCAATTTGGGGAAATTTAGGAGCTGCTGAATATTAGTAAACAGCTCAGTTGCTTTGGGAGATTTGTTAATATCCTGGTAAATATTAATGGCCGATTCCCCTCAATTAATCTACCAAAGTTACCAAAAAAGAGCTTAGAGCTTTATTGTTAAACCATCGATGTGTAACAAGTTTTTGTTATGTAATTTGTACTAGATCTTTAATGTTAGAAAATATATTTTGCAATGTGGCTATATTTCCCTTTTTTGACCCTAAATGAGCAGTTATAACTATGTTGCTCATTATCATTATACTCCAACTTAAACATTAATAATTTTACCACTATTTTTGTTAGTTGCTGCATCCACATTCATGGAGAAAGGATTTTTATTTAACTTAGAGCAACTAACTCTTCTCTCATTGTTTTGGCTACTCCGTGAGTTGTAATGTAGGTTGCAGCTGTTCTTTCCATTTTAAGTTTCCCCGAAGCATGCTTGTCCTTCGCTAATGTTTTGCCAAGTTCAACTAGTTTAGAAGCAAGGGAAAATGGCTACGAATTTTCAGCCAGTAAACATTGCCCTTCTGTCATAGAAGGAAAGAGGTGCATCCTTACATACTGGACTTCCTGGTAAAGTTGCCCTTCTGTCATAGAAGGAAAGAGGTGCATCCTTACATACTGGACTTCCTGGTAATATTTGTTTAGTGCATCTTGTCCTCGGAATGCTTTTTTAAAGCCTTTTTGTTTTCTTCCATATTTTGAGCAAACGAAACAAAATGACCGTCCTTCGAAATCAGGGTCCCTGTGTTTTCCCTGTTTCCACACGTAGTAATCTGGAATATCTGTCAAAACTTTTTATGCGTTGAATGGATCTTTCTACGTGGATTCTAGCACGTGCTATTTCGGTGGTAAATTTGACTTCTTCCTCCGAAAATTGAATCTCCGGGCTTTAAAATCTCACAAATGCCCGATTTCTCAACAATCAATTTATCTGAAAAAGATCCCGGGTATAAGTTGCTACAAAAGCAAATTCTGCCACTGGGGGAAACATCGACTAGTGTTGCGGAAACTAGTGTTCCCAGATGAAAGTTGGAAGAAAGACTCACGTGCCCAAAGAGCTCTCGAGGACACAAATCTCATCTTGCATTTCACGCATTGTTTTGATCTGGATAAAAGAGGTAGTTTTGGAAAATTGAATGTAAAGTAGAGTTGCGTTTTATGTTATGTAAAGAAAGAGGCTAGAGTGATTAAAGCTTTATTTTAATTATCATAGGTAGTCGGTCTTTTTAACATCAATTTGACATCTACACTAGTCAGAAGAAATTCCCGGTTTATCACCTTTGGTAAGATATTTAACACGATTTGTAACATGGCATCCCTGCACTGGTAGCACTTTTGACTAGAGTATCTGTATAAAAGGACCCTTAGCTAGAATTGAAGATGCCGTTGAGACGTTCATCTAAAGGAGCTACGCAACGGAGAAATACTGTACGATCTCGAACTGAAGAAGAGACGTTACAGAGATTCGTAATCCATAGGCAAAGTGTTAAAGACGAATTGATCAAGACTGGTGAGAATATTGAGGATGGACTTACGCTACAAGATAGTGAGAAATTGGCTGTAGCTTTTGGTAATTTAAAAGAACAGTACGAGATGTTAAAGGAAATCGATAAAGAGTTGAGTGTGAGGTGGCCTGTGGACGAGTTGGCGGAGGAAACACAAGGTGCAATGCAGTTCGCCACAGTAATCAATGGATGGAGAATCAAAGCAGAAAAAGCATTAGGTGAGTTAAGACCACTTGTTTCTAGAGAAAACTGTAATGATAGGCTGTTAGTAAATGAACAAGTTAAAGTAAAACTACCAAAGTTGGAAATACCTAAATTTTATGGCAACTTAGATCAATGGATCAATTTTTGGAGTTTGTTTGAATCGTCCATACACAGCAATACTTCTTTGAATAGTGTGGATAAATTTGCGTACCTAAAAGCTCACTTAGGGGGCACGGCACTAAGAACCATAGAACCATAGGACTTTTGATAAACAGCGAAAATTATTTTTCAGCTATAGCAATTTTACAAGAACGATTTGGTTCCAAAAACAAACTCATTACGACACATATGAATAGTTTATTGGCTATACCTCCTCTTAGAAACTCCAACGATATAAATAGTTTTAGGAAATTGTTCGATCACCTAAACGCGCAAATGAGGAGCTTAGAATCGTTGGATGTACCGACTGATAGCTACGGAAGCATTCTACTGCCACTGATTTTGAAATTATTGCCACAGGATTTGTTGCTAGACTTTCATAAGTCAAAATACCGACCGGGTGGAGGATTTGATTTCATTTCTAGATCAGCAGCTGAGGGCGCAAGAAGGTGCCCTTTTGTTTTTAAATAGGGAAAGTGATAGTAAAGAGCGACGTCGGTTACCAGATATTTCAAGCAACTTCCACTCTGGAGGTAACTTTAATAAGAGTAATAATATGGGAAAAGATAAGAGTGGTCGGAACATTCCATCAGCTAGTGAATTATTAGTTACGGAGAATCATACGACAGACGGAGAGAAAGTTTGTGCCTTTTGTAATTTGACTCATAAAGATAGCTATTGTGACTATGCCCTCAGTGTTCCTAGGGATGAGAGAATAAATATCCTAAAAAGAAAAGGATTGTGTTTCAGGTGTTGTGATATAAATGCTCGGCATATATCACGTTATTGTAGGGCTGAAGTAAAATGTATTTTCTGCGGCGGTAAGTCACATAACACCAATTTATGTTATTCGATAGATGGGTCAGATGTTTGTGGTAGCTCTGAAACTAGTACAGACTTAAGCAATCAAGAACATACTCCGGTCGTATATTTATAAACCCTGTTGATATGTATCAGTAATGGTCATTTAAAAAAAATGGTTCGAGCAATTATAGATACTGGAAGTAGCAGATCTTACATTTCACGGTTTGTCGCTGAGACCATGAAATTGAAGAGTTTAAAAGAAGAGACCGTCACGCATGGACTTTTTGGAGGATCCAAAAGGATAATGAAGCACAAGATGTACTCCACCTGTTTGCGAAGCTTGGATGAAAGATATAGTATCGTGGTAGAATTAATGGACCAAGATAAAATATGTGAGCATATCCCTCGGATACAAGGTGATGTGTGTATACAAGAGTTGAAAAGACAGGGTATTTTCTTAAGTGATATTTCGCCAAAAAGAAAAAGTTGCTTGTGTCGAAGTCAGGATAGTGAAATTCATATGTTACTTGGGTCTGATATTGCGGGTAAGTTTTTCACAGAAGTTAAAAATTTAGATTGTGGTTTGACTGCGGTGGGGACGAAATTCGGATGGACTGTCATAGGCAAATTAGGACAAAAGGAAACAGACAGTTCATTGTTGCTCCCTTCTCTGCATATTAACACTATGAGGATAAGTGATTTGTGGGAATTAGACGTATTGGGCATTGGAGATCCGGTGGAATCACTATCTAAAAAGGAAATGAGTGATTGTGTCTTGACACATTTCAAAGAGACAGTCCAATGGAATGAAGAAGGAAGGTATCAGGTGAATATCCCATGGCTTACCGGACATCCTCCTCTTCAAACTAATAAGGAGTTGGCTGAGACGCGATTGAAGAACACCGTTAACTCTTTAAAAGTAAAGAACAAAATAGCGGACTATGAAAAGGTTTTTTTTGAATGGGAAGCTGAAGGAATTATAGAAAGGGTAGATTCCACTACCGAAGAGGACTTCGTAGGTACTCATTACCTTCCCCATAGACCAGTATTTAAAGAGAATTCAACAACTAAAATTAGACCGGTATTTGATGCCTCGGCGTCTTCTAGAAACGGAGTTTCCTTGAACCAGTGTATAGAGAAAGGACCCAATTTAATAGAATTAATTCCATCGGTTTTGAACAAATTTAGGTTGGGTAAATTTGGAGTGGTAGCGGATATCAACAAGGCTTTTCTACAAATTTCGCTGAATCCCAAAGATCGCGATTTTCTGAGATTCATCTGGTGGAGGGCAGGAGATCCAAGCCAAGCAATAATTTACCGGCATCGTCGTGTTTTCGGCGTATCTTGTAGTCCTTTTTTACTGGCTGCAACCATCAATCACCACTTAGATCATGTGCCCAGTCATTTAAAAGAGGTGGCTGACAAATTGAGGAACTCGATGTATGTGGATAACTTGGTTTCAAGCGTAGACTCTGAGGAAGAATTGGAATTTTTCCGAAATGAAGCTAGGCATATTTTTTCAAAAGCGAAATTTGATTTACGAGGTTGGTGTCACACTTACCCATACTATCGGGATGATCCGGAAAATCAAAGGATTCAGAGTTTCTTGGAACACATGCCTCAAGATGTTACGGTGTTAGGATTAAAATGGAACACAGTGTCAGACACCCTATTTTGCGATATGCAAGAAAATATGAAGGATAATGAGCTCATAACGAAAAGGAAAATTCTATAAGTGGCCCACGCGATATTTGATCCTATAGGATTCACCGCTCCTGTAACGCTTTTGCCGAAAATTATATTACAGAAATGTTGGAAACTTAAAGTTACTTGGATGAAAGTCTACCCCTTGATGTTGCGGATGAGTTCAAAAAATGGAGGAGTCAGCTCGTGCAGCTGAAAGACATACAAATACCGCGCTGTTTATCTTCCCTCTCACAAGGAGTATTATCGTTGCATACGTTTTGTGATGCCTCTAAGACATCATATGCCGCCTGCATATTCTTAAGAGTTCAAAAAGACGGAAAAGTTACCTGTCAGTTAGTTCAAGCTCGCTCCAAAGTGGCACCTTTAAAAACAGTTTCCACTCCGAGACTGGAACTATTAGCCTGTAGTATTGGGTCTCGCCTTGCGAATACGGTCAAGAAAGAGATGGAGTGGGAGGATGTAGAGACATTCTTTTGGTCTGACTCAATGGACGTTCTATATTGGATTAAGAAAGAAGGCCCCTGGGCAACTTTCGTAGAGAATAGAGTAAAAGAAATCAGAAGACTTTCGCCCTCCTCTTCTTGGAATTTTGTTCCAGGGAAACTTAACCCGGCAGATCTTCCATCTAGAGGGTGTTCTTCAATGACTCTCATAAAAACTAAGTGGTGGGAAGGCCCTGAATGGCTTCGGCACTCAAAGGAGAACTGGCCACAAATTGAGATTACACCTAATTCTGAAGTAGTAAACTCGGAAATGAGAAAAAAGATAGTATCGTCATTGAATGTGGAAAACAACGATTTTGTTTACAAATATTCATCGTACAAAAAGCTTATCCGAGTAGTCGCTTGGATGTTCCGTTTCTTGGACAACTCTAAGAAAACTCCTCCTGAAAGAGTTAAAGAAGAGCTTTTAAGTGCTGAAATACTCAGGGCTGAGTTATTTTAAAGAAAATTCAGAAGGATTCATTTACAGGATTAACTTGCGAAAAGCTGAAGTCCTTGCCAGTTTTTGTGGATGATCAGGGGATAATTCGCGTTAAAACTAAAGTTATAATGAGAGATGACGAAAAGGATTTTAGACTGCCAATAGTATTGGATTCGAAGAATAAAACTGTGGAGAATCTAATATTTTGGAAGCACAAAGTTCTTGGACATTCCGGGGTACAGTATCTGATGGGAGCGCTTCGGGAAAAGTATTGGATTTTGAAGAGTCTGAGAGTTATTAAGAGAGCTATTAAAGATTGCTTGATTTGTAAAAGATTCAGGGTACAACCTGTTCAAGTGATACCCGGGGGTTTACCTGAAGATCGGGTTAAAGAAGCCGCAATTTTTGAAGTAATTGGAGTAGATTTAGCTGGTCCTCTTCTACTCAACGCACAAAAGATTTGGATTTTGATATTCACTTGCGCGATCTACAGAGCAGTACATCTAGAGCTTTTAACTTCAATTTCTACACCCAGTTTCATTTTAGGATTAAGAAGGTTTATAGCTCGCAGAGGTGTACCCTCGGTGGTATATTCTGACCAAGGAACAAACTTTGTGGGTGCCCAGAGCTTGATTAAAAAGGTGGATTTTGAAGTAATAAAATCAACAAGTCAGCTTTGTACCATCACATGGAAGTTCATTCCTCCAGCTGCTCCCTGGTGGGGAGGGTTTTGGGAGAGGATGATCGGACTATTAAAACAGATTTTGAGAAAGGTTCTAGGAAGGACATCTTTGAATTATGAAGAAATGAGTACGGTGTTGAGTGAATGCGAAAGCTTAATGAACAACCGTCCATTGACTTGCGTTTCTGACGACATAGAAGATCTACACAGCGGAAATAAAAATCCCAACACCAAGAAGGAAAGGAGATATCAAAGTCAAATTTATTTCTATGATTTCACATAGTATCAATGTGAATTGGTTGAAAAATCAGCCTTCCTGGATGTTAGGGGGCCGAGAAAATCGGTGAGAAGTGTTGTCTCCATAGGTGTCCATTACTGCCGTCACACGTCATGGTATTGAGTGACAGGGGCTCTAAATGACTTTTGAGGGATTGGAGGACCATGTTGCCACCTCAGGTAGTCCAAATTCATATGGTGCACCAGCGGACGTTGCATACCGGGCTAGGTGATTTCTCCTCTTTCTCCGGACATGTTTTGTGAGTGTTGGTTCTTAAGAACGGATAGGCCAGGGTAAAAATGCAACATAGGGGGTTAAGAAAAAAGCTTGGACAGTACATGAAACATGTGTTTGTGCATTTTTCTCTTGAAATTTGTCCCCAGGACAGGTCTGAAGGTAAGGACGGACAACCGGCTAAAAAACCTCAATGAAGCAGCTTTGGTTGGCCAAAATACCGGTAGATCATACTGAGGACAAGCGGCAGTGGGATGGATGTCGTTTGCAGTACTGCGGATCGTCCGTTCGGTCCGCATAGCTTCTTACATCTTTGTCTATAAACAAGGGGCTGAAAATGGGCAGTTCTGTTTCCAATAGTGCACGAAATAAGGAAATGAAAATCCCAATTTCATGATATTGTGTTTATGAGAGAATCCTGATTCGGTTTGGAGCACCACGACGGTTGGGTATGAGTTTGAAGACACAATGGAGAGAGCGCACTCAGCTGATGATTTTCTAATCGTTCCACGGAGTGTTGATGAAGGGTAACGGAGTGGGGATGCATTGGATTCCATTTCTGCAACTCCTGAGTATGATTCACCAGTAATTTTTCCAACCAGAGCTGCGTCATTGAGATTTTGCAACCGGTAGACCGTCCTTACCTTCAGACCTGTCCTGGGGACAAATTGCAAGAGAAACATGCACAACCACATGTTGTATGCAATGTTCAAGCTTTCTTCTTAACCCCCTAGTTTGCCTTTTTACCCCGTCTTTCCCGTTCTCTAGAACCAACACCCACAAAACAAGTCCGATCAATGAGGAGAAATCACCTATCCCGGTATGCAACGTCCACTGGTGCACCATATGAATATGGACTACCTGAGGAGGCAACACGGTCCTCCAATCCCTCAAAAGTCATTTAGATCCCCTGTCACTCAATATCATGACGTGTGACGGCGGTAATGGACACCTATGGAGACAACACTCCTCACCGATTTTCTCGGCCCCCTAACATCCAGAAAGGCTGATTTTTTAATCAATTCACATTAACACTATGTGCAATCATAGAAATAAATTTTACTTTGATATCTCCTTTCCTTCTTGGTGTTGGGATTTTTATTTCCGCTAGTGTAATTCCCATTACTCCAGCGATGTTTTTACAGGAAATTACATGTGGGTACTCCTATCGTGGATCAATTAGACCACAGCAAGATCAATAAACGTCTGTCTTATACTCTGAAGGTAAAAGAAGATTTAAGGACTAGATTTCGCACTGAATATTTAGGTCGATTGAGGCAAGCTTGCAATCCCAAGGATGAAGCTGCAAGCCCCTTTAAAGTAGGGGATATAGTTATTGTCACTGCTGACAACTTGAAGAGATTAGAGTGGCCACTTGCCAAGATATTGGAACTTATGCCTGGTAAAAGTGATGTTGCTCGTGTGGCCAAATTTCGAACCAAATCCGGAATTATCACGAGGGCTGTGCAAAAGCTATGCCCCTTGGAAATAGGGGGATCTGAGTCGAGTACGGAACAAGATATTGAGTTCTTTCGCATGTCAAGAACTCAAGGGGGGAGTGTTGCGGAAACTAGTTGCGGAAACTAGTGTTCCCAGATGAAAGTTGGAAGAAAGACTCACGTGCCCAAAGAGCTCTCGAGGACACAAATCTCATCTTGCATTTCACGCATTGTTTTGATCTGGATAAAAGAGGTACTAGTTTTGGAAAATTGAAAGTAAAGTAGAGTTGCGTTTTATGTTATGTAAAGAAAGAGGCTAGAGTGATTAAAGCTTTATTTTAATTATCATAGGTAGTCGGTCTTTTTAACATCAATTTGACATCTACACTAGTCAGAAGAAATTCCCGGTTTATCACCTTTGGTAAGATATTTAACACGATTTGTAACAACTAGGGCTTTAACTGTTTGAGCTTTCTTGTAGCTACGGTATGATTGATTTTGGGCCTCCATGTCCTTCCTAGGTGTTTCGATAAACACCTCTGTGCAATCTAGGAGGAATGTACCATTCGGGTATGTGGTTGCAATACGCGAGTTCTCTTGGATTTTATGCACAGAGGGTGTATTATTTGGAGGCCCATACACAAATTCATTCATGGATTCATGTATTACATTATTCAGGGTAAAGAATATATATCCGCATGGTGGTGAAAGATACAGAGTACCTCACCGCCAGGTCTAGGAAATTGTAGTTGAACCTAAGTTTTTGCAGGGTGATGAAGAGTTGATTCTCTAAAGGCATGTGCACAGCCCATCCAAGGTGATACTTAAAGGGAAAACCTTGTATGTAGTTTAGCACCTCTGCAAAAAGCATTGGGCAACCCAGTATACATCAGAACCAATTCTGGATCGTGTTTTATCCTACTAAAACTGAAGTATAACTGATTTTTCCTCAATTCCTTTTTCAGCGTATAGAATATATTCAGGTATAATGTATTCCGGATGGTGGTGACAGATACAGAGTACCTCAACGCCAGGTCTAGGAAATTGTAGTTCAACCTAAGTTTTTGCAGGGTGATGAACAGTTGATCCTCTAAAGCAGTGTTTCCTAACGTGGGGCGCACGCCCCACCAGGGGGCAATATCATTTTCTAGGGGGGCAATTTGAAAATTTTCAACCAAATTGCCACCCAGGTGAGGCCAATCCAAGGGGAAAATTTAAAAAACTTATTAAAAAGAAATTTATCAAAATCTGATCCTATTATCCTATCTGAGAACGTATGTCTGAAATCTGAACCAGTATGTATCAAAATCAAGTTGAAACCCTGTTTTTAGAGTCTAATTTCCAAACCTTTTCTGGGGGATGACCCCTGATTTCTTTGTTTTTAGAACGCTTATATTTGAAACTTTTTTACATTGGGTTCATCAAAATGCAAATCTTAACTAAAAATTTATATCCAAAATTTCCCAACTAGGGGTACCAAACTAGTTAAAAACCTGCTTCCTAGAGGCTCCCTCTCAAAATATATTTTTATATATGCCACTGAGACCGGGGGGGGCATGGAAAATTTAGAAAGACTTTGGTGGGGCATGGACCGAAAAAGGTTGGGAAACACTGCTCTAAAGGCATGTGCACAGCCCATCCAATGTATTACTTAAAAGGAAAACCTTGTATGTAGTTTAGCACCACTGCAAAAAGTCGAGCATAGGGCAACCCAGTATACATCAGAACCAATTCTGGATCGTGTTTTATCCTACTAAAACTGAAGTAGAACTGATTTTTCCTTAATTCCTCTTTCAGCGCAGCATTCTCCTTCTGGAGGGCATAAACTTGGTTTTGTAAAATCAGTACATCCAATCTTGTGTTTGTGACTCCAGGATTTGGTCCAGTGTGATTTTCATTGTTGACTGGAACAGTTCGAACTAAAAGAAATATAAAAATTAACTGTGAGTATTTCTCTACCACAAACTTTGCAAATAATTATTTCAGTGGTTAGAAACTCATGGGTACTAATTTTCTGAGCAAAACTTTGCTTAATGTGATAAGTAAAATGATTAAATGTATTGCTTTTTATATTATTTTTAAAGTAAAACAATAGGGCTCTTATGTGTTATCCAGTCGACCGTACCACTGAATCCGAAAACGGTTAACAACCTAGACTTTTCTATGGCCGTGCCACTGAATTTGAGAGTCAAGGAATGGTCGACGGGATAATACGCAAGTACCAACAATAGTAATTGGAAATGTCATCAAATTGGACCACTTCTTAACCCGGGGGAGGAGTTGTAAAACGTGCAATATTTGTTCTCTTAGTTAATGGTATTTTTTATGGAAGTTGGTTCAAAAGATACCATTACACTAAGGCAAGGGTGGCCAACCCAAATATTGTCGAGGGCCACTTAAGAAAACCGCAATACTCTCACAGGCCGCATATAAAAGTTTAGGATATTAGGTTAGGCTTACTATATTTTCTCAGGTCCAACCCATGCCTCACCTGTCCCCTTAAGGTATCCGCCTACCTTTACCATTTTTTTGAAATACTTGATTTACAAATTTTATTTTTTAATTTTTAGTTTAAATGTAGGTACATCAAAACCTTGATAAAAAACAAAATTAATTATATTACTTTCTAAAATATGGGGTAATGAGGAAGTTACATGATTTTTTTTTTATTTTTTTAATCGATTCTTCTTGCAAAAATAAGCAACTACCCAAAATTTGAGGCCGATCGAGAAATTTTTTTATTGCCAAAAAAATTAACAAAAATCCCCTTTTTAAAAGCCCGCGAAAACGCCAAGAGTTTGGATGTGACGTCATCTTATACTAAACATTGTTGTAAAGCAATGGAGTTGATGGTATTATTGTTGACGTCATCTTATAGTTTAAACAATAAACGTTTTCAGTCACGTGTTTTTTTCTCGACTTTTAAATTAAAATATTTAATTACCTGTACATTTTTTTGAAAAACTGACTAGATATTTCATTTTAACATACAAAAAACCATACGGAACACTTGTTTGTTTTTGAAAATCTGACACATGCAACTTCCTTATTAGTGTAAAATTTAAGTGAATTTTTATAAAACCCCTCTCAATCTTGCCCAAAAACTATTACCCCTGTATAAATTTCCTTTGGACACAAGTATCCTGTAACACTTATCTTCAGAATGGACTATTTTCTAAGACATATTTTGAAAAGTAATTGTTTTACAGCATAAAATGTAAAGACAAATGAAAAATTTCAAAATTTCTACTACCAGTTAACAAAAAAAAACATCAATAAAACAAAAAAAAAATAAACTTGCATAAAAATCTGAGGTCCATCTGGTTAATAACAGTATGATTAATATACTGTTAAAATTTGGAGTGAATATCTTGGATAGTTTTTGAGTAATCATGTAAATAGTGGAGGGTTTTTATGCAAAATTTAGTTCCTAGAAAATTAGCTTCAAAGTTTATATTTGTATACGATCACACACGACTATCTGTTTTAAAAAATGCTGTAATTTCTTTTCTAATTCACCTATAAGTAAAATGAAAACAGTTTTGGAAAGATAAGTCTAAACTACTCCAAAAAGTAAGAAAAAAAATTTTCGACGAAAAAGTCGAAAATCGTCATTTTAGGGGTAGGCGGATACCTTAAGTAACGTATAAAAATATTTACAGTTAGGAGCATGAAAATCTATCTACTCAAAATACTTTGTTACTCTTGTTCTACATTTTAGGAGATGGTTTTAATCAATAACTTTTCAATTTTTTTCAAATTATTTTTTTTATTTTGTAATCGAATACTAACCTAATTGCGTTTTTAATTTCATATAAAATGCTGTTCTAAGAGAAATTCTAAGAGAAATTTTGAAAAAGACAGATATGTGATTGTAAAAGGGTGATACCTCACTGATGGCATATATTTGAAAATTGATGTAGGAAGGAGGGTCATATCCCGGCTTGACATCTGGGGGTACACCAGGATTTTTAAAACATGCCCCTGTGCCACCCCCTGGATGGGTTACAGGGTGGGGAGCAAATTGTAATTGTCAAATTGTACCTTAAAAATATTAAATCCACTTTTTAAACAAATGCACCAAACCTACTTCGCTGAAAAGGTTTTTCTGGACTTGTTTAATTAAATACTTCATCTTCCAAGTTAATATAACCAGAAGGGTTATTTATTTTCTTTCCATCTTTGAAGTGGCAACTGCACAACCTGGAATCGCCATTAGGTTCTTTATCGGCTCTCTTGAAAAGTGGTGACACAAATAAAATTTAATTCAGATAAAATATGGAAAAAATTGGTACTTACATATTAGCCTAGTGTTATTAGTAGAGGCACAGTAGCTGGAGACTCCTGCATATCGTGAGGTATTTCCACAATTTCATAAGGCAATTCAACTGATTTCCTTAGTGGTACAGATTGGTGCAACATCATCAGTGCCAAACATAAACCAAAGAGACCGACATTGAAATAAGATGAAGTGATAATTCCGACCTTCAAAATCTTCTCAAGATAAAAAATTGTTTATCGGACATCTAGCATATCATTGCTTCCATTCATTTGCCTTAAATTACTAAAGAGTGATTCTACTGCATTGCTATTAAAATGCCTTATCAGAATGTAGTGATATCCATTTTCAAGTAGGTACTTGGTGCAGGAGACTGTTGATTTAGTAAAGATTAATGCTTCATAAGTTTCTCTAGTTAAGAATTCAATAGGTGGTTCATGTTCTTCACAACCAACTTAAACTAAGGATAGGTAGTTTATGAAGTCAGTCTCGAGCCATTCCAAGCGATCATCTTCTATATTGAAAAAAGGGAACTTGAGAATATTGTTGGTAGATTTAGTTCAGGTGTCATGCAATGAAAACATATATAAATGGTCTTCATAAAACATATAGTGCTGTGTGCTTCTTCAAAGTCTTTAGCACTGGTATGACGTGTTGCATTCTCCATCAAAAATTGTATAGCAGCAACAACAGGTGAGGAAAAAATTTGAACAGCCCGCCCAATTTTCATTTTCTCTAGATTTGTTGGATCGATATGTTTATACGTCAAATTTATTACCGCCTTTATGGTATCTCGCTGTTGTAGGTAGTACAACTTCTTCACAAACTTCCCTGAAATAATTCCCGTTTCATTAGTCATTTCTTTTTCAAGAAATATTGATCGCAAATTCTTGATAATGTGATTTGGATCAAAACTGAAGAAAAGAAATCTTTAAGGGTCACGGATAAAGAATTCTCTCATATCACATGCATTTGCAAGAATTTCTTTTCGGTTGGCCTTAAGAGGTTTCAATTTGGGGAAATTTAGGAGCTGCTGAATATTAGTAAACAGCTCAGTTGCTTTGGGAGATTTGTTAATATCCTGGTAAATATTAATGGCCGATTCCCCTCAATTAATCTACCAAAGTTAACAAAAAAGAGCTTAGCTTTATTGTTAAACCATCGATGTGTAACAAGTTTTTGTTATGTAATTTGTACTAGATCTTTAATGTTAGAAAATATATTTTGCAATGTGGCTATATTTCCCTTTTTTGACCCTAAATGAGCAGTTATAACTATGTTGCTCATTATCATTATACTCCAACTTAAACATTAAGAATTTTACCACTATTTTTGTTAGTTGCTGCATCCACATTCATGGAGAAAGGATTTTTATTTAACTTAGAGCAACTAACTCTTCTCTCATTGTTTTGGCTACTCCGTGAGTTGTAATGTAGGTTGCAGCTGTTCTTTCCATTTTAAGTTTCCCCGAAGCATGCTTGTCCTTCGCTAATGTTTTGCCAAGTTCAACTAGTTTAGAAGCAAGGGAAAATGGCTACGAATTTTCAGCCAGTAAGCATTGCCCTTCTGTCATAGAAGGAAAGAGGTGCATCTTTACTTATTAGACTTTCTGGTAAAGTTGTTGAACACAGTTCCCGAATATTTGTTTGGTACATCTTGTCCTCAGAATGATTTTTTAAGCCTTTTTGTTTTCTTCCATATTTTGAGCAAACGAAACAAAATGACCTTCCTTCGTTATCAGGGTCCCTGTGTTTTCCCTAAAATCTGCCAAAACTTGATTTTGTATTTCGAAATCCTTCTTTTGATTTGATAATCTGAAAGATCATAGTTGAAAACCCTTAAGTACAAAGTTTTCAGGTAAATACAATCAATATTAAACGCTTGGGAGCCAGTTAAATTTAGTTTTTGCGTGTGAAAACAGCTGTTCAGGAGACAGCTAGAGAAAACTGTTTTCGCGCTCAAAAAACAAACTTTAACTGGATCTCAGGCGTTTAATATTGATTGTATTTACGTGAAACGTACTGTTCACTAGAGGACCAAATAACTGAGGTCCTCACCCCTCAAAGAATGTAAGGGGCGTGGGACAGCTGTAAATTTAACTGATTTAACTGATCATTTATAATAATTAAAAATAATAAGGGTCCTAAGATGGATCCCTGTGCCTCACCGCCATTGGCACAAACTATAAAATTATTTTCAAATTTGCCTCTTTTCTCAGTGTTAGTCTTCTAACTTGACTACTTTCAAAAATGAGAAACCGCGAGTGAAACACACAGTAAAATACTTAAGGCATAATAGTCACTGAAATTAAAACACCAGGGTTGGTGTTTTTAAACAAGGTGGAGGGGGTGGTTCTCTTTAATATAGCAGTACACCCAAAGAGAACTATACCTTGTAAGTTTCAAGTAATTTTCAAGGGAAAATAAATGTAAAAATTTTAAAGGTAGAGGGGGTCTTGGGGGACTTTTAAAGACTTGGGAAAGTCTGCTGGGAGGCTTGGAAAAATATTCAATCAACACATAATTAAATTCAGCAACCTTGATCAAAAGTATAAGAATGAGGTTCAAACAAATGAAAAATTTCTTGGTCCCTGCTTGATTGGGAGAGGCCCCCAGTGGCAGTACAAGAGTCCCCCTAGGCTTTACCAAGACTTGCTTAATTCACTCCATTAAGCTGGGAAGCCCTACATCAGTGGTAGAGGGAAAGATGGAGTAGCCTGAGGCAGATGGTGAGGCTGGCAGCAGAACTTGAGAGTTCATAGTTGAATGTGTTGGGATCCCAGCCTGATTACTGTCAAAGTTATCTGTGAGTACAGGTGTTTGTAAATTTACTAGAAGAACACATACTTGAAAAATTTTTGTTACAATAGGTTGGAAGTTCTGTGAAATTCTGCGCAAAATGTCAAAACTTATTATGCGTTGAATGTATCTTTCTACGTGGATTCTAGTACGTGCTATTTCGGTGGTGAATTTGACTTCTTCCTCCGAAAACTGGGGATTCAGCAAAAAAGGAGGCATATTAAGTGTTACTCCTTTGGGTAATAAGTCCCCTAATAAAAACCCTTTGTCAGCAATAATTAAATCTCCGGGCTTTAAAATCTCACAAATGCCCGATTTCTCAACAATCAATTTATCTGAAAAAGATCCCGGGTATAAGTTGCTACAAAAGCAAATTCTGCCACTAGGGGAAACAGCGACTAGTGCTTTAGCTGTTTGAGCTTTCTTGTAGGTACTGTATGATTGTTTTTGGGCCTCCATGTCCTTCCTAGGTGTTTCGATACACCTCTGTGCAATCTAGGAGGAATCTACAATGGACAACTTGCACGTTTTTCAATTTTGATTTTATCACGTAGAAAATCTCAAGTTATGACGGATATCAACTATTTTTTTTATATTTAGGCCTGAACAGATACAATAAAAGGATTTAAAGTGCGCACTATTTACTTCTATACCAAAACGCTATTTTTCCTACGCCGTTTCCCGTGACGTATTTGGGCCCCAAAACAAACTCATCTTGTTATCATCATCCATGCGTAAGCCATATGTTTCTGACCCACTGGAGATAAAACCCAATTTTAAAAAGATTTGTGATGGCTGAAAAGGGAAAAATAATTTTAAGTACTGTTTGGTACCTTGCTGTACTAACACTTCCGTGACGGCTCCTGATAAAGTTTTTATAAACGTGCCAAAAGACCCTGCAGTCAGGACTGAGTGGCTAAGAGGTATGAAACGAGATGAAGAAAGAAATCCTCCTTTATCTGAAAAAACAACTCGATTTTGTTGTGAGGATCATTTTTCGGTAAGTTAAATAGGGTGGGTTGGGGTAATATGGGTCAATTTCAAGGTACCTTCACATTCTAAGTTTTATTTCATCAAAACTATTACTTTTTAATGATTTCTTTCAATTGGATCTTGACATTACAATCCTTCAGAACATTTTCATCTAATTTTATCATATATTTTTTAGTTATAAGTTGCTTAAACTTAGCATCAAAAGTAATGACCTATTTTACCCCAATGTGGGGTAAAATAGGTCTCATTGCAAAAAGATGTCAAAAATATATTTATTACTAAATATACATGAAAATAAGAAAAAAGGCAATCGGCTAAGCCGTTTTCATCTGAAAAAATTTTTTTTAAGTTGCACTTTAATGAAATTGTAAAAGTCCGGAGTTAATGAACATTGTTCAAATTTAGCATTTAAAATACTTCGTTTGGGTAAAAAAATAAACTTGTATGACAGTTCAATGTATATTTGAAGGAAATAAGTTAAAAACATTGTTTTTACTTAATACAAAAGGCCTCTTTACTATGACCCATTTTACCCCAAGCCCAAAATATCGTTATAAAAGATAAAATATTTTATATTTTTCTAAACTGATTGGCTTGAAATGTCTCTCAGACTTTTTTTTATGGAAATATATTACAAAAGTCTGCTGTAATTTATTACAATATATAGATATTTTGGAAGTTAGTAAACCCTGTTTTTTCGATGACATCATTTACGGTTCAAATTAAATATTTTTTCAGCCCTCAAAATCATAAATATTAATTTTTGACAGTCGAAAAATGTTGCCAACAAGTGAAAGATTATAATACAAAAAAATGAGCGAAAATTTTTCAATTTAAATTTGATTTATATCGAGTTAATTAAAACTGACCCATTTTTCCCCAAGACCCACTTTACCCCAACCCACCCTATCCTTTTCTATATAGTATTAAGAATACCATCAAATTATAATCTTTATTACCTCTCCAAGATAAATCTAATATGTATAAATTGGCTTGTGTTTTAATTCTCATTTTGGAAAAAAGGGATAGCCATTTACTTCTGTAAATTCTTAATTTAAAGTGGTTATGAGTGACCAATTAAAAAATAAAAATTTTCAGGAACTAAGTAAGAATATTGACTCCTTGAATGCAGTTCAATTTTAAATAAATTTGGTTAGGGCCATCTCATCTACCCTCTTTTTTATAATATAATTTTAAGTAGTGTTTTTAAATGAAATTTTGGTAATCTAACTACCCTACCTCATCTTGGAAGCAATTTATTATGTGTTGTGTATGTATAATCCTTAAGGCTGGAATTTCCATGTAATTGCATATCTTTTGAGAAATGGGATAATGCAGAGATCTCTGAAATTCAACACCTACAAGGAATTTTGGATAGATTTCTATTTGACATGTTTATACATTTATTACGGTTTATTTACATATGCTTTTACATACATGCTTAAGTACATTTTTTGCTACAAATATGCATCCATATTTTAGATTTAAAAAAATACAAATTTTACCCAGTTTTTTAATTAAACTTGTTACGATATATTAAAATCAGATGCCAGTAAGAATAAACAAGTTTTAATGAAAGATAGAAAGCCAAAAGGTTATTTTAAGTATCTACATCTATAAGTTCCAGTTCAAATGAAAAGCACAAAACTAAATTTCAAAAAACAATTGCCCTCAGGGCACCTCTTTCGGTGATTGGGCCCCACGACCCCAAGGGAACCCAGTGATCTTTGCCCCGGGCAGTCGCGCTCCCGAGGTCCCTGGAGCGATCTTTCTTCTTTTTCTTTCCTCATTTCTTCCTCCCTTCCTTTCCGTCATAGTAAAGAAAATTGGTTTTTTGTTCTCATCCATGATACAAAGGAGCTTTATTTTTAGACACAATACCACTAGTTGGGTCTTGTTGTATTTATGTGTTTATCATTAAATTTTGATTTGCCTTCACTCTCCCTCCATTTTGATAGTGGCTTTACATCACATCTTTCTTCTTTTAAAATAGTTAAATTTTCTCCTGGTTTTTATTTCTACTTAACACCCAAGCATAATAGACCCACTTGGTTTTGATTCACTTCTCCCCTGGAGTGTTTAACGAGCTCTGGATTGGCGGCATATGGGAAAACTGAGGAGGCCAGGAACTGTTTGTGATGTCCTGTTTTTGTTGTCCCGTCCTGGTTAGCAACATACCGTCGTTCCGAAGTGTCACCTCTTGCTCTTTAGCAATGTGGCGGCCCATATGTCTCCTTGCTTGCTGGGTAGCTTGTGGGAGCTGCCCAGTCGTTTATATCGTTTTTCCACATTGGCGGACACCATGCCGTAGCGCCTGCAGCAGCAGTACAGCCCCGCTCAGCAGGCAGACTGCTGGGTACGTACTGTGGAAGCTGTGGGACCAGTAGTGGGAGTGGGAGGTTGTTGTTTGGTAGGTTCTTGATCCCTCCCTCTGCCCACCATAAGCAACAAAATAAGAACCTAGGCGCCACTTTTCCTCATGGGGACCCCTTTTAAGAATCATGGTGGTAAGTCCACCTCTATGTCAATTCCAACACCACGTTTTATAATCTTGCACTCGGAAACAACTAAATTAACTACAGTATCTCCATTTTTAGTAGCAAAAGCAATATCCGGAATGGTTGGTTCAGTTAAATCAGTTAAAAAGCTTTCTTCTGGTGATCTACTTGTAAATACTGCATCTGATGTACAATCAAAAAACCTACTAAAATGTAAAAATCTAGCACACATTTCCATTACAGCTACACCTCATCCATCACTTAACTCCTGTAAGGGAGTAATATATTGTCCAGATTTGATCGACCACACTGAAACAGAAGTATTAGATGGTTTAAAAGAACAGAAAGTTGAATTTGTCAAACAAATAATCATAAAAAAAGACAATATAGAAAAGAAAACGCCACTTTTTGTTTTAACCTTCTCAACTACAACACTACCTTCAGATATCTTTGCTGGCTACATAAATGTAAAAGTAAGACCCTTCATACCAAATCCACTACGTTGTTTTCTCTGTCAAAAATTCGGGCATAGCCACAAAACCTGTCGCAGCACTCCTGCCTGTGCTGATTGCGGCAGCACTAAGCATAAATCTGATCAATGCACAGCCACTGCTTGCTGCGTAAACTGCTCAGGAGAACATCCGGCCTACGATAAAAAGTGCCCTAGATATCTTTTTGAAAAAGAGGTACAACGAATTAAAACACTTGATAACCTCAGTTACCCAGAAGCTCGACAAAAAGCTAACGAAATAACTCCAATGCCTCCAGTAGCCAAAAAAACATATGCATCTGTAGTAACACAACAAATCACACCCTCACAAGCCCAAACTCCTTCCAGTGTTTCTACACCATCAACACCAACAATACCATTAATCTCGAATACCCCAACAGACCCGTTAAAGTTACCTGAAAATGCTTCAATAACAGAACCATCCACCTCAAATAAACAAAATTCAAATTTAGATCAATGGGTACATTTCGCTCTACCCCCAGGAAATAAAACAACCAATTCACCCATAGACCAAAAAAGAATAAACTTAACAGCCAAACGACTTCAAGAAGAACAGATAAGAAATAGCAATAAAATCCAAAAACAAGAAGATTCGTCAGACACAGAACCGTTAGATCCATTAGCAGAAAGCAAAATGGAAGTTGAAGGAACAGGAAGGAACAGAAGCAAATCCAGAGGTAGAGACAGGAACTCTACCAACAGAACACAAATTACTGGTCCAACATAGCTGTAGGAAGTAAAATTATACAGTGGAACTGCCGAGGTTTACGATCCAATCTTGAGGACATAAAGCATCTTGTAAATATTCATTCACCATCGTGCATCGCGCTGCAAGAGACATTCCTGAAGCCTGCTGATACGGTTCGCTTGCGAGGCTTTTCTGTCCTCCGCAAAGATTGTGTTGATGGCGGTAGAGCCTGTGGTGGTGTGGCGCTCTTGGTCGCCCACACGGCGCCTTTTTCTCCCGTCCATCTTAATACACCCTTGGAAGCCGTAGCGGTGCGTCAGAACATAGTCTCATCATCCATTACCATTTGCAGTTTATATCTATCACCTAACACATCCATTCATATTCATCTTTTAGAGAATTTGGTAAGGCAATTGCCAACGCCTTTTATTATTTTAGGAGATTTTAATGCACATCATACCTTGTGGGGATGCCGGGACGTCAATTCCAGGGGGCTAATCGTTGAGCGGATGATTTCCGAGCTCGATCTGGCTCTCCTGAATGACGGTTCGAGTACTTATTTACATTCACCCACTCAATCATATACGGCCATCGATCTCACTATATGTTCACCTTCTGTTTTGCTGGATTTTTCATGGAGCGTTCTGGATAATCCGTTCGGCAGTGATCATTTCCCCATAGTAGTAACACCTACTACCCCAACTGCAGGCGCAACATCTCGTCAGCCGCGTTGGAAGTTCGATCAAGCCAACTGGACGCTATTCCAAATACACGCAAACATCACTGAGCACATGATATCATCCGGCACAATCGATGAAGCTGTCTCATCTGTCACATCATCTATTTTAAATGCATCTCATCTATCCATTCCATTAACGTCCTCAAGATTACCCAAGTTCCCGAAACCTTGGTGGAACCATGCCTGTTCAGAGGCCAGAAAAGCCCAGAACAAGGCTTGGGGAGTATTTAGAAGATATCCCACTCAAGAAAACATGTTGGCGCATTATGATCAAAATTGATTCATGCGCCATAAAACAATAATCAAACCAAGAAAACATGCTTGCTTTCAAAAAAGCAAGGTCGCATGCTAGGAGAGTAAGGAGGCATAGTCAAAGGGAATCGTGGCAGCAATATGTTAGTAGTATAACATCCTCTACACCAACCAAACAAGTATGGACTAAGATCAAGAAAATAAGTGGGAAATATGGATCGCAACCTGTATCCATGATGATGGATAACGGCAATACAGTTAGCGATATCCCGTCCATTGCTAATTTGTTGGCCAAAACATTCGCTGAGACATCAAGCAGTGCAAATTACCCACCAGAGTTTCAAGCATTGAAGAGTAGAGTTGAGTGTACGGGGTTGGATTTCGCTTCTTCAAATGAGGAAGAGTACAACACTCCACTCACTCTACTAGAACTTCAAACTGCTTTACATCGTTCAGGTAATTCGGCTGCTGGTCCAGATGACATACACTATGTGATGTTACGCCATCTATCAAATAGCTCACTTGCATCTATTCTTATGCTCTTTAACCGTATTTGGACCACACAAGAATTTCCTTCCAAGTGGCGCCACGCTTTTGTACTTCCGTTTCCCAAACCCGGGAAAGACCCGAGCTCTCCTAATAATTATCGGCCAATAGCTCTAACGAGCTGCCTTTGCAAGCTCTTGGAGCGGATGATCAGTGCACGGCTCATGTTTTACCTTGAAGATGAAAACCTTCTGTCCCCCTTCCAAAGCGGATTTAGGAGATATCGTTCTACCACTGATAACCTTATTAGGCTCGAAACAGCCGTGAGAGATGCCTTTTTTCGACAAAAGCACTGTCTGTCAGTCTTCTTCGATATAAAAAAGGCGTATGACATGACCTGGAGAAGAGGTATTCTCCAGGACATAGGGGAGAGTCGGGTAAGTTGGAGACCCTAAGACTTTTTACATTTCTAAGACAGAACTAACTACATTTGAAAAAATATTTTTGTACTAATATCTTCGTACAACTATTGCCTAATGACAGTTTATTTCCCTGCCATGTAAACAATTTATATTTTTGTTAATCTTGCTTTTTTTACTCCCATCACAAAGTATCCATCTTACCCGATGGTGCGGGTAAGATGGATACCAGTGGAGGGTAAGATGGCGATTACGTAGTTGATTCCATTTGACAAAATAAAATAAACTCGTTATGTCAAGTATAAGAACTATATTTTATTTTATGCCCAAAATTATGAATTTCCAAAAAATTATGAACAAAAATCACATATCCAAGACTTCTTTTTTGCTTCGGAATTTGACAGTCCAGTACAAGCCGCATGAGCCCACTTGTGGCATTTTGCACAATTGAACCACAGTTCATTTTTTCCGAAGTCATCACATATGATGCATACTTCATCGACTTCTTCATCTGAGTTATCATCTTCGTCCATGTAATGTATGGATACGGAGGAATCTGATGAATAGTCAAAATAAGTTTTTGAGCATTTTTTCTTCTCTACGACCTTAGTTTTATTCTCTACGACCTTAGTTTTTTTCTTTCCTTTTTTTGCTTCTCTTCTTTCCTTTTGCTTCTTCCTTTCTAATAAATATTCTTTTACAGGCGAACTTGTGGCATGTAGCGATGGAGCTTTAGTCCTTTGTTTCTTTACCTTTGGGGGAGCTAAAGGGAGTACCAGGATATCGGGGGCATTAGATGGACCAGCAATAGGTTGGGTGTCGGCATCATGAATTTCGGAACTAGATGTGGCATAAGCCGCTGTTGTCACAGCAGGTTCAAATTCTTCAGCTGAGAAAATTTGTGAATTGAGGGGAACAATCCCCGCTGCTTCAAATCCTTTCACTGCGTTATTTAGCGTAGCCGCTTTGGCATACGCTTTGTGAAAGAGGCTAGGTACATTCTTCACAGCAACAGTTTGGCCAGGATTCATAGTTAAAAAATCATTGCACACATTACTGTAGGCAGTTTTCAAAGGACCGAAGAAACTGACGTCCAATGGCTGCATCCGGTGGGTTGTGTGCGGGGGAAAACCAAGGAGAGTGATAAAGTTGTCCCTGCAAAAATTTACTGCTTCTAGGGTTATGTGTGATGCGTGATTGTCCATCAACAGCAGAATCTGATTGTCAGCTGAAGGTCCTACAATTTTTTTAAAATGGCTCAGCCATTCCAAAAATATTTTGGCATTTATAAAGCTGGACTCTGGATTGCAGGCAGCTTGGGATCCAGGTGGTGCATCATGCAGCAAATAATCTTGCATGCGCACTCTTTTAAAAATAAAAAGTGGAGGCACATAATGTCCAGTTGCGCTGACACAGCAGACCACACTCACATTTGAGCCTCTCTCAGCCGAAGATACTTTAACCACCCGTCGTTCGCCTGTTGGTGTTATAATGAGAGGGGATTTTGTTGGTACAGTTGAGCAACCTGTTTCGTCAACATTGTAAATCTGGTGTGGCTCATATCTGTGTTTCTTCATAATTTCAGTCAATAAATTAAAGAAGTTTTGCACACTTACTTCATTAAATGCTGCTAATCTTGCCACTGAGGTCGCCTCTGGCTTACGTAAAGATAAATTAAATTTACTTAAAAAGTTGCTCGCAAAATCTTTTCCAGCCATCCTTTCTTCTTTATTAAATCGATGTTCTATTTTTAGATGTTCAGCATAATCAAATACGATTCTTGCAAAATCTTTCTTTGTCAAACCAAATGCACGTCTGTCTATATCTGTAACATAGTTTTTTAGCAAGAGTAATTGTTCCTCAGTAAAAGTATTCTTAAATCTTCCAGCGTTCTCAGGAAATGGCTCTTTGTTCTTCCTTTTATCCACATAACGCCGAAGAGAAGTTTGAGGCAGAGAATATTTTTTTGCTGTTGTTAAAATGAACGCTCCTCTTAGTACCTCTTCAACAGCTTTATCCATACCTTCTTTGGACCAAGATTGTCTTTCCGTAATCCTTTTTTATTTCCCCATCGTTTTGTTTCTAAAAAAATAAAGTTATAATCACTTTAAGGATGCTGTCATCAGTTATGAATTTTTTTTAAGTAATTAAACAAAATAAAAGTAAAAAAATTTCTTAAAATCTAGTTTTTACAGATAATATGTAATCCTTATAGGCACAAATATTTGATTTGAGACTAGTAAATTGCCTGCTTTTTATTTGCGTGTAAGATGGAGACCACCATCTTACCCGCCATCTTACATATCCATCTTACCCGACGACGTCATGTCGAAATTAAAGTACAAAACGAGAATAAAATTAACCGTATTTTAACTTAAAAGCAACATTATATCATTAATCGAGAAGACTAATTATGTATAAAATTGAAGAAAAGCCCAAAACACTCACCAATTTAACGCAATCCACTAATGAAAAGGTTGACAAATTTAGATATGTTCACGCTGAAATAACAAAACACAAAATGGCGGCAGTTACAGTTATTTTTCCACGCTAGGAATGTAATTCAATTGAAAGATGGCCAACACTGAAGCATATATCCCAATAAGGGGCTGCCATCTATCGCAAATAAAGAGAAACATTCAAGTCACCATCTTAGCCGCCTCTCCATCTTACCCGACTCTCCCCTACACAATTTTAATTTAAGAGGCAATTTACCCATTTTCATCAAAAACTTTTTAGAACATCGCACTTTTCAGGTACGCCTTGATTCATTTTATTCAGACATTTTTATCCAGGAACAAGGTGTTCCGCAGGGCTGCGTATTGAGTGTTTTACTCTTCATCATTAAACTAAATGGCATCACCCATCACATCACTCATGGCATACAATACTCTTTATACGTTGACGACATCCAAATCTCATACTCATCTCATTCCTTATCTGTGGCTGAGCGCCACATACAGACATCAATTAACAACATGAATAATTGGGCCTTAGAAAACGGGTTTATGTTCTCTGCGGAGAAAACAGTCTGTGTTTCTTTCAGCCGCAAGAGAGGTCTCTTTCCGGACCCCGAGTTGTGGCTAGGGAACTCTGAAATCAAAGTTGTTGAAGAAACCAGATTCCTTGGAGTAATTTTCGACAGAAAACTCCGTTTTCATAGACACATCTCTGACTTGAAAAATAGGTGTATAAAAACTCTCAATATATTAAAAGTATTATCAAATACAAGTTGGGGTGCTGACGCTACTTCCATGCTACGGATGTATCGTTCTTTGATCCGATCCAAGCTAGACTATGGATCGATTGTATACGACTCCGCATGCGCATCGTTGTTACGCTCTCTCAACACCGTACACCATCAGGGTCTCCGGATTTGCTTGGGTGCGTTCCGGACATCCCCAGTAGAGTCCCTCTATGCCGAGGCGTACGAACCACCTTTGAATTTACGACGGAAGCATTTGGCCTTATCATATTATGTTAAGATGAGATCACTACGTCATAACCCTGGTTTTAAATTCATGTCTGATTTTAGTCTACATTTCTTCATCCTTCATCGTAGTTCACGTGCATGCCCACCACCATTCCAGTTTCGCATGAGGTCACTGGTGGGGGATTGGAATATCTTGATTGGGAAAATTGCCCAATCTAGCATAGCTCCATTTCCACCATGGGAGCAAGCCATTCCTGAAATGGATTTTTCACTCACTCGCTGCAGGAAGTCACTTCCAAATTATGTTTTCAAGGCTCTGTATAGGGAACATCGGGGGACGTATTCGGACTATACCCCTATCTTTACAGACGGGTCCAAGTCCGAATTACATGTAGGTGCCGCGGCAGTTTGCCAGTGCGCAACCATCTCCGATGCCCTCCCTGTCACAGCTTCCGTATACACCGCAGAACTTCATGCCATTAGAATGGCTATCGAACACATCTCACTCTCCCCTCATAAGAAATTCATGATCTACTCAGATTCTCTGTCCTCACTTAAAAGCATAGTCTCATACACATCATCTGTCCATCCCATTGTGAATGACATCGTAGTCACACTATCAAAATTGCTTAGGACTGGCGCTAAAATAATGTTTTGCTGGATCCCCGGTCACGTCGGGATTGATGGGAACGAAGAGGCCGACCGTGCTGCAAGATCAGTCACGGGCCCAACTGACAAATTTCCCGTTCCATTTGAGGATTTGAAACCACTCTTCCGGCAAAGACTCTATGGCATATGGCAGTCTGAATGGGACCAGCAAGTAAGCAATAAGCTACATTCTGTGATGCCATCCCTGTCGCGAAGACTGGGTAAAAATCTTACCCGTCGCGAGGAGGTCTTGCTGACCAGATTACGCATTGGGCACACGAGACTAACTCATCGGCATCTCTTGATGGGAGAAGAGGCACCCACATGTCATTTCTGCGACACCATTTTAACTGTTCATCACATCATGTGTGTCTGCCCCCATTTTGACCCCTATAAAAGTATCATTTTTAACCGTACTGATCTTAACTTATCACAAATTTTAAATCACTCAAACCTTTCGTTGATTTTTAAATACATTCATCACATTGGTTTTACCCATTACATCTAGAAATATTTTAAAGTTTTTAACATGACGTATAGAGTATGTCTGACAAAGGCTGTTGGCCTATTATTATTTTAAAAAGGGTTTCTGGAAAATATCTTTAATTTTTTTATGTAATCTGTCTTGTGGTTGGCGCTCTATGCCCTGATATGGGCCTTGTGCCATAAAAATCAAACCAACCAACCAATCAAAAAACAATCACGAGACATGAATAATAATACTTCATCTACTTGACATTGCCAACCAATAAACTCGAAACTTTAAAACTATTTAACAATGAATGTATGATTAATCCCAACAAAACTATTGTATATTATGAAGTTAGCCTACTATATTAGTAAATGCAGTTGAAATAAATGAAACTGCTAAATTTTGCTTTTTTTATCACATATTTACCTAAAATAAAGACATTATAAATACATATTTTGAGATTTTAATTTCATGAAAATCACAGTTCTAGTAATCATAATTTTCTAAAAAGTTAATTTCTCTTCCAATACGTGCTTGTAATAAAATGTTGTAACTAAATAATTGATGAACACCCCCTAGTCAGAGAAGTTTTTAGAAATTATAAAATATTTTCAGGTTTTTTTTAAAGAAAGTGTTATTAAGTACTATAATCTTTTGCACAAAATAAAAAGATCAGATTCATCAAAATGTTGACATTTTAAGGTGACTAAAAATCAGAAATATTTTAATTTAATGGTTTTAATTATTGAATTCTTAACTTAAATGCTTAAGTTAAACTTATCATATGTTGCAAGAGATGGTTTATTAATTGATTTCCTCTAAAATGAAACATTATTTCAAAGAGTAAATAAAGATATACAAAAGTTATGTGTTTTTCACTGATAAAAGATGGCTTGGATTTTAATTGATAAAACCAATTTGTCTTACTTGTCAGTCATAAAAACCAGTTGGGTTTTTTACTAAATTAATAAAACTGTTGATTTCATGAATGATAAAAACTAAACCAGTTGGTTTGTTTATAAGCAGATAAAAACAAGTTGGGTTTTATTACTTAATTAATAAAAAAAACTGTTGATTTCCTTAATTGGATTAATTATCCCAATCATTTATCCAATTTCACTTAACATTAGTTGCTTACATTTCACTTTTATTTATTTAAAAAACTAAATTTTCTCTTTCTAAAGAAACTTCTTAAGTTCATAAATTAATCCATATATAATTAATTCAATTATTTCAATCATTTATCCAAGATAAATTAACACTGATAAAAACATCTAGTTAAAATGTCTTATGTATTTTTTCGATCCAGTATCAGATTTGGTATTATTTTAAACACTCACTGTAATTAACAGTCAACCCCCCAAAAATAAAATGCTGCAAGATGTTATTCTCAATTTAAATTTTTGGAAAGGATTTACAAGAGAAGACCCTACAACTCGATTTCAAAACGTCATACTAGTCTATCCATTTACCACTTGGTATCGCCCAAATCCAAGGAAAAGCCTATTGCATATGCTCGAGCATGTGCAGGAACCATTTTCAAGGATTCTAGTTATTGGCGAGTGGTAAATGAATAAACTAGTGATGTTCCAGGTCAATTTTGATGGTTTTTCAGTAAAAAAAAACCCTAGCAATTTCAAATATTTCTTGCTTTATAAACATATATTTTCAATAATAATATAAATGGAACAAAAACTTTTCTTGGTATAAGATGGCATGGCAAGCAAAATCCAGAGTATACTTATATCAAAAAAAGGTTACTCTTTTATCTAAAAATGCAAAGATTGCAAGTTTCCAGAAGCATGTACATTTATCTATTATATCTTTGCAAATGTCTCCATCATACTCAATTTCTAAAATCTCAACACTTTTGGATTCTTCGAAGTCAGGTGCGGCTACGCAAAATAAACCCTTGTTTTTTTTAAAGAAATGCATCTGCATTTGAATTTGTATGTTACACTTATTGGTTATTTCTCCATTTTTTATATAATTAACTATAGATTTCTCAGAGCTGTGACATTTGATCTCTATCACATAGTTTTCCGTCACACCATCAGGGGATGCCCCCATAATAGGGTTGTCAGGTGAGGTTAAAAAACCGCATGGTTCTATTTTTAGTTTTTTAATTTTCTCCACTTCTTTCCTGACATACTTTTCCAGATTTCGCCCCCTTTCCATAGCTTTAGTGTCCTTTAATGGGGCTGCACCTAAAATTCTTTCTACCAACGATCCTGCTATCGTGTGGCAATGAGCAGCCTCGTAGGCCTTTGAGGCTGTAAATCTACAGAACCGTAGATGATGCCACAGTCCGCTTTTTGTTTGTTGAACAGTTTCCACATTGGCCTCATGGCATAGCTGATCCGTCATTGTGGCAGAACAATGACTAATAAAGTCTTCAGGAGTTTTCCCTACCTTCTCGCGAAAAAAACTTAATGCCAAGTGATAGAGAGATAATTTGCCATACTTGAATCCTTCCTGATAATATTTGGTTAAGACTGCATTATTTCTCTCTACCACTTGGCTCATACCAATTACTTTGGTCAAAAAAGAACCATCTGCTGGAGTTAGGGGTGGTAATGGGTTTTTATATAAATTTTTACATTTAATAAATTTCACCGATGATCCTATATGGGAAAGTTTAGACTTCTTCCAATAGCTTTTTACGGAAGTTACAGCAGGCTCTTCACTTCGTCTATGAAGCCACATTAATAGGGCTACTGCATGTTTGCATCCTCCTGTAAAACATGTAATATAACAATTAGACGTATTACTTAACCTAAATTTAAATAAAGAAATTTCATAATAGTGTATTCGAACTCAAACTTTTACAAATCAAAGGAGAAAGTGTTAAAATGAATTAAACTAGTTTTGTAAAGAATACAAATGTTAAGTTTTTTTATCTTAAAAAATACTGAATTTTAAAATATATTTAAATCCTTGATTCTTTTCATGATGCATATATCTAAATAAGATCCTTTTGAGATCATTATGTTGATTTAATGTTTATATATCTTACAGACAGTTACCCTTTAGTTCATCGGTTCTTAAACTAAGGTCTATAGCCCCCAGGGGTCCCAGCCCCTTTTCCTAGGGGTCTGCAAGTTACTTTAGGGAATACTTAAGCTATCTATGAGTGTTCTCCATCCCAAAGAGTTTAAAATGAGATAAAAAAACTGGTTAAAAAGGGGTAAATTTCAAAATGTATTCTATTGAGTAGTATTCTATTAACTTAAAATTAGCACTTTGAAGCAAATTAAGTAAATGAAAATGTTTTTCAGGGAATTATTTTGTGGAATCTTGATGAGAACCTTCTCATTAATAAAAAATAATGAGTTACACTTAAAATTATACAATTAATGATTAAAATTATTTATTAATAAAATTTTTCAGTTAAAAGATTTTAAGAGGATAAGTTTACTTATATCACTTAGCATGATACTAAAATTTCCCCATAGTATAAAATTATAATAAAACTTTCGAAGAAACTTAAAAATTATACAGTAAAGCACCGTTTATACGTCTTTCAAGGGACCGATGTAAAACGGCGTATAAATGAAAAGACGTATAATTGAAAACAATTTTGATTATTTGAATGAATTGGGACTTAGCGAAAACGACGTATAAATGTAAAAGACGTATAAACGGTGCTGTACTGTATTAATATACTGGTAGCTATTTTTGTGGAATTTTGGAACCGCTTTCTTCTACGGGTACAGCGATTTTTGAAAGTTGCCAACGGCAATAACCCCTTGGATAAGTGATATCGTTATATGGCCACTTTGCGTCTTCTAAAAGTGCAAAGTCGATTAAAAGTCGCCGTACCCGTAGACGAAAGCTGTTCCGGAATTTTATTGAGAATATTCTTTCTCATAATGGAAAATATATCTGAATTTAAAATTATGGAAAAAAAACTTAGACAAAACCATTCTTTCAGAAATAATTTTAAAGTAGAAAGCACACATATTAAACTGCATCTATAATATTTAAGTCTTACAAAATTACAGTTCTGAGAACACTCTCTGAACAAAAGGTGACATTTTAATGGCAAGTTTCATCAAAGTTATTATTTTCAGGTTTTTAACTAATACTGTATGCCATTTCATATTAAGTATCAAACATATTTACATTATTTCCATTTATGTCGGTCAATAAATGGAATATTCTTGATTATCCTCAAAATTCTCGCCTCTGGAAAATATTCTCGCTTTACACGTCTAGTTCAGATTAAGATAGATCTCCTCATAACCAAGCTCCGTTGGAAAGAGGCATTTAAAACCCTGTTAACTCCTTAATTTATTATTTTAATCATAACTGAGTAAGCATATAATCAAGATGGAAGAAGGTATCTTGTTTTAAACTGTTTAATTTTCCACAGTTAAATTATCAGAAAATGAAAATATTTAAAAAAATTTTCACATTACTTACCTAAGGATGCTGCACAATCATTACATTGAACAGAAATTATGTGTTCATCAGTTTCATTGCATTGAATTTGTACTGTGTATCCTTTTTGTCTCACATTGTGTTCAGGAGTCACTTGTGCATTTACAGTACAAATGCCTGCGTCTCTCTTCACTTGAACAAACCCCACTGCATGATCCCCATAACTTTCTCGTCCAGATCTGTAGTAAAATAAAGTTTTCTGTTAAGTAATAAGTTTAATATTCATCTTAATAGAAACAGTACAGCTTCAGTAAAGGTATCCATTGGCTTTATTTCCAATTTCTCAACTTTTTAACAATCATTAAATTAGTATTAATCTAAATCAGATAACCCAGAATTCTCAGGAACAGAATATTTTATTATATGGTGTAATGCAAAACACTCCCCAATCAAATGGATCACCAATGAGCTACCTATATACTAAAAGCTATTCCATAAATATGATGCAATAAGTTTTCTTAAGCTTGATTATGATCATATTTTATCAGAATAAGAAATAAAAATTAAAGTTTACAGCATTAACATTATTATCATGAAATTGAGTTAAACAAACGGACCTAACTTGGTAGGCTTTCACGCCAGTAAAGTTGGTCGTCAATATTTGTATTTATAAATCTATGATTAATGAAACTTCTTAAAATGAAATTTAAGTAAACTAAAGTAAAGTGTGTTGAATAATTCATATGAAAGGATAAATGCATCGTTTGCAAATACAAAGCATACATACCTCTTAGCTTTAAATCCTCGTATTTCAGCTCCCATTAAAGATGGATTGTTTCCCAAAAATGAAAACAGAGACAGAGAATCAATTTTGGGCAGATTATCAGATTGCCCTTTCACAAAGCCAGGTAAAAGGGGCATATTTCAAGAAAATATAAGTTTTTTTTTTCAAATTAAAGGCAAGCGAATTACATATGATAGTGCTATGCTATTGCTAATACAGCGTAAACAAAAGCAGCAGGATTTTGTATCGGGCCCAGTGACGACAAACCAATCAGCATAGCGTTTTGGGGTCACGTGATTTTTAGGTAATTTTAAACTTAAATTATAATAGATTTAAAAAATAGAGTAAAAACTGTTGTTTTAAAACATTTGAGAATACAATCTATCGTTATAGAACAAAATTGGGCTTTTTCCTCACAGGTGCAAGTTGTCCATTGGGGTATGTGGTTGCAATGGGTTAGTTCTCTTGGATTTTATGCACAGAGGGTGTATTATTTGGAGGCCCATACACAAATTCATACATGGATTCATGTATTACATTAATCAGGGTCCGGATGGTGGTGACAGATACAGTGTACCTCACCGCCAGGTCTAGGAAAATGTAGTTCAACCTCAGTTTTTGGAGGGTGATGAAGAGTTGATCCTCTAAAGGCATGTGCACAGCCCATCCAATGTAATACTTAAAAGGAAAACCTTGTATGTAGTTAAGCACCACTGCAAAAAGTTGAGCATTGGGCAACCCAGTATACATCAGAATATTTTATCCTACTAAAACTGAATTATAACTGATTTTTCCTCAATTCCTCTTTTAGCGCAGCATTCTCCTTCTGGAGGGCATCGACTTGGTTTTGTAAAATCAGTACATCCAACCTTGTGTTTGCGAGTGCAGAAGGACTTGGTCCAGTCTGATTTTCATTGTTGACTGGCACAGTTCGAACTAAAAGAAATATAAAAATTAACTGTGAGTATTTCACTACCACAAACTTTGCAAATAATTATTTCAGTGGTTAGAAACTCATGGGTACTAATCATTTTCCGAGCAAAACTTTGCTTAATATAAGTAGTACAATGATTATTTTATATTATTTTTAAAGTAAAACAATAGGGTTCTTGTATATTATCCTGTCGACCGTACCACAGTCGGGTAGTCGGGGACAAAAGTGATCAGTGCTTACATATATATAGTCAACTGTACTATTAACTCTTTTTAATACAATACAAAGAAAACTTGTGGCGGCTTTTATACTACTGGTTCACCACAGCCAAATGGGGTATAGTCCCCAAGAACTGAAGACCAGCTGAATGAACAATACTATAAAGTCGCCTCCAAGTTGGTGATTATTTTGGATAAATTTTATGAATCAGGGCCTTGGCGACATCTTGACAAAGTGCTTTATCACCAATGCCAGGTATTGTCGAGAAAGCACTTCGCTATACAAAACAAATTGAAGAACATAGTACTTAGTTTAGGGTTGCGGTATTACTAAGTATTGAAAACTGTGGAGAATCTTGTATCGCCTAGCGTTCGATAACCCTAGATTGTTAAAATTAACCATTTTAGTTGGGGGTCATTGTGTCAGAGCTACACCAAATCTGGAGAGAGCTTTGGTGCCGGTGCTGTTGAATCTTAATTTAAGTTGGCAGTTTCCATGGTAGACATACACACAGAATCTATTCCAAAAACTACATTCTTGTAAATCTGTTCATAACTTTTAAAAGTGTAAGTGTAGGAGTTTTTAAATTAAATATTAAAGCATATATTTTGAAAGATAAACATACCTATTTACATTCGTCCTCACTTCTAGGAAGATAAACAAACTCGCGGGTAACAGTGAAGCAATTGCCTCACTCACTCGATGGATGGTCCGACAGACAGTCGGCTGGCTGGTCAAAAGGTCGCCAATTGCCAGCTGCATACAAGCAACTGCATAAAACCTCAGAGTTATGAGCACCTTCTTAGTCGGAGTTAAGGCATTGTTCTTGTTCGATTCGAAAATTAGTTTATCGTGCAGCAAAAGTGTAAGTTCCTCAACACTTTCCTTGGCAAGACTGAATCTCATCTGAAATTCATCGTCTGTATATGCAATGAAATAGTCTTTTCTCTCTTTATACTGTCTTTTTTTCCTACTACATATCTAACTTCTCAATCAGTTCAAGAAGATGTTCTATTTTTCGGAGTTTGTCCATCCTTGCCTTGATTACTAATGGGAATGGGACGATTTGCTAAGTTTACAAACAAAAAACGAGTTCTGAGCATGCGCGGTTAACTCTAACTGAAGATAACACAACGCCTTTTGTTTAGGCGGAAATTCGATACAAACTCTTCATCTGTAAGGCCGAAGGCTGAGATACTATTATTTAAAATTCTAGGCCTTGGTATTGTTCTGCGGTCTTCCTCCTCCGCTATGGCTAATATAAGAAAGAAAATCCCAGCCATTGTTTTTAAAAATATTTTTCTTCTGTGCTATGTATGCTGGATCTCATTCTCATCCCCACCATTGAAATTGAAAAATAATAACAATATTACCGCATCACTCATTTCTCTCGCAGGAGTAAATTCGTACACATACGCATAGAAATAAGTTCTTCAGCAATATACTGAAAGATTTCCATAGAAGAGATGTAAAATTAAGTAAAAGAATGATTCCTTTTACAAACCTGAAATAAAATAATAAAATTTCTAAATAATAATGAAAACAAGTCATACTTTTTATTCGAAGTTGCTTCACGACACCTTCCGAGGTGTCGTGTACGATGCTTCGTTTACGAGGGAATAAACGAAACGATTCGTGAAGTAGTAATATTTCTAGTGTTTTTTGTGTGTTCTTCAAACAAACTAAATCTTATAATTACTTCTCGTGTTTTTCTCATTGAAATTGTATATTTCAAGGCAGGCCGTATGTTAAGGCCCATGTGCGTGCTCTATTTACAGTAAGTTTCTCACGAGCTTCTAGCAACAGCCGGCTCGCGCCAATATATTTTACGTAAACAAATAAACCGTTGTTTTTTGTGTTCTTCTTCAGTATTTATTCCTACAGGATATATAATTTATTTTAATGCTTACCACGTTCAACAATTAACGTGATCCAGGTTGCAATTATCCCCCAAGACAACTTGCCTCTTGATCTGTGGATATGGTTGTCCTTGGAAAATCCAAATCTGAAAGAAAGGTAATGGCCTCATACCCATACCATTTAGGCTTTTGGACTGGCGCAGACCCACTTTTTCGATTCATATTTTTCTTTTTCCCCTCAGGGGAACACCTTGTGCGGTGCCAGGTGTACGGGCACCACGACCCCGGGGACCCCAGTGTTTTGCGCCTTATCTCCCAAGGCCAATCTTCTACGCACCGTTCTTTCTCTCCCTTTTCCTTTTTCGTCTTGAGACTCACTACCTCAAGATTGTCTAGTGATCTTTTATTCCTCCCTCTCCTTTTTCCCACTCGAGCTTTTCTCTGTTCTTCCCTTCTAACTAGGGGCCCCACAACCCCTAGTGACTCTTTCCCCGGGTAGTCGCGCCCCCGGGATTTCTACAAGCGATCTTTCTTCTTTTTCTTTCCTCATTCTTCCCTCTTTTCCTTTTCCACCATAGTTAAAGAAATACCAGTTTTGATTTACTAGATATATTGAAATGGAAATTTATTTAAAATCTCATTACCTCTAGTGAGATTTTGGGTTATCATTGAGTTTGCTTTTTCGTTATGTATGAGTCGCATCTTATTTTCAAACATATAGTATTGTTTCGATGAGTTTCCTTACTGAATTTTGATTAGGGGCTGCACGTTTGCCGTGTGCGGCGTCCCGTAACGTGGTGAAGGGGGACCTGGAGCGTTGAGGGGACTTGTGCTCCGCAGGGTCTTATAATTTCCTGGGGGCTCAAACTCCCCAATACACCTCTTTGGCCCGTAATCAGGGTAAGATCGGGTGGCCGGCGTAGCCTGTAGTGGGTGTAGCCCGCGCCGGTCAATCGGCTTCCTCTATTGTGCTGGTTCCGTCACTTCAGGGTGATCTCTCCCCCTGTGGTGCCGGAGCCAAAATGATATAGTGATGTGAGGGTTAGTGCTGCATAGGTTGATGTAGCACTATATCCCGGTACCACTCCTGGAGGGGGCCCCCGAGATCTTTCGTCGTCGGAAGCCGGCGGCGACTGCCGGGGTACCCCCCCTCTCCCTTGTTGGGCTCCATGGTGGGCGGGAGCGTACCGGGCTGAACAAACGGACCAACCAACCATGGCTTTAGCTTCTTCTTTTCCAACTCCTTCAGTGGAGCAAACTAAAAAAGATAAACAAATTGAACCTGACGTCAAATTTTTTGTTATGAAGAGATCCAATGGTGACTTGAAAAATGTATCCGCACTCCTAATCCACAAAACAATTCATAGCAAAGTAGGTGAAGTAAAGAACGTAAAAAAAACAAAATCTGGTGAATTATTTATTGAAGTAAAAACCGCAAAACAAGCTATAAATATTCAAACAATAACACAATTAGGAACAGAAATACAGGTAACAGTAACCCCTCACAGATTCCTCAATAAAGCAAAAGGTGTAATATCAGAAGAAGATTTAATTTACGATACAGAAGAAGGTATTCTGCAAGACCTAAAAAAACAGAAAGTTAGTGATGTTCAAAGAATATTTATTACAAGAGATAATAACAAAATACCTACCAAACACATAATACTTACTTTCGATACCCACATCCTTCCAAAACATGTACAAATAGCCTACATAAACGCTCCAGTACGACCATTTATACCAAACCCACTCCGATGCTCTAAATGCCAAAGATTCGGACATCCAAAAAAAGCCTGTCGCAGCATTGATATCTGTGCTAAATGTGGTAGCAAGGACCACCTAACAGACATCTGCGATGCACAAAAAGTCTCCTGTCCAAACTGTAAAGGCGAACATGCAGCATATGAAAAGGAATGCCCGAAATGGATAACTGAAAAAGAAATACAAGCAGTAAAAGTAAAAAATAATATATCCTTTCCAGAAGCTAGAAAATTGGTAAATGAGCGCACCCCTACAATAGGAAAATCTTATGCATCAACACTCGCCAAAAGTTTTGCAACTAAAGGAACCCAAACTAAATTAAGCTGTTTTTCATCAGACATTAAAATAACACCGCAAATGCAACAAGCATCACAAACACCCACAACAAACACAACAGAAAAACCATCCAAAAAACCTAGAATTTCTAAACAAACAGAAATACAGGACATGGAAGAAACGTCAGACTCTGATGATGGAATGGAGGTGACCGTACTTCCATCGTCATCCCCGGATATAGGTAAAGATGCCGTCCCTCCCGATAAGCCTGAGAAACCTGATAAGTCCACACGAGGAAGGGGAAAACCCCCCAAACCCTCTTGATTTTAATATATTTTAGCATAATCTTTTAGAATGCATTTTACAAATACTATTTTAAGTTGGAATTGTCATGGTTTTAAAACTCATGTTGACGACATCAAAACCCTTGTCAATGATTTTAATCCAATTTGCTTTGGAGTTCAAGAACATTAAAAACTATACTATTTTTCGCAGAGACTATACTTCTGGTGGTAGGGCCACGGGAGGAGTAGCCATTTTAACATTGAACAATATACCTGCTAGACCACTTTCCCTAACAACAAACCTCGAAGTAGTGGCAATTCAAATGAAACTCAAGGTCTTAACAACAATATGCTCGATATATTTACCACCTAATCTTGATTTTTCTCAGAATGAGCTGGACGAACTCATTGACCAGTTACCTAAACCATTTTTGCTGATGGGAGACTTTAACGGACACAATCCCATTTGGGGTAGCAGCGACCTCAACCAAAGAGGGACGCAAATTGAGTCATTTATAACGGACCATGACTTGTGTCTTCTTAACGACATGAATCCAACTTATTTACATTTCCCTTCCCGTACATATCACCATCTTGATTTAGCAATATGCACTCCATCTTCATTATCATTTATAAATTTTAAAGTTCATGATGATTTACACAACAGTGATCATTTTCCCATAATTTTAAATTTTGACTTGAACAACATACCTTTAGAAAGACCCAGAAGATATATTATGGCCAAAGCGAATTGGACTTTGTTCCAAGCCAATGCCAATATAACTCTTGAGACAGTTTCCAATAAAAATATTGACGAAGCAGTAGAGGATATCACGGAAATATTAATAAACGCATCCAACTTATCAATCCCGAAAACGTCTGGAAAAATCCCAAAGTTGCACAAACCTTGGTGGAATAGCTCTTGTGATAAAGCACGAAAAAAACAAAAGAAGCATTGGGATATATTTCGCAGATATCCGACCACCGACAATTTTACTCTATTTAAAAAAGCGAAAGCTGAATTTAGAAAAATTGTAAAACAAAGTAAAATGGCATCTTGGCAAGCTTATGTCAATTCCATCCAAAGCAACGTATCGTCAAAAAAAATATGGGACAAAATTGGGAAAATATCGGGCAGTTCTAGATCTTCATGGGTACCAGTCCTAAAAGACCATGGGAATATAGTATCCGATATAGAAACCATTGCAGATACTCTTGGAGAATCATTCGCTAGCGTATCCAACAAAAATGCCTACCCTAATAGTTTTAAGCAGTTTAGGGCTCTTGAAGAGCAGAATATCTTAGATTTCGCTACTTCACTAAACTTGCCTTATAATCAGGAATTTAGAATGGAAGAACTAAAGCTAGCACTCCAAAAATCCCACCAGACCTCTCCAGGACTAGATGGTGTACATTATGAAATGATAAACCACCTTAGCGAAAATTCGCTTTCGAGCATTTTGTTCTTATTTAACCGCATATGGGAAGAGCATACCTTTCCAACCCTATGGAGGAAGGCGATTGTTATTCCTATACCAAAACCTGGAAAAGATCCCCAGGAGCCAGATAGTTACCGACCTATAGCACTAACTAGCTGTGTCTGTAAACTTATGGAGAGAATGGTTAATGCTAGACTAATGTTTGTGTTGGAAACGGAGAAAAAATTATCTGTATTCCAAAGTGGATTCCGTAGTGGACGAAGCACTATTGATAATGCATTAAAGCTCGAGACTTCCATTAGAGAGGCCTTTGTCTCAAAAAAACACCTAATATCAATATTTTTTGATATGCACAAAGCTTATGATAAAACATGGCGGTATGGAATACTCAAAGATCTGCATAGCTTTGGTTTTAAGGGAAATTTACCAATGTTTTTAAAAAAATTTTTAGAAACAAGGACTTTTCAGGTTAGAATTAACAATGTTTTATCCAGAGACTTCTACCAGGAGGAAGGAGTTCCTCAAGGAAGTGTTTTAAGTGTTACATTGTTTTTAGTTAAGATAAACGGCATCATAAACCAACTACCAACTTCAGTAAAGGGATCGTTATTCGTTGACGACTTCCAGATTCATTGTAGTGGAGAGGATTTTAACTCTATTCAAACACAGCTACAAAATGCAGTTTTTAAAGTAAATGCCTGGTGTAATAGAAATGGTTTTATCTTGTCTTCCCAAAAATCAATCTGTGTAAATTTTTCTCGAAAACGAGGAGTCTTCCCTGACCCCGAAATCTATCTCGATGGCAGCACTATACCAGTTAAGTCTCAAACAAAGTTTCTGGGAATTACTTTTGATAGTAAACTTACCTTTAGACCCCATATTAATCTTTTAAAACAAAAATGTATAAAATCCATGAATATTTTGAAATATCTTTCCAGTACTAAATGGGGTGCTGATTCACCATCTCTTTTGAAAATATACCGAGCCCTTATAAGATCAAAGCTGGATTATGGCTGTGTGGTTTATGGGTCTGCAGCCATGTCTGTTCTTAAGAATTTAGATACGGTTCATCACCAAGGATTAAGACTCGCAACGGGTGCCTTTAGAACGTCTCCTGTTGCTAGCCTCTACGTAATAGCGAAAGAACCAAGATTGGATTTAAGAAGACAAAAACTTCAACTGCGTTATTATTTTAAAATAAAATCAAACACTTTACATCCTCTTTATCAATCAATTATATACCCTAAATACAAAACCCACTATGCACTGAAAAGGTCTTTTACTCCTTCTTATGGACTAAGAATTTTAAACTTTACAACATCATTATGCATAGAAAATTTTAATACTTTTAGAAACGATTTATATGATATCCCTCCTTGGGTATCTAAACTAAATTTCATTGCCGATTTTACAGATTTTAAAAAATCATCTACTCCAAACATAGTATTCCAAACTCTCTTTAATGTCCATAGACAACAATATAACACTTTTTCTGCAGTTTTTACAGATGGCTCCAAAACTCGATCACATGTTGGATCAGCAGCAGTGCTAGAAAAGGAAATCGTATCTAGAAAATTAGAAGAACATTGTTCCGTGTTCACTGCTGAATGCTACGCCATTGTCCTTGCTCTAAATAAAATCAAAGCAACTTCTAAGAAAAAATGTGTTATTTATTCTGATTCAAAAAGTTCTCTTGATGCCCTTAAACATTTTAACTCAAAGAGCCATCCCATGATTTTACAAATAGTTAACATATATTTAAAACTGAAAGAGAAAGGTTTCTGCATCTACTTCTGCTGGATACCGGGACATGCTGGCATTCCTGGTAATGACCAGGCAGACACGGCGGCCAAAATATCAACTATTAAAGATAATTCATTTGTTCCCGTCTGTGACATAAACACATGCATTAAACACTCAATAAACACACTTTGGCAAGAAACATGGGATCAAGAACTTGACAATAAATTACATACCATACAAACTTCAATAGTAAACTTTTCTGACAGCAAACTTAATAGATTCCATGATGTCAAGCTCACACGACTACGCATAGGGCATACTTATTTCACACACAAACACCTCCTTCACGGAGAACCTCCACAAACCTGTCCTACATGCAATTCTGTTCTTACAGTTAAACATATATTGTCGGAATGTCCTCGATTTGAAATAGTGAGACAACGGAGATTCGGAACATCTTATCCTTCTCTGGTTGAACTAATTGGAGGAAAATATCATAAAAATTTATTTATATTTTTAAAGGACATTAATTTTATGAAACAAATATAATTTTAACTAGTTTTATTGTATTTAATGATTTTTAATGTTAAAGATTTTACCACCAACGCATAGACTGCGTTCGACGATGGCTCTTTAGCCAAAAGTTTAAATGATTGTCTTGTTGGCGCGGTATGCCCCTAAGGGGTTTTGTGCCATTAAACTCACCAAAACCAAACCATATTTTTCTTTTCTCTTGTATATTGGGTCCTCAGGTTTTGTTTTATTTTTAAATCTTGGAGGGTCATCCCATACTTGTTCGATAAAAAAATATAAGCGTCCATTTTTTTTCCTGTTGTTTTTATAATCAGGAATTAGAAGATGCCTTAGTTCCGGAAAACTCCGATAATCATCTATAAATTGTATTGTCTTTGTCGCGCCCCACTCCAGTGTCGTTCTGAACCGGCGCTGGTGGAACTGTCGTCGGCTGTGTCGCCTGTGCTGCACGATAAATCTCCCATCGTTCACGGGACCGTTCTACACACAGGCAACACGAGGATCTGTCGAATGAGGAAAGCTTGTCGCTCAACCGCGCGACTTTGTTGCCAGTTTTTGTGTCGCATGTGTAGTTTCGGTGAAATCAGTGTCGCATGCGATTTTGTAGAAACGGTCGCTTCGACCGAAAGTTGCCTCGGTGGAATGACCCCTTAAGGCTTCCACCAGCTGTTGGTATCGCATGATGGCTCTTTCACAGCCTTTGCCGTGTGAAAGCCACCTCGTGACAGATACCTTCAGCATTTTCAATTTTGTGATGTTGATGTATACTAGTATACTTCCCTTGAATATCCTTGAACACTTGAGACTTTTTAGGGCTGTAGTGGAACATTTTCCACAAGCTGACTATAACAGAATCAACTGATTTCAGGGAAGGATATTTTTTAATAAGATGAACGAAGACAAGTATATGATTGCGGCAGTTTACATAAATGCAATCTTAGTCTCCTCTACACCTCGGATGTTTCGCCACTCATCACATTAGCCCCATACAAAGCAATTGTTTAACTTAACACCCTTTGCTACTAGGAATTTTTCTATAGCATTAGTAATAGATTGTTGAACCTAAGTTAACAATTCCTAGAAATTCCTCTTTGATAATGGATGCACCTGCGATTCTATACCTTACAACCATACCTAATTGTTCTCGCTGGGCCTCGTCTGCAAGTAAAGCATATTCTTCGAAGCATTTTATTTCCGTAAGAGTTTTTTCTTCCAAATACGATGAGATGGCTTTCAACAGAATGTTTACTGAAACGTTTGATAAATAGGTGGCATTCTTTCCACAAGTTTTTAGGTGGAAATTGATATCTGCATCTCCCATTTCATTTCCTCTAAATTTTATAACAGATTCGAATTTTTCAGATACTGACCAGTGTTTTTTACACTGGTCAGTACTTTGCAGTACTTTATAATATATTTTACAAGCTATTTTTTATTGACATTTTTTCTCCTCTTCCAACTTTTTTTTGAGAACATAAATCCATTTTCTAGGGCCCGTCGATTCATTTTGTTTATAGATGTCTGTATGTGACGCTCAGCTACTGATAATGAATGAGATGAATAGGAAATTCGAATATCGTCTACGTATAATGAATATTGTGTATTATGAGTGATGCCATTAAGTTTGATTATAAAAAGTAAAACACTTAAAACGCAGCCTTGCGGAACACCTTGTTCTTGGATAAAAATGTCTGAATAAAACGAGCCAAGACGCACTTGAAACGTGCGATGATCTAAAAAATTGGCAATAAAATTAGGCATATATCCTCTTAAATTAAAATCATACAAGTCCTGGAGAATACCTCTTCTCCAGGTCATGTCATAAGCCTTTTTTATGTCGAAAAATACCGACAAACAATGTTTTTGTTGAAAGAAGGCTTCTGTTTGTAGTGGAGCGGTTGAACAGGCTCAATAGTGAATGTAATGAATCCTCAGAAAGGTTTCGTAGCATTACATAATGCAATCCGTCAGGCCCAGCTGCTGAGTTCCTGGAGCGATTCAGCGTCGTACAAAGTTCCAGCATGGTGAGCGCCGAGTTGTAGTCTTCGTTGGATGAACCGAACGCTCTGCTTTCTGCTTTAGCGCTTGGAACACAGGGGGGTAATTTTGGTTGCTAGATGTTTTTGCGAAAGACTCAGCCAGCATTTTTGCAATATCGGGGATACTGCTAGCAGTAATGCCGTTACTCTCAAGCATTGATATAGGGTGAGAGCTGAATTTCCCACTGATTTTGCAGATCTTGTTCCAAGCGTCTTGTCTTTAGAAGGTGTGGATGATGTTACGCTGCTAACGTATGCCATCCACGACTCCCTCTGACTTTGTCTCCGTATTTTCCTGAAATACGCTCTTGCCCCTTTGAATGCTACTAAGTTGTCCGGAGATGGGTAGCGCCTAAATCTGTTCCAAGCTTTATTTTTAGGATTTTCGAGCTTCCTGGCATTCGTAATTCCACCATGGTTTGGGAGATTTTGGTAATCTAGAGGAGCCTTGAGGGATGAAAGACTGAGCAGCGGTTAAAATGGATGAAGTGACTGATGAAACTGCTTCATCTATGGTGCCAGATAAAACCATACTCATTGATAACAGCGTGGGTTTGGAAGTCCTCCCATTTGGCTCGCTCAAACTTCCACCGAGGTGTGCGTGAAGACGCACATGCGGTTGGAGTAGCGAATGAGAGCACAATGGGGTAGTGGTCACTCCCCATGGGGTCTTCAACAACACTCCAGGTGAGTTCTATGAGTAATGATGGCGTACATATAGAGAGGTCAATGGCACTGTGAGAATGAGTGGGTGAATGGATGTATGTGGGTGAACCATCATTCAGAAGGGCTAGGTCAAGCTCCCAGAACAGTCGCTCGACAGTGTGTCCTCTTGAATTTACATCACGGCAACCCCACAATGAATGATGAGCATTAAAATCTCCAAGTAAAATAAAAGGTGATGGAAGTATATTTACAAGCTGCTCAAGTTCCCTGAATGACACTAGAATGCCGGATGGCAAATACACGTTGCATATTGTAACAGCTGAAGTGATGTTGAGCCGAACTGCTACTGCTTGCAGGGTCGTGTGAAGATCGACGGGAGAAAAGGGGACCGAGTGGGCGACAAGAAGCGCCACTCCACCATTAACTCTACCGCCAGACTCACAGTCCTTGCGAAGGATCGAAAAGCCTCGCAAGCGGACTGAGTCGGAAGGTTTTAAAAACGTTTAGGCGTTAAAGGCGATGTACGCTGGTGAATGTATATTAGCCAGATGTTTTAAATCCTCTAAATTAGAGCGGAATCCACGAATATTCCATTGTATGATCTTGCCTATTTCTTCTTAGGGGATTTGGACACTTTAGTCCCTATAGGATGATACGTTATTTTTTGGTGTTTCTTTTTTCCTTTTTTTGCAAGCTCTCTTTCTTGGTATATTTCAAATACGGTCTTCAGTGCAGTGCTGATAATAGCAATATCGTTCAGCTTCATTATTTTGGCAAGGATTTGGCCTGGAAAAAGTGTCCGAAAGCTACGAACCTGGTTCGGGGGAAGCCACTGCCAGCTCCATAGGAGCATTACATAAGGTTTGGGTAAATTTGATTAGGTTCGGGGGAAGGTTACAACTTTTTCCAGGGGTCCGAAGGAGCATTTTATTCTGTTCCTTGAAGATTTTTAGCAACATGTACATAATGTTGCCTCAGTCGTAATTTCAATTTTCAATCTTGGGACAGCATATGTCCCAGCCGGTGCGAAAGGTTTTGATAGAACTTAGTATAAAAATAGGAGACAGTAGTAATAGGAGTCAACAGTAAATTTATTTATATTTTTTAACTCTCTTAAAAGTTTTATTTTTATTTCATATTATTTATGTCAAACAATAGCTCCAAACTATTTCACGTGGCATTGGGGGAATTATCTATCATGAGAATATTCTCAAAGTTGCAATTTAATTTATTTTTCACTTACTAAGATTACTTTTGTGCTTTTATAAAAAATTTATAAATATTCACTCACTAAATGTATAATTAATTGTATTTCATCACATTTTCTTAATTAGAATAATCTCATTAATATTCTACAAAATAATTCCTTTCATATTTAATAGTATTTCCTTTTTTGAGTATTTCTACAATGTTAATAAAGAATAAAAGAATTGACATAACTAATCATGAATATAAACACTTTTGAATAAAAACACTAGGCTAGCTGGTTAATCCAACACAATTTTCTACCAATAACCCTGCTTTCCAACATCAATGCCAGGCAAAAAGAATTATTTTACATTGAATATCCATTACTAATATTTTTTGAGGCCAAAAGGTAAAATAAAGAAAAAATATCAAATACATAAAAAAGACCACATGGAATAAAAGACAGAGAACTTCACTACATCATAATGCTCTAATTTAACACGGGATTTACCATTGTCATCAGTAGCAGCTCGCATGGTTTAATGACGGGGTTCACACCCTTTAAACAGTATTTATAATATCCATCCCCTGAATAGCAAAAGCAATAGATTGCCCCCTGATGAATTTCAAGAAATGTATCGTAATAGAAAATTCATATGAAATCATAAGGTCATTAACAAAATCAAACTCATAATTATGGAAAACATCTCATTTGCAGAATCTATAATATTTTATGTCAATAATATTTTTAATTTGAAAAGATAAATTTAAAAATTTTCTTGGTCACACCTAAAACCAGAATTTAAAAAGAGAATAACATGAAACAATTTCTAGAATCACAATTAAATACTGAATAAGTCATACATATAATAGACATATTGCAGACCCACTGATACAGCAACCCGTAACTCAGAATAACCAGTAATAAAAGAGAAAAAGAACACAAATATGTACAATGAAAATGGTTATTATGAATATAAATGAATAAAAAACAAAAAAATGGAGAAGACATATTTAATCAACAGCATTAACAATTCTTAGCTGCCAAGATACTGCCCCTGGTCCATTAAAAAGACCTTCAGAAGTTCCCGGATTTCTCGGGCAAAATTATGCACTGCTGAGGAAGATGGTCCCATCCCAAACATGCTTGTCATATCAGAGGTATCTTCCAGCCTCCAGGCACCATCCCGTATGACTCCACTGGGATCCAAGTAGTCACCAAAGCCAACCGGGCAGTATCTGGCAGAGTCTTCTGAAAGTTCTTCATCCATACATTTTAAAAAATTATGGAGGCAAACAGCTGCCTTTACTATTCCTTCAATCGTTTCGACTTTGGCTAATATCGGTTTTCTGAAAATGCGAAAACGGGAACTTAGAATCCCGAACGCATTTTCAATTAACCTTCGGGCCCTGCTGAGTCTGTAGTTGTACACCCGCTCTTCTAGTGGCAGGTCTCTCCCCGGAAATGGCCTCATGATATTTGTTTTCAGCGGGAAGGCTTCATCTGCCACAAACACATAGGGCACTGGCTTCGGAATGGATGGAACAGGAGAGGGGGGAGGTAAATTGAGCTGCCCATTGTCAAGGGCTTGTCCAAAAGAAGACGTGCTAAAAACACCTCCATCGCTGCTTCTTCCAGGGGCGCCAATATCCACCAGAAGGAACTTGTAGTTATGATCGCAGACAGCCCCATCAACACAATGCTATGGGACCCTTTATAGTTAAAATATTGGGATCCAGACTTGGTGGGAGCCTAGAAGTAAATATCTTGTTTTAGAAAAAATATACTTTTCTATGTTACAAGACTCTACACCAGGGGTTCTCAAACTTTTTAAGATAGCGACCCACTTTTGAGAAACAAAATCTAACGCGACCCATCGACTTCAGTTAATTATGATTAACTGAACTGAAATGATTATCTCATGCCCCCACATAATTTAAACTTCTCTGACAGAGGTGTGTTTACCAACTATTTAGTTACAACAATAAATTATTACATGCACGTATATTATTACGTGTAATACTACGTGCATGTATATAAATTATACATGCATGTAGTAAATATTTGAATTTGAGCGTATGAAATAATTTTATTGTGAGCTAACAAATGATCCCCACAATAAAAAGGGGGTCTGGGGGTCCTCCCCCAGAGAAATTTTAAAGTTTGACCCTTAAAAACATTGTTTTAACTTGTTTTTTAGCAATATGGGATAAATTGCAGTTGCATCATTTCCTAAGAAAATTCTTAAAATTTGCATTGCTCCCCAGGTGTGGACGGGGAGAAACACTGAATATTTTTTTCAAGTATTATTTGAATAACCGACTAGATTTGCATTATCAGCATATTAAAGTGACACACATGGTACGTATTTACATCAATTGCCTTTTCCGTTCGACACCAAGTACTGCAGTTTTTCCTTTAATTTTTATTATTTTTACTTTATGGTAATTCGATAAATTTCAAAAGTTCAAATAATAGTTTGATAATTCAAAAGTCAATTACACGTTTGTAAAAATTATAAAAAGGTACTTCATATTCAGAAAAATTAAAAATCTTCTCGCGACCCACCAAAAACTGACTGGCGACCCACAGTTTGAGAAATTCTGCTCTACACTATATTACAATTTTTCCTGTCACTGATGTCACACCTCACTTTCTAGCTACCTAATTGGCAAGCAGTGATGACTATCGCTGGCTCTCGTCTATTTCACCAATTAGGTAGATAGAAAGTGGAACGTGTTCGTATGTCACTTCAGTGATGTCATTGACAAAATGTAATTTAGTGCTAATTTGTGAAAATTTAAGGTTGAAATTACAAGTACATAATTTTTAAACTTCAAAAATAAAAGAAAATTGAGTCCGGCTAGGCTAAAAAGTTAACAATTAAGAAATTATATGGCTTCCTGGGAAAACCTTTTTTTAAAAATGCATTTTACATACGTACCCTTTTTACTGAAAAATAATTTGTGAAAGTACCTAATTTATCAAATGGTGAATGTGTGAAGGTACCGCTAACCGGTAGTATAATTGCCTTGGACAGACCACTGTTATTGTAGTTACCAAGACTGTTATAATCATCAATATTAACTTAATAACAATGTAATGCAAGTTTTTCATGGATAGACCAAACACATTTTATCCTACTATTAATTTTTACAAATTTTAATGATTGAAATAAATGCTCAATACTACAGAAAAGGTTTGGGCTGTTTTAAGATATGATTACTTCAATTTTTGCTTTCTCTAATATTATTAAGTCAAGTCAATATTATACAATGTAATAAAATTTGAAAATGGCGTGTTTATTCACATAAATAAGTTTTAAAAATAATGAAATTGTTCCAAGATGGCTTTATCCGACATAGATGTAAAACAGTTATATAAGCAAAAGGATAAGATTAATTACTCACCTGAATCACAACATGTTTTCCATCGAGGGCTCCCACACAGTTGGGAAACTGCCACCTTGCGTTGACCTTGTCTGCGACATCCTTCCACTCTGATTGAGAAGGGGCCTTTAGGTACAGTGGCATCAGTATGTCCCAAATTGAAGCACAAACTTTCCGGATGATAATGGAATTAGCAGAGGGGGACACCAGATAGAAAAGGGAGACACTCTTCTGAAGATCCCCAGATGCCAAATACCTAGTGATGAGAAGTTTTATTTAAATAATGCACTTGTTCACCTGTATAAATTTATAGAAAATATTACACCGAAAAAAATTATGCCATGTTTTTTTATTAAGACTGAGTTTGATTGTAGGTAGGAAAATTATATCAATTGATTATATGAAGTTTCATTTGAACATTCACTACAGAGAGTTATTCGTACACCAAACAAATTTGCATGTGCAGTTTAGCCATAACAGGTGTACTAATGTTAATTTGTTGGGTGTTCGAATACTTTCTTGACTGAGTGTATCATATCCTTTTGTTCACAGGGACCATCCATAAATGTCTCAATTATTTTCACCATTATGTTGCAAAGTCGCAATACCTCATTATCAATCATTATGTCGCAATCCCTACTTCCGGCAACATATGAAGCAAATGTGAGACAAAAACTCGAAACCACCATGAACCCCATCCTACATTTTAATGAAGTTGAAATGTTCTACTAATGAATAATTTGAAAAATAAGGTTTACATCTCTATTTGAAGTATGTGGTACCTCCCTCTCTTGTGCAACACCATTTATGAACAGTCCCAAAAGTTTATAATCACCAAGTGTATCTAATATAATAAAATCAAGTGTGTGTATATGGGTATGTGTGTTTGTCTTTTATACAAATCCAGTTTTCCTCCGATCTGCACCAAACTTAGTATACATACGTAAAAAAACTCCAGAAAAAACATAGGCTATGTTTCGAAAACTTTTAATGACCCCTTGACCCTCTTTTGACCCTTTTTATGGTCATTTTGCTGAAATAGCTTTATTTCTCCTCAAGAAGAGATCTGCTTACTCCATTGTTACAAAGAAAATGTAATGCTAAACAACAAGTTTTTATTTGAAACACTAGGTACAAGTCTATTTAAAAATTTTATTAATAATTTAAAAACTATTTCAATTAAATTTAAAAGTTTTAAGTATAGTTAAACATATTTTTATTTGAGAGTTTATCTAATTTTTATGTTTTTAAAATCTTTATGGATTATCATGTTGTTAAAATAGTCTCCATGGAAACGAGGATGTAAAATGAAAAGATGATAATATTTTAGTTTTTAAGAAAGTTGGTTAACAAACAAAAACTATTAAAACTATCTTTAAACTAGAAAAGATTGATTTTTTTCTTAAATTGCAAAATGGAATAAGCTTTAATTATTTAATAATTTCACTGAAAACGTTAATTACTTAAGATATGATTAATCAAGGGTTCTAAGCAATTTTAAATAATTCTTAGAATACTTTTCCATGTAAATGTGGAAATCATTCAAAAATTATATTGCTTTAGAACTGAAGGAATTTTAATCCACCCGGGAACACCGGGATAAGAAAAATTACTAGGAACACCGGGATAGGAAAAGTTACCGGGAACACTGGAATAAGAAAAAGGCACCTGGGATACCGGAATAATTGATAAATGCTGATTACACAAAATTAGAAATCTATTGGGGAAAACTTAAAAATAATAAATTTATACTCTCCACCCGTGCAAGGCCGGGCATATCAGCTAGTTATAAATATAACAATCATTGTGGCAGTCTTGCTGCTGATGTTCACAGTGAAATAATTAAATCACTTATAATTATAGCATAAAGCATTTAAAACATGCTTTTCCTCACAGGGAAGGTAACAAAAATTAGAGGGAATACATCAAATTACCATTGAAATAGAGATTAACTTACTTAAGGGTGAAGCTTCAGATGGGGCTATCTTCGGTTTGACCAAATCGTGAAGCCTGTCAAATACTTGCGGAGTCATTCGGAAATGATCTTTGAACATTTCAGGATCTGAAATCCTAATTCTGGCCAGCAAATGCCTATGTGCACCCAAGATGGGTCTCAACTGGTACGTGGGACGAACCCACGAAGTTCGGTTTTCTCCCTCTCGCTTTGATACAAAGCCAAAGTTAATGCAAGCAGATCTGCATCGATATTAATAAGTGACATTTGAAGACGAAGAAGCAAAAATGAAGAAAGCGAAAGCTAAGCAAACAATGGCAGACGAACTGGCGGGAAACCGAAAATGTCGCCGGCGATAAGAGCGACTGTCGCTGCGATTCTAACGCCATCTCTTGGCATTTCAATCGTTACAGAAAATGTCGCTGATGTCTCTTTTACAGCAGTGGTGTAAATCCCCCATAAGGCGACATTCGGCGGAACATTATTTTGGCAAAGGAAGCTCAACGATAGCCAAACAAGAAATAGTCAACTCGCCTTCTTTTGTAGACTTGTTTCAGGATGCAAAGTTTTTATTGTTCGTAAAATGTTCGTTGCTTAAGTTCAGTTTGTAAAATATACCGTTCATAAACTTTTTTAAACTTCTGCAGATTTCGAAAGGTAATGTTCAAGGTAAAGTTAATTGAGTCCTTCTATATCCCACTTCTGATTTGTGGGGATGGCCGATATTAATCACTCTTCTTTAAATGAAACACAATATTTAATATCGAAACACAGTAGTACAGAGACAAATCACACAAACATTGATGACACATAGAAATATTTAATTCTTCTTAGGGAAACGTCTTAAATCGTCATTTAAAAGTTATCGTCGTTTTCGGTTCATCATGGACGACTGCGGCGGGCGCGCTTTTTTACCAACATTCGCACGTAAATATTTGAGGGTTTCTTATCAGTTATTAGGCATCACAGAGGCTCCTTCGCAGATGCTACACTGAAGGATTGCAGCGCCTCTCGTGGTGGGGTATAGAGACTAGCGGATGCGGACTCCACATACATTATACAGTTAATTACACAATATATATACATAATAACCTAATAAGAGGTGGGTCCACCATTACTGTCAATAACCTCCTGGAGTCTTGAAGGCATTGACTCCATCAGGTTATCGACAAATCTAGTGTTATTTCTAATGGCATTCCTAGCTTTTACACCTTCATCTTTACTTGTTGAAGTAGGAAATAACCATCTTCATAAAAGTTTTCAAGAACTTGAGGGATCATTGTGTGCTCCTATATATCTTTATATTGAGTAGATGTCAAGCGTCCCTCAATCTTATGCAGTGTCCCAATGCCTTTGGCCGACATGCAGCTCCACACAGCAACAGACACTCGTTCACTTCGAGTGGATCGGCTGATGTAGTGTTCTTCAAAACGTGCTCCCATCGGCTGATAAACCATTTGGGTCTGGTTTTTATAAGATTGAACAAGGCTCTCGTCTGTAAATAGGACAGTCCCATTCGTTCCTGGTCCAATTGATGTGGGCTTGAGCAAAGTCTAATCTTGACTTTTTGTGGGCATCGGATAAGAGGCTTTTCCGTGGATCTTCTGCAGTATAGGCCTGCCTCTCTAAGAATATTTCTTATACTTCTCGCTGTAATCTGTATTAATCAAAAACGCAAATTATAGAAATCTTATATTACAATTTTATGTTTTTCTTTTAAAATATTCTAAGCCAAAGAGCAATTTACTTCTATCACATCTGCACTAACAAGGATTCAACATTTAACCATAGAGATACCTTTCCTATATCCTCTAGCATTGTGTATTAATGGTATCAATGTTATAAAAGATCATTTCAATCTGGCAGATATTTTTGTTTATAAAAAGCTATAAAAAGTATGTCATACTTCTATCGCAATTCCTTTTTAATATCTTCTGCTGTAAGGAAGGGGTCCACAACGGACAACGCAATTATGTCACTCGCTTCGTCGCCCTTAAAGCACGGGGGCGTCCACTCCCTTCTTTTCTCTGGACATCCCCAGTTATTCTAAATCTAATATTCAAACACATCATTGTAATATTCAACTTTGAATTTTCTAGAAAAAGAAATCGAGGAAAACTATTTATGTATGCATACCTGTTAATCCAGCGAGCCAACGTAGTATGGCTAGTCCAGTCAATCCGTGCTCAAAAGTGACGTTTTCAAAACATTTGTATAGAAGTTTTTTTTCGACTGTTTTATATGTTTTCGAGGGCGCTGATTAAGAATATGAAGTTAGCTGCCACGTGAGAGGTCGGCTTCATATCGAAAATCGCAAAAAATCGTAAAATTTTCAAGTTTTTTTTAGATTTTTGCCTATATTTCTAAAACTATAAGTTTCACGATGAAAACCTTAATTACAAAATTAAAGGTGATAAAATTTCCTATAAAAAGCACTATTCAACTTTGATTTTGTGATGAGTAGTTCTACCGCTAGAGCGCGCTGAAAAACATATATTTTTTCGCTTTTATGCAAAAGAGTGAAAAATGCGCGCTTCAAACCTCTGTAAAATAAAAAGTATGTGTTTTATGGGAAAAAAACTTATATCAAGTGAAAGATAATTGAATTTTGCATAAAATGCACTAAAAAGTTTTGATTTTCTGTCAAAAACTGTTTACTCTAGAGCGCGCTGAAAAAAAAGCGATTTTTGCCATTCTGGAAAAATGTGAGAAGTGTCCACTTCAACCCTTTATAAAATGGAAAATAAGCATGTTAACTAAAAAAAAATTACATAACATGAAAAAGCATTTAATTCTCTACCTAAAACAAATCTTAACATTTAGTTTCCTTAAAAGGGGGAGAGAGCGAGGCGAAAAATTTAAGGATGCCTACTGGCTCGCTGAATCGATCCCTTGGTGAATCGATCTCTCTCCTCCGTACTCCAAGGAACCCACCCTACCGGTTAGTTCAGTGTCCCGGGCAGCTCAAAAACAGAGATCGATTCGGCTTATGGATCGATTCAGCGAGCACCGTCTGGAGAGTAGAGCGAAAAGGGGGATTTCTCGACATTTTCGCTTCGCATTCCCCCTTCTTACGAAAACAAAACTATGTAAAGAACCAGCTTTGGTAGGAAATTTAACGTTCTTTCATGTGGTATAAATTTTTTTTTGATAAAATGGTTATTTCTTGTGTTTTTTAAGAAGTAAGCGTGGGCACTTTTTACTTTTTTGCAGAATGACAAAGTTTCACTATTTTTTAACGCGCTCTAACGAATCTTGTTTTTGTCAGAAAACCAAAGTCAACTAGTGAATTTTATAGATAATTTAATGATCTTTTAGATGATGTAAATCTTTAGTAAGTTACAAGCGTCTGTTTAGTTTTATTTGAGGTGGAAGGGCACGTTTTCCGGTTTTCCGCAGCAAGTACGAATAATTGCTGGTTTTCAGAGCGCTTTAGCAGCAGAACCTCTCTTCCGAAAAACAAAATGAGACAATGCATCTTATAGGAAATTTTATGTACTTTAATTTGGTGTAGTGTGCACTTTCGAAAAATTAATTTTTTTTTAGATACAGTTAAAATAACAGCAGAAAGTATACAATTTTTCAGGTTTTTTGTAGTTTTTGATGGGAAGATGATCTTTTACGGAAATGAAAACTTGAAATTCGGATTCAGCACTCCAAAATACATATAAAAACGATCATTAAAATTTTTTTTACAATTTAATACACGAATTTCATATTTTGCTTGATTTTCCGTGAAATGTACCAATAAAATTGTAAAATAATATTTTTTTAAACTTTATTTATCATTCTTGATCATCAATTCAGTATAAAATATTATAAAATTCCTTTTTCATTGGTAATATACCAAAGATAAAGCGCTGATCGGAGTTAGACTTGTAAGATGGTTCAATTTCGTACACGGCATTACTCCCCGTTTTCGTTTCTCCCCCTTTTCCCTCACGACAAAATTTGAAAGTTATAGACGTTTTCTGTACAAAATAAAATTATCTTTCACGAGGTATAATTTTTTTCCTATAAAATTCGTACTTTTTGTTTTATAGAAGCTTGAAGCGAGCGTTCTTAAATTTTTTGTAGAACGCCCAAAAAATAGCTGTTTTTCAGCGTGCTCTAGCGGTAGAACCACTCATCGCAAAATCAAAGTTGATTAGTGCTTTTTATAGGACTTTTTATCAACTTTAATTTTGTAATTGAGGTTTTCTTCGTGAAACCTATAATTTTTTAAATATCAGCAAAAATCTGAAAAAAACTAGAAAATTTTACAATTTTTTGCGATTTTCGATATGAAGCCGACGTCTCACATGGCAGCAAACTTCATATTCGTAATCAGCGACCTCGAAAACATATAAAACCGTCGAAAAAAAAACTTCTATACAAATGTTTTGAAAAAACCACGGATTGACTGGACTAGGCTGATATTCAGTCTTTCGGCGATTTCTCGAGTGGACATATTTGCTATCCATAGGCCAATTATTTGGCCCCCAATATTACTTTTATCCATTTTAAAATAGTTCGAATATGATGCTTTCGAAATTTATTCCATTTCATGGACTTTTTTATATTTATACCTTCAAGAACAGCGCTTCGCTTGTGCATGCTGTGTTCTTTTTACTTATTACTTAACTGTAGCAAAAAGCACCAATAACCCACCCCTATCAACAATCAACTTATTACTTAATCCAATGTAATTAAATTTTAAAGAAATATGTTACCAATAAAAATTTTTTATTTGTGTGCACGAGTTATATAGTTTATAAAAGAAAACTACCAAAATATTTAATACTCCAAATATTCAAACAAAGAACAAGCTTTTATTGCTGTATTGGTTTGGTATAATAAGAATAAGAATAGAATAAGTATCCGCATATATAAACATAGATCCGCCGCTGATTCCCGGTACAGTAAAAATCTTCTCACTGATTGGGATTTGAAACCCGTGATACCAATAATAAAGGACTGAATAGTGGCGTTAAAACCTTCAAAGCGAACATAGAATGACACCACACCCAATTGGCCCCACTTGTAGTGTAACGAAGGAGAAGATGTATATTGCGAGTCGTATACTCTTCCCCATGCAAATTTTGTACCTATGTTACAAATTTTAAAAGCAATTTATCTGCATATTTTAAATTGTCTAAAGAAATAGAATTTCTTATTAGGATATCCACAAGGTCCTGTTTCTGTAACAGACCTTCCATGCAGGGCAGGCACATATATAATAAAAAAATTCCATTCAGTGGCTTTGTACAAATTTCGTTATTGTATAGAAATAGGGATTTGACCAATACTGTTGGGCCAAACAATCCGACGTGCCCGTTCATCTATAACCTTTAAAACTGCTGTAGAATCTGGGTAAAATTCACAATGCTTATTCCTATCATCAAGCCAAGAATTAACAATGGTCTTGGTAACTCCTAAAAAGATCCCATGCATGTAATCTGGTACAAAACTTGACACCACATTAGAAAAAGGTACTGGAAGCATCGCACAGGGACCTTTACCCATTGCGTCAAACATTAGCTCGATTGTTTCATCCTCAGTTCTATCAGCATAAAGTAAGGTATCCTTATATCCATATTTTACTGTTCCAGTCACTGCGAATACAGGGTGCTTGCACCAGCTACAACCATAGTATCCATTAAATTGGGTTGTATTTTGAATATATGGTCGTGCCACCGAATCAGCGCAGCAGCAAGCTGGAAAAGCTCGTATGACCTGTTTTGACTCCTCTAAAGATTCCCTCATTAGCCAGCTTTAGAGCCTCTTCTGAAAAGGGATTTAGATACACATCCATATTAGGTTCCTTTTTTCGAAACCTTAAGCCAGCTAATAAGATGTTATCAAAGCGAATGGCTGGAGTAATTTCATTAACACAAATATTGGCCAAAGGGACCCTTTGGTATTATTGAAAATTGCCATGCCATCAACAGAGAAGTTGCAAGTTTAAAACTAACACTGTGTTTTCCTTAATTTTTTTATACACAACTCCATCATTGATGTAAGAAATTTCATTGATTATATTGCTTTCTTGTTTTTGTTGAAATCCTTAACAAATGGCAAGTTTATACAATCTTTTTTAATCAAACCCTTGATTTGCTTTTCAAGAGACAAGCTCAAAAAACAAGATGATTTTTCTGCATTAGATGAAATTAAATTTCCACATAAGGTTATATGTAATTTCAGAAGTTTTGTCATTACCAAGATACATATTGCATTTTTCCCAAAATAGGTGTTTGGTTATTATTTTTTCTGACTTTAAATGACTTCCACGACTTGTATAAACTGGCATTTAAAATTTTTTTAAATGTAACATTAATAAGATTAATTAAAGCTAAAATTCCTGTGCCTGAAACTTTAAAGCGTAAGCTAAAGGCTACTATTAAATTGAATATGTCCTGCTTGCTGATGGAAATTGTGATGTGCTTTTGATGGAGGTCTTCCTGACTGTAATCGAACTCTTCATCATAGTCCAAGCGGTACAACTTAAAACACTGCACTTTTTGATGACGCTATGAAACTTGGAACAATGATTCTAGGGACCTAATAAATGAGTTTTCGATCGGAAGCCAAAAAAATTTCCCTTTGAATTTAAAATTTTAAACATTTTAAAAAATTTAAATTTTTGCGATTTACACGGTATATATCATACTTCTAATCGAGTTTGATTACAATTCGAGGGCGTAGAGTAAGATTTTGAGGTCAAATATTGTATTGGAGTTAATTTTATTACGTTTTTTCTTAAATATAATACTCCAGAAAATGATACTGAATATTTTGAAATTTCTTTTCTCACTTTATTGAAAAGTTTTATGCATCCAACTCCATACCCATCGTAATTTTCTTCTTCGGTGTAGTCCATAAAATTAGTCATGTCTTGAATAAGTTGATAACCCTTAGTGGTTTTGGTAGAAATGAGTTGTGGAAATTGAGCAAGAATTCTTCCTCGCAAGCGAGATGAATGTGCCGATATTTCTTCAGTCTTCTAAACCCAATAAATGGTTTATCCTCTCATTGTACATTTCACTTAGATCAGACATACTGAATATGAAATCGATATCGTGGTCAATAAGGAACTTGCATGATTTCTAAAAATATTTTTATCTGATTCCCCATGAAAAATTATGCAAACTGGCGAAATTTTAGAATTTTTAAAAAACTTTTTCTATTTTAAAATAATTTTTAAAAATAGGCTTTTTGAAAGCGCGCGAAAACGCTTAAATTTGGGGTGTGACGTCACGCTGTGTGTAAACAAACCAGCTAGCGCTGTAGTATTCGTCATTGATTTTGCGTTGGCTATGTTATTCTTCATAATATGGATAGAATTAAGACCAAAAAGTACTGTATTGTGCCAAAATGTGAGAGCACAACATATAAAACACCTGAAAAAGTGCTCTTTTCGGTTCCAAAGGATTCAAAATTAAGGAAAAAGTGGTGTTCAGTAATGAGACGTAATGAGAAAGAAAGCGGCAAGTTGTCTTGTAAGACATCACATTATTGCTGCGAAGATCATTTTAAGGTAAGATATATTTTATTATTGCCTTGTGTGTAAGACATTCTTTTGGAAAGAAAAGAAGAAACATCCATATAAGGCCATAATTTTTGAATTGTGAGCAGTACTACATAACGAATGCTTTAATCATTTTTGGTGTACCTGGTAGTTTAAGTATTCAGTCCCCACAACTTAAAATACTTATATAAATATTTATCATCAGTTCTAATCCATTTAAGAGTCAAGATATATATTTCTTTTGTTCTATTAAAAAAGTTCTTTGTCATTTTAACAAATTCTATGTAAGTAACACATTTCAAGGTCTGTTAACATATTTATGACTTGTTTTGCAGATAGAGGTATCGGTTGGCAATATCGGTTGAATCAAAATTTTTTTTCAGAAGGATTACATGCTACTTCTGCTCTATCGGGGAATTTGATGGGTGATGTAGCAGAAGTAACGTATACTAAATTTGTTCCGACTTTCACGCTTCGGTAATGTTTTTCTTTTTTGGGTCGGGGTTTTCTCTCTTTCTTCCTTTTTGAAGAAGTTGAAGGGTCACATTCATCGACGCAGGAATCTGGAAGGGTCATATTTCCGGTGGTGGATGGTGTTCCGGGCCCTTTTGGCACTCGAACCGATGAGGAAGAACACCTGGTTTCAGTAGTGGACGGCAATTAGTTAACTTAAATTTAATATAGTTCACCATGTCATCATGGTGAACTATATTAACAGGACAGGAATAATGAACAGGAGTAAAAGATTTTTCATTTTTTATTTTTTTTTGGTAGCAAAATCTTTAAGGGTATTTAAAAAGTCCTTTTGCAATTCCAGTTTTTCCTCGTGGTGCTTCTGTAGTGTATTCCGAAAGGAGGAAAACCATTCTGGCAGTTCTTCTTTGTCACTTTTCCTCTCTCTTTCCTCGGGCAGGAGTAGCTGGGGAACTTGAACTGGAACTGGGCCCAGGTTGAGACGACTCACTGGAAGAGGTATGCTCCCCCTCAGCTGTAGCAAAACCATTACCGTAATTTCGAGCATATAGTCCGCGGACTATCTGTGTTTAAAAGTCAAATTTTTGAAGCTGCGGACTATCCACCAGTGCGGATAATACGCTGGTTTTTCACGGTTAAAACCGGACACTCTTCCCGAAAATGTTTTACAATTGTTTATTTCTGATACCGATGAATCGGACTTTGAAGGTTTTCTCTAATGTAGTACTAGAATGTGTGATTAATTAAAATATGATTAATTAGTAAGCACTGTTTTTTATTTGTATTTAGCGTTTTATTTCTGAAGGTATATTAGTAAGTAAGTATTTTTTTTCTATTTATACTAATTTTGGACGTATAGCCCGCGGACTATCTGACTATTTTTGAAAAAAATTTTACATAAAATCGTGTCTGCGGACTATACGATGGTGCGGACTATATGCTCGAAATTACGGTAGTTGAAAATGATGACGATAAAGGATTCACAACAGGACAATCGGTGAAAAGCTCCTCCAATTCGTCGTACGCCGCAAAGGATTTTCGGTCATTCCCCGATTTCCTGTTGTGATCCTACACAGTCTTATATTTAGTGACCAGGCTCTTAAATTTTTTTTCAACCTGTGTTTTGCTTACGGCATACCCATTTAAGTTCATTTCTTCTGTTATCATTGCCCAAATGTTCTTTTTTTTAAAGTGCGGGTTGGCAAATTTCTCCTTATGGGTAGCATAGGTGGCGATTAGCAGCTTGGTGGGTTTCTCCCTCCACGAGAATCCTCCGGATTTCTCGGTTGATTCATCTATTAAAAAGAAAGATTATTTAGAGACCAAATTTTTATATAGCAATAAATGGGCTAATTTGACTTGCCCTATGGCTGTAAAATTGGATTTTTAGCCTTAGCATACACAACATTGTCATTTTATTGACTGTCATTAACTAATTTTTCTTCCCTGTAATTTTCAGGACATTAAATGAGCATTTAATTAGATGATAGTTACTTATTAGAAGCAGGTTATTCACGAAATCTCATAGAAATAAGGTTAGGTAACTTCAATCGGAAAGTTTAAGAAATGCACCTTTTCTTAAATTCACACGAAACCTTAACATGAAAGGGCATTAATTTTTATTAACTTAAAATTTTTAAAACTTCTGAAATTCTACGCTATCGAAAAGTAAATGATAATTAGTTTATTAGAAAAAACTAAATACTTACGTTGCTCTGGAACCTCACATGTATGGTTTAAGATGTACTCGTAATCTTCCGAGGTAACCCCGTGAGTGCCACAAACATGCCGCAGACCATCATATTCATATTCAGCCATAATTTAGGCTTATTTTAATTTGATAGAATTAAGAAAAAATTTAAAATAAATGAAGCGGATGCTGTAAATTCTGCAGTATGCGCACGCCACGCACAAACAACAGGGCAAATTTAACTGAAATAGCAGAGTTCGATCTCGGTTTTTTTCTATTACGAATTTTTTTCACTTTTTTCGGTTAAAGTGAATTTAGGAACGACCGACCTTTTTAACCGATCTCACCGATTTAACTGGCGGACTTCAGGAACGCTCAGTTCTCATAACTAGTTAAACTCGTTAACCCAGTTATAATAAACGAACGAGCCTTTGTTCTTCATCGTTGGTTACGCTGGTTGAGAATTCCTGGATGAGGTTTACAGCCCTTTCTGCGACATCATTAACTACTTTGACGTGGCGAATGTAATTCTCGGCTTCTTGGTAACTGGGATCCTTATCCCATTCACTTACAGGTTTTCCTAACCAGTTTGTATCAACACCCAAGCAGTGAAACAAGAACCAAGATTTAGGCCCGATAAGCGAGGATAGTTTCGTATTGTGGTTAAGAATAGGAAAAGTTGGATGACCTCTTTCTTTTCTAAAATCTTTAGGTAGAGAAGTTAGAAGCAATGCTCAGTTGCTGCAGTTGAAATTTGAGGGTCATGCTTAAAATACTTTTTAAAGTCATGCCATAGTTTGAGATCATTATGTGGAGCATCAGCTCCAATAGACGAAGAGAGCCAGTATTTAACATAGAAAAGTGCATTAAATTTGCACAGTGCTTCAAGCTATCATCGCCTTGTCATATCCTGCTTGATCACTGAATAAAAACATCTTTGCAGGGTACAAAATGGATGGCATCCAACGTGCATGATGGGCTGTGTGTGTGTTGCTCCTGGTTTTAGCCAATGTATTCCTCTTTCAGGTCTCTCACCCAGAAGTATTAGCATCAATTCAGCACACTCCCGATAGTCATCACGAGGAAGCAAGTTCTTTCTATTGGGAGAAGAAAGTATTAACTTTAGTGATTGAATGGAATGTTCCTTAATCAGCTTCAAACTCCTTTCTTTAATTTCCAGGACCTTAAAACAAGCTCCTTTGTCAATATGTGGCCAAATAGTCTCTGAATTCAATATAATTGGAGTTTTCAGGACCTGATTCAGAATTTAAGCATTTTTTTGCTACGCAAAATGTTTCAGAGGACAAATTGTAATCAAGATTTGTAACTTTGGCAGAAGGGATATAAGTTATCAGAGATGAGAAAGAAACTTGATAAAAAAACTGCAGTAAATTTTAAACTAACTTTTGAGTCTTTACACCTTTCATCTCAGCGCTGATAAAATCTGAATTATTTTTCATGAAGGCAAACATTGTAAATGCATCAATGTGAGGCAGGTTGTCTGAGGGCACAAAATCCTGCTCGATCTTGGCCATATCTATTCGATTTTTCTGAAAAATTGTATCAATTTAAAGACTTTAAAGATTATGAAATGCTTTAATTTTACGATTAATACGCAATGTAGATTATTTAAGAAATATAATTTAAAAGGCGATATGTAAAACGTACGGAAGAAACAACGAGGAAATAACAAACAAACTTGGGTCTGTATCGTGACGTCAGATTTCCTTCATCCAATAGTTATCCGTTTAAAGTCACGTGACTTTTCTTCGATTTTAAAATTAAAATTTAAAATTACTGAAATTTCTTTTTGAAATTTCAACTCAATTTTCAGTATAAGCGGGTCGTATTTTATCTAGAACAATTGGATTTTTTAAATAGCTGACACATGCAAGTTCCTTATTTTTTCTTTAATATACGATACTAATTCTGCAAATGCATTCCTTCACACATTAGCCTGCTTTTATATAAGTCGGATGCTGGCCGTTGTGAATTCGTATATTTAGCTATACACTGCTTATGATACTTAACTTCTTGCGAGATAAAACCTCTTGGACCAAGAGCTGCCAATGTTTTAGGAGAAGCTGCACTTCTAAGTCGAGACTCTACTTCAAATGTCATCACCCGATGCAATGGTTGATTCCAAAGTTTTCCTCTCCTACACAAGCAACATATTTCGGAAAATGCGTTATTTGGAGCAACAACTGGTCTGGTAATATACGGCTCTTCCTTGTTAAGGGTATCATTTGGTACTGAAGAACAGTTCTCTTTCAGACGCGCTCTCTCAAGCTTTGAATAATTATATTTCGAGCAACATGATTTATGCCACTTAGCTTCATTCCTTACGAACGTATTTTCCATTCCTATTCCTTCATCTAAACTCTCAAAATTTAAATGAGAAGGATGCAAACCCAAGTGATGAAACTCCTCAATATTCTTCGAAAAAGTTTCGTATCCTTTATTACGTTGGTTTCCATTCTTGACACGGGTCGGGTCGATAAGATGTTCATCTGTATTTCTCTGACAGACAGCACTTCGACCAATCCATAGTTTTTGGAGACAAGGGGAGTTTTTGCTTTCCAGTCAAACAACACGACCTAACCAAAAATAGCTAAGAACTGGGATCAAAATGAACTCAAACGTGGTTTGTAATCCTGTCGCCTCGTATTCTGAAAACTCAATAAACTAAACTAACACGATTTGACCAATGAAAGGGAGCATGCAGTTTTGGGGCAGTAAAATTTCTTATCAACAAACGAACACATGAAGGACAGCAGGGGGTCGTGTGGTCTCAGGTGCAGGAACAGAAGGATGACTACCTCCCGTTTACGCAGAGCATTAAAATATCCTGCCCCCTAAGATAACAACCGAACTGTGAAATTTCAAGGAACAGGTACACAGGAAAATTTGTAAAAAAATTCCCCTTTCCGTGTCTAGGTATGGCGTATCTTTGCGCCTGATATTTAGGTTTTAAAGAAAAAAAATATCATTCAGTTTTCATTATAATTTCGTTTGCACTTTAAAATCGTATTTTACGACCTCGAATTATGTTCCATCGTCTCCAACAGTGGCGTACGCAAGGGGGGGTTTAGGGGTTTAAACCCCCCCTTGAGCTCAGACAAAATGTCAAAAAATAAAAATTTTGGTGGAATTGGTACACTCCAAAGTTGAATTGAAGATATATTTCTTTCTTCTAACTACCGTGAAAAAATAAAAAAACTGAACTCTTCTTTTCTGGAGAAGTCGAGGTTTCTTCGGACTCATTCAGTTTCTTCGCTCACACAAGCTAAGGCGTGCGGATATAAGAAAAAAAATTAGAGTGGTTTTCTCTTTATTCGATAAACACAAAACTTTCGCGTTTCCGGCAATAATTTTTCTACTGACAGGTGAAGGGGGGTAGAAACTTGATTCTGAGTATGAAAAAGAAATTGAGAATGATTTTTTATTGTATTTCTTTTGATATTTATGAATCTTTATATTTGGGTTTGTTTCTACTTTTTCACTGGGTGTTCACGTGCTCCTGTGCTCCTATGGACGAGCCGCCACTGCCCCTTTCTCCAGACATCAATTGCGACACCGCGACTTCCGAACAGTTTTCTGAGAAATTTCCCGGGGTCTGATCTTTTCCGATTCGTTCGCTTGTTTTGAGCGGGAAATTTCGTCATTAGTTTGATTTTAGTGCCATTCGCCATTAGGATTTCAGTTTTGTTTGTGCTTCTCTTCTCGAGGAATTGGATAATCGATGCGCTTTTAGGAACCACAGAAGTCAGAAAAGTAAGCAGTTTTAAATATTTTTAGCGTGTTTGTATACTGGAGTATTTCCCTATTTGTTAGTAAGTTATTTTTTCTTGTTTTTGTGGTTAAATAATTGGTTTTTTGTAGAATATTCACATTTATACTATTATTATTTTGGTAGCTGTTATATTATGTGTGTTTTTTTCTAGTTTTATTAATTCTTACTTTTTAATTAACAAATATTTTAACTTATTATAAAAAAAATATGACCATAAACTTAAAAAATCTAATCAATATTTAGCTAAACAATGTTGTCTAAATAAAAGGTTAAATCTGTCTAGCTGTTTAAATTACTGAAATAATAGTGCTTTATTCCACACTCAAATTTATTTGAGTAAACCCCCCCCCTTGAAAAGATTCTGCGTACGCCACTGGTCTCCAAACATATCTAAAAATACAGGGTGTATCTGAAATGGTGCAACAAACTTTCAGGCATGATAGTAGACACCTAGACGAGTGAGAATCACATAGGATTAGGGGGCCCCAGACCAAATCCCAGGGAGTTAAAAATGGAGCGACACCCCAAAAAATCATTGAAAAATTCAATTTGTAGAAAAACTACTAAGGTACTTGTACCCAATATGGACAGGGCTCTCAATATGGACACCCCTAATATTTTTAAAACTAAGAAACTTGAACGAAAGTTGGCATTACATATTCTTGAAGAAAAGCATTTTAAAAGAAAATTTAGTCTGGAAAGTGCAAAAAGCGCGCTGTTCGCCATTTTGAAGGAAATTTGTGTTTTTATGGTTGCTGATAGTATTTACAGGTTAAGTTTAAATTCTTATTACATATGGTAAAATTACTTTAAATATTAAAAAGTGGAGTGTTTTAGAAAGCGAACAAAACATATTTTCGTTTGCTATTGCGTATATTGCTTAAAAATTTTTTCTTTGTTTATTTATTACAAGATTAAGTAAAACTACGCCCTGTTCCTATTATGGACACCTTATGTCCACATTGGAAATATACAGCAAGTGAATCTTCAGATTCAGAAATTTGTAAAATAATTATCTGTTTTATGTTATTTTATTTAGCTAATTCATAATAAATTTGTGTTTATATGTATTTTTAATCTTGATTATACTATCCGTACATAACATTACGAAGTGCATGTTCTGAAGGTATTTACTGTGCCCCTTCTCCCCCACAATACTTTAAGGCATATTTTTTTTATCCCCTCTCCTCTAAAATCCCTTGGAAGAGTGGTTCTTCCATACACCCTGGGTAGAAGGTCAATAAGTAGCCACCTGTCCATAATAGGGACAGGTGGTTCCTAATATGGACATTTGCAAAAAATTTTTGTTTTTATTATTAAAAATTAAACCAGAATAATTACAAGGTCGCTAATTTTAATAATGAGAGTCAACAGTCCAGGGATAGTGGTCATACATTTTTGGAGTCCTATGACGTGTACAAGGGGGTGAAAAAAACACATTTTCCTTAGGGTGTCCATATTAGGCACAGGTACCTTATTGTTAAACATTTAATTATGGTCTCAAAAATTGTGGTTTGGGGCCGTCCATAAATGACGTCACGCTCAGAGGGGGGGAGGGGGTTAATCAATTTGTGACAGTTTGTGACAAGGGGGAGAGAGGGGGTTTGAAAGTTGTGACATCACATCCTGCAGCTGAAAATCAACGAAAAAAACCTTCGTTCCGCGCACTTTCAAATTAGTATATTAGACATATTGTTGGTTTAAGGGGCCATCCATAAATTACGTGAGGCGTTTTTTCCAAAATCTGGACCCCCTCCCCCCTTGGTGAGATTTTGCTGGACCCCCCCTCCCCCCAAGTGAGATTTACCTACAACTTTTAAAAATAATTTGCAGTATCTTATCTTTGTGATTCCTTTTTCATACTTAAAAAAAGAAAATCGTATAATTTCTAACTTAAAAAGTTGACGTAATATTTTAATCGACCCCCCTCCCCCCTTGGTGAGATTTTTCTAAACCCCTCCCCCCCCTTTTTGACCTCACGTAATTTATGGATGTCCCCTAAGAGCGTGACATGTGACAGAGGGGGGGGGAGGGGGTATGGAGAAGTGTGACAGTTTGTTACAAAGGGGGGAGGGGGTCAAAAATGGGCAAAAAAAGTGTGACATCATTTATGGATGGCCCCTTTAATATGATATTTAAAATTATCTCAAAAGTCTTCACTTTAAAATTTGTTTTATTATGAAAAAAACTAAAAAACTACAAAAAAATGTAAAAACTCTGCCAAAACCTTATTTTGTATTTCGAAATCCTTTCTTTTGATTTATATTATAATCGTATATTTATAATTTATTCACTTCATATGTTTTTTTTAGTTTCTGACTAATAATTAACTGTTGGTTACTTCAGATAAAAGGACCTAAAAAAATTAAACTATGGTTAAGTGATAAATGTAACATAATCCAGACAAAAAAAGTAAACCAATTATACACAAGAAATTGTCTTTATTCATTTAAATTTTTTTTATTTAAACAGCGACCTTTCGCATGACCCAACCAATTGCTGACTATCTTCTCTACATCTGTTTCACATACAGTTTTTACAGCAGATCTAACTGCATCTAAAAATAAAAACTCATTAGTATTACACAAAAATAAGTATATAATTTTAAAAAGTCAAACATTTTTTTTATTATGTTATAGTCATTTTACTTAAGTCTTAAAGTTTTATACTTTTTTTATGACTTAGGATAAGAGGCATGATTATTTGTTGGGGAGAGTACTGTCCTTAAAGGTGGACACAAATTGGAGCCGAGCGGCGTAGCGAACAGCCACGAACACGCTCTGCGCAAGCGCCGCTCTTAGAGCCTCCGAGTTGCGCGTGCGCAGAGCGTGTTCGTGGCTGTTCGCCTTCGCCGCTCGGCTCCAATTTGTGTCCACCTTAAAATGCATTTTAAGGAAAAGTTCCTATGCTGAAAGTTTGAAAAACGTACCTAAAAGGATTTGGTACAAAATCGTTGGCTTAAATGCCATTTTATCCCTCATGCCTTGGAAACTATAGATCATGCCTAGCTCATTAGATATCATACAACGCAGAATGATTTTGATCATTTGCTCCTTATTACTGCCACCAACTTGTGCAAAATATTTACCTAAAATTTTACAATATAATTAGTAAAATTAGATTCAACAACCTGAAATTGAAAATATTTTGCATTGGAGTGAGTTTTATAAGCCAGAGTCAATTTAAAGCAAGCCCGCAGTAGGTTTTAGTTATACTGAAAGTGCTGTGATTCTAGTGTTAAAAAGAAGACTTTCAGAACACTAAAGCCTTTAATTTCTATCAAAGGGGTCATAGAGGGGAAAAGGATTTACATGCTAAAGAATAAAATTTTTCTAACGTCACAAACCATGAGCTTATTTTTCGCCTCGGTTAAGTGCTCCTCAAAGGTTTTTACTTGATTAAAATTCGGCAATGCTTTGAGGAGATCATCAATTGCTCCAAAATTGTTCTCCATTCCACTCTCCATTCTTTTATCACATTGTTGTTGAATGAGAGCATCCACACTCTCCTGCAGGTGCTTCTGCCCAGGCTTTATTATGTAAAGATCTCTACTTGTGCTTCTTAAATAAGCACCTTTAAAAAAGAATTGGTTTCAATGTGAATACTAAGTCTAGGTATTTTTAGCATATTTTATACCTGTTTCTTGGATAAGGTTTTATTCAAAACTTATTTTAAAAATAAAAGACTGTAACTGTTGAACCTTGAACTTGACTATAACTGCTGCCTGGAAAACTTAATTCGCGATTCCCGCTTGTGTTTTTAGCTTATTTATTCCACGCTCTTGAAATGTCTGGAAAAAGTCAAAATTTTTTATATAATTCATTTGAAAAGAAGCTCAATATGAACTAATTACAACCACATCTTGATATTATCGAGAATAGAAAGACCAATGGGTCATGCTGGCAGAAAAAAAGCCAAGGTGTACGAAGATGTGTGTGAAGCATTTAATGAAACGCCAGGCATTCAATGTCGTCGCACGTCGAAGCAAATTCGTCAGTGCTTCTTCAATATGAAGAAAACCCTCACCACCAAAGCAACTAAGATCCGGCAGGAGGTGAGGCTAACTGGTGGTGGTGAGGTTCAGGAGGCTATGACAGAGCAGGAATATGCGTTTGCAGAAAATTCACTTACCATGCCGCTAGCAACAAATGCAGCGATGCAGGACTGGAAGATTTGTCAAGTGTTTAGTTACTTTTATTTACATTTAATGTCAATTTAGTTTTTTCAGGGTTCATACTCTTAAGGGGAAAAAATTCCATGACTCATTAAGGACTAAAATAAGAGCAAGTTTACAACAACCAAGTATGAACAAATTTCAATTTTATTTAGTTAAATATTTATACAGTACCATTTCTGTTAAATTAAAATTATACATGTTTTATTTCTTCCAATTTCTCATCAATTTGACTTTTAAAATTTTTAACTAGCACCCTTTTCTCTGTAGCACTTTTGCGCAAACTGTTTGACTTCTAAATTGAGGCAAAGTCTTGGTTTTTCTCAGCTGTAATAGCAAAATCATCTGCAGATTTTTCCAAGTTCAGCAATGACTGATTCCACAAATTTTTCAGTTTCTTTTTTAACTCTTCTATTTCTTGTTGTATTAGGGCCTTTTGTTGATTTTTTCCTCACTTTCTTTCAAACGTTTCTTGTCTTCTAAATGTAGCACATATTTTTGCCTGGCTGATGCAGCAGAATGTAACAGTTCCTTGGACCTTGCAACGTTGAGAACTCCACCAACCGATCTTATATGGTCATTAATAAGTCTTTGACTGACATAGGTTTCTTTTTTCATGTTCTCAACTTATTTACTGAAAAGCCACGCTCTATACTTGCCTGGCCATGTGAAAGCAACAACAAAGATTTTATTACTTGCCACAAATATTTGAATTCAGTTTTTCCATGCAAATGCTCATGATATAAGGCATCTAACGGTTTTACTGCAGATTCTGCAAAAAAATGAACCAGTTCCTGCTTCGTGGATTAAATTGCGAAACTGCATCACAGCATTATCACATATGTTATCTTTAATCCTATTATTATGCATTAAAACAGAAAGAACCTTTCTGAACTTCTTCACACCCATCTCTTTATCTTCATGCATGGTAAAAGGATTTAAGCATACTAAATCCCTAACAATAACATACCTCTTAAGGGATTTTTTCAAGCAATTTCATTATAGCATGGATCAGAATTACCTCGTATTTTCGCAGCTAGTAATGCCTGTAGAGTATCTGAGTCCATGGAATTCGGTATGTTATGTTCTAAGATGAAGCTGGTAAACAGCAGCTCTGCCTTGATTGTTTGAGAACTCTCCGATGATTTAATGGCAAAATCAGATGTTTTCGAATAACTTGTGGAGGATTTGCATGCTATCCCATGCTTTTCCATATCGCATGTGCCACTATATCGATTCTTCCAACGTGAGATATTCTAATATTAGTTACATTTTATGCAATAAGCATATTCGTTGCCTCTTTGCGACTTCAAAATAAAATCGAATTTTTGGGAGTAAGAATCCCGGAATTCGACGGGGCTTCGAAATCATCTCACGCGAAACGATATAACTCTTCACATCAGTTCACTGTTGCCAAAGCGGTGACTCAGAAAAGTTATCATTCGGCAGGCTGTGTGCCGTGAGGGATTCGCGAGCAATAACACGTTCGCGCATGCGTCGAATGAAAAGACGATTCTTGCTCCGCCTTATTGGGCCATATGCAGCTGCCATTGTATATCGAAATAACAGGTTATCAACCTGTTACTTCTGCTACTCGTATCGTGATAAAAAACGACCAGGCGCGGCTCGAGACCTCCGGAGGGTCTCGAATATTGGTCACGTGAACCGAAGTGAATTCTGATTGGATGGTAGTTAGCACGTGATCCTTACGTCATGTGAAGCGAGTCCAATGGGAATACCGGAGTGGTCCGCGACTATACCGGAGTGGTCCGCGACAATACCGTTGTGGTCCGCAACTTCGCCGGAGTGGTCCGCGACTATACCGGTGGGGTCCGCAACTTCGCCGGAGTGGTCCGGGACTATACCGGAGTGGTCCGCGACAATATCGTTGTGGTCCGCAACTATACCGGAGTGGTCCGCGACTATACCGGTGGGGTTCGCAACTATACCGGAGTGGTTCGCAACTTCGCCGGAATGGTCCGCGACTACCGGAGTGGTCCGCAACTTCGCCGGAAGGGTCCGCAGCTTTATTGGATCGCTTCACAACTTTACCGAACTGGTCCGCAACAGCACCTAATTTGTATTCAACTACACTGGAGTGGTCCGCAACTTTATTGGATCGCTTCGCAACTTTTTAATATTAAATTATTAATATATTTATTTATATAATTCTTAAAGATTAACCTAATAGCACAAAAGTCACAGTGATATCACCCATACATCATAAATGATCACACTTGTCTCGTGTCACAGTTGCGACATCATGGGGAGATCACATTATGACCACCATCCAACTAATGCTCTAGATTAGAAATTTGGTTTGGTAGCCAGTGGCTCCTGGGACCCTAAATTTTGGTCGCCAACTCTACACGTTTGGGAGCCAAAATAAAATAGCAACTTTTGAGAATTACGATTAAACCACATTCACATGTTAGGTTAATTGGAAGAATTGTACTTAATAAGTTACTGTTAAGCGCCCGTTTTCTAAAGAGGTTTTCCACCACATATTAACTGATTTACAAAAATCCGTTTCTTTTTATCCTTAACATAGATTGTAGTGTCTCTTTTTTTAATGAGACACTTTTCATTCCCATAATACCCTTCATATCGGACCATACTCTCTCTACATCAGCATTACTTGATGGAATACATAATAACACATCCAGCAGTTTCGTCATGGTAACCATATGTTGCAAAGAGTCGCACTGCATAGTATTTTCCTCAGTCTAAGAAAGTCAGTTTTTTCTTTAAAGTGGGATTTAATGACAGGTTTAAGTTCCTGAAATTCCAGAACAGCTCCTCATCCATTACCTCAAAACAAGTTACCAAAATTTTTGCTGAATCTGACGACACTTTCAGGCGGTTACCCAAATTTTTGCAAAATTTTCAAAGAATTATTTTCCTTGTTCCCAAGGGTTTGAAAGAAAGTTTCTTTTGTTGGATAGCTTTAAATCCTGGCCCTTAAAGCTCCATTTACAATTTACAGGGTTCATACACATTTTCAGAAATCTAAATCAAGGAGTATCCCAGGAGTTTTCAATGAGTGTTTTTAAAAAATTCAAGGAGTGCCTTTTTACATAACTTAAGAAAGACAATTTTTTTACACAATTTTTTTACAACACACACTATGCCATTTACATTCCCGAATCGGGTTTTAAAACCACTTTAAAAGTCAAAATGTAACTAAAATAAAATAAAAATAAAGGAAATTAGTTTAATGGAATAGTTATTTAAGTAATAATTGCAAAAACGATATTGTCAAAAACTTAAAATTAAATAAAAAAGTAAGAAATTGGTATTTTTGAAGGTTTTTTTAGAATCTGAAATCAGATTTTTGATAAAAACGAACTTTAATCTTAAGGGGCGGTATACCGTTGCCGAATGCCATACCGCGAATATTCTTTCTCGTTCGTTTTTATCAAAAACTATTCGGTACAATCGATTGAAATTTTGGTTTTATACATAAAATTACTACCTGAATCGATTACCATCAAAATTATTTCACGATTTTAAAAATTAATTTTTTTTAATTTTTTTCAAAAATTTTTTAATTGTGAATCAATCTGGATGAAACTGGGTATTTAGGGGTTTTGAGGGATGGCCTTTCAGAAAATATCATAATAATTGGGGGTCCCCATTGAAAAAAAAAGTGAGTGTTTCGTTTAATATGAAACGACCCCCTAAGGACTCGAAAATTTTGTTGGTTAAAGAATACTTTAAACAATGAAAAATGACACCTCATTTGTCTTCCTAACCCAAGTGGTTCGCCAGAAATCGCAACTGAGTCGTTTTTTATTTCCCCAACTGTACAACACTCTCCCCTATAGCTAAATTCAAACAAGAAAGAAAAAACGCTGAACAAATCAAATAATATTTATTAACATTATTTGCAGAAAATAATAATTTAACTTACAAGATATAACAACATACTTAATTTATTATTAAAAAATATACAATTGTAGTCGTAAGCGAAAAACATTTAAGAGGACATCGGGGTAAGAGTTGGAGTTGAGTTAGGATATTGATTTAAACTACAGGGTGATTCAGAAATAACCATCAATAATTGGGGGGGGGGGTAGAGGGGCCCTAGACAAGCATATTTTGAACAGGGATGGTGGGGCGTAGCCTTACCGTTAAAGAGCTAGGACCTAATGTAGTGCAAACGCGTTTCAAAAGGCCGTTTTTAGAAGGCCCGTGTGACGAAACAAAACATAATAAAATGAAAAAATCTATTGCATGAGGTAAGGAAGTATCCCTACTACTTACACCATGAATTCGATAGAATTTGAACCACTTGCTAAACCGTGGAGTGAGTTTCAAAAGTGCAATATTAATCTTTTAGTAAAAGAATGGAATTCCCTTAATGGTATTTAGAAAAATGATGATCGGGGAAGGAATTTTCAATGATCGTAACATTGATCATTGAAACTGTTTGATCATTGAAAGTTCGTTCCCCGATCATCATTTTTCTAAATACCATTAAGGGAACTCCATTGTTTGACTAAGAGATTAATATTGCACGCTTTAAAACTCACCCCCACAGTTTAGCAAGTGGTCCAATTTCTATCACATTGAGGATTTTAGTAGTAAGGATACTCCTGTACCTCATGCAATAATGTTTTTCATTTTATTATGTTTAGTCTCGTCACAAGGGTCTTCTAAAAACGGCCATTTGAAACGCGCTCGTACTACATTAGGTCCTACCTCTTTAACGCTGAGCTCCACCATTCCTCTTCGAAATATGCTTGTCTAGGGCCCCTCTACCTCCCCCAATATTTGATGATTATTTCTGAATCACCCTGCAAATTTAAAAACCATGGTATGATAATACATTCAACTTTTCAAATATCATTTGTGATAATTTTATAATAATTTCAAAGATTAAGTAAAATAGGTTAAGGGTTCATCTTTTTTTTAAACTAATAAAATTTAAATTTCTTACGCTAAAAGATTTATGACAACAACTATGATTGCCTATTGAAATTGACCGGTAATTTAAATCATAGTAAAGTATCAAATTGCGATACTCAAAGTTATTTCATTCTAAAAATGCTGTATGCCCCACAATGTTCTTCACTACATTTTACTTTTTGCAAAAATCATTCAGTTAGGCTGGACGACGTTGTAGCTTCTGCAGAAATATTGCCTGTAGCTACATTTTTGTTTTCATTCTGAAATGAGAAAGAATTTCCTTTAGGATAAATTGCGTTGATTGTCCACAGGAAACGAATGCATACATCCATTTTTTAAAACTACCTTTTTGAGATTCCCATAAATGATCAAAAACTAAACTTATATTTTTATTCAGCAGACAGATTCCTGTATGGGTCTTTTGGAGAAATGTATTTGTTAATGAATCAATAAGTTTTAAAATAAACCTTGTTTAAAACTTTAAGTAATGCATGTAAATATTTAACTTATCGTCTAATTCAAGACACAAACTCAATTCAAGAATGTCCAAGACGCCAAAATTCAAAATTAAAACAAGTAAAAATTCTACACTAACCTAAAATTTTATTTAAATAATTATTACTTAAAAAATTATAAAAATAACTATTAAATTTTTTTAATAGAAATGTAAAGGCGGAAACAAATTGGAGCCGAGCGGCGTAAGCGAACAGCCACGAACACGCTCTGCGCACGCACAACTCGGAGGCGCTAAGAGCGGCGCTTGCGCAGAGCGTGTTCGTGGCTGTCGCCGCTCGGCTCCAATTTGTCAAACAGGTCATTTACATTTTGGGTAGACATGGTTGCCCGCTTATCCGTTATAATCATGCCTGCTCGACTGAAGTTCCTCTCTGAAGAAAAGCTTGTCGCTGGCACAGCAAACAAGGATCGTGCTAAGCGCGAAAGTTTCGGAAACATGCCCTGACGTTCCTTCCACCATGGCAGCAGTTTGGCCGGTTCATGGCTTGTAGCCCGTCCTGACGCTAAATAAAACTATCTCTTTTTCAAGAGATAAATCCACGTCTTCATCCTCCCATCCTTCAAATCTAACTCGTTTATGGTCTGGGTTTGAAGAATCCCTCACAGTTGGTGTAGGTTTCTGACGACTTATTTATTGAAATGCCAATTCATAATTAGTAGATAGAATTTTTACTACGTCCAATTCTTGGTTTGAGAAAGTTAAACAAAAATTGCTTGCTATTAAAATTAACATATTTTAAAACAATACGTCTATTTTAGAAGCATTAAACCAGAATTTATAACTTGTATATTCATTTAGAGACTTTAAATTTGCTCACATTTGTGGAGGGGTACAAGCCCCTAATTACAAGCAATGAACACACATGGGACACATGTGAATACATGCAAAAATATTACAATTTCATTTAATGTTACAATTTAAAAAAATATATAGTTCCCATCTCTCCCCTAATTGTTACCCATGCAACAAAAGTATTAAAATTAAATTTATTTTCAAAATATATTTCTTAGAATTACTATAAAAATTTTAAATCAGTAAAAATTTAAAAAGCAGACTAAATTTACTAGTAAATAACCACTTTTTATCACACAACGTTTTAAATTTAAACTAAAAACGCACTAACATATTCTTTTACATTTTACTGTCACGCATAGAAAATATTTCAACTTAAAATTAAAAACATTGCATAAGGCTTAAACTGTTTTATTACTTAAAACAAAATGAAAAATTGCTTTGATGTTCAATCTGACTCCATTCATCATGTTCACATGTGTATTTCTACCAACCTTGTCTAATCTCTCTATTCTAAAAAAAAGTTTTTAGTGAACGGTTTCCAGAGAAAGGCTTTTTAATTACTGAACCGAATGACACATATATGGTATCAAAATGTCCGGATTCTTTCCGGATTTCCGAGTAAGCCCTTCGATTTTTCAAAAAAATTCTCAATTTTAAAATATTTCCATTTTTTTAGATAACGGATAAGGTCGCAGTTATAAAGCAAGTACTGTCAATCAAATTATTATGCATCCAATCACAACGTCCGATTGACGCTATATTTTAAGATGAAACATGTTTTTTCATCTTTTAAAAAAGTACTTTCTTGATGAAATATCACTCAAAGACTGATAAAAACATATTGTAAAAACTTACATGAACGCCATTTTATACTAAAATTTCACACTTTTTGTCCAATATTTATAATTTTTATTCTGATTTTATCGAAATTAATTGTAAACATAGTGATGTTTTGTCTCTTATTGTTTTCAATTGCTTAAACGGTATTGTTTAACAAGTCTGGGTTTAAAAAATATGAATGATAAACACTAGGCATATTCAAGGTACATAAACTAACCAGGTATGCTCATAACTCTCGCTGTGTGACGTCACCCAGGATATAAAATAACGGACCAATCAATGACGGGCATAATCAGCCACCATAATACTATAGTAATACAATAAACACCATTGAACAGATCGTAGATACATCAGGATTTATTGGGTCGATATTATTGAAATTCCTTATTTAGTTTGTTTTAAAACTTATGAATACAATAACCCACTTATTTGAAAAATTCCGATAAAATATTTAAAAATATAATTAAGGATACAGACGATTTTAAGAATACTATTTCTGAATCTCAAATAAAAATAAACAAGCTGAGTGGACTGTAGTAGGATCATTATTTAAGGTAAATGCACTAAAATTTTGAATAAATCCATTATTAAATTAAATTAATTAGTTCTTAGATTTTAGCTCATAATTTTCCATATTTTTATGTACTTCATTTATTTCAAGAACTCAATATTTTTTGTCCTTAAAATCTAAACTGCTTCGATACAATGGATATTCAAGTTTGACATTGCAGAACAGCGATATTAATTTTATCACAACAAGAATGTTTTCATGAAGTTTTCATGATTGAATATTTGCTTAATATTTTTTCTTTGTATCATCAGCTGTGTTAATTAAATTTATACAAGTTAGTAATTAAAATCAATAAGCGGAGAGATTAAAGCACATCGTTGTAGAGCTCAAGTTTCATATTTTTGATCGGCTATTATTGAGTTAAAATTATTATTCTAATTCAAAAAACTTGATAACTTATAAACATGTTCGTAATTGTGTCCAGTGTAAACTGTTTTAGAAGTTTCTTTGGCCCTTAATTTAATAAAAATCACCAAAAATAAGCATTTTCCCATGCTGTGAATAGGAAATATATCCTGGGTGACGTCATTTTCAAAAGCCACGCCTTTTTCGCCGGAAGAGCATACCTGGTTAGTTTATTTACCTTGAGGCATATTATACTAACGAGTTACTTTAAAATAATATTTTTTGTTTGGTCCGAATATTGATAAACAATTAGAATTAGTTATTTTTATAATCATAGATTAAAAATAATTAAGATGAATATTTTTAAAAACATTTCGTTTAAATTTTTGATAAGTTCGAGTTAATATATACTCAAACTTTTAAGGGAGATTTATTCATGGAGGGGATTTGAAGTATTTTTAATAAGTTGGTTGACGTTTTTTTTGTAAATTGTTTAATTGTTTTATAAAGCGTGTTAAGTTCAACGAGTTGGAATTTGTGGGAATTGCGAAGCAATTCCAAAAGGTCCTGCGTCAGCAGTTTACGGGGGTTGGCGAGCGATAGCGAGCAGGGGGCGGTAGCTCCCTAGTATTAAAAAATGTACATTTCTTAGATGAATAATAGCGAAAGTAAATTTATAATTTCCTTTTTATAAGATTACAGAATTAAACACTGATAATCTATTTTAAAAACTATTTTAAACATAATTTATCATCAATTTAACAAGTTTTTTAAATTTTCATTTAAAAACAACGCAGTGAAATTAATGAACAAAAAGAGTTGACAAATGAATAGCACTACAAAAATATTAAGCTTACCTTCTAATAACCAATACAGGGGTTTAACAGATTCATGTGCCCTGGTTCTCTGTTACTGTGAAATATTCCTTAGATGGCGTACGCTGGGGCACAAGAAAGCGGCAGCATATAGTGTTCTTTTTCTAGAACTAATTTCTCACTCGGGTATTTCTCTGCCCTTTCCATTATTATTCCAATTTCCTGCCAAAAATTAAGTATAATATCCTTAACAATGATATTTAAATAAAATGTTTGAGGTTTAAAAAATATCGAAACATTGGTTTATCCCTGAGCTGATTAAATATTTTTTAGAGGGTTTTGGGTATAAAATTAATATATTAATTACAAAAATAATATATTAAAATCATTTTATTATTTTTTACTGAAAGCGACTAGAATTGGACAAGCTATACATCTTAACTACAAAACATTGAATACATTCTTTAAATTGTTATTTATGTTATGGGCAATGTGATAAATCGGTCATTATTAATAATGCCCGAAGTGGAGGAGGGCAATGTGATAAATTCAATGGTATTTATCAATGAAATTTATCACTTTGCCCGCCTCCACTTAATAATGCCCAATTACTCACTTCGCCCGTAACATTTATATATCTATTTATATAACATTTTTATATCCATTTAGTCATTATATTTTCAAATTAATAGTTTTCAAAGCTTATTGAAAAAAAAATAATAAAATATACAGAAATACATAGGGGAGAGGAGGGAGGAATGGGACAATTTTCACTAAATATTTTTTTATTCATTATCCCCTGCTTATTCATAGATGCAAATGGTTGGATAATAAACTTACATGTTTTAACTTAATTTTTTAAAAATATACAGTTCAATGTTTTTTAATTTTATCACTTTTGATCATTCAAATTACAAGAATTTTGTCCCATTCCTCCCTCATCTCATGGGTGGGAGGAGTGGGACACTTTTGAAAAGTAAAGAAAATTAGTAAAATGTCATAATGAGAAAGGGCCTAGTATTTTACCTACTATTCTTTTAACCTTTGCCCATATTGTTAAACAGCTTTCATTCTTATATCTATTATAGAATAATTTTAAAAAAATATTTAGTACACTTGAACTCTGTCCCATGGTGTTAAGATCAATAATTGAATTACAATGTAGTACTTGGAATTGTTTATTCAAGAAAAGAAAAACAATTCAATTGAAGCGATAGATAGCTATCAGAAATTAATATTTTCAAATTTTGTTTACATTTTTGCAGATTTAAACAGACAAATTCAGTTTAAGCTGATTTTTGCAGATGATTTGCATGTCCCACTCCTCCCTCTTCAGAGTGTCCCATTCCTCCCTCCACACATTGCTTTTAAAATATAACTTAACACATAAACTATGCTGGTGTTATGAAATTGCAGATAAGCATACATTATATCTTTTATATTACAATGGCATTATACAGGGTGTCCCATAAATAATGGGCCACACTTCTAGGGTGGATAGTAGACACCTAGACGAGTCAGAATCACATAGGATTTGGGGGTCCCAGACCAAATCCCAGGGAGCTAAAAATGGAGCGACACCACAAAACAATTATTGAAAAATTCAATCTGTAGAAGAACTACTATTGGTAAAAACTTAATCATGGTCTCAAATTTTTGGTTTAACATGATCTTTAAAATCATTTTAAAAGTTTTCATTTTAAAAATTTTTTACTACGAAAAAAAAGTCAAAAAACCACAAAAAAATGTGAAAAATCTGCCCAAACTTTATTTTGTATTTAGAAATCCTTTCTTTTTATTTGATAATCTGAAAGATCATATAGTTGAAAACCCTTAAGTCCAAAGTTTCACGTAAATACCATCAATATTAAACGCTTGAGATCCAATTAAAGTTTGATTTTTGCATGCGAAAAGACATCCAGAAAACAAACGTTGAGGGAAAATCTACGAATTACGGATTGATGCTCGCTAAATTCCTCGCCATTATTTGCGATACGAGATTCCTCGCCAACTTTCGCCAACAACAGATCGCCCAAGCTGTCTTGGCGGTCTGTAGGAGCTTGGTATGTTTCGCCAAACTGGGAGAGAAAAGAAAGTTTGCGCGATTATCTATCCGTAACTCGTAGATTCTCCCTGAACGTTCGTTTTCTGGAGCTGTTTTCGCACTCAAAAATCAAACTTCAAAAGGATCTCAAGCGTTTAATATTGAAGGTATTTACTTGAAACTTTGGACTTAAGGGTTTTAAAATATGATCTTTCAGATTATCAAATCAAAAGAAAGGATTTCTAAGTACAAAATATTTTGGCAGATTTTTCACATTTTTTTGTTGTTTTTTGACTTTTTTTCGTAGTAAAAAATTTTAAAGTGAAAACTTTCAACATAATTTTTAAGAGCATATTAAACCACAAAATTTGAGGCAATGATTAAATTTTTACCGATAGTAGTTCTTCTACAAATTGAATTTTTCAATAATTGTTTTGGGGTGTCGCTCCATTTTTAACTCCCTGGGATTTGGTCTGGGACCCCCAAATCCTATGTGATTCTGACTCGTCTAGGTGTCTACTATCCACCCTAGAAGTGTGACCCATTATTTATGGGACACCCTGTATAATGTTTGTTCTACAAACTACATGAGAAATGAAATAAAACTAAAGATAGACTGGAAATTTACTTTGGAGGTGGGAAAATCAAATTTTTACAACTATAAACAGAAACTTGCTGGTGGATAAACTAAATGAAGGAAATAACAAGAAGCTATAAGAAGGCCATCTAATGACCAAACTGGAAATAAAATAAACTGATTTATTTTGCCATAATTTCAGCTGTCCCACTCCTCCCACTGTCCCATACCTCCCTCCTCTCCCCTATGTATAAAGAAAATGCTTAACCTTATGACTTGTGGTTCCGTTTCCATTTCTTGTCGGAGAGCAGTGATTAAGTAAGTCGAAATACCGAATGAGAACCATGTGAAGCGTCGGAACCTCTTTTGCTTGCAGCTCTACAGTTACTTCTTTGAATTTTTTCAAAAAGTTGATTACCTGGAAGGCAATCTCCCCATTCCACCCTTCGAGCTTTTTGGTCTCATTTTTGGATTTTAGGAAATCTTTGATTTCGTCACTGATCGAGGCTACTGATTCAAGCATGTCCACAACAGTGTTCCACCTAACCTCAACCATTGTTTTAACACTTTTAGAGAGCAGTCGACTCGACCCACTCCGTTTGAGATATGTAACTACATTGCGGCAAGATTTTATGCAGTCATTGATCGATGGTGCACTTATTTCTAAGAAATCTTCGGTAAAATCCTAGTATACGTAACCGGCTTGGCGCAATTTTGAAAAAGTCGCCAACTCTTTAAAAGTTGGCGACTTTTTCAAAATCATCACAATCAAAATGGCCGCTAATTGGTGTGGGCAAAAACATTGAAAAATACCATGTCAAAAATTTAAAAATATAATGAAAAAATAATATAAATCTTACACGAATAAGTAAACTGGAAATTCAAGCATTAGTAAATTTTAAGAGACATAAAAATCTTAGGTTCGTTTCCACTAAATAACGCCAAGCTATGTTGAACTCTAAAAATAAATATCGACAATTTTTTGACTTTTATTTATAAACTGAACAGCTATTTACTTTGAGCTACTCGCCAAGTATAAAATAACCGCTAAATTTTTTATGGTTGTACTCATGTTAGGGGAAATGAGGATAAGAGTACGCACAGAAATGCCAAGCCAGTTTATGTATTTTAGGGTTTTACCGATATTAGAGCTATAAAATCAAGAAAAAGCGAGAGCCTCACAAATTTAGTACACGTAAGTTTGTCGACTCAATTATCAACATACAAAAAATTAGTCTTTAACGAAAGTAATTTAAAAATAACAAAGAAAATAAGTAATGTAAGTAAGTTCTAAAAATTATCACATGAAATCTTTAAAAAAAAACACCAGACACTTGCTTCTAAACATTTTAGACCAGTCTCTCAATAAATAACAAATTTTTTAAAACAAGAAAGATAAATTTTATTAAGATCAATTTTAAAAAAATATTATGAATAGAACTTACCCATCTATCTTAGGTAATAATGCAGCTTACTTGCAGTTGCTTATTTGAATTTTCCCGATTATGCGTTAAACGTGCCTGTGTTTTTAAAAGCTTTTTTTTCAAGATTAAGTTACTAGTCAAATTTTTTAAATGTCAAATTTCCAGTATTTTGTAGAACACCAAAATTTGAATTATTTTATACAAGCATTTGTTAAATTTAAATTTATGAATTGCATTAGTTCCGTAATCCTTTGGATTAACTTCTTAATAAAATCAATATTTTAAAAAATATTTATAAAAATACATTTTTAAACACTACCTTTTAAGCTTTTAAAAAAATAAGAGACAAAACCTACATGGGTACTCATTGTTTTCAAACATTTTATTTTGGTATCAGATTTAAATCTTATCGCCCTCTCAAATGTCGCCAAAAATCGCCAAATCTAATTGGTTACGGATACTAGGATTAAACCAAATCTTCCTTTAAAGTGTGCCGCAAAACCGTGGCCAAATTATGGGCAGCACAGGGTTACCTATTATAGCTGTTGAGTGCAGCTTTAATGTTAGAGCCTTGGTCGGTAACAAACGTAGTATTTTGTAGTGAATTTAAGGCAATACCTAGGCTCTCCATATTTTCTTCTATTTCCCGTTTAATATTGATTCTGTCTTTTTTCTCATAACCAGGAAATTCCGAGGTTGCGAGAACATATGATTGAAGGTTCCAACCATCGTCAATATGTTTTGAAGTTATTGCCAAGTAATTTGTTTTCGTGTACTTATCGCACCACATATCGCAATCAAGGGCGCAATCCTTTTCGGAAATTCGTCGTGATATAGTTGTTGGATGCGGCAGGAGTTGTCTTATATCCACATGCCCGTACACTGCGCCTATATTTGTACATTCTTGCATAACGTTTTAAAAACCTTTTCCAGTCACAATATTAAACGATCGCAAATCACGGGCACACATTACCGTTACAGCTTCTGCTAAGGTATCCCGAACATCATCAGGAACAACACGCTTTTCTCTAGTAGGGAGTTTCTTTGCTTTCTTTCTGGAGCAATCATGATTTCCTAATGTTGACGGGGATGAACCTTTCAAAAACTCGTACAAAAATTTACATGATTTGCATGAAATATAGTTCATGTATTCTTCATTTTCCTTCTTCTTAACCAAAAGAAAGTTGTCCCACACAGGAGAAGTAGAATGTGAGGAAGACTTCGGTATTAACCAAAATTTAAAACTTTTACACAAAGACACAGATTCCTTCATTTACGAGATTGTATATAAGAAAGAGTCAACTGAAGAGAGATATATATAGTGACATGCTGATAAACATTGATCTGTTTAATACCTCAGAATATCCCAAAAATAATATTTATGGAATCCCTCAAGTTAATAAAAAAAGTGCTGAAAACAAAGGGGAAATAATGGTTGAATTTGTAGGGTTAAGGTCAAAAACGTATGCATACCAGACAAAGGAAAAAATTGAAAAACGGCTAAAAGGAATTAAAAAACTTACTGTAAAAAATGGCAGTAATTTTAATGAATACAAGGAATGTCTATTTAAAAATAAGAACATTTTTAAACAAATGAACATGACAAAATCAAAGAAACATGAAGTTTTTTCATTAAGACAGAATAAGCTTGCTCTATCAGCAAGCGATCAAAAACGGCATTTGTGTGAAGATGGCATCTCCACTCTTGCATATGGGCATTTCAGAATCCAAGATAATCCATAAATTGTACATATTCCTTCTGTATATATTATGTGTATTTCTTTTTCTATGTATAAATCATTCTGTAAATAATGTATTATCATATATTATAAAGTGTATATATTGTAAAAATTATTGTTATTAATATTATTATTGTATGTAGAGTAATGTAACTGCTGTGGTTTATGTGTAATAAAGTTATTTTAACCCATAAAAATTTTTTTTATCTTAATGTTTTTATCTTAATTTATTTTTTTACATTTGCATGAGAGCATGGAAAGAATGTAATTATTTTCAGGTGTCTAGAACTGATGGTTAAGACTAGGATTTTAGATTGGAAATGAAATAATCCGATAGCAGAAACGAAACTGAAGACTGGAGAGGTAAGTTGAAAACAAAAGGACCTTCACTTTCTACAGGATTGAACGTGATCGAACAGGATTGAACAGTGGAAAGAAAAAGATGGCGACCCTGTTTTCTGTGCAAAATAAAAAACTACACCCCTTAAAATTATTTGAATATTCACTCCCTAGATAGTGGCATATTAAAAAGTATAAACATTATTACCATTACCTTTACAAAATTCTGAGGTCAACAAAACATGTTTTTGCATACCTTCTGAGGTCAATACTTACGTCACAAGTTTGAACACCTGGTGTTATGGAGCGCGTCTTATTAATTAGAGTCATAAATCATTCAGTAAAACACTTAATCTCCGCTAAACGAAACTAAAATCAGAAAAACAACTGAATGCACCTCCATCGAAATTAGTATTCAAAGGGTTAACGAAAAAGCTCGAAGAAGTACAAGTCCCGAAATTGGTGTTCAAAGGGTTAACGAAAAATCTCAAAAAAAGTCCCCACTTTAGTACTCAAAGGGTTAAGAATTATTGCTGCACCACTATGGAAATAAGTAATCAAAGGGTTAAAACATAATCTGAAAAAGTACAAGTCCTGAATTTAGTACTCAAAGGATTAAGGTAAATTAGGGTAATAAATAATTTAATTAGGGTTAATTATCTAATTAGTGTTAGTAAAGTCATTAATTAAGGTAAGTAATAGAGACAGTAGGGTAATTAATTAGGCCACGCCCCCTACAATCCAATCCACGCCCCCAGCATCGCTGTACCGTTGGTCCAGAATCCGCGTTTCTACACTACTATCAGAGCTAAAAGACCCAAATATAATTATTATGGGAGATTTAAATATAGACATATTATCTGATATGATTTTATAAATCAAGAATATTTAAACTGTTTATCTGAAATGGTATTCCATACTTTTTTAGATAAGCCTACTAGAATTGGTACTCCTACAACCTGCATAGACCATGTTTTTGTTAGAACCAAAAAACTTTGTTTCTACAGAAGTTTTCCTGAGTGATAATAGTGACCATTATGTACCCTATGTAGATTAGAAGGTAGCGAAGATATATCCAAACCTAAAATTAATACCTCTTCTCTCGCTATAAATTTAAAAAAAATAAATGAATACCTGAATACGTACAAATTCAATTGCAATTATCAAAAATCTCTAGATCAACAATATCAATCCCTAGTATTTGAGATTAATAACAAAAAATAATTTTAAATACCCCACAAGAAGCTCTAAAAACCCCAAAATAATTGGATAACCACTAACATCTTGATTTTAATTCGAAGAAAAGAAAAACTGTTTAAGAAAGTCAGGAAATACCCCTGGGATATAATTTATAAAATTGCATATCAAAATATAGTTAGCGAATTAAAAAGAATGATAAAAAGTAATAAATATAATTATTTTAGAAATAAATTGCAAAAATGTAGCTCTGCTTAACAAAAATGGGAAGTCATAAATAATATTATTGGTAAGGATTCAAGGTCTTGTACTCTACCTGATTATTTTAATAACTCACATGCTGCCCTAAAACTAAATGCATTCTTCAGCAACTTGCATTCTAATTACGGATTTAAACGACTAATTTCCGACACTATATTCTTCCAAACCTTACCTTTTTCTTTTTAATTGAATTTAGTAATTTGGAAGTATTAAATTTACTTAAAAATTTCTCAAATGTTGATAATTATGATTATGATGGAATTAGCATGAAACTTATTAAAAATATAGCCCATAATAATATAGATTTTATTATTAATTTCGTAAATACCTCAATCGTTTCATCTGAATTTCCAAATTCCCTCAAAAAAGCCACAATAACTCCTATAGTTAAATCTGGAAATAAGAACGCTCCAGAAAACTACAGACCTATTTATATTCTCCCTTGTTTTTCTAAAGTTATTGAAAAAGCTCTTTCTATTAGAATGTATGATTATTTGTTAAAAATAAATTTTGTTGCAGAAAACCAATATGGTTTTATTAAAGGAAGGAATACTGAATCTGCACTATTTAACTTTTCCAAATTTATTTATAACAGTATTAACAATAGTAAAAAAACCGTAGCGATCTTCGTAGATATTTCTAAAGCCCTTCGACAACGTAAATCATTCAATATTAATTAAAAAATTAGATTCAGCTGGTTTTCGGGGAAATATTTTGAATTGGTTTAACTTATCTTTCCAATAGAGAACAACGTGTCAAAGTTAATAATAATTTCAGTAATTATATTTCTATAAATCTAGGAGTTCTTCAAGGTTCAATTCTGGGCCCATTGTTATTTCTGATTTTATTAATGATTTATGCAAACTCAAGTTATTTGGTAAAATGATAACATATGCAGATGCCTCTGTTTTACTGTACTCATGTGTCAATATTAATGAACTTCTTTTCCAAGTTGAATCAGATTTGATTGAAGTTGGAAAATGGTTTGCTGCAAATGACTTGTGTTTAAATTTAAATAAGACAAACTACTTCAATCTAAGGCAGTCATAATTTGATCTTAAAATTAAATTTCACACACAAATTTGTAATAAAAATTCTAGTTGCACTTGTTTTACTCTGAACTCTGTTTCTACAATTAAATATCTTGGTTTGCATGTTGATTCTAATTTAAAGTGGAAAACTCACATTAGTGAGCTTGGTAAAAAATTACGTTTTGTTTTGGTTAGGTTTCACCACTTAAAAAATAAAATAGACACCAATTTTTAAAAAATTCTGTATTATTCTCGGTTTTATTCTTCAATTAATTAGGGTATAATATGGGGAGGTGATTACAAATCAAATTTATTGCCTTTAATTTCAACTCAAAATAAGTGTTTTAAATTCATGAACCTAGGTACGAGGGTGGTCCCAGAAGTACCAGGCCTAACAAAGAAAAACTAAAAATTTTTGGAAAATTTTTCCTAATTTCTCTAGATAGGCTTCTTTTAGCCCCATACACCTCTTGCAGTGAAGTTCCATGGGTTCCATGACCTATTTTTAGAAGGATTCGTAAAAGCCCTCAAAATGACCGTAACAGCATTATTTTACTTGATAATTTTTGCAAATATTTTCCCATCCAACCATTTTTTGAGGTTTGGGAGCAAAAATAACCTGTGGGGACAAAATCTGGGGAAAACAGCACGTTTTGAGTAATTTAAACATTGATTTAACTGATTTTAGCCATCCCGACAATGGACGCAATTTTCATCAATTGCGGCAGCCATCTTGCACAAAGCTTTTTCAATATGAAATTTTCTGTCAAAATTCTGTAAACTGCACTTTTTGAGATCCCTGTTTTATCTGCTAGGTCCCTCACCTTCGATCAGCGATCATCCACCACCATTTTATGGATTTTTTTAACCAATTCTGGAGAAGGAACTTCATTTGGTCGACCGGTTCGTTGTTCGTCTTGGCAGCTCGTGCGACCACGTTTAAATTCCGCCACCCAGTATTTGATGGTGGAAAATGAAGGGGCAGAGTCCCCCAGTGTGGAATCCAGCTTCGCTTTAATATTCATGCAACTCAAGCCCTTCAAATGGAAGTTTTGAACAACGAAACGATGCTCATTTTTATCCATCTTTAAAATTTTACTGCACTTGTTTTCTATTAGAACCCGCGAAAACGAATTCAAATTAACTTTCCCCATTCCGATTAAGAATTTGGTCCTAATTATGTTTGAACTTTCGCCTCTAGTCATTTTTTTGGTTTAATAAGCGCCATCTGTAGGTCAGGCCGGGTACTTTTGGGACTACCCTCGTACTCAAACTCTTTAAAATTTAGAACATAGATATTATTACCTTTAAGATATAATTTTTTATACCGTGTTTCACTTTTTTGCACCGTAATAAATCGATTTGTAACTTAAAAGAAAACGTACCCCAAAGAAGGCCAAATGAAGTGAACAAAATTCCTAGATTTTTTAAAGAAATTTTCCGTAGGCAATTTTTCTATCTAGCATCCAAATTTTATAATAATTTGCCCCGAAATCTCCAAAATATTGAACAGTGTTCTACTTTTAAGCGCGAACTTTTTATTCTTATCATTAATTTAAACGATATAGATTTTTATTTTTAAAATAATTATGAAGCGATAGTATATTTGCAGCAGCCAGACTTTGCCAATAGAAAACAAAAATAAATTAATTTCAATATATTTTGTTTTGTTTATTTATTTTATTATTATTGAATCACAATGTATTTTTAATTGATATTTAACTCTTAATGTATTTATTTCAATTTGTTCTAGAATTCTTTTTTTATGTGTGTTTTTGTATTGTCTTTTTTTTCATCTCTTTTTTTGTTATTTTCCATTGTATTTTTAATATATTAATTTCTATTACGCCCGTATGGGATCTTTTGTTTCTCCTGGGCGTATCAAATATTTTTTTATTTGTATTTATTTTATGTGTTTCTTCCTAAAAATTAATAAAAAAAAGAGAATGTCAGTATTAAAGAGTTTGTATTTTTATTAAATGACTCATTTTTAAATTGTCCTATCTGTATTGAGTTGATGTAAATTTGCTTTCAAATAGGCTTGGATTTTAAAATTACTTGGCTACAAATTGACAGTTTTATGGAAGTAAAAAAATGTCTCAAAAAGTAATAAATTATTATTTTTCGAATAGAATCTAAAGAACAAATGCTGGACAATTCTGCCTACTGGTCCACTCCATCAACCTCCACTGCCTTTCTTAGGCCCAGCACCTCCGCTTCTGCTGAAGTCATCCTTGAGGAAATTATAAATCCTCCAAGAACCTTTGAGGATTCTCAGGAATACTAAGTAAGCCTTTTCAATTATAAATGCCACTAGTTCAGGTATTATTTAGCACTATTTCTAACTGAAAATTAATAGTACAGTACAGTTAACTACTACTATGTACTTCAATACTCCTTGGTTTTTTTTATCAAAAAACATTTTTAAATTATGAACTAATAAATGGCTCTTTTCGGGTAACACTAGAGGGAGAAAAGACAAACGTTAACTGTGAATCCTCAAAATTAATTTTCACCAAATTAACGTAAAAATTTGCTATCAATATTTATGTAAACCATGAATGATCATTTATTTTACAGGGCATCAACGATTCAATTGAGGAGCAGCACCTCAAACTTCTGAGCCCTCAAAAACTCCCAAGTCCGCAAAGCGTTCCTTAAGGGATACATTAATGTTGTTTCGGAAGAAAGCCAAAAAAACCAGCTGCGCCATCTGCCGGTGCTAGAGCAGCGGCGTGTTTTGAAAAGGAGCACGAAGAAAATTTAAAATTAATGGCCCGAGATGATTAGAGAAAGGAGACTATTGGCCATCTGCAGGTAGAACTATTAAAGGAAAAGATTGCCTATGTCAGTGCCAAAAAAGAATTGCCAGAGATGATTATAGAAAAAGTCAAAAGAAAGGAATGTGATCCAGAAACCTTAAAATTTGTGTTAAGTGATGAGTGAAATTTTTAATTAAAGGTTTCAATTTCCTTAACCATACTATGTTTGGATAAATTAGCAATATTTGTATTAATTTTGTCTATTTTTGTGTAATTATGGGCAACTCCTACATGACCCTGTATATGCATATGCATGTTGATGGATTTAACATTGCATGAAATTAGTAGCCAAATGTTTGCCTCAATCGAAGCAAATGACTGTGTTGTCAGGTACTCTTAAGTAAATTCCTTTAGCAGTAGAATGTTAATCATTATTGCGATTGTCCCTGTTACCAGTATGATCGTGAGAATAAACTTCTTCTCAAAAGTATCTGTATGATTTCTACTATGTATTTAAAGCTCTGCAATAGTTATCAATATAAAGATAATTCATTAAACTGCAATTCTATTCTTAATTACTGTTTTTTAATATTCGAATACATTCTTGGTTTAATTATGCAGTACTTACGTATTATACCGTCGTTTGGAGTTTGAATTCTTCCCGATTCACGTTCATATTAGTTTTGGTGATTAATGTGTGATGAATGAATGCGGCCTCCCGGTAGAAAGGGGCTGTGCAAGTGAATGTGTGTAGCAGTACCTAGCTAAATATTGCAATACCTACCCATTGGCAAAAAGATGTTGGTTTTGTTCTAAATGACAATTGTTTTTTTACAGGTCAATGAAAATCCCCCCCTCCCCCTTGGTGAGATTTAGTGAGATTTTGCTGCACCCCCCCCCTCCCCCCAAAGTGAAATTCACCTATAACTTTTTAAAAATAACTAGGGGGCTGCCGCCCCCTGCTCGCTATCGCTCGCCAACCCCCGCGCGAACTGCTTCGCAGTTCGCATTGGATCGCTTCGCGATCCAGGCTCGCTTCGCTCGCTAAGCGGTCACTAACTTCGTTAGTCTAGCACATCATCAATGGTTTCGCAATAAAACTCTGAATTGTGTAGTGAATGGGTCTAATTATTTGATAGCAAAGGGCTCAAATAAGAGCATAGCTGTAGCACCACATAAACAGTTTGGTAAATGACTAAATCTTAACAATCACACTTTTTTCACACGTTGCTATGAGTAAGCAAATTTGAACCCATTTCCATGAGAGGAATTACCATGTGAATCTTTGTTGCACTCAAATAAGAGCACATATTGCACCTTAGAAAGCATATAAGCACATAATAATTTCTTTTTGGTATGAGTAAATCTGGGTTAATATAGGTCTGGGTTATATAAAAATATGTACACCTTTACCCGAAAAATCCAACTTATTTACACTTATATTTTTCCCATGATGCTATGAGTTAGCAAATTTGTACCCCTTACTCCGAGAGGAATTACCATGCAAACCTTTGTTGCCCCCAAATAAGAGCACATATTGCACCGTAAAAAGTATCAAACACACAATAATTTCTTTTTGGTATGAGTAAATCTGGGTTAATATAGGTCTGGGTTATATAAAAATATGTACACCTTTACCCCAAAAATCCAACTTATTTACACTTATATTTTTCCCATGATGCTATGAGTTAGCAAATTTGTACCCCTTACTCCGAGAGGAATTACCATGCAAACCTTTGTTGCCCCCAAATAAGAGCACATATTGCACCGTAAAAAGTATCAAACACACAATAATTTCTTTTTGGTATGAGTAAATCTGGGTTAATATAGGTCTGGGTTATATAAAAATATGTACACCTTTACCCCAAAAATCCAACTTATTTACACTTATATTTTTCCCATGATGCTATGAGTTAGCAAATTTGTACCCCTTACTCCGAGAGGAATTACCATGCAAACCTTTGTTGCCCCCAAATAAGAGCACATATTGCACCGTAAAAAGTATCAAACACACAATAATTTCTTTTTGGTATGAGTAAATCTGGGTTAATATAGGTCTGGGTTATATAAAAATATGTACACCTTTACCCCAAAAATCCAACTTATTTACACTTATATTTTTCCCATGATGCTATGAGTTAGCAAATTTGTACCCCTTACTCCGAGAGGAATTACCATGCAAACCTTTGTTGCCCCCAAATAAGAGCACATATTGCACCGTAAAAAGTATCAAACACACAATAATTTCTTTTTGGTATGAGTAAATCTGGGTTAATATAGGTCTGGGTTATATAAAAATATGTACACCTTTACCCCAAAAATCCAACTTATTTACAAATAAAAATATGTACAAACAGTTCCCATAAACACTTCATGTAGTTCAATTCAAAATTGTTTAGTGAATGGGTTTGATTTGTTTCATGGTGCAAGGCCAAATATGAACTCAAAATCCAACTTATATACACGTTGCAAATAAAGAGTAAACTTTAACTCTCTTTCTGACCTTCTTTACACCCTTAATTTCCCCTAATACCATGAAACACTTTTAGTATGCACAAAGTATACCTTCATAAAAAAATGTGCAACCTTAGATCACAGTACACATAACTTATACACTTAAAACCTCCTCATAAACACAATTAAATACTTCATTCTTTGGTGCTACCACAGAAACCGACTCAAAAGAACGGGCCCTTGAAAATCCAACATATAGTTGCCCATGACTGAAAACTGGATCATTCAGAACTAAACATATTTTTTCAAAAGTTTGACCCTGAGATTTATTTATCGTCATGCTAAATGCTAAACGAATAGGGAATTGCCTCCTCTTAAATTTAAATGGCATATTGGAATCAGATGGAATTAAAGGAATCCTTGGAATTAGAAAGTGTTCAGACCCATCAATATGTTTAGCTTCAATGACATTTCTGTGCAATTTAGTCACTATGAGACGTGTCCCATTACATAACCCTTTTGAAGGTGCCAGGTTTCGTAAAAGCATAATAATGCAACCAAGTTTTACCTTCAATTCATATGGAGGCATACCGGTTGGAGTCAAAGAGTTTATAAATTCCTCAGGATATATTAATTTGTCCTGTGGATCTTCACTAACAACTGTATCAACAGCTTTGTAAACAGTTTCATCTCCTGGCATGCATTGTAATACTTTATTGTTGATAACCATAGATAGGTCATTTTTAACAGTGAGGATTGCACGATCTTTTAACTCATGTGGGGTCACATTTGAAAAGTTTATGTCCCCATATAATTGCTGAACAGGGTCTTGTATCACAGGATAGCACTGAGAAGGTAATTTAATCAATGGTCCACTTTTCAGTTCCCCAATGTCTAACAACCAAGAAGCAAATTCCTTTTCAGATTCAAGGGCACGCATGTTTTTTGTCAAATTAAGTTTATAAAATTTTGACCAAAGTGAGTGTTTTCTGATAGAGCTGCTAACTGTCAGTGCTCTGGAACCCCTTAAAATTACAGGAAGAACTTGACGAAAGTCACCACCCAAGAGAATCACCTTGCCCCCAAAAGGTTTCTTAGATTTAGTGAGATCTCTTAATAGCCTATCAACAGCCATGAAAGCATGAACATGAGTCATTGGTGCTTCATCCCACACAATTAATTTAGCTTTAAGCAGTTTATCTGCTTCTTTAGTATTAGGCTTTATATTGCAAGTAGACGTGGCATTTATTTCAATAGGTATTTTGAAAACAGAATGTGCTGTCCTACCTCCAATTAATAGAGTGGCAGCAATACCTGTGGATGCAACAGGAATAACAGAATCCCCTTTGGCTCGTATTGTGTGAAGCAAAGTTGAATAAACAAAAGTTTTCCCTGTCCCAGCAGGCCCGTCTAAAAAAAAACAGTTCAGTGAATTTGCACTGCTGTTATACACAGTATTTAATACTGTTTCTACAGCATGCTTTTGTTCGATATTTAATTGGGCAGTGTGAAGGTCAGCTTTAGTTTGTTCTTCCCTGATATCATAGTTATTTCCCTCCCCCATTGAATAGTTAGGTAAATTAACTTCAGGAAGATTAAGTTTGGAGAGAGTTAAATTGTAGGATGCAAGTTGTTCTTCAATAGCAGCAAGAGCATACTGAGGTCCAATATCCTCAGAATACTTATGCACGAAATCCTCAGAGAGGGAAGCTTTATGCTGCTCCCATAACCCAAGAACATCCTCAACTTCCCCGAAGGCACAAATCATAGCAAAGAGAACACGTATTTGCCCTGGAGATTGAAATTGAGAGGCTTCACCTAATGCATCATGCCACTGCTGATCTCCATCAAGAAGACCATACTCTCGACATGCTTGCATAAAAGAATTGCACTTAATTCCATTTACCGTTAAGATGTCCTCAAAACTCTGAGCTCCAGGCTTTCTCAAAAGGAGCATACGCAAGTAATACCTCTCATTATCCTGAATATTTACAATAGGTAACCTCCCAATAACCTTTGACCCACCCCGTTGTCTCTTTTTCCATTCAGAATGTTTAGCATCAAAAACATAATATTCAGGAATTTCTGAATACAAAATTGTTGAGGCCTCGAGATCTTTACTATTTAGATCAAACCAAGCTGTAAGTGTAGTTTTTTTTTCTGAGGCTTTTTCGACAGCTTGGACTTCCTGACCATCCTGATAGACAATAGGTTGCTGATCAGGAAGGTGAATGGCTAACCGAATTACTGTATGAGATTTTTCAGACATACTGAATTCATTAAGGCGCCACATGGCCTCAGGAGCACTTACATACCTCCCCTCCACAAAACTTAAAATTTCATCGTGATTAAGAGTGCTATCTGATGTTATTTTTACTGAGGCGGCATCATGACCCTTATACACATACTTATAAAGGTATTTTACACTTTTTACCGAAGCACAAACCTCCACATTAATATGTGCATTAAATTTTTTTATCAACCAAGGGTTGTAAGGGACAACCCACCTATTATCAATAGGGAACTTCCTCACTTCTACGGGTTCAACAACCCTTCTACGGTAAATCGGGTAGCCATTCACATTTTCTTCAGTCTCCTCCCTCAATTCCTTTGGAAAATTTTTGGTACACTGACCTTCTCTCATGCACGGGGAATTAGAATTTAAGGTTCCACAGGGGCCGTGGATTAGACACCTAGTAACTATTTCAAAAAGTCTGGGTTCTACTACAGGGTCAGGCAATTCAGCACTTACATATTTGTCTATGTCATCTTTAGTTCTGATTTTACAATCAGAATCTAAGGTGAGTAAAATGTGAGCATGGGGCAAACCTCTCTTTTGGAATTCGATTACATAAATATAGGATAACACCTTGCCAAACAAATTATTTTTAGAAATATCAATTAAGAATTCTTTCAATTTAATATGGAAAACACGAACAACAATATCAGGTCGATTTTCTGGACGCTGATAATGCTGCAGGGAATTTAAGATTTCAGGCCAAGATGGGTTGCAAGTAAAAGTAAGAAAGAGATCTGGCTTCCCAAACTTTCGAACCATAGCCATTGCATCTTGATAATTTTGCTGCATATGGCGAGGACTACCTTGAAATGAAGATGGTAAAATTATCAGTTTCCCTGTGCGCATGTTTTGATTTTGAGCCTGACAATGTAATGCATCCAAAAGCCCCTGATACAATTCAATACGCAAATCTTTTTGATTTTGACGCAAAAAATTTAATCGCGACCCTTCAGTTTTAACATATGCATCAACAATATATTGCTGCAAAAGTTTTCCGCTGTTATGCAATATGCTGAAATCTTTCCGAGAAGACAGTCTATAAGCGTAATACTGCAACTGGGTCACTCGGGTGCGGTGAGCTGTCCGACGGGTCACATCATGTTCCATTTGGGCATGCCACCCACTCTCGCCCTTTGGGAATAGCAGAGGATAGGTCATTGGATCGCACCACTGATTTAATGGAGATATATTTTGGCAAGTTTCTCCTTTGGGATAGATGCATATATCGCGTTTTGCAGGAGGCTCCCCATTATCCCCAACAAATATGGCAGCTACCTCTGTGCACACAGTAGGAGCATTGAAACGGCGCATGTCCAATCCGCCATTTTCCAAAAACATCATTTTTACTGATGCAACAAAGGAATGTGATCCAGAAACCTTAAAATTTGTGTTAAGTGATGAGTGAAATTTTTAATTAAAGGTTTCAATTTCCTTAACCATACTATGTTTGGATAAATTAGCAATATTTGTATTAATTTTGTCTATTTTTGTGTAATTATGGGCAACTCCTACATGACCCTGTATATGCATATGCATGTTGATGGATTTAACATTGCATGAAATTAGTAGCCAAATGTTTGCCTCAATCGAAGCAAATGACTGTGTTGTCAGGTACTCTTAAGTAAATTCCTTTAGCAGTAGAATGTTAATCATTATTGCGATTGTCCCTGTTACCAGTATGATCGTGAGAATAAACTTCTTCTCAAAAGTATCTGTATGATTTCTACTATGTATTTAAAGCTCTGCAATAGTTATCAATATAAAGATAATTCATTAAACTGCAATTCTATTCTTAATTACTGTTTTTTAATATTCGAATACATTCTTGGTTTAATTATGCAGTACTTACGTATTATACCGTCGTTTGGAGTTTGAATTCTTCCCGATTCACGTTCATATTAGTTTTGGTGATTAATGTGTGATGAATGAATGCGGCCTCCCGGTAGAAAGAGGCTGTGCAAGTGAATGTGTGTAGCAGTACCTAGCTAAATATTGCAATACCTACCCATTGGCAAAAAGATGTTGGTTTTGTTCTAAATGACAATTGTTTTTTTACAGGTCAATGAAAATGTATTGTCCTGCTTTCATTACCCTCAAATTTCAGGAGATGTCAAATATTTAGTTATTGATCAAATGACTCATCAGCATAACCATGTGGTAATATAGTGTTTTTATATTTTTACCAATGGAACATCAAGTTATCTGACCTCAAATAACTGCTTAGTATCATCTCATCCAACTCAAGTTTTATTAAAATACTTACCTTGTGCATGATACTATATTCAGATTGTATGTTCCTAATTAAGAGTTTTATAAGAGCGGTTAGAAAATTCTATTCTAGATTTCTAGTTTATATTTACTTAGAAAAACTTAAAAAGTGGGTTCGGGTTGGTGCCTCTTCGTGAATTTTTTATCGCCAACTTCACCTTGATATTGAGGCACACTTTGGGGCTACTACCTTGCTTGGTGATTGAACCCACTTGTAGCAGATGTGCCAGCTTCTTTCCAACAGTTAATCAAATTCCAAAATAAATAAAATGTAATCTTTGCTTAAAACTTCATTGTTCATTTTTATCCTTCAGGTATCTCGTGAACTGTTCAAATGTTTACCCAGTCAAAGAAAATTAAAACCCAAAGATCAGGAAGAGATTGCGAGACTTCTGGAGTTAAAAGCCAATAAAGAGCTTGTCCAGGGCCCTAACCCAGAAAAACATTACCTTAGACTTATCAAATCTAGCAGCTAAAGGTATTAAGATCTAAATTTCCGAACTTGTTAACAGTGCTGTTAAGTTTTATTTAATCTCTAAAGTTATAAAGTAATATGACCAAATATATTAAATTGTATTACTTTTACAGCTAAATCAAAGAAAGCTGATTTTGAAGACATTATCAAAGACCTTCAGTCTACCTATAAATGCACAGTAAGAATTTTAACTGATCAAAACAAGAATCTGAAATGCATTTATATACAAGATAATGTGATGAAAGCAGACTTTGAAAGGTATCCGGATATAATTTTTGCAGACTGTACGTACAAACTTACAGACATCAGAGCTTCTATTTTCATAATGATGAACGAAAATGGAAATGGAGAGTCTACCATTGTTGCTGCGGGAGTTTTTGTCTCCGAAGAGAAAGGCAACTACAAGTGGTTTTTGGAAACATTTAAGGAACAAAACCCAGCTTCATGCCTCACATGTGTGGTCATGACTGACAAAGATGCTAATGAGCGAGGTGTTATCAGGGATGTTTTCCGCATGTCCAATTAAAGATATGTTTGTTTCACACTATGCAGATTTTCCAACGTGAAATAACTGCACAAAAAATGGGTGTATCATCTTCAATGATCAACAGCATAAAAGATATCCTATTGGAACATTGTTATGCTACAACCGAAGAAATGTATAGTGAAGCTTATCATAAGTTACACTTGAGGTATACTAACTAAATATTTCGCTAATTTATAAGAGGCAGTTCCAATATTAGATACAATCGGTCTGAAAGGGACATCAGGTTTGTGTACCTTTGGAAGGTGGTCAAATTGTTATTTTAAACAAAGATGATTATATTCATAAAGTACAAAAATTGATTAACGATGGCCCATATCTACCCCTTAAAAAAAGAGATCCGTCTTCATCTGAGCTTACCAACATCAAAAATGCTATAAAATCAAGTAATGTTATTTCTGATTCTTTAAAGAAATCTTTAATCCCTTCAATTGCTAATTGTGCTCGTTTGTATGCCCTTCCAAAGGTACACAAACCTGATGTCCCTTTCAGACCGATTGTATCTAATATTGGAACTGCCTCTTATAAATTAGCGAAATATTTAGTTAGTATATTTTCTCCTTTATCTGAAAGTAATTCCTTTACAACTAAAAACTATCTCGATTTTGTTTCTAAACTTCGTTGTATCTCCCCTGACAGTCACACCATGGTTTCTTTTGATGTAAAATCATTATTTACCAACGTTCCCATTAAGGGTTCTTTGGAATGTTTAAAAATGAGGTTACTTGAACATCACTTTTTTGAATTTGAAATCAATGAATTAATACTCTCACTAAAACCTGTCTTAAACAGAGTACTTTTGTTTTTAATAATAAATATTTTTATATGTCTGATGGCTTGGCCATGGGAAACCCTCTCAGCCTGATTTTAGCTGACATTGCATTTTTTCGAAATTAAGATGTTTAACCTCATACAATTTCCGTTCTATGTCCGTTATGTAGATGATTCTTTTGCTCTCTTGAGTTCTCATCATAATGTTGATAGTGTTCTTACCCTCATTAATTCTATTGATCCGTATATACAGTTTACTTTTGAAGTGGAGAGTAATCAACAATTACCTTTTTTGGATGTTCTTGTTGTCCGTACTGATTCAAATTTTCTTATCACTGTATACCGCAAACCTTTTGCTGTTTCCTTACCCCCTCATTTTAGATCAAGCCACCCTTATAGTCAAAAATTGTCAGCTTTCAATACTTTAGTTTTTCGTGCTATCAGTATTTGCAGTAACAGTAAGTTTTTAGAGAATGAGATTAATTATATCAAAGCTGTTGCTATTGATCACGGGTTCTGCCACACTTTGATAGACCGAATTTTTAATAAATTTTTGAAGAAATGTAATAAAGATAAACCCAAACAGGAATTATCAAACTTGATAGTTTTACCCTTTTTTCCTAAAATTACTATTAAAATTTCGCATATTCTGCAAAAATTTGGTTTTTCTGTAGTTTTATCCCCAATAAATAAAATTTCTTTTTCAAATCTTAAGGACCCTATTGATACGTGTAATAAATGGGGAACCACAAGATGCAATAGATAAATAGTATAAATCTAAATAGTAATAACCAAAGTCAAGTCATAACAGTGCCAGTAAATAGCATAAATAGGAAAATAAGTAGCAATAGGATAATTTTGAAAGAAAGTGCCCTTATTTATATGATTAGTTGTAAGGGCCCAAAAAAGATTGTGCAAAAAAAAAAAAAAAAGGGGGGGGGCGGTCCGATTTTTTTAGGGTAATTTTAATTTTACGATTGTTCTCAATGTTGAAGGTTATTTTAAAGTTTAAATTGAGAAAACATAAAATAACTATTCAAACCCTTTTAAGCATTCGTATCTCCTGTTGACCAGTGGCGAATCCAGGATTTGTTTTTTTGGGGGGGGCCAAGAATTTTAATAATCCATTCGATTTTTCTTGTGGTAATACGGTAAAGGTAGTAGTGAATTATCCTACTAAACCAATAAAAGGGGGGGTCTGGGGGTCCTCCTCCAGAAAATTTTTGGAAATTTAAGTCAAAAACCCCACTTTTTCAACTCGTTTTGGTACGCCTCATCCATATTTCGGGAATAGATTTTTTGCGTTTTGACAAACATAGTAAAATATTAGACGTTTTGGGGGGGGCTTCAAGCTTGATATGTGCTCTTATTATTCATGGGGAGGCGCATGCGCCGTCAGGCGCGTGCGGGACGTCACCTAAAACATCTAAAGCATTTTCACTTCTAAATATCACTTCTATAAAATAATGGATGGAAAAGGATAACTCTAAGAAGGTGAATGTCTCGACTCCCACACGGCCGTCCTGCACTCATGCGCCCCCGCATGAGGATCTAAACACAAAGAACAAAATGTTAGAAAACACAATAACACTAATAACAATAACACAACTAAAACAAACATCTAAAATACATCAAAAAGGAGAACATCTAAAGAGAACAATAAACTAGATTGACTGGTTTCAAACATACTGTTTCATATATTCAGCACATGTAGTGGTTTTTAAAGGCCCCTCATTACCACCAATTCTCTCTACATCGTATGTGTCATTTGCCTTTACTTTTAATACTCTGTAAGGACCCAGAAATTTACTACCGAATTTTGCACCTGGGGTAGCTTGTGTTCTCTTCACTAACACAATATCGTCAACCTTATATTTATTCGGTTTTCTACGCCTTAAATTGTAAGAATGCTTATTTTCTGTTTGGATTTTCTGTATAGCCTCTTTAGCCTTTATTCTTAGCTCGTCCCTATTGTTTTGAAAATTGTTCAAAATCTCCTCCTCAATCAACTCCTTTATCCGACAATCTGTCTTAGTATTCATCCTAGTACCCGTGAGAAGTTGGAAGGGGTTTGTTCCCATAGCCCGGTTAAATGTAGAGTTAATTACCTGTTGCACTGGCGACACATACCTATACCACTGGGCTGGATCAGGTTGCGTCAGTTTCGTTATGACTGATATTATGGTCCTATTCAACCTCTCGACTTGACCGTTGGCACGGGGTAAGCCCGTGGTAACGTGATGCAACTGCACACCCTCACCTTCACAATACTGCTTAAATTCATCCGAGGTGAAAGAAGTTCCCCGATCCGCAATGATGCGTATAGGATTCCCAAACACAGCCCTCTGAATTTCTAGTTTAGCTATTACCTCTTTACTACTCGTTGTTTTACACGGGTATAGCCAACAAAATTTAGTGAACGAGTCAATCACCGCCAAAATATATTTATAATTTTTACTAGACGAAGCCAGAGGTCCAAGGTGGTCAACATGGTACGTATGGAAGGGACTATCGTCCTTATGCAGTGGATGTAACATACCCTCTCCCTTACCTCGCTTCCTATTTGCTAGTAGGCAAGGTACACAAGTGTCAATATATTTTTGAATCTTATCTTTTAAGTTTGGAATAAAGTACTTCTGTTTAATGTGGTCCTCGGTTCGTTGTACTGCGAAATGACCATTCTCATGTGCACTACGGATTATTTCTAATTCCATTGAGTTTGGAACTACAAAGAGATCCGCTCCTTCAACAAACCTGTAAAGTATTCCGTTTTTAACTACATAGTCCTCATGGGACCCCTCAGCGGTCTGCTCGCATATCCTCTGAATAAATGGGTCGCGTTGTTGGGCAAGTTTTAGACGCGAGACTAGTGGATCAGCCGGCAAAGCAACTAGGCATATTCGACTAAGAGCATCTACATGAGCCATGCGTGTGCCCGAGCGATGCTCGATAGCGTAATCATAATCCTGCAACAACAAAGCCCACCGTGCTATTTTCGAGCTGACTTCCTTCTTGGCCATTGTTTTTGTAAACGCGTCACAGTCTGTAATAATTTTGAAATGCTGACCCAAAATATAGGTACGAAATTTTTGAAGGGCATCTATCACTGCTAAAACCTCGAGTTCGTAACTACTTAATTTGCGTTGGGCGTCCGTTGTCTTACGGCTATGATAGAACACTGGGTGGAAGCCTCCGTCTAATCCCTTCTGCAGGAGTATCGAACCAAATCCCTCCATAGACGCGTCGCAATGAACCTCAGTCTCGGCACCTTGACGAAAAATTGGCAGAACTGGATCCTCACACAACCGTTGCTTTAATTGTAAAAAAGCTGATCTTTCCCTTTCTAGAAATACAAAAGGTGTATCCTTTCTTAATAGGTCGCTCAATGGTTTTGCCATCGTGGAATAAGAAGGGATAAATTTACGGAAATAGTTACTTAACCCCAAAAACTTTTGAATGTCCTTTTGATTACGAGGTTCTGGGTAATTAACAAGGGTTTTAACTTTTGATGGAGAAGGTCGGACAGTTCCACTTTCGACTATGTGTCCTAAAAATTCAATTCTACTTTGAAGGAACTGACACTTTTTAAAATTTATATTTAAACCATACTCACTCGCTCTCTCGAGGACAACTCTAAGCCTATCGATTGCTTTCACGTCATCATGGGCCAGTATGATCAGGTCATTTAAATAGGGCAACACAATTTTACTTTTAATTAGATCATGGAATATAGTGTTAATAAACCTTTGGAATACCGAGGGGCACGTTGATAACCCAAACGGCATCCGGACGAACTGATGTGAATTATGGGTCACAAAAGAGGTATATTGTCTACTCTGGGGATCCACCTCGACGTGGTGGAAACCGTTTCTCAGATCCAGAGTACTGAATACTCTAGCTTCCTGCAACTCGTCCAACATATCCTCAATCAGGGGAAGGGGGTAGTGGTCCTTAGAAATCACCCTATTCAGTCTTCTGTAATCTATACAGACTCGTGGCGTTCCATCTTTACGTCTTGTGACCACCACTTGGCTTGCGTAATCAGAAGCGCAAGGCTCTATTACTCCATCCCTTAGCCACTCATCCACCTGTTTATCCACTACTTCCCTTTCCGTGAAAGGCAGCCTTCTGGGGGAATGAAAAATTGGCGTATCATTAATTAAATTAATACGTAGTTTTATGTTAGTTAGTTAGGGTGGATTCCTTGGGCTATATCCTCGCAGAAGCTCAAGCAAAGAGGATTTAAGTTCAGCATTTGTGACGTGTGAAACATCCATACACTCCACGTCAACCAAATTAACTAGATGGCTCAAAGGATACGAATCCTCACTGACAAGTCTGATCCCTTGTTTGCCTATAGAAAACTCAGCTTGCCTGATGCAATCGTTACCAATAATAACGTCAAAAGACAGGCAATCATCCCGAACAACGTGGACGTTCGTGTGAAAGGGAGAAGATTCTATGAGAATTGTACCCACAAAATACCCAACTGAAGAAACTCGGTTACTACCGAACCCGATGAAAGAGACCAGGGAAGGCAAAAGATCGGGTGATCCAACTCGCCTATGGATACTCTCTTTCACGATTGTAGCAGATGAGCCAGTGTCTAAAAGTGCTTTCAAAGGCACGCCCGAGATGGAAACCTGCATCTGCATTATATTAGGTTCATATTGCTCAATTTTGGTGACGTGATTTGCATCCTGAGCATTTGGGGCACGATAAGTAGTAGAGCTACTTTGAGGACAGTCTTTACTTTTATGACCAAAACCCTTACACCTAAAGCATTTAGGGCCTCTATCCCTGTAAGGACAGTCGGGGCTTCGGTGATTTCTCCCACCGCAATTATAACAAATCACGGGTGCATTACTAGGGGGTCTTTTTTGCTGACTCATCGGAATAGTGGCATTGTTACCATCCGCCAGCGAGATTCTTAACTTCTCGTATATCCTTAATTTCTCCTTCAGCTCCCCGAGACTTTTACAACCGTATAAGATCATTTTGTTGTTGATGGGGTCTGGGATACCGTTTATTACGTATTCGATAATGGAAGTCTCATCTATATTGCCCCTTGATGCCAACTCCCTCACACTAAAAAAGTAGTCCTGTAAGCTCTCATTACTTTTAAGCTTTCTCTTCTGTAAGAGGTTATGCAAATCAATACTGGTTACCCTCGAATCAAACTCTTTAAATAAAGCCCTACGTAATTTTTCATAGGTTTTAACATCCCTTAGAGATTGAACATACAATTTAGCAGGGTTTATCAAACACTTTTTTAAGAATATTAATTTCTGAACATTATTGGTTACATTGTATATACTAAAAAATTCATCCAATTCATCAAAGAAAACTTTAACGGAAAAGTTATTAGAACCACTAAAAGGTCTAATTAGATCAGAAAGATCCCTAAAGTTAAATGTTAAGTTGGATCCCCCAAAAGAATTAGGAACTACCGGATCGGTATTCACAGTTTCAGGAGTTACATAATCAGACTTAAATTCCTCTTCATCGTCCGAATCTGGATCTGTATCAGAATTTACAACAGGTTTTAAAGTTTCAAAATCAGATAGAGCCGTGATGAGAGTGGAAAAACATTTATCCGGGGTATCAAAACATTCCAATCCCAAGAACTCACACATTCTAACAAAATCTGACAAAGTAAATGATTTCAGAGCTACCTTTTTGGCATTCTCAACCTTAAAATCACTAGGGAACCCCGAGAACGATCTAATGTTTTTACGGTTAGATCTACCGCAGTCCGATCCAAACAAAAATCTATGAAATAACTTAACAGATGCGGCAGAAGCCCACTTAATGCTTTTAGCAACATGAGGGATTTCCCCTAAAGTAGACATTTTTAAAGCAATTAATGTTACTCACAAGTACGTCTGTACAGAGAAGAGGGTGTCACACTTTTCCGACTCCGGAAACTCTACAGATGGGGCTCGTCGTACGTCTACCAAGGCTCTCCGCCTATACGTCTACCGTTATACATCTAACGAGGCTCTCCGCTGAAGGCATCTATCTCAGGAACTGCAGACATCTACTGTCAAAGGAAACATCGAGAGCATCTAAGAAACGAAGGCGTCTAATGCAACTCCATCATCAGCAAAAACTTCCCTCAGCGGTATCAACCTTCGGATTGGCATGGTGCAGCTAGGGGATTCACCGGGAGGCCGAGCCCCCACTTTTATAGAAACCAGTCAAAGCCATCTTGTAAATATAACATAACTTTTATTAAGAACAATTGAAAAACGTATTAGTTGAAAGTATAACGTAAAAATGACATGTCTAAAAGTAAAGTATCTCTGTGTGACAAGCGACAAAAGTGACAACAAGCTTGATATGTGCTCTTATTATTCATGGGGAGGCGCATGCGCCGTCAGGCGCGTGCGGGACGTCACCTAAAACATCTAAAGCATCTTCACTTCTAAATATCACTTCTATAAAATAATGGATGGAAAAGGATAACTCTAAGAAGGTGAATGTCTCGACTCCCACATATGTAACAAAAAGCTTAGTATAATCGATCGAAAATCCCTTGAAACGTGTAATGTTCGAAACAGAACTCTTCAAAATAATAATTATAAAATAAATGTAATAACATGGAACTTCCAGGACCTAGTCATAATTTTAATACATGAAACAAACATTCTTTTAAAAGAGTTGAGTATAAACTTACATTTTTAAGAGAAATTGCCCCTTATGTCCCACAGGCCACAGCTCGAAAGTTCTCCAACAGCAATGACAATTTTCACTCGCGACCCGAAGCACTGAAATTGTCTCATTAGGCAGTGACCACTGGTGTTTGAGAAGCACCTCACGTGTATATTTTCACCAGAAGGGGGGGCGATATCCCCTAACCGAGAATTCCCTGCATTCCTTGCCACCTATCCCCTCCCTCTCTACCAGTTCCTCAGAGGAAACAGGGAAGAAACCCTAAAACAACATAGGGGACGGGAGTGCAGATAAACAAACGACAGAACGACTGTCCATGTCCAGTTATCTTGTTTGAATGACCTCTTCAAGGTGACAGCCAAGGTTAAAGGGGGCCTGTTTGGTGACCTTTTTCAACCCATCCAACAGGAGCTTCTTCACTTGCGTGGTTTACTGAAAGCTATTTTACTTCTTCGAAATTTATTACGAACAAATTTTGTTATATGAAACCAAAAAAATTTTTTGTCTCAGGGCAAGGGGGGGGGCGATCGCCCCCATCGCCCCCCCCTTAATCCGTCCTTGATTCCTGAAAAATTGAAGTAAACACAAAATTAACCCGCTCTTCAATTACTTCAATTTTTCAGGATTACAATACGTCTGGACATATTGCACTCTCATTTTTCAATCCGTGTTGCGGTGTTCCCGCCCGGCCAGCGCGGGACACCATGCGATACCCGGCCCCATCACCATAGTCAGAGAAGTACCGCTTTCTCGATCCACCGATGGTGGAGGAGGTTGGTTGGTTGGTTGGTTTGTTGGATTTTATGGGACAAGGGCCAGATCAGGCCATTCTATCCCAAGAAAGACAGACAATGAAGTTAAGAATGCAGCGAGCAATTAGCTCTTGTCGGATGTAATCTATACATTATTATTAAAAACAGGATAAAAGAAGGTGAAACGTGAACAATGAAAATTATGTAAGTAGTATAAAAATGGGTGTTCTGCGACATTGCGACTCTGCGCCGGCGGCGGCTCTCCGGCTCCCTTCCCAATCTACTAGTTTGGGGCTCCCTGTGCATTCTACTGATTGCGGAGTGTCTGGGCCAATACTTTGCGGCTCCCCGAGTAGAGGGGAGGCTAATTAAGAAGATTAATTAGCAATTAAGAGAACTTGAGCAATATGTGAAGGTACTTTGGGGCTCCTGCCCATTCTACCAAATTGCGGATACCTGCCCATTCTACCAAATTCCGGATACCTGCCCATTCTACTAAATTTCGGATACCTGCCCATTCTACTAAATTGCGGATACCTGCGCATTCTACTAAATTGCGACTCTGCCACTAAATATCGGCTCTACCACTAAATTGGGCAAAATGTGAAGGTACTTTACAGCTCCACCACTATGACACAGCAGGAAGTTAAAGTTATTTTTCTATTAACAGTTACTATTAAAGTTATTTACTAATAACAAACTGTAACCGCTATTTAACTATAATATGGATAAAATTAGCAAATTGCAGCTCCACCACTATATTGGGACTTTACCACTAAGACACAACAGGAAGTTATTTTACTATTAACAGTTACTACTTACAAACTGTAACCGCTGTTTAACTGTAATATGGACAAATTGCAGCTCTTCCACTATATTGAGGCTCTAGAACACATGCTACAAAAAGAAGCTAAATTGTGACTTTCTAAATTATTTTAAGATAACATTAATTGATAGTTAAAGTTGTTAACAAAGGTTAATTAACAGTTTAAGTCATTTTACATAAAATTATAAGGTTAATGAACAAACTAACCGCTGTAATATATCACCTATTAAATGTCCATACCAGAATAAAAGACCAAGACAATCACAAACTCAAAAATGTAGACTGCACTACTCACCTGTCATTGAGCCTCGCTTAACAATGCACCAACGAACCGCCCCATTACCTTTCACAGAGCAATATGTGTGGCGATAACGGGGTAACCTCCATTGGGATTAATAGCGATTGCATCTTTTTTTTCCCCCGCAATACCAAGGGGAGAGGATTTTCAAAAGATATATATTTTTTCATTACAATCATTTCTGTTTCGTTAAATTTACAGTTCAATATTCACTTTAGTTACAGTTTGACACAAAATGCTTATCCTATCACAATCCTTAACTTTGAAATTACAGTATTTTCACCAGAAAGGATACTTTGAAAAATTGAGAATGATCGAACATTATCAGACAACCAAGCATATAATACGTTATCCTATTGGCGGAATTTTAAATAAAATATACTTTTTATTACGAGTTCTGTTCGAAGAGTTGATTTTTCTCATAGAATGTTAGAATCATTTAAGTTAAAAATGATAAATCCATTAATTTTCACTACGATTCAATTAAAGATATTACCTACTTATTTTATTCGCAAAGAAACTTTTTCTAGTTTTAAAGATGAGAATATGTGATTAATCACCTAAACAAAAACTATTCCAATACACTTTTTCTGAAAGCATTGTGGATTGAGATAATTTTTATAACAAAATTATATAATATATACGATTTTCCCAACAGTTGAAGAAATTTCCATCGTTAACCTTTTCTTTAAAGTATGCTATAATGCTGCCACTACAGTACATACACACTACATACATTAATTTTTACGAATAATTTTCTATATTTTTTATTTGCAAAGATGTTCCCATTTGTATTTCTTTTTCATATTAACTCAAATTTTTTTCTTTTTAAAAGAATTTTTATCATAACTTTGATTTTTCATGATAAAGTATGAAATTTTCTTTTATGAAAACGACAGAAACAAGACAAATTTTTCATTTTAAAACATTTTATTATTTTCATGAATAAACAATGTTCATTACAGATTTGAGACCACCACAAGGCAACCTTAAATCTTCACCAGATCTACAAAGCTACTCGTTTCATCTTAATGGTTGATATTTGGCCATACTCAGCTCAAAGTGCTCAATTTTTTCAAGAGACCACCCTGAACCACGCTGAACAAATTCATCAAATGCCATTCTGATTTTAGAAAAAGCTTCTTGAATGTGACTCTCTATAGTATCACTCACTAATTCCAACAAAACGTCACTTCTAAAGTAAGGAGTTGCATGCTCTTCCTCACCATTCTCATTAAAGCGTACAAGAGTAGCTTTTACAACTCCATACCATTTAATTGCACCCATTGCATGCAGTTCTTCATTTAATTTTGACTGTAGGTGCGGGGCTACTTCTTCAAAGAAGAGGATGAAATCCCTTTTCATTTCTTCTAAAGGCTCGAAATAAACATTAGCAAATGTATTTAGCGCCCTTTCTTCCCTTTTGACTCGTTTCGAACTCTCCGCTGCAATAGGTAATACTCCTCGCGCTTTGGTCAAAGCACTTGCAGAGTGACTCTGCCTTAGATGTTGTTGCTTTGTTTTAACAGAGGCAAAGGAACGATCACACAATTCACAATTAAACTCCCCACTATTATGTTTTAACATATGCATAGTATAGTAGTGCTGTCTTTGGAAGGATCTATCACAAATTTCACATTTAAAGTATTTTTCTTGAGAATGTGTTCTCTTATGTCTTTTTAAGGCATCATTTCGGGTGAAAGTTTTGTTACAAATTTCACAAATGAATTTTTTCTCCTGATGTGTTAGCATATGCTTATCATAGTATTTTCTTTGGAAGGATCTGTCACAAATTTCACATTTAAAATAATTTTCTTGTGAGTGAATCTTCAAATGTCTTTTTAAATATTTATCCCGGGTGAAAGTTTTGTTACAAATTTCACAATTGAATTTTTTCTCATGATGTTTTAGCATATGCTTATCATAGTATTTTTTTTGGAATGATCTATCACAAACATCACATTTGAAGTAGTTTTCTTGAGAATGGATTCCCAAATGCCTTTTTAAGTCATCCTTTCGGGTAAAAGGTCTACCACAAATTTCACAGGCAAACGATTTTTCTCCACTATGAATTTTCGAATGTTTAACAAGAGAGTTTTTCCATGCAAAAGATTTTGAACATATAGGACAAACCTACAAAAATAATTGAAATTAGCCTTTATACTGTCACCTATCATAAAAGATACCACCAAAGTAAAAGTGCACTTACCAAGCGTTGGCTATGCACATGCATGCCAGGAGATGCAACCATTCTTTCATCAACATGTTGAATGAAAGTACCAGGCTCCTCAATTTTATTGAAAGTAATAGCCTCACCACAAGGATAGTTAGACTCTGATTCATTCCCATTCGGCACACAGCTCCATTTTTGAGGTGAAATATCAAAATCAGCTAACTAAAAAGGAGCAATATTAAAATATATAATTGATTTAGTAAGAAAATGAACCGATTATACCTCTATCAAGCCTTCATCAAGCCTAAACCTTAAAGAAAAGTTTTAAAAATATTCAAAAAGACTTGTACATACTTTTGTATTATCAAAATCCATCGAGGAAGCACTAGATTCTTGTTGACTCATTTTTGAAAATTAGAGATGAATGCTCAAACGAACAAAAATATGAGAAACAAATAGTGTTAAATAATTAGAAGTTTGCAGATCACAGGGGAAGTCCTCACAAATAAAGAAGTAATGAAAGTATCCACACCTTTGCGGCTCATTATATACCAGTTGGAATAATCGCCAAAGTCGCCAAATAGTATCGCCAAATCATTAAACATTCTAAAAAAGTCGCCAAATAGTATCGCCAAATCATTAAATATTCTCAAAAAGTCGCCAAATATTGTTACCAAGTCGCCAAATAATGACGCTATAATGATGAGGTTACGTGATTATCTATTATCATATGTTTACTCTGATTGGTTGATAAGTTATCAACTATTCACACACACTAGAAAAATTTTACAAGAAATGAAAGCTTATACACTAAAAAATTAAATCTTTGTTAAAAATAAAAACTTAACTGAAAATTTTGTAAAAAATTAAGACACACGCAGAAAAATAACTTAATACTTTGTTAAAAATAAAATCGAACACAGGAAAAACTTTCACTGAAAAACTAAAATCTTTGTTAAAAATAAAAACTTATTCACTTCGAAACTAAAAACTTAACAAAAAATTTTGTTAAAAATAAAAACTTAACTAAAAATTTTGTTAAAAATAAAAACTTAACTGAAAATTTTGTAAAAAATTAAGACACACGCAGAAAAATAACTTAATACTTTGTTAAAAATAAAATCGAACACAGGAAAAACTTTCACTGAAAAACTAAAATCTTTGTTAAAAATAAAAACTTATTCACTTCGAAACTAAAAACTTAACAAAAAATTTTGTTAAAAATAAAAACTTAACTAAAAATTTTGTTAAAAATAAAAACTTAACTGAAAATTTTGTTAAAAATTAAGACACATGCAGAAAAATAACTTAATACTTTGTTAAAAATAAAAACGAACACAGGAGAAACTTTCACTGAAAAACTAAAATCTTTGTTAAAAACAAAAACTTATTCACTTCGAAACTAAAAACTTAACAAAAAATTTTGTTAAAAATAAAAACTTAACTAAAAATTTTGTTAAAAATAAAAACTTAACTGAAAATTTTGTTAAAAATTAAGACACATGCAGAAAAATAACTTAATACTTAGTTGAAAAATAAAAACGAACACAGAAAACCTTTACAAGAAATGAAAACTTTTCACTGAAAAACTAAAATTTTGTTAAAAATAAAAACTTAACTGAAAATTTTGTTAAAAATTAAGACACATGCAGAAAAATAACTTAATACTTTGTTAAAAATAAAAACGAACACAGAAAAACTTTACAAGAAATGAAAACTTATACACTGAAAAACAAAAATCTTTGCTAAAAATAAAAACTTAACTGAAAATTGTGTTAATAATAAAAACTTAACTGAAAATTTTGTTAAAAATTAAGATACATGTAGAAAAAAAAACTTAATACTTTGTTTGAAATGAACTAGAAAACGAAAAATTTTACAAGAAATGAAAACTTATACACTGAAAAACTAAAATATTTGTTAAAAACAAAAACTTAACTGAAAATTTTGTTAAAAATTAAGACAAATGCAGAAAATAACTTAATACTTTGTTAAATGTAAAAACTTAAAAGCTACAAAACTAAAATATTTGTTTAAAATAAATAAAAACTTACAAGAAATTTTACAAGAAATAAAAAGTTACACTAAAAACTTTATCAAAAAGAAATACTTCGTGTGAAAAATAATTAAAAACTTTGAAAAAATTTTACAAGAAATAAAAAATTACACTTAAAACTTTACCAAAAAGAAATTATTACGAAAAACTTTAACAGAAAGAAAACCTTAAAAACTATAAAACTAAAAACTTTGTTAAAAAATAAAGGCAAATGCAGAAAATAACTTAATACTTTGTTAAATATTAAAACTTAGAAACTATGAAACGAAAAACTTTACCATAAATAAAAACTTATACACTACAAAACTAAAATATTTGTTAAAAATAAAATAAAAACTTTGAAAAAATTTTACAAGAAATAAAAATTTACACTAAAAACTTTACCAAAAAGAAATTATTACGAAAAACTTTAACAAAAAGAAAAACCTAAAAACTAAAAACTTTGTTAAAAATCAAGACAAACGCAGAAAAAACTTAATACTTTGTTCAGTATAAAAACTTAGAACCTATAAAACTAAAAACTTTGCTAAAAATAAAAACTTTAGGAAAACTTTGTTAAAAATAAAGAAACCAATACAGAAAAATTTTAAAAATAAATAAAAACTTCGAAAAAATATTACAAGAAATAAAAAATAACACTAAAAACTTTATCAAAAAGAGATACTTACAAATTATAAAACTAAAAACTTTGTTAAAAATAAAACAAAGTTGAAAAGTTACACTAAAAAAACTAAAAACTTTATCAAAAAGAAATACTTCTTGTTAAAAAATACTTTGAAAAATATATTTGTACAAGAAATATACTAAAGACTTTACCAATGCCCATACTTTGTTAAAATTAGAAGACAGATAGATTCACGTCCCCCTTTCGTTGAGACCCTTTTTCATTATGAAAACTCGGTGGGCTGAAAACTCCTTCTTAATGAAGGAAATTTAAAAATAGTACTTTTAAATTTTTCAGCCCACGTTTTACATAATAATTAAAAAAGGGTCCCAATGAAAGGGCGACGTGAATCTATCTGTCTTCTAATTTTAACAAAGTATGGGCATTGGTAAAGTCTTTAGTATATTTCTTGTACAAATATATTTTTCAAAGTATTTTTTAACAAGAAGTATTTCTTTTTGATAAAGTTTTTAGTTTTTTTAGTGTAACTTTTCAACTTTGTTTTATTTTTAACAAAGTTTTTAGTTTTATAATTTGTAAGTATCTCTTTTTGATAAAGTTTTTAGTGTTATTTTTTATTTCTTGTAATATTTTTTCGAAGTTTTTATTTATTTTTAAAATTTTTCTGTATTGGTTTCTTTATTTTTAACAAAGTTTTCCTAAAGTTTTTATTTTTAGCAAAGTTTTTAGTTTTATAGGTTCTAAGTTTTTATACTGAACAAAGTATTAAGTTTTTTCTGCGTTTGTCTTGATTTTTAACAAAGTTTTTAGTTTTTAGGTTTTTCTTTTTGTTAAAGTTTTTCGTAATAATTTCTTTTTGGTAAAGTTTTTAGTGTAAATTTTTATTTCTTGTAAAATTTTTTCAAAGTTTTTATTTTATTTTTAACAAATATTTTAGTTCTGTAGTGTATAAGTTTTTATTTATGGTAAAGTTTTTCGTTTCATAGTTTCTAAGTTTTAATATTTAACAAAGTATTAAGTTATTTTCTGCATTTGCCTTTATTTTTTAACAAAGTTTTTAGTTTTATAGTTTTTAAGGTTTTCTTTCTGTTAAAGTTTTTCGTAATAATTTCTTTTTGGTAAAGTTTTAAGTGTAATTTTTTATTTCTTGTAAAATTTTTTCAAAGTTTTTAATTATTTTTCACACGAAGTATTTCTTTTTGATAAAGTTTTTAGTGTAACTTTTTATTTCTTGTAAAATTTCTTGTAAGTTTTTATTTATTTTAAACAAATATTTTAGTTTTGTAGCTTTTAAGTTTTTATTTTTAACAAAGTATTAAGTTATTTTTCTGCATGTGTCTTAATTTTTAACAAAATTTTCAGTTAAGTTTTTATTTTTAACAAAATTTTAGTTTTTCAGTGAAAAGTTTTCATTTCTTTAAAGGTTTTCTGTGTTCGTTTTTATTTTTCAACTAAGTATTAAGTTATTTTTCTGCATGTGTCTTAATTTTTAACAAAATTTTCAGTTAAGTTTTTATTTTTAACAAAATTTTTAGTCAAGTTTTTATTTTTAACAAAATTTTTTGTTAAGTTTTTAGTTTCGAAGTGAATAAGTTTTTGTTTTTAACAAAGATTTTAGTTTTTCAGTGAAAGTTTCTCCTGTGTTCGTTTTTATTTTTAACAAAGTATTAAGTTATTTTTCTGCATGTGTCTTAATTTTTAACAAAATTTTCAGTTAAGTTTTTATTTTTAACAAAATTTTTAGTTAAGTTTTTATTTTTAACAAAATTTTTTGTTAAGTTTTTAGTTTCGAAGTGAATAAGTTTTTATTTTTAACAAAGATTTTAGTTTTTCAGTGAAAGTTTTTCCTGTGTTCGATTTTATTTTTAACAAAGTATTAAGTTATTTTTCTGCGTGTGTCTTAATTTTTTACAAAATTTTCAGTTAAGTTTTTATTTTTAACAAAGATTTAATTTTTTAGTGTATAAGCTTTCATTTCTTGTAAAATTTTTCTAGTGTGTGTGAATAGTTGATAACTTATCAACCAATCAGAGTAAACATATGATAATAGATAATCACGTAACCTCATCATTATAGCGTCATTATTTGGCGACTTGGTAACAATATTTGGCGACTTTTTGAGAATATTTAATGATTTGGCGATACTATTTGGCGACTTTTTTAGAATGTTTAATGATTTGGCGATACTATTTGGCGACTTTGGCGATTATTCCAACTGGTATATAATGAGCCGCAAAGGTGTGGATACTTTCATTACTTCTTTATTTGTGAGGACTTCCCCTGTGATCTGCAAACTTCTAATTATTTAACACTATTTGTTTCTCATATTTTTGTTCGTTTGAGCATTCATCTCTAATTTTCAAAAATGAGTCAACAAGAATCTAGTGCTTCCTCGATGGATTTTGATAATACAAAAGTATGTACAAGTCTTTTTGAATATTTTTAAAACTTTTCTTTAAGGTTTAGGCTTGATGAAGGCTTGATAGAGGTATAATCAGTTCATTTTCTTACTAAATCAATTATATATTTTAATATTGCTCCTTTTTAGTTAGCTGATTTTGATATTTCACCTCAAAAATGGAGCTGTGTGCCGAATGGGAATGAATCAGAGTCTAACTATCCTTGTGGTGAGGCTATTACTTTCAATAAAATTGAGGAGCCTGGTACTTTCATTCAACATGTTGATGAAAGAATGGTTGCATCTCCTGGCATGCATGTGCATAGCCAACGCTTGGTAAGTGCACTTTTACTTTGGTGGTATCTTTTATGATAGGTGACAGTATAAAGGCTAATTTCAATTATTTTTGTAGGTTTGTCCTATATGTTCAAAATCTTTTGCATGGAAAAACTCTCTTGTTAAACATTCGAAAATTCATAGTGGAGAAAAATCGTTTGCCTGTGAAATTTGTGGTAGACCTTTTACCCGAAAGGATGACTTAAAAAGGCATTTGGGAATCCATTCTCAAGAAAACTACTTCAAATGTGATGTTTGTGATAGATCATTCCAAAGAAAATACTATGATAAGCATATGCTAAAACATCATGAGAAAAAATTCAATTGTGAAATTTGTAACAAAACTTTCACCCGGGATAAATATTTAAAAAGACATTTGAAGATTCACTCACAAGAAAATTATTTTAAATGTGAAATTTGTGACAGATCCTTCCAAAGAAAATACTATGATAAGCATATGCTAACACATCAGGAGAAAAAATTCATTTGTGAAATTTGTAACAAAACTTTCACCCGAAATGATGCCTTAAAAAGACATAAGAGAACACATTCTCAAGAAAAATACTTTAAATGTGAAATTTGTGATAGATCCTTCCAAAGACAGCACTACTATACTATGCATATGTTAAAACATAATAGTGGGGAGTTTAATTGTGAATTGTGTGATCGTTCCTTTGCCTCTGTTAAAACAAAGCAACAACATCTAAGGCAGAGTCACTCTGCAAGTGCTTTGACCAAAGCGCGAGGAGTATTACCTATTGCAGCGGAGAGTTCGAAACGAGTCAAAAGGGAAGAAAGGGCGCTAAATACATTTGCTAATGTTTATTTCGAGCCTTTAGAAGAAATGAAAAGGGATTTCATCCTCTTCTTTGAAGAAGTAGCCCCGCACCTACAGTCAAAATTAAATGAAGAACTGCATGCAATGGGTGCAATTAAATGGTATGGAGTTGTAAAAGCTACTCTTGTACGCTTTAATGAGAATGGTGAGGAAGAGCATGCAACTCCTTACTTTAGAAGTGACGTTTTGTTGGAATTAGTGAGTGATACTATAGAGAGTCACATTCAAGAAGCTTTTTCTAAAATCAGAATGGCATTTGATGAATTTGTTCAGCGTGGTTCAGGGTGGTCTCTTGAAAAAATTGAGCACTTTGAGCTGAGTATGGCCAAATATCAACCATTAAGATGAAACGAGTAGCTTTGTAGATCTGGTGAAGATTTAAGGTTGCCTTGTGGTGGTCTCAAATCTGTAATGAACATTGTTTATTCATGAAAATAATAAAAATGTTTTAAAATGAAAAATTTGTCTTGTTTCTGTCGTTTTCATAAAAGAAAATTTCATACTTTATCATGAAAAATCAAAGTTATGATAAAAATTCTTTTAAAAAGAAAAAAATTTGAGTTAATATGAAAAAGAAATACAAATGGGAACATCTTTGCAAATAAAAAATATAGAAAATTATTCGTAAAAATTAATGTATGTAGTGTGTATGTACTGTAGTGGCAGCATTATAGCATACTTTAAAGAAAAGGTTAACGATGGAAATTTCTTCAACTGTTGGGAAAATCGTATATATTATATAATTTTGTTATAAAAATTATCTCAATCCACAATGCTTTCAGAAAAAGTGTATTGGAATAGTTTTTGTTTAGGTGATTAATCACATATTCTCATCTTTAAAACTAGAAAAAGTTTCTTTGCGAATAAAATAAGTAGGTAATATCTTTAATTGAATCGTAGTGAAAATTAATGGATTTATCATTTTTAACTTAAATGATTCTAACATTCTATGAGAAAAATCAACTCTTCGAACAGAACTCGTAATAAAAAGTATATTTTATTTAAAATTCCACCAATAGGATAACGTATTATATGCTTGGTTGTCTGATAATGTTCGATCATTCTCAATTTTTCAAAGTATCCTTTCTGGTGAAAATACTGTAATTTCAAAGTTAAGGATTGTGATAGGATAAGCATTTTGTGTCAAACTGTAACTAAAGTGAATATTGAACTGTAAATTTAACGAAACAGAAATGATTGTAATGAAAAAATATATATCTTTTGAAAATCCTCTCCCCTTGGTATTGCGGGAAAAAAAAAGATGCAATCGCTATTAATCCCAATGGAGGTTACCCCGTTATCGCCACACATATTGCTCTGTGAAAGGTAATGGGGCGGTTCGTTGGTGCATTGTTAAGCGAGGCTCAATGACAGGTGAGTAGTGCAGTCTACATTTTTGAGTTTGTGATTGTCTTGGTCTTTTATTCTGGTATGGACATTTAATAGGTGATATATTACAGCGGTTAGTTTGTTCATTAACCTTATAATTTTATGTAAAATGACTTAAACTGTTAATTAACCTTTGTTAACAACTTTAACTATCAATTAATGTTATCTTAAAATAATTTAGAAAGTCACAATTTAGCTTCTTTTTGTAGCATGTGTTCTAGAGCCTCAATATAGTGGAAGAGCTGCAATTTGTCCATATTACAGTTAAACAGCGGTTACAGTTTGTAAGTAGTAACTGTTAATAGTAAAATAACTTTAACTTCCTGCTGTGTCATAGTGGTGGAGCTGTAAAGTACCTTCACATTTTGCCCAATTTAGTGGTAGAGCCGATATTTAGTGGCAGAGTCGCAATTTAGTAGAATGCGCAGGTATCCGCAATTTAGTAGAATGGGCAGGTATCCGAAATTTAGTAGAATGGGCAGGTATCCGGAATTTGGTAGAATGGGCAGGTATCCGCAATTTGGTAGAATGGGCAGGAGCCCCAAAGTACCTTCACATATTGCTCAAGTTCTCTTAATTGCTAATTAATCTTCTTAATTAGCCTCCCCTCTACTCGGGGAGCCGCAAAGTATTGGCCCAGACACTCCGCAATCAGTAGAATGCACAGGGAGCCCCAAACTAGTAGATTGGGAAGGGAGCCGGAGAGCCGCCGCCGGCGCAGGAGGCGCAGAGTCGCAATGTCGCAGAACACCCATTTTTATACTACTTATGTAATCATTAAAAATCAGACATGATGAATAAAACCAATATGTTGGATAAAACCAAGAACCAGTTTAAAATCATAGTTATGTAAAATTTCTGAGAGGTTAAAATCTGTACGTTTAAAAGCTTGTAGTCTTTGGCCATTAAAAAGAGGACATTCACATAGAATATGTCGGACAGAAAGAGACACTTGACATTGATGGCACGAAGGAGCTTGCTCCCCCAAAAGTAAATGACGGTGAGTGAATCGAGTGTGCCCAATACGTAGCCGGCTAATCAAGACTTCCTCCCGTCGGGTCAACGAAGTAACCCGGTGAGGAGCAATAACCGGCATAATCGTATGTAGCTTATTTCCCAGCTGGGTGTCCCAGCTTTCTTGCCACTCTGAACGAAGTTTCTGTTTGAAAAAGGCCTTCAGGTCAGAGAAAGGAACTGGGAACCTATGGCCGTCTCTGGTCGCTGTACGTGCCAGCACGTCAGCTTCTTCATTTCCAGGAATTCCGGCGTGGCCGGGAACCCAACAGAAGCGGACATCATATCCCCGTCTGGTCAAGTGCACTATTTCTTTAAGGATGTCAATGAGAATAGGATGCGAGGATGGTTCGAATGAGACTAATGAATGTAAAGATGAGAGTGAGTCTGTGTAAATAATAAACCTAAAGTGGTGGAAACGTTGGAGCTGTTCAAGAGCCATTCTAATGGCATGGAGTTCGGCTGTATAAATTGATGCATAAGGGGGCAAGGCATCGTGGACGGAGGCTTGAAGACAAACAGCAGCCGCCCCTACATGAGTGTCCGTCTTTGATCCATCGGTAAAGATGGGAACAAAGTCCTGGAAGCTCTCTCGATGAGCCTCGAACAAAGCACGATATACAGACTCTGAGGTACAGGATTTTGGATGGGCAGTCAGGGAGAAATCCACATCGGGCATTATCAGCTCCCATGGAGGGACTGGCGCTATGGTGGACTGGGCAATTCGACCAAGCGTTATGTCCAAATCCCTCAACAGGTTTCGCACTCGAAAATGAAATGGTGGGTGTAAGAACGGATGGAGCGATGAATGATCTGTCTGTTCAAGCTAAAATCAAAGAGGTATGAAAAAGATGGATTGTGGCGGAGTGATCTGATTTTGATGAAATGAGACAATGTTAGGTGCTTGCGGCGTAAGTCCAGCGAGGTCTCATAGGCCTCAGCATATAATGATGCTATGGGCGATGTTCTAAATGCACCCAGGCAAATTCGGAGGCCCTGATGGTGGACTGTGTTTAGTGACCGCAACAAGGAAGGGCATGCTGATCCATACACAAGCGAACCGTAGTCTATTTTGGAGCGGACAAGAGCGCGATACAAGCGTAACAGCGACGTCTTATCCGCACCCCAACGCGTGTTCGACAGCATTTTTATTAAATTTAGAGCCTTTATGCACCTTGTCTTCAAATCTTTAATATGGCTATGAAAGCGGAGCTTCTTATCGAATATAACCCCGAGAAAGCGTGTTTCTTCCATAACTCGGATGGGAGTGCCCTCTAGTTGAAGCTCTGGGTCAGGGAATAGACCTCGCTTCCTACTAAAAGGGACACATACAGTTTTATCTGCAGAAAAGGTAAATCCATTCTGCTGGGCCCATCGGTTTATCTTATTAATGGAGATTTGTAGCTGTCGCTCAGCAACAGGTAGATATGGGGATGAATAGGAGATCTGGAGATCGTCCACATAAAGAGAACACTGGACGCCGTGATTAAGATGATTTGTAATGCCGTTGATTTTGATAATAAATAACAGAACACTCAGGACAGAGCCCTGAGGCACTCCCTGTTCCTGGATGAAGATGGAAGATAAAAATGAGTGCATACGGACTTGAAAGGAACGATAGTTTAAAAAGTTTTGGATAAAAGTTGGCAAGTTTCCTCTGAGGTCCATTTTGTGCAAGTCACGGAGGATGCCATGCCTCCAAGTCATGTCATAAGCTTTCCTTATGTCAAAGAAAATGGAGATGTTGTGACATTTCTTTAGGAAAGCTTCTCTTATTGTGGCTTCAAGCCGCAATAGGTTATCATTCGTGGATCTAAATCTCCGAAAACCGCTTTGCAGTGGAGACAGTAAGCTATTTGATTCTACAACATACATTAACCTCGCACTGACTATCCTTTCCATGAGCTTACATAGGCAGCTCGTAAGCGCAATGGGTCGGTAGTTGTCGGGTGAAGTGGGATCTTTGTTCTGCTTAGGGAATGGCAGGATATGTGCATGACACCACTGTGAAGGAAAAACATGTGTGCACCAGATTCGGTTAAACAATGCCAAAAGGGAGAGTGTGGAAGTATCTGAAAGATGCTTAAGCATTGCGTAATGCAGTCCATCAGGTCCAGCTGCTGAATTTCCCGAGCGATGAAGTGCCGTGCGAAGTTCAAGCAGGGTTAGCAGTGAGTTGTAGCCTTCTTCGTTTGAAGAGGTGAAATCCAACGTCAACTGCTCTGCTCTACGCTTCAGCACTTGAAATGTAGGGGAGTAGTTTTCGCTACTAGATGTTCTAGCGAAAGATTCAGCTAGAGTATTGGCAATATCAGGAAGGGAACTGATATTATTGCCATTACTGACAAGCATAGATATGGGGTGGGTGACGAACTTTCCGCTGATTTTTCTAGCTTTATTCCACACTACTTTTGCGGAAGTGGAAGATGTTATTTCACTTACATATTTAATCCAGGAGTCCCTTTGACTTCGTCTTCTGATTTTTCTGGCGAAAGCACGGGCTTTATTAAAAGCCACCATGTTATCTGGAGTGGGATAGCGCCTGAATCTATTCCATGCCTTCTTTTGAGCCTTTTTTGCCTCCTGGCAGTCATGGTTCCACCAGGGCTTAGGGCACCGGTGAAATCTAGATGATACTTGAGGAATCGATAGATGAGCAGCTGTTAAGATGCACGCCGTTACAGTTGATACTGCATCGTCCACTGTACGAGAGAGCACCATACTCTCTGTTATCTCTGCATGGGTCTGGAAAGCCTCCCAATCAGCGCAATTAAACTTCCACCGCGGTTGACTAGGTGGAGTGCTCGCAGATGGGGTGTTGAAAGAAACTACCACAGGGAAGTGGTCACTTCCGAGGGGGTCATTCAGAACCTTCCATGTCAGATCCAGCAAGAGAGCAGGAGAGCAGAGGGTCAAGTCGATGGCAGTAAATGAACGAGATGGAGAATGGAAATATGTGGATGAGCCATCGTTCAACAGGGCAAGGTCAAGCTCTGTAAGATGGTGGAGGAGGAGTTCGTAACAAGAACCAATAATTCATCTTTAAAAATTGTGCTCCCTTATCTTCAAATTGTCTTCGCTTCATCTTCAAATTGTACGCCTTCATATTTTTATTGTGGTCCGATAATTATCCGAGTGATGGAAATAGAGTTGGTGTTTCCTGCTGTCCCCGCAATCACCGAGAAAGTGTGCTTGTGTATAGTTTGTGTGTTTTTCGTTCATCACCACTTTTGATCAAAGTAATTCTTGTTTTGCATTGAAAATCGTCCCGCTCTCAGTTCGCCAACCATATGAATATAGATGAAAATAAATTTACTTGTGTGCCTCAAAGAAAATAGTGTTTTATTCAGACTTTGAGTGAATTCTTGATCCTGACTGATTTCTACCAGACCTTCACATCAAACAGTAAGTGATGAACTTTTCATCTCCCTTTCATTTATGATCTCAAGTTGACTTTTAAATTATCCACGCCCTTTTCTTCTATTTTAATGATATAATATATTTAATACCAAACTCAAGTTCTCAAGGCATCCTGTGGTTATTGCATAGTAATGTACTACAAAATAATAGTGTCTGTTTTTAATTAATCACAACTGTATTGCATGTACTACCACTAGTATCTGTTTTAATAATTACCACAACCACCATATTTTTTTAAATCTTCGGTTATATATGACTACTTTAAAAAGTAAATATTTACAAGTCAAAGATAGAACTTTTGGGTCATCCATGTGTCTGAAAGACATTTTTTTTCAGATTCCTTTCAAAATGTAGAAGAAGAAAGTGTATAAAGTTCTGAGTTCATGGTTTGGAAAGAAAGATGAAAATGGACAGCAATATTCGACGTGGTGCAAAAAGATCAGTGATGGTGAAGTTCTTTGCTTGTTGTGCAATAAGAAGGTTTCATGCTTAACCAAAGGATGGGCTGCTTTAACACAACACGAGTCAACAAATAAGCACAAAGAGGCAGCTGAAACAAAGCTCTGTCAATCACAGATGCTTCTTAAGCCAAGGGATGTGTTGAAAGAGGTACCCTCACTCGTCTCACAAAAGCCTCTAGTTGCCTCGTCTACAACAATTGAACTCTGCCATTCTAGAGAAGAGGCAACAAAAGCAGAATTGATATGGGCTTTAAAAATGATACAGAATAATACATCAACATGCTTCACCGAGGGTATCTCGGAAGTTTTCAAAGCTATGTTTGGCAATTTACCTCCTGGGTTTTCTCTGGGTAGGACCAAACTTACATATTTAATTACAGATGCCCTTGGTCCCTACTTTAGAAAAGAACTTCTGGTTGAGGCAAGAAAATCATATTACACCATTCTCTATGATGAAACTACTAATAATGCTGGAAAAAAGGAGCTCCAGATGATGATAAGATATTGGAAAGAAGAAAGAGTTGTTTGCCGTTATTTGACTTCAGTTTTTCTGGGCCATGCTACGGCTGATCAAATTGTGAACGAAATTTTAGAAACCTTAGACAGATTTGAGTTGCCACTCACTCAATTTCTATTTCCTCAGATGGCCCAAATGTTAATAAAAATGAGTTCAGGTTATTGAATGAAAAGTTGTTACACACTCGGGGACAGGGTTTGGTTGATGTAGGTACTTGTAATTTACACACTGTTAACAATTCATATCAAAAAGGACTGGAAGAATATGGTGCAGATGTTTGTGAGTTGGTTGTAGATGTGTTCTATTTCTTCAAGGACTTTCCTTCAAGAAGGGAAGATTTTGAGAGTGTGCAAACAAAAAAGAATGTTCCCCAGCATAGCTTCTTGAAACACGTTTCTAGTCGTTGGCTGACAGCTGGTCCTGCTTGCGAGAGGATACTTGAACAGTGGGCAGCTATTGAGTACTATTTTTAGTACACATCCCTAAATCAGAAAAACAACTCATGAAGACACCAAAATACAAGAGAATTGTCTCTGCAGTAAAAAGAAATGATGTGCAGGTTGAGTTGAGTTTTGTTGTTGATAGCTTCAGCCTGTTTCAATCATTTATGAAGAAATTTCAGTCTTCTGAGACCCTTGTGCATGGGTTATACTTGGAACTTTTAACCTTATTAAAGAAAATCAAGGGTCGTGTGTGTAAACCCTCCATCACTGATGAAGAACCAATTGCTAATGAAAATTTATTAAAAGCCATGCCTGGAAATGTAAATATGTCGGAAAAGACATTAGAAAAAATAAAAAAGCTTTAAGAAACTGATCAAGTGACAGTGTGTTACAAAATGAAGAGGCACTACATGGCTGCACATAACTATTTATTGAAGAAATCTTTAAATAATGAAGTTTTAGAATCATGCCAATGCCTGCAGCCTTCTCAAATAGCTGGCCATAGCAGTATCAAACATATTGGTGTTCTAGCTGAAAAGTTTGCTTTTACTACAATTACTGCTATGGATTGCCAGGATGAGTGGAGAATACTTCAAAGCGAGGTACTTGATGAAGATGGAAGGAGGATAGAGGCGTACTGGATAAAGTTCTGGAGCGTAAAAGTGCTTTGGGCACTTTAAAATACCCATCTCTGTCCAAGGTAGTAAAGGGATGCCTGTGCCTGGCACACGGAAATGCTGATGTTGAGAGAGGTTTTTCGGTGTCCAGACGGGTGTTGTCGGAGGACAAATGCAGAATGTCCGAACAAGTTTTAAATTTCCGACTCATTCTCAAAGATGCCCTTAAGGGATACTGTGCCGTTTTATTTCATTCAATTTCTTGGTCTGCTCATGTAGTATTTTATCAATTAAGTATTTGTGTATAATTTGTGGGAGTTTCTTGTATGTGAATGACATATTTGCTTACCATTTTTTTCTGTTTAGTAGTAATTCCAGGTAACTAATAAGTTAAGTTGCTAATTTATTGATTATAGGAACTAATTTTGCTGCTATATTATATTGATTTTATATACTATTTTATCGATTTCAGGCTACTATTTTATTGATTTCAGGCAACTATTTTTGCTACTATTTTGCTTGTTTTGGGGCAACTAAAGCAACTACACTAGCGGAAATAAAAATCCCAACACCAAGAAGGAAAGGAGATATCAAAGTCAAATTTATTTCTATGATTTCACATAGTATCAATGTGAATTGGTTGAAAAATCAGCCTTCCTGGATGTTAGGGGGCCGAGAAAATCGGTGAGAAGTGTTGTCTCCATAGGTGTCCATTACCGCCGTCACACGTCATGGTATTGAGTGACAGGGGCTCTAAATGACTTTTGAGGGATTGGAGGACCATGTTGCCACCTCAGGTAGTCCAAATTCATATGGTGCACCAGCGGACGTTGCATACCGGGCTAGGTGATTTCTCCTCTTTCTCCGGACATGTTTTGTGAGTGTTGGTTCTTAAGAACGGATAGGCCAGGGTAAAAATGCAACATAGGGGGTTAAGAAAAAAGCTTGGACAGTACATGAGACATGTGTTTGTGCATTTTTCTCTTGAAATTTGTCCCCAGGACAGGTCTGAAGGTAAGGACGGACAACCGGCTAAAAAACCTCAATGAAGCAGCTTTGGTTGGCCAAAATACCGGTAGATCATACTGAGGACAAGCGGCAGTGGGATGGATGTCGTTTGCAGTACTGCGGATCGTCCGTTCGGTCCGCATAGCTTCTTACATCTTTGTCTATAAACAAGGGGCTGAAAATGGGCATTTCTGTTTCCAATAGTGCACGAAATAAGGAAATGAAAATCCCAATTTCATGATATTGTGTTTATGAGAGAATCCTGATTCGGTTTGGAGCACCACGACGGTTGGGTATGAGTTTGAAGACACAATGGAGAGAGCGCACTCAGCTGATGATTTTCTAATCGTTCCACGGAGTGTTGATGAAGGGTAACGGAGTGGGGATGCATTGGATTCCATTTCTGCAACTCCTGAGTATGATTCACCAGTAATTTTTCCAACCAGAGCTGCGTCATTGAGATTTTGCAACCGGTAGACCGTCCTTACCTTCAGACCTGTCCTGGGGACAAATTGCAAGAGAAACATGCACAACCACATGTTGTATGCAATGTTCAAGCTTTCTTCTTAACCCCCTAGTTTGCCTTTTTACCCCGTCTTTCCCGTTCTCTAGAACCAACACCCACAAAACAAGTCCGATCAATGAGGAGAAATCACCTATCCCGGTATGCAACGTCCACTGGTGCACCATATGAATATGGACTACCTGAGGAGGCAACACGGTCCTCCAATCCCTCAAAAGTCATTTAGATCCCCTGTCACTCAATATCATGACGTGTGACGGCGGTAATGGACACCTATGGAGACAACACTCCTCACCGATTTTCTCGGCCCCCTAACATCCAGAAAGGCTGATTTTTTAATCAATTCACATTAACACTATGTGCAATCATAGAAATAAATTTTACTTTGATATCTCCTTTCCTTCTTGGTGTTGGGATTTTTATTTCCGCTAGTGTATTTTTGACTTAAAAATCACTGGAAACCCTGCAGTTCCTCCTAACCAAAAAGGAGGAGGCTGTCGAAATTGTAAGTAATGAACTCTCGTGCAAAAACGGGTTGAAAATCTCACTCCGAGTGACTCCTGATGTGACAAAAATGATAGAAGTCTTTCCGCGCCAAGCTGATATTTTAATAAAATGTGGCTATTTTTCTTTTTAGATGAACCCGATACATCAGCAGATTCATCACCTCCACCTAAAACTATATCAGTTGAAGTCCAAACAGACCTGACACTTGAGGATTTAGCTATGATGGAACAACGAGGCAAAATGAATAGGCAGCAGTCAAAGCGCCCTCTGAGGAAAACATCATTATACGACAGAGTTACTAGCAATAATAAACAATTGCAATTCTACACAAAATTAGAAAATTTCTCTATGTTTATAGCAATGTTTAGATTTATTACAAGTTGCTGGTACCCTAAATCAAGGTCACCCTTAAAACTTGTTGAGCAATTCTTGCTTGTTTTGATGAAACTTAGACTTGGTCTATTGAATGAAGATTTGGGATATCGCTTCAATGTAAGCAAATCCATTGTTGGAAAATTTTTTAAAGAGTGGATGATAAAAATGGCATTGGAAATGTCCAGATTTATAGTTTGGCCTTCCAGAAGAACTGCTGGGAAACATATGCCTAAATGTTTTAGAAATGATCTATTATCAAACGTTATTTGCGTTTTAGACTGCAGTGAGGTTTTTATAGATACTTCCTACAACCTTGATGCTAGGAGTCAGACTTATTCTTCGTACAAGAATCACAATACTGTGAAGTTTTTAATTTCAGTGACTCCCTCAGGCTGCATCTCTTTCATTTCAAGGTTGTATGGAGGTCGACACTCAGACAAAGCCATAACGTCAGCATGTGGCATCGTAGAGTTGTTAAAGAAGGATGATGTTGTTCTTGCTGATAGGGGTTTTCGTATTGAAGAACTACTTATCCCTAAAGGAGCCAGGTTGTTGATTCCATCTTTCACCAAAGGGAAGAATCAACTGACTGGTCAGGAAGTTTCCGAATCAAGGATTTTATCAAAAGCACGAGTGCATGTGGAACGAGGAATAAGAAGAATTAAATGCTATAGGATTTTAAAAAATCAGTGGCCTCTCCACTACGTTGAATCATTACCAGACTCGGAAAACTCTTTGGGAGAATTGATATTACAAGTTATAAGCGGACTCTGCAATCTTACTAAGCCTCAATTGTTAAATACTTCATAAATAGTATTTTGTCGGCTAAAAAGTGATACCTCGTTTTTTCCAACAACCTAAGCGAGATTTACTATAGGAGAATCTTCACTTCCAAAGAGATTATTCGCCAATACGGCATGTTTATATAATCAAGTTACTTCAGATTGCTGCTTTAATTGAATATTTATTTCAAAATTCAAACAAATGTGTTTTTGCAACAAAAATTTCTTTTAAATTCTAAAGAATACTTTAGAATCTTTCTTGCGGTCAAGCTATTTTTTCAAATGATCAAATTACTTTTTGGTTGTTGGCCATGTTTAAAAACGAACGTTCTTTCTGCCTTTCCAATGGTCGGATCTCTTTTTCACACGGAAAGGAGGTGCCTGAAGAAAATCCGGTTGTCGACTCGGTAGCGCGGAAGCTTTCCAGTATTTTTTTGGGCATCATAGTCGTCCCAAACGGAAAGAGACCACGTGACCACGCGGAAGCCCACGTGACCGTGGAAAGATTACAAGATTGAAAGGCTTCCAGTTGACTCGTAGTAGCGCCCCTGAACACAGACTATGATGAAATGTCGGAAAAAATTGTGAGAAAGAGTGATGATTTTGAAAAAAAAAAGACTGGGTGGTCCCTTTCAAAAATTTTAGAGGCTGAACTAAGAACTAGCGTGTACGAGCCTCTTCGCGGAGCAACCTACTTGGAACTCCCTGCTTTCCTGTTAAAAAAACATGCGGTTATCAATGTGAAAAAACTGACCATGCTGCTTTAAATGGGCAATATTGTCTGCCCTTTTCCCTGCTACAATGCATTCTGACCGCGTTTTAAACTACATCCGATATGAAAAGGAATTGGACTTTTCCGGTGTAAGTTTTCCAACACCTGTTACCGATGTTAAGAAATTTATAAAGAAAAATGATATTTCTGTGAACATTTATACCTACCATACCTCATACAAAGTGTTTCCTGTGTATATAAGCGAAATAATTAAAAGTAAGAATGTGGATTTATTATACCGAGAAATGGTGGTGTAGGATCATTACACCCGGATTAAGAACCTTTCTCGTTTATCATCACAACTTTCTCACCATAAAAGTCAGCTACACATTTGTAGAGCAGCAAACATACTTGCAAAACAGAATGAAGTCACAAGCAAACACAAGTTCACAGCAGACGACAGATTACAGAACAAGAAATTTAAATCAATTATTGAGAGTAACAAGAGATATTGCGCAGATGATATTTTCACATCTGACTACCCTTGAAGAACTGGAATACGCTATTCAGCGTCTGAATCCAAAGAAATCTCCAGGACCTGATATTATCTTTGGTCAAATGATTGTACACTTCGGAGAAATTGCCAAAGGATACTTGCTCAACATATTTAATACCTCCTGGCGCAGTGGCAAATTACCCATGATATGGAAGAAATCTATCATCATACCTATCCTCAAGACAGGAAAGGATGCTACCAGCTGCTAGAGTTACAGACCAATATCACTAACTTGCATTCTTTGTAAGCTTATGGAGCGTGTTATCCATCGCCGACTTATGAAATATCTCACAGACCACAACATTCTTCATTTCTATCAAACAGCCTATCGTGCCAATCATAGTACTGTGGACCAGCTGTTCTACCCGAGTCGAACAATAACACTGGTCAACACTCATTTTGATGGCGGGAATATTAAAGCTGTTTTTGTATATAATTGACCTCCTGATTCCGAATATGACATCCGTTTTTGCTCATCAGCTCTAGTTTTTAAGATATTCGAAAATTAAGTTTTTTTCACTTTTGACCTACCTATTATACAATATGGTGCTATAAAAATGACTTAAAAGTAAAAAACCTAACCACTCAAGGCTTTTCCTATTCCTTAGGCTCCCAATAGATAGTGTATAATGTTTCAGCCCCCCAAGTTAATTTTAAGGGTTACCTATAGGGCCCTAAAGTTGAAAAAAAGTCGAAAAATTTGTCTTTTTTCAGAATTTAAAAAAAAAATATTTTTGAGTTTTCTAATTTGACAAAACTGGCTAATATATGTTTTTAGAACTTATTTAGACCGCTAAAAATATTTTTACTTGAAAACTGCACCTCTTTAGAGCGATTTTTTAGTTTTAAGGCGAGAATTAGGGTCATTTCGCTCAAAAACGCTTGGTAACGAATAAATATCGAATTTTTCAGAAGTAATAAGTCATCAAAAAAGATGTCCTTTGGTATAAAACTGAAATTTCATATGATACAGATCAGTGAAAAAATGCTTTTTTTTTTCCAATTTTAGGGCTTGAAAGCTCGAGAGGAGCTTTTACTGTTTTACTGATCTTTATCATGTGAAATTCAGTTTTACATCAAAGGATATCTTTTTTTGATGACTTATTACTTCTGAAAAATTCGATATTTATTCGTTTCAACTACCATTATTGGTACCAAGCGTTTTTGAGCGAAATGACCCTAATTCTCGCCTTAAAACTAAAAAATCGCTCTAAAGAGGTGCAGTTTTCAAGTAAAAATATTTTTAGCGGTCTAAATAAGTTCAAAAAAACATATATTAGCCAGTTTTATCAAATTAGAAAACTCAAAAATATTTTTTAAAAAATTCTGAAAAAAAGACAAATTTTTCGACTTTTTTTCAACTTTAGGGCCCTATAGGTACCCCTTAAAATTAACTTGGGGGGCTGAAACTTTATACACTATCTATTGGGACCCTAAGGAATAGGAAAAGCCTTGGGTGGTTAGGTTTTTTATTTTTAAGTCATTTTTATAGCACCATATTGTATAAAAGGTAGGTCAAAAGTGAAAAAAACTTAATTTTCGAATATCTTAAAAACTAGAGCTGATGAGCAGAAACGGATGCCATATTCGGAATCAGGAGGTCAAATATATACAAAAACAGCTTTAATATTCCATCCATCAGAAAAAAAGTTTTTTTTTGTAGACCAGTGAATCAATGGTTTTCAAGAAAAACCTCATAAGAAAACTGTCGCGGTGTTCTTAGACCTCTCATCAGCGTTTGATAGAGTCTGGCGACAAAAACTGGTGGATATAATCCACAGTTCCGGAATAAAAGGCAATGCACTGCTCTGGATCAATGATTTTCTTAGAGGCAGGAAATTCTTTGTTAAGTTCAATGGTGTGCTCTCTGAGTCACACAGACTATGGGCTGGAGTACCTCAGAGCTCAGTTCTCAGTCCTGTTCTATTTCTTACTTATATGAACACCATCCACCCCCACATTCATCTAGAAACGAAAATCGCATGCTACGCAGACGATATTGCTCTATGGCATACTCACAAAGACATTACAGTATCAGAAGAGGCTCTAAACAAAACACTGAAGGGCATTGTAGCATGGGCAAAGGATCTCAATTTGACCATAAATGCTGATAAGCCATTGGGACAGTGGGCCAATAATGATTGTTTTACACCAGGGAAGTTCCCTGGTGTAAAACAATCATTATTGGCCCACTGTCCCAATGGGGCGTGTTATAGATTCACCGAAGGACCACTACGAGAAAAGTGTCGCCAAGTATTACTTGTCTCTCATATCAGTGATTGGCAGTTTTATAAGGGTGGCAGTTATAGGGGTGGAAACTGATCGCATGCGTCAGGTATAAATAAAAAGAATATTACGGGTCCCTTAACCAAATCGTTCGTTCTCACATTCTGCTCTTCATTTCACGATCCCCTTGTGTCCGCGATGAATTTTAACACTCTTATAAGAGAAGTTGTGTTAGACCGGGCTACCTGTCTAAGGTGGCTCGAGAGGGAGCGGATAATCCCTGCTAAGGGTGGGAAGAGGTGCTCCTTCGGACATGAAATGTCCTTCTTCGAGGGAGTTGGTGAAGGAATTGGCAGATACAAATGCCAGAAGAAAAAACAGCATAGCCACGGGAAAGTAGAAGCTGTGTCAAGGGCAAAAGGTACGTGGTTGGAAAGGGCCCGATTAAGCCCTGAAAGGGTAGTGCTAATCACGTACTGCTTTGCGGCTCTGCTACTGTCGTATGACGACATCATCGTGCAGACATCTACACTGCCCGGAAAGCGGACCAGCAGAGAGACGGTGGCCGATTGGATTATGTACTCCAGAGAACTCATAACGGAGTATGTGCTGACACAAAGGTAATTCATATTTCTGAAGCTATTTTCTTTCTTCAATTTAGAGGCAATTTCTCCAATCTAGATATAAGCCTCAATTAGAAAAGCTGCACAGTCTAAATGTTAGACACGTGGGAGAGGCTGTATATGAAGTTTCATCAAAAGATAAAACGTACAACGTCAACAGTGCGTTGGGGATCTGTGACTGCTATGTAGGAAAGTCGGGCTCCATGCAAGCATCAACACGCAGTCGCAGTTAAGGCGAATGTTGGAATAACCAACATTTTGCCTGGAGATTCCGAGTCTAAAAAGATTTTTCACTGGGTGGCTGTTGGGGAGCAGGAGATTCCAGAAGATTGGTTTGGCTCTTTGGATTTCAAAAGCCCCCAAAAAATTGAAAGATCACTGGCAGTGACTGGAAATACAACTGATGAAGCAACCGGAGCAGCTGATGAAACGCCATGCAGCATGGACTGCAGAGAAGATAATTGCATCACCTCGATTCCTGAAAAAGAGGAAGTGGAGGCAGATTATCTTGCTTTTTTTAGGAAAGGTTATGAAGCTGATCCGACTGGATTCCTTGCACAAATGGCCGCCTTTTTAAAATCAGCTCGGGCAATGAAAACAAAGTCAGGCCTTTATTCTGCCCTGCACTCCTTTGGAAAGGCTAATATGAATACATCAAGATTGTCTGCTGGGAGAAAAGCAACAAAAATTTCTGTTCAGACAACGGCCATAGCAAGGAGGAAAAGATCTTTTCCTGGAAGAAGTTGTGTGGGGAGCGGTAGACCCAGGCGCGGATCCACGGGGGGGGCGATTGGGGCGATCGCCCCCCCCCAATGAAGTCACCTCACTCAAAAAGCTCCCTCTCACCCTCAATCAAAATTCACTTTCCCAGTGAAATCGGGAGAAAACGATCTGAAATCATTTTGGGAGCGGGTATTTTTGCAAGTCACAACTCGTTAACTGATTGCTGGCATACTGAAAATGTTTTCTCTTTGTCTGATAAGTCCGACAGGAGCTCCATCTTAGAGCTCCGATAAGAGCTGCCATGACTGAGGTGACAGCGGGTCCGCACACTAATGTTCATTAGCTGCCATCCTGAGGGGCGCAACACTTTGGACACCGGAAACACCAACTGGAGTGCCAAGCAGGCGACTTGCTTGTAAATTTTCTAATCTCGCTGATTCCTTACTTCTTTTTTGAGGGCCAATGCTTCGCACTTTTGTAGGGGGAACAGGGGCGCTGGGAGGGGGAGCAGTAGTATGGATTGCCATCTCTCATTTTCGTTTCCCCTTAAAACTTTTGCTCAATGCGACAGCAGTGTCTATCCAATCCAATGCTTAGCTTCCTTCACCAACTGCTGATATCACTTTAAAGGTTAGTGATGATCGCAGCTTTACCAGGCGGAATGGAAAAGGATTAGGTTTTACTAAGAAAAAGAATTAGAAGCTGCAAATTAGAGGATAAAGGTAAATTTTCATTTTTACTGCAACTTTTCCGTTTCCCCCTACCTTCCGATGCATCATCAAATTTTCCGAATATTTATAAATACTAAAAATTGGTTTTAACAGAAAAAGAACGAGTACAGCATATTTTCTACAATACAGTGTGTTTTTTAAAGGAGCTAGTTTCTTTTCTTGCTTACTAAACTTTTAATATTTTTATTCATCAATTTTTAAATAGCTTTTTCCTTAAAAATTCTACGACTTGCAAAAACCGGCCTTCATTGTAAGAAACCAAAAGGCTCCAAAATGAGATTAAACACTACTTCTGAAGGGTAATTTTCAAAAAATTTTCTGGGGGAGGACCCCCCAAACCCCCCATTTTTACTTTAGGGCTTGCTTTGTTTAAAAAACTTTAACAGAAATTGTACAAGGATTTAAGTTCTAGATGCAACTAATTGATTTAGAACTTAATGTATTCGTGAAGGGGTACCTTATAAATAATGTTAAGTCTACTCCCCCCCGAAAAGGAAGTCTAGTAACGGCCTTGGTCAATATAGCACTATTTTTAGGTAAAAAAAATTACAGGTTTCACTGTATTTCGAATGCTCATGAAGTTGGATCGCCCCCCCCCCCCAAACCGAGTCTCTGGATCCGCCACTGGGTAGACCTCCAAAGAGTTCTTACACAAGTGAGCATGCATATGCTTCACAATTAGTGAAAACAGCTCTTTTCCAGCAGAGGAAAACCAAGCACAAATCCCCGCATCAAATTTCTGACAAGGGTGGGCCATGATCATGAACTTTCAGTGAATAGTTCTTGTTTACGAAGTAGTATTTGCTGTTCTTATATTTTTCTTCTTTCTATTTTCTTCGCCTTTTGTTCTGTTTGTTGGGATGGTGATGTCTTCATTTGATGTTCATGATGTTTGGCAGTTGGTCACAGAGTAAATATTATTTGTTACGTTTGGAATTTGAACGGAAATTGGAATTTAATATACGCGTTTTGCAATGGAGGGAAAAAATATTGCAAACAAAAAAATTCTAGCTTAAATATAGGTCTATAAAAAGATTACTATTAAAATTAAAAAATATCGCATAAAAAGATTACTACATATTGCACATTAAAAAATCTAGGTTAAATATTAGCTTTAAAATATCACAAAAACGGCTAATTTTAAAAAACGTACAAACATTAAATCTTGGTTAATCTCTCTATTCTAAAAAAAAGTTTTTGGTGAACGGTTTCCAGAGAAAGGCTTTTTAATTACTGAACCGAATAACACTGTAAGGTATCAAAATGTCCAGATTCTTTCCGGATTTCCGAGTAAGCCCTTCGATTTTTCAAAAAAATTCTCAATTTTAAAATATTTCCATTTTTTAGATTTCGGATAAGGTCGCAGTTACAAAGCAAGAGACTATGAATTTTAAAACAATTGAAAACATATTTCACTGGTTTTTTATTATTCAAATAGATTAAATAATCATCTTTCTATTTATAACACGAATTCAAAAAATATATTTTGAGTTATTTTTAACAATATATATATTTTTTGTTGTTCAAACGGCTTTAATTATATTTAAAAATAATGTATAATTAATTTATATCTTATTTTTAAATAATAAATTGATATTTTATATTTATATTTGTCATAGTGGCAACGTGACAACCTAATCATTACTATATTTACAATAAAATATAAACTTGCTTTCGGAAATTTTGAACTTTTGCATTTATTTTTTACAATAATAATTATTTTTTATATCTTTTTGCAGGTATGTTTTTTAAGGTAGTAAAATGTAACTTTTTATTTCATAATGCCAAAACGCAAAAAAAACCTAGATAACACGGGTGAATATTTTAGAAATAAAGAACGTAAATTCCAAAATTCCGCTCGTAATTCAAATCGTAATCGTGCAAAAACTTTAAAAATTTCACCTTTTTACTTTTTAAATAAATGTTAGAAGAAGCAAAAATATTTTCAAAACATAGCTGCACGTTAAAGCAAAGCACAAACTATTCACATTCCCAAGATATTACGGGGTTATTCACTGTTCATGCGATCGTATGATGCGATGCGATCGCATGCTACCAAAGGCTTCTGTGGTCTCAATCGTGCGAGGCGTGGCTTCAGATCGTTCACTTATTGGTCAACTTTTCTTGTTGTTTTTCTATATTTTTAACAAATCACGGTACTTCTTTTTGGGATCCCGCCGTTTTTAAGCAAAGGTTCACGTGCAAAGCGAATCGTTTGTTTACATTTGTTCTCTTGTTCAATAGTAGATATTTATTTCTAGCAGATATTTTTGTAGTGTAAAATGCCGAAAAAAGAAAAGAATCCTTCCTGGACCAAAGAGTCCGAGGCGCTCATTGATAATTTAGAGAAATGCCCCGATATGGCGAAGATTAAACACGGCGGTATATTCAAGACAAAAGAACAATTTACAAATGCGTGGAACTAATTAGCTAAAAAGCTAAGTGCTTTAGGGTATTACACTTACAGTCCTGCAATAAATGGAGCTGAAGCGAAAAAAAATGTACCGATTTGAAGTATCGAGCTAGACAAAAAGCCTCTGAAATTGATCGCAAGAGAATTGCTACCGGGGGTGGTGAGCCATCAGAGGACGACGATGACCTTAACAACTTGGAGGAGAGAATCCTGGCCCTTGCAGGAGAATCCTCCTACAAAGGGTTAGCTGGAATCGAATACGATTCAATTTATGTCCAGGTAAGAAAATGGATGTTTAATTACTTATTATAACCCCTAAGCTACGAGGGTAGTTTGAAAAGTTGTCAGCCTCACACAGAACACGCGTTAGAATTCTCGCGAAATTTTTCCTCCTTTTAGAACAACTCTTCAAACGAGCCTAATTAAAATTTTCGGTTGTTCTTGATCAGAACTCTGCTGTCGGCAATTTTTTTAATGAGTTAAGATGAGGCTATTAAATTAAAAAACAGAGTATCGAACTGTGATAAAAATGCCATGAAAAAAAAAAGTGTTTTTCAACACAAAAGGTTCGATTGGATGATATGGCGTAAGAATTCTAGGATTTCAGTGAAAGTTTTATAAATGAAATACCGGGAGAAGAGCATGAATATAATAATTGGAGAATATTAATCTTAACTGTTGATGATAATATCCAAAGAAAACACTCATTCTCCCCGACTTTTCCAGGTCAATTTTTATTATTTTTTGGTAAAAAAAACTAGCAATTCACAGCATTTTTTTGGATTATCTTACATTTTTAAACACATAATTTTCAATAAATTTAATATTTTTTCACTATTTAGAGCCAAAATTGACACACAAACATTAAAAATTTTCAATTTCCAGGTATTTATTATGATTTTTCAGGTTTTCGGCCAAAATGAGCAATTTTCCCCGACTTTTTGGGTGAAATTTAAATTCCCTGAATTTTTCAAGTATTCCCTGACCCGTGGGAACCCTGGTGTTTTAGTGGTTAGAAAATTGAGGGATTTGGGCTAAAAATATTTTATAAAATTAAAAAATCCCCCTTACGAAGTGTGAGAAATTCTGACGTTAAAAGAAATAAATTAAACTTTTTAAACCTATAAAAACCCTCCAACCCGGAGAGCACGTGCTCTCTGCCTCTGGGTTCCAGTACGAGGAAAGAGCTAAAGCGCCTCAATCCTTGCACAGCCAAATACGCACTAGGCTCCTCATTGGCTCATGTGATTAAGCCAACCAATGAGGATCCTAGTAAGTATTTGGCTGGGCAAGAATTGAGGCGCTTGTGGAAAGAGCGGGAGAAAGAGATAGGGTTGCTACGTTTTTCCCCGGATTGCCACTGTAACTGTATTATCGCCTCTTTTGGCTGAGCAGGCCCGGTTTCTTTGGATGAGCCAAGATACTGAATGGTTTAAATTGTAAATCCATGTACATTAGGGTGGCCCTTATTTTCGAACTTTCGAAATGTTTAGCTCCCACCCCCTAACTTTGTTCCAAAGGACAAAAAAAATGATATCTGAAAAATTATAGCCTAATCGGATAATATTAACCCGACCCGCAAACGCCTTTAAGTTTTGAGTTTTTGGTCATTTTTTTGAAAACCTGACAAAAAACCCAAGATAAAATCTTCACAATTTTTTCGCAATTTTTTAATGATGAACTACTATTGTTTAGGATATATCGCCACAGGTTTCGTGTTTTTATCAGCCCTCATTCGGGAGTGGTAATTTTTTAAGTGTTACGCAATTAATGTAAAGTTGTTTTTCCTGCATTCTACAAATAGCAATTACTCTCCAACCCCTCAACTTAAACACATAAAATTGGGCTTATTTTGTTCGTATATTTATTATCTTTAATGTTATGTTCATTAAAAACAACTACCTTTTCAAAACATTTCAAAATATTGAAGAAAAGGGGAAAAAATAAAAAAATAAATAAAAATTATAATTTTTTTTTTAAATGTTGAAACAAAAAATTTTATTGCATTTTACCTTCTATAATATACATTGATACCAAATATCAAGTCTAAAATTGGATTTAATCTCATTGAAAAAAAATTAAATTCCCCGTAAATTTGGTAGGTCCCTTAACAACCCCCTAATTCCCGGTAAAAGAATGATAAACTCAAAAAAACTCGTATGATTACTTGAAAAGGCTCGTATGATTGAAAAACATGCAATAGGTCTAACAACCATAAGATGTAAAGCGTTTTTTTAGGCTAATTTTCTCTAAAAAACTTAGATCTTCCAAAAAGAGGTGAAAGCTTTATTTTTTAAAATTAACTACTTCTATTTCTGTTTCCTTAGAATTTTTCTTATATATTTCCTACCCTCTCTCTTGTCACAATCAACAAAAAAAGTTCAAATTATTTAACAATCGGATAATTTAAAGGTAACATTCAAAAGTCTTGAAATTTTGTGATTTTGACCGCAGTCCTTTTTTAGAATTAAAACACTATTTGTTTTATTTTCCCTCGAACATTTGTGTTATTAATGATCTTTATCCTATTACAAAGCATTTTTGATCCTTCTTATATAAATGGAATTGAAAAGCTTGGCAACGTTTTTTTTTGTAAACGATGCAGCAGAACGAGGTGTAAAACTGATCCAGGAATATAATAACATTCCTTACGAAAAATGAAACGAAAAAACAGTTTGTTTTACAAATTGTTGCTGAAGACCGAAAAAAGTATCCATCGGCCACTAAATCTTCCCTTAGGGAAAAACTGTGTTAAATATTTATTGTTTTATTGTATGTTATGATACAATAGGTGCTAATATACGGAATACAAGTTAGTTTTTTATGCAATCAGTTTTCTATTGAAAAATAAACTTAATGTAGTTTTATATTTTTCAGGTTTTTAATGATTTTTGCAAAGCGTTTGAGGATCGCTTTGTAATTCCCCAATTCGACTGAATTTCACATAATCTGTTTGTTGTTTAATGGAACTATGGGAGGTGCATATTTTTAAGTTTTAAAAATCTAATATATAGCTAAAGGCCATCCTTAAAAACCAAGCCAAAAAGTAGTTTTATAAAAAAAACATACTTAATAGAAATAGTATCTTAATTGCCTTAACCATCCACTTAGCATAGCCACATTGGATGTTTTCGAATAAACAAAAATAAATCCTTGAATTGGGGAATTCTAAGGGGATCCACCAAAGCCTTTAAGCTGGAAAACTCCATAAAAAAGAAAGTTGGAATTTAAATTACTTCTTATAGAATAGCAGTAATATTTTTGGAAAATTTATTTCATTCATACTGTATTATTTTAAGAATCAAAATATATTCTAATTTAGTTCGTAATTTATTTAAGAAGTAAAATTATGGTTTTAAATAGTAAAAAAAGATATGCCTAAAAATAATTATGAGGAATTTAAAATAGATAGTAGTGAATTTTTAAAAACCTTTCACCTCTTTTTGGAAGATCTAAGTTTTTTAGAGAAAATTAGCCTAAAAAAACGCTTTACATCTTATGGTTGTTAGACCTATTGCATGTTTTTCAATCATACGAGCCTTTTCAAGTAATCATACTAGTTTTTTTGAGTTTATCATTCTTTTACCGGGAATTAGGGGGTTGTTAAGGGACCTACCAAATTTACGGGGAATTTAATTTTTTTTCAATGAGATTAAATCCAATTTTAGACTTGATATTTGGTATCAATGTATATTATAGAAGGTAAAATGCAATAAAATTTTTTGTTTCAACATTTAAAAAAAAATTATAATTTTTATTTATTTTTTTATTTTTTCCCCTTTTCTTCAATTTTTTGAAATGTTTTGAAAAGGTAGTTGTTTTTAATGAACATAACATTAAAGATAATAAATATACGAACAAAATAAGCCCAATTTTATGTGTTTAAGTTGAGGGGTTGGAGAGTAATAGCTATTTGTAGAATGCAGGAAAAACAACTTTACATTACTTGCGTAACACTTAAAAAATTACCACTCCCGAATGAGGGCTGATAAAAATACGAAACCTGTGGCGATATATCCTAACCAATAATAGTTCATCATAAAAAAATTGCGAAAAAATTGTGAAGATTTTATCTTGGTTTATTTGTCAGTTTTTCAAAAAAATGACCAAAAACTCAAAACTTTAAGGCGTTTGCGGGTCGGGTTAATATTATCCGATTTGGCTATAATTTTTCGGATATCATTTTTTTGTCCCTTGGAACAATGTTAGGGGGTGGGAGCAGCATATTTTTAACTTTTTAAAAACCCCATACTGTTAAGGGCCACCCTAATGTACATATCAAATGGTTTTCCTTTTACATAACATCTTTTAACAACAAAAATAAGGCAAATCTACTTTAAAAGGCAACAAACAAATATAGTCTATAGTTTCTATTTATAACAAATAGTCTCCGACTAAAATTCATAATTTTATTAATTATTCGTTACACAACTCAAGAAAAAATATTAGCAATTAATTTCAAAATCCTAAACAAAATTCTAAAAACATAGATTGATCGTCTCATACTATAAATATAATTTTAAAATAACAATAACACGTTTTTTATATTAAAAAACAGATAGATAGTAATTGAAAATACTGAAATAAAAACCATTTCATGATTAAAAAATATTGATAATTATAAAAATACAAATAGTACAGTTAGTAGAAGTTGGTATACAAGAAGTTACAGTATGCACAAAAACTTTTTAAATTTTCACAATACAATCAAAGCTGAGAAATGCACCTTGTCCCCTACAACGGGTGTCTCTGACTATCTGTATAAAGTTCTGAAATGTATCCAGTTACACAGACAGTCAATGTATTGATTTTCTTCTTCTCATCAGTCGAAGTCCCGTCGATGGACTGGGTGTGGGCACCTGTGAGGGGGTTGACGAAGTTGGTGGTGTGATTGACAGTCAGGTGTCCACTGGTGCTACGCGCTGCAGAATCTGTGGGAGGAGGGTGACTGCCGAACGGCTGTTGTTGGGGACTTCACATGTCATTTCTTTCGTGGTGCGGTCCGGCATTCCCATCACCCAATCGCCTGTTTGACTCCCGTCCCACCTGGTATTTCCTCCTCCCTATAATGGTTTCATCAATTTCCACCTCCCCCAGGACTTCCGATTGGTTGTGGTTGATCCCTGTCGGTGATGTGGCTTGCCCCCAACTCCCAGCATGGCCTTCACAGTGGTTTTTCCTGGCAGAGTGGACGTCTGCACTATGCATAGCCCAGATTTTGCAGAAACCGTACATCATGAGGACCGCCCTTTCGGGGCTGAGGCAGGTGTTCTCTAGAATCGTCTCTTTAGAACGGGCGATTCTTTGGATTCCTCCTACATGATGTTGTCTCTGGCATTTGTAGATTCCAAGGCCATGATCTTCGTATAGTTGCATCTGAATTAAGGTATTATCCTCAAAAGTGTCTTTAATTAATAAGGTCAGGGGCCAAGGAATATTGTTTTAAGTAATGAATACTTAAAACTATTCAAATCACATTGTTATCATCCATCGGATAAGGGCTCAATATTTTCAAGTGGTTTGGGAGGTTCTTGTTCCCCTCGGTTTATGAGGTAAATTAACACATATTCCAAAAAATACTTTCTGAAAGATGTGTTGTATTCCCAACATTCTAAAAGAATTCGGGGCTGAATTGAGGTTTTAAATTAAGCAAATTTTTTGAAACTTATACATTGTCTGTTGGCAACTTTGGTTTCGGCTTTATATAAGTGCGTTTGCTGGCCTGGGAAGGAACTACAACTACGACCACAACCACAGTACTGCCACGGCTGCGACGACGATACTTGGAGGAGCGAGGCTGGGTGATGGGGCGAATGCGGAGGGAGAAGACCAGGCATCTAGTGGTGAACTTTTTATTCGAACTTTGAGTTTGTGAAATTTAAATGTCTAGATCTAGAACGAACTTCTTAGTTGAGCTTTTGGGTTTTTGAAATTTAAATGTTTTGGATTGGAAGCGTTTTGTGTGAAGTTCAGTTTTGGCCTTTTTTTCAAATTGAATAGCAATTTTAATGTTTATATTTAATAAATTTATATATCAAAGTTTTAAGTCCATGTTTTATTGCTCCGGGACCTCACAGACCAGTCAGGAAAGGTGACGAATCTGGGTTTATTTTAATTACATTTTAGCGGCTAGGTTACTACACAACAGATGCCTGGATTGTTTTGGGTAAATATAATATTTTAAGATGCACTTGAGGTGAAAATTTAGTGCTTAAAGAGAGTCACAAGTTTTTGTTATTGAGAAAATTAAGTAATGGTATTACCAGGATAGGTATTCTAGGAATTCATTTAGGAACTTTTTTTCCCAATGAGAATATAAAATTCAGATGAATAATTCTGAAAGTAACTATAATTTGATATTTAAAAACAGATTAACATAAAAGTTCATAATTGCCAGACGCAATGACATTTACGACAAATGTTGAGACTGGGGTGGTTAGTGCCTTAATCTCACTGCCTAGCTCATTGAAGTCCAGAGTCCAACCAACTACAGTCTGCAATTAATGACCTGTTTGATCATGGCAGACTGACAGAAGCTTCCAAAGTGCTGAAGTGCGAGTTTAAAAGTGGCGTATTAAATGAGCAGATTACATAATGTAGTTAAGAAATTTCTGAACCACAATGACTGTAATGATTGTAAAAGTTTTCTACAAACTGATGCCATTAAATTTATTTATTTATTTATTTATTCATCCAAACAGACACAAAATCCAATTACATGGGAAAACAATGACAATATCTGGAGTTCTGGTGCTAATATTGCCGATTTGGAGTCTGTACTTAATGAATCGTTGGATTCCCTGTCTACCTTTGCATCTGATCTCAAGCTCTGCTTTAATCCTACTAAATCATCTACAACATTCTTAACAACCAACAAACGCCTTTATAATTACCAACCTAAGATCTTGTTTGAGAATCAGTTCCTGTCCTATGAAAAACACCCTAAATACTTAGGATTCACTCTCGATCCTGAATTCACTTGTAACAAGCACATCGAAAGCATTGTTTTAAAGGCTAGAAAAAGACTCAACATAATGAAATATATCGCAGGTAGAGACTGTGGTGCTGACGCGGTTACACTCAGAACCACCTTTAATGCTCTAATTAGGCCTGTTCTCGAATTTGGCTTTCCTATCTACTGTTGCGCCTCCGCTACTAATTTGAAAAAATTAGAGCAAATCGTTCAGTCGATCAAGTACCGCGGTAGCCGAGAGAGTGGATAATTCTCGATCAACTGTTCTTTCCTCATAGCGTTCATAGCAGTCATAAATAGATTTTGTAATTTTTGTAAATTCCAATTTATCACCGGCAGAACAAGATCTTTTGTCGCCAACTCTCGAAAAAATAGCATTCAGATCATTCAGAGCACTATTCAAAAAATCCAAACTGAAAGCTGGAAGACCAGATTGATTCATATTACAGCGTTAGGCAAGCCCGATTTTCCTCAAATATTGTCCTTATGATCCGAGCCCTGCAACAAGAACTGATCTTTATGGCTTGGCTTCGGCCTGCACAAAAATCGAGTTAACATATTGTTTTCTAAACGGAATAACGTATTATAACAGCTGGAAGACCAGATTGATTCATATTACTATTGTCCTTATGATTTATATCCATATGTGAATATTGTCCTTATGATCCGAGCCCTGCAACAAGAACTGATCTTTATGGCTTGGCTTCGGCCTGCACAAAAATCGAGTTAACATATTGTTTTCTAAACGGAATAACGTATTCGGAAACGGAATAACGTATTATAACAGCTGGAAGACCAGATTGATTCATATTACAGCGTTAGGCAAGCCCGATTTTCCTCAAATATTGTCCTTATGATCCGAGCCCTGCAACAAGAACTGATCTTTATGGCTTGGCTTCGGCCTGCACAAAAATCGAGTTAACATGTTGTTTTCTAAACGGAATAACGTATTCGGAAACGGAATAACGTATTATAACAGCTGGAAGACCAGATTGATTCATATTACAGCGTTAGGCAAGCCCGATTTTCCTCAAATATTGTCCTTATGATCCGAGCCCTGCAACAAGAACTGATCTTTATGGCTTGGCTTCGGCCTGCACAAAAATCGAGTTAACTTATTGTTTTCTAAACGGAATAACGTATTCTTTACGAATAGTTGGACTCTGTTACAAACTTTACTAGAGTATTTGACAAAGGCGGGTTGATTTAAGCATCTATGCTCAAATATACTTTGTTCACACGAACGTTACAGCCTGTTAACGCGGGTTAACATAAAATTGAACTCCAACCAGGTTCGGTAGGCCGTAAACCACACAGCTACAGTGTCCCAGTAGCCTACCGACCTGAAGTTAAGAGGCAGGTGGAGCTCTTGAAACTTGGGTTGTTGGAACCCTCTGAGGCGGACATTGCATACCCAATTGTATGTGTGGCCAAAAAGGACGCATCTATTAGAATGTGCGTCGGCTATCGCTCGCTCAATGTGGTTACGAAGGTTCCTTCCTATCCGATGAAGGATATTCAGGAGCTAGTTTTTACTTCAGGCAAAGCCCAATAACTAATCTGTCTGGACCTACAACGAGGAAATTATCAAATCAGAATGGAGGAGCAAAGTAAACCCTTGACGGCTTTCTCTACTCACAATGGAAATTACCAGTGGAGGGTGATGCCTTTCGGACTATCTGGCGCGTCAGGCACTTTTCAAAAGATTGATGGATTCGGTGTTAAGTCTAAGGTTAAGTTAAAGTTAAGGGAACACAGTGATTATGCGCACGCGTATATAGACGATATAGTTATTTTTTCAGATTCATGGGACTTTCATATAATACATCTAAATCTAGTGTTAAAAAAGCTAGAGCAATTTGGGTTTTCAGTAAAACTTCAAAAATGCTCGTTTGCATCTAGGGAGATCAAGTTCCTGGGTCATAATATTGGGGGAGGGAAACATTCCCCTGACAACGAAAAGTTGGCTGCTGTTAAACAACTAAAAAGACCGGTTACCAAGAAAGATGTGAAATCGGTGCTAGGGCTTATGGGTTTTTATAGGTCTTTTATTCCAAAATTTAATTTAATAAGGGTGCTCTAACAATATTCAATAATGTTCTTATAATATTGTTCCTATGTATTTTATTTGATTTTTCAACATTTTTATTTAATAGAAATAGTGTAGGATTGCACCCCCAAGAATTGACTTCTGTGGCTGTAAGTGAACTTCAACAGCTTAAATTTTCCTTGCTGTCTTATCATGAGAAAATCCCAGTAAAGTTTTTTAGTTTTTATCCACGTTTTGTAGATTTACACGTTGTCAACTTGGTGCAGCACCCCCTATAATTTTAGCTACGAGCCGCCACTGTCTATAACATCTATGAAAAAAGGTTATCTGTCCTTCTGCAGGCAGGCTTCAAGATCTCAACACAGCAATTGGATGATAAAGAACAGTTTACGAATCCTTCCTGCTGAAGACTGGCTTCACACACCTTTGTTACAGCAATTGCATAAACAAAGAATGGATAATTGGATTAACAGATTATAAAAAATGGATTATGTGTACACTAATGTTCAAGACAGCTTCTACACCTTTGGTACAGCAATCAGATGAACGAAGAACAGATGAAAATGGGTAATTAGTCCTACTCCAGCCATAGACACAATATTGGATGGAAGAAGAATTGGACTAAGAGAAAATAGTCCTCGAAAGGTTGAGAATTGAGAAAGATTTTTTAGAATCAACATCTCTCTCTCTCTCTCAGTACAAAGATTATTTATTTTAAAAACTTGTAAGGATGAAGGTAAAAAGTCCCTTGGATAGGTATTGTAACATTAAACAATATTTATATTTTAATGTTTTGAAATTCATCATGACTACTGTCCTCTTCCCTGGTGCTCTTCACAGATTGTTGCTGCGTCTTGTCATTGTGCCGTGCCCCCTACTGGTATAATATTTTTTATTTTGAGAATATACAAGAATATATTCTATTTTTTTCGAATATTTGAATGATAATTCTCGTGCGGGGTGATGGTTGTAAGGATCGAAATCGAGAATTCAACGTAAAAAACGAGATTTCAACCTAAATTCGACGAACTTCAACCCCTACTCCTGGCTTTATTTGGGAACCAAATGACATGAAAATTGGTTTTGGGGGGTTTTAGGGGGTGCTTTTTCAGAATCTGGAATAATCTTTGATGTCGTCCATAGGAAAAACAAAAGTTGGTGCTTCGTTTAATATGTAGACGGCCCCCTAAGGACATAAACTATATTTTATTTTCAAGAAGAAGTTAAATCATGAAAAATGACACAAAAATTATCATCCTAACCCCAGTAGTTCGCTTACAATGCGACTGTCTCACTTTTTTTTCTTCGACTGTACAAGTGGGTTTGGGTTGGTGTCTAGAAAAGCTTGTATTTGGTAACGAGAGTGGGTTTTAATTTCATTTCAATAAAGGTGTATTTAATTTAGAATTTCAGAGAGACCCTGTTATTCTTCTTGATCCCTCCACATAGCTTTTAAAATTAAATACTTTGGGGTCATACTTGCTGTTTGATTCTGTGGTCCGGTAATTTTACTTCAAAAGTTAACTCATGTGAGAAAAACAGTTAAAAGAAGTTGTGGATCAGCTTCGATAAGAGTCGACCAGCCGCCATGTTTACCCACAGCTCAAAGGATGACACACAACCATATAGATCTAATTTGAGCTGTGGGTAAATATGGCAGCTGGTCGACTCTTATCGAAGCTGTGCCGAACTTATTTTTTTCCTATGTAAAGCTCAGACTTATTTTGGTAAACGTAGATGCTCTCATTGTGACCATTAGTACTACTTACATATAGTTTTGTTTGATAGTTATAGAATGCCAAAAAAAATGGAAACACCTGAGGAACTACTTCAACAGATTGAAGAAGAATCTCCCGAGTGGGTCGGGGGCCGATGAGGAGCCTTCAAAATGGGTTTTCTTCAGTGCCCTTACGTTTTTGGACCCCTTTGTTGCAACTAGGATGTAGGTATCATTTTTAATAACTGTAAAATGTATTGAGATTTATTTGAAATGCTTATTATTTATTTCTTATTTCAGATCGGATAGCAATTTCCCCGACACTATGTTGGCAAGCCAAACTGAGGGTATGAAAGAACTGTTTCTTGTCCAATTGATACACAATCTAATATTAGTCTAGTTTCTAGTCTTGAAAGTAAGAGAATAATTTTGTTATTTAAGTATTTTTATTTGCAAATAACTTTAAATTGATTACCATAATATCCAAATACTCCCTTTTCATAATCCTAAACTATTGAAAAGTGTTACTTACTTTCATTTTATTAAGGTATGGTATGTAAAATTAGCGGAATCAAAAGGTTTTAGATAGTGATGTTTGCATTAAAATTCACTATGTTAATTGCTGGAAAGTCTTGTTTTGCCTCAGCAATCACTAATGAAAAATAAAATTGACATTTCTTAAACTAAGCTTTTCTTATGATCTAAGTTATCTTTGATTTCCAAATAAATAAATTTTGACACAAATAGGAGAGGAAAATGAGATAGATGATCCACCAGTCCCCGTGTCCCAGGCGACCCAACATGCAGGTATGCTATGAATTCAAATGACTTGTGATAGTTGTTTTAATGATAATCTATATCATTGTGTAAGAAACTTTAAATTGAAAATTTTTCTTCTGGATAAATTTTAAGTAACTCTCTAAAATTCAGGGCTGAAAAAATTACTCATGTAAAAATTGCAGTTCTTCATCCCAGAGGAAATAAAATACTTGCATCAATATATATTTTTTCAATGGGATTGCTAGTGAATGATTGTATGAATTAAGCTATGTTTATATTACCTAACAGAACATGAAATCACTGAACAAAACAGCGAAGATGGAATCCCGAATTTCTCAATTACAGGTAGGCTTAGGGTTTCTTTGTTTTTTTATACAAAATTTTTTACATGATACTGAAACAAATATTTTAGTTCCAGAGGGTTCAACCGCGCCTATCAGATCTGTTTATGATCACTTGGAGAAGAGAAGTAAGATTTTTTAACTTATAACTCCCACAGTCTACCCATAAGATTTGTTTTCTGTTTTGAAATTAGCTTAAATAGGCGAGTCCTTTTAGTTTGATTTCCATTTCATGTTTAAAATAAAAGACTACATTTCCTTCAGAAAAGAAACCCTCAAAACGGAAAGCTCAGGAAGAAGAAGTGGATCAAGCCATAAAGCGTTTGGTGGCGCCACCAAAGGAGACAGCAGCAAGCTGCTATGGTCGGATATTGGGCATGTCCCTGGAGGAGAGGAACCTGTCGCCGGTGCACATGGCCACCTTATTTCAAGGGTTAATGACTGCGATAGCCAACTTCAGACCTGGTCAGTGATTTCATTACAAGTGATTCTAAGAATCTGTTACCCCCGTATTAAGTTATTCAGGGACTAATGCAGGCCAATTTTGGTTCACCTTCATAAAAATTGTATGAACAAAAATGGCATATTCACAAAAATTATATGTAAATTGTTTATTGAAAATTTTAATAGTCGCGAAAGTGAAGAAATGGTTGGTTGGTTGGTTGGTTGGTGGGGTTTTATGGCGCAAGAGCCAAATTTGGCCATTCCGCGCCAAACACAAGACATTTATACGTTATACTTTAAAGTTATACACGATTCATGAAGTTTATATCCCGTAGAAAATGTGAAGAAATGAGTAATGTACCCAAGCCTTATACTGTCGTCCTAAGCGAAATTGCACGTAAACGAGTTTTCTTTCCCCATTGGCACATTTCTTAATTGGCGAGAATATGGCATGCTACTTCCAAGTGTTATCGCCAAACTCCAGATTATAACAGTGATATTGGCAACAGTAAGAAAATAAGATCACGAGATTTGTAAATATAATAATTTGAAGAGAGACGTTAAAATTTTAATAAAGGCAGCGGTGTTTTTTATTTAGTAAATTGAGCTAGATGATAACAAATCAGAAGTGGGATGTTAACACAAGCCACTACAATGAAAAAGACCCCTTAAATAACAGAATTGAAAGCTAACTTACCCTTCTTTGTGAGATTGAAATTCCTATGAATTTTAATAGAAAATAATATTTAAACGAAAACAGATTAGTTAAAACACATTGTGTAATAGTTTTAAATATATAAGAGTACAATTATTACACCTGGAATATGCGAGTTGCTAGAAATTGCAGCTGAAATGCGTATTTTTCATTATCTGCGAATTTGTAATCGAACTCTAATGCAACCCCATAACCAATTACTAAGGTTTTTCCTGAAGGGAGGGTCTACCTCACAGAATAAAAAATCTGGATTTTTCTCAAAGTAAATCTGAACGAAATTGCCTTTATATGCACTTTCGCTTAGGACGGCAGTATACTCGACACCATCTTTTTAAGCTCTGAGTTATCCACCCTTGAAAATAGGGTTTGTTGTCTAAATAAAGGAACATCTATGGAGCGGACCCTTTGTTAGCTTTATACTCTGTGGTTTATAATATGGTTATTCACCTTTAACTCGTTGCTTTCCCCCTCCAGGTGCTGTTGGAACACATCCTCTATTTGGAGACACCCCAGAAACAAGTTGAAAAGTGCATCCAAAACTGGATGAGACATGCCAACGGAAGAATAGGAAAAGTGGAAAAATATAAGCTTAAATCGCAATAAAAATATTGATCTACTTTATGTGTCGTCTTTAATTCATTAAAAATAAATTTTGAGTATAATTCTGTTTTATTTTTATTCTATGTTTTTTTTAATAAAGCAAAATTTTTTTATATGAAGTTAAGTAAACTGTTTAATTTTTTTTGTGTAAATGCAGTGATAAGAAAAAGGCATTTTTTACAAGCAAAATTGGTTGAAACTCAAAATTTAGTTCATATTTAAAGCCATTTTCCAAGCAGCAAGCCGTACGCCAGACAAAAAGGGACGAGGAGCGAATGAGAAGAATTAGTGTGGTGGCAAATGGTAAAAAAATAGGCTCCCGTGCGATTTTTGTGTTACAATTATAAGATTTATCTTTTCTGAAAGGTATTAACGTGAGGAATACGAATACAAACAGTAAGAATCCTGTACGGTACTTTAAGATCCCTAAACTAAATTTTGAAGATGTGGAATATTACGATTCGGTGCGCTGGGGTGAGTGCCAGCTGTCAACCAAACTACCACAAATTCTTCAACATGTAACGGATGATGAACTAAAGAACCCAATTAAATCTGGGAATATGCCCGCGTGGAAAATTCATGGTTTTCCATACCCAAGCGGTTCAGATATTGACAAGAAGCACGAGGATCTTATTTGTGAATTGGATGGTGCAAACCAGCAGCTGGTCCACCTGGAGGAAGTAGTGGATTCGCAGTCTGCCGAGATCTCTAATTTAAAATCTGAGATCGATGCGCTGGAAAACCGGCAACGTAGGGATAACTTGGTGTTCTTCAACGTCCCATTTGAAAACATTGCAGAAACGTGGGATCAGAGTAAGAAAATTATTCACGATTTATGCCAAAGGGTGGGGCTAAACGACATAAACATCGATCGTGCTCACAGAACTGGTCGAAATTCCAACACCAGGATGGCCCCCATAGTAGCAAGAATCACTAGCACTGATCACAGAAACGCTTTGCTCTCCAGGTGGAAAGAGCTTGGAGAACTATCCATAGGAATCTCTGAGGATTACTCGCTATCTCTCCGTCAAAAGCGTAAATTTCTGAACACGGAGCGGAAGAAAGCCTTGGCCGAGGGTAAGAATGCTAAGCTGAGGTTTGATAGACTCATTATAGACAATGAAACTTTTATCTGTAATGAATTATGCACTGAGCTTGTAAAACCTAAGAATAGAAAGTTATAGCAAATGTAGTATCGCGGGATTATCTAAATAGAAAAAAATTTACTAGGCTAACTGATCCTTGTTGTAAAACCCAACATATAATTAAACCAATCAGCACTTCTAATCAGTCTATTACTAACACTATATTGCATTACAATGTTTCAGGTCTTCTCAATAAGAATATATTTCCTAACTTTTGGGGTATATTTGAAAATGTTGACCTCTTTTCTTTAGTGGAAACTTGGTGTTTGTCTGAATTTGATTTACCCTCTAATCTCTCTAATTTTAAAACTATTCAAAATTTTGCAATTAAAACATCAAAATATGGTAGGCCCAGTGGCGGTATCATTCTGGCCTACGACCCAAAGAAAATAAGTAATGTTAAAATACTATCCCAAAATCGTTTCTTTGTTATTATTGCTGCTGATTACCTATCCTTAAAAAATGTCTTGTTTTCTTGTTGTTATTTCCCACCTGATGCAAAATATGATTCTGAATTAACATTGTTCTTCCAAATGATACAGAACTTTGAGCTCAGTAACTGTATGATACTAGGTGATCTTAACGCAAGAGTTGGGGGTCTGGAAGATGGTTTCATGATCTCGAACTATCTTTGTTGTGACTCTAGTATTTGTCGTGTTATGAAGGACTCGACCTCAAACTATAGGGGTAAACTTTTGAATAAATTTTGCACAGAATGTAATTTAACTTATTTAAATGGTATCTTGCCCAGCGACCAAATTGGAAATTTTACATATTTTTCTACAAACGGCAATAGCACTGTGGATTACATAATTGTCTCTAGTACACTATTCTTTGAACATATAACAGATTTTAATGTAAATACCCACTTAGGATCTGACCATCTTCCTATAACAGCACACTTAAATTTTGAGAATTCTCACAGCAATTGTAAAACTACTGATTTTCATCTCCCTCAATCAGTTTTAGTATCAAATTGGTCGGAGGCTGAAGGCTTAGAATTTGTTAGACAGCTAGAAATTTACTTTGCAACAAATCCAAATATTGTACCGGAGGATTTAATACCTATTATCTCTAAAGTAGCTGAAAATGCAAATTTACTTCGAACTAAAAACCAATCTAAAACCAAATTTAAATCTCTCTCTTATGCAAAAGCCAAATGGTTCGATCGGGAATGTCAATTAGCAAAATTAGAACTTAGGAAAAACTTAAGAAATTTGAAAAAAAATAGCAGCGACGATAACTTCAATGTTTACAAAATTTGCCTTAAAGAATATAAAAAGATGTGTACCCTGAAAAAAAATGCCTACTTTAAAAAATTGAATTCTGAGTTGTCTGATTGCCATGACTCTCATACCTTTTGGCGTGTTATAGAAAATTTTAAGAGGAGACGGTACAATCAAAACTTTATAGAACCCAATGTGTGGTTTGATTATTTTTCTTCCATCTTTAAATCAAATGGTCTTACTGGTGAAATCGCTTATTCAAGCTTTTATTCTAATAACTATTTCTCATCTTTTGATCCGATTTTGGATCCTGACATAACTGTGAAGGAATTACATTGCGCTATAAATAAACTTAAGTGTGGCAAGGCACCGGGCGGTGATCTACTGAAACCCGAGTTTTTTAAATACCTCGGTAATAATTCATTAACTACTATTTGTAAAGTTTTTAACAAGGTCTTTTCCAGTGGTACGATACCTCCCCAATGGATATTAATAACCATAAACCCAATTTACAAAAAGGGAGATGCCTCTAATCCTGCAAACTATAGGCCTATATCTTTAATCCCGATTATCACTAAAATCTTTACCTCTATCTTAAATTCTAGACTCATAGATTGGTTAAATGCGCAAAACTTATTACTGGAGGAACAAGCTGGATTCAGAAGGCACTACTGTTGTTTGGACCAGATTTTTGTATTGAATAGCTTAATAAACTCTAAATTGAAGAAAAAACGTGGAAAACTATATTCAGTTTTTGTTGATTTTAAGGGTGCGTTCGATAATGTAAATCATTTGTTACTTTGGTCAGAATTGCAAAAAATTAACATCAGCCCAAAATTTATTCAAATCCTAGTTAATATTTATAGTTCGGCATGCGCTAAAATTCGTTCATCTTCTGGACTGACGGACCCATTTAAGATTAATTCCGGTGTTTTGCAGGGGGAGGTGTTGAGTCCTACATTATTTTGTCTTTTTCTGAATGAACTTATTGTTCGGCTAAATAATTCTGGCATCTCAGATATTGAGTTAAACAATGGATCACCTGTTAATATTTTATTATATGCCGATGATGCAATCATTTTAGCAGATTCTCCAATAAATTTAAATAAAAAACTTAGAGTTCTGGAAAAATTTTGCGCAGACTTCAAGCTTACAGTCAATATTGCCAAAACTAAAGCTATGGTTTTCCGGAAGGGGGGTAGGTTGTCTAAACATGATAATTTCTATCTTCAAAACTGTAGACTTGAAATAGTTAGCAATTATATCTATCTCGGTGTACCTTTCTCCTCTACGGGTTCCTTCTCTACAGCAAAAACGCATTTCTGTAATAAATCAATTTCTGCTTTGCATGCCATGTGGCCAATTCTTTCTAGTGCAAGAATAAACTCTCCGGGGGCCTGGTTTAAACTGTTTAACTCACTTGTGTTATCTGTTCTAAGTTACGGTTCACCTGTCTGGGCAATCTCCTTCATCGATCAATTAGAACATATTCAGAATCTGTTTATTCGAAAATTATTTAATTTATCAAGATATACTCCGGGTTACATCTTAAGATTAGAACTTGGTCAACCTAACCTCTCAATAACAATAATTAAACTGCTAATTAAATTTTGGATCCGAATCCTCAAAATGCCTGAGCATAGGCTTACTAAAATTGCATACTTACAATATTATTACAACCAATCAGTTCCACTAAAATTTAATTGGGCATTAAATATCAAATCCATAATTGATAACTCGGGTTATTCTTTTGTTTGGCTTTCACAAGATCCAGAAGTTGCTGTGAAATATTTACCAAAAATTCTCTTAAGCTATGTTAACCAATATGCCCAGATGGATATGATTAGTATGAATAACAGTTTACATAACCCTCACTATAAACATATAAAATTTAATCCTTTCATTGAAGATTATATTGTATCAATAGTGGATTACTCATTTAAGAAAATTTTATTCCAACTAAGATTATATCAAGAATCGATTTTTTTCGAAGGTAAAATCTTTAAAATTCATCCAGACCTTATTTGTAAGTACTGCAATCTTGAGAAATATGAAACTTGGGAACACGTATTTTTTGAATGTCCTGTATATAATTTTTATCGTTCCAAATATCTTTCATCGTTGGTTAATCTCCACAATAATTTTTACAATTTTCTAACATACACTCATGGTAAATATAAATTAATAGCATACTTCATTAAAGCAGCACAGAAAATGAACCAGTTCCTGCTGGAGAGTTTTTCTTTGGAAGCATAAGTAGATTATGGATGTATATATATGTGTTTATGTGTACATATGTATTTGTATATGTTGGTATGTTCCCCCTTTGAAGTTCTTTGAATTTTTTTTTGTTTTGTGTGGGTATATATGACATATATTTATGATATATTTATTTTAAATTTAAATGTATTACTTTATATTAAATGTATTTACAATTCGTAAATTTCAATTTGTGATTTTGTATCTTACATGTATGTAGTTTTTGTAGTTTTTTGCAGCGGGTTTCGACCTGAGCCAAAATAAAAAATTTCTTCTTCTTCTTTCTATAGCTATTATATAACTGCGGGAAAAACAACTATACAGGAATTTTAAAACTTTAAAAATTTATTACTTTAAAATATGGGGATGAAAAGTAATAAAACTAGGCACAACTCTATGAACTCTTCTGAAGACACCTAGGCACACAGAAATACGGGTGGTAAAATCTGGATTCATTATAATTTTGGCTTTGCTGCTGGCCTTGAGAAAGCTATTGAAACAACTGAAAGCTCCAAACCAATCAAGGAACTAGATGTGCTCATTAATGTTGATGGCTTGCCTCTTTCTAAAAGTTCAGGCAGCCAGTTATGGCCCATTCTTGGATCTGTGTCCATCAACCAAAACAAGGTGGTGTTTCCCATTGGTGCATTCCATGGAAATTCAAAGCCAGGAGATGCTAATGAATTCTTAAAAGATTTTGTCGAGGAGACAAAACTCCTAGCTCAAAATAGTGTTACTGTGAATGATGTAAACATTAATGTTCATTTGAAAGGCATTATACACTAGCGGAAATAAAAATCCCAACATCAAGAAGGAAAGGAGATATCAAAGTCAAATTTATTTCTATGATTGCACATAGTATCAATGTGAATTGCTTAAAAATTCAGCCTTCCTGGATATAAGGGGGCCGAGAAAAACAGGGAGGAGTGTTGTCTCCATAGGTGTCCATTACCTACGTCACACGTCATGATATTGAGTGACAGGGGCTCTAAATGACTTTTGAGGGATTGGAGGACCATGTTGCCTCCTCAGGTAGTCCAAATTCATATGGTGCACCAGTGGACGTTGCATACCGGGCTAGGTGATTTCTCCTCTTTCTCCGGACATGTTTTGTGAGCGTTAGTTTTTACGAACGGATAAGCCAGGGTAAAAATGCAACATAGGGGGTTAAGAAGAAAGCTTGGACATTGCACAAAACATGTGTTTGTGCATTTTTCTCTTGAAATTTTTCCCCAGGACAGGTCTGAAGGTACGGACGGACAACCGGCTAAAAAACCTTAATGAAGCAGCTCTGGTTGGCCCAAGTACCGGTAGATCATACTGAGGACAAGCGGCAGTGGGATGGATGTCGTTTGCAGTACTGCGGATTGTCCGTTCGGTCCGCATGTCTTCTTACAGCTTTGGCTATAAACAATGGGCTGAAAATGGGCATTTCTGTTTCCAATAGTGCACGAAATAAGGAAATGAAAATCCCAATTTCATGACGTTGTGTTTATGAGAGAATCCTGATTCGGTTTGGAGCACTACTACTTTTGGGTATGAGTTTGAAGACACAATGGAGAGAGCACACTCAGCTGATGATTTTCTAATCGTTCCACGGAGTGGTGATGCAGGGTAACGGAGTGGGGATGCATTGGATTCCATTTATGCAACTCCTGAGAATGATTCACCAGTACTTTTTCCAACCAGAGCTGCGTCATTGAGATTTTGCAGCCGGTAGACCGTCCTTACCTTCAGAGCTGTCCTGGGGACAAATTTCAAGAGAAACATGCATAACCACATGTTGTATGCAATGTCCAAGCTTTCTTCTTAACCCCCTAGGTTGCATTTTTACCCCGTCTTCCCGTTCTCTAGAACCAACGCCTACAAAACAAGTCCGATCAATGAGGAGAAATCACCTAGCCCGGTATGCAACGTCCGCTGGTGCACCATATGAATTTAGACTACCTAAGGATCCAACATGGTTCTCCAATCCCTCAAAAGTCATTTAGAGCCCCTGTCACTCAATACCATGACGTGTGACGGCGGTAATGGACACCTTTGGAGACTACAGTCCTCGCCAATTTTCTCGGCCCCCTAAACTCCGGGAAGGCTGATTTTTTAATCAATTCACATTAATACTATGTGCAATCATAGAGACAAATTTGACTTTGATATCTCCTTTCCTTCTTGGTGTTGGGATTTTTATTTCCGCTAGTGTATGTGATGCTCCTGCAAGAGCTTTCGTCTCAAAAATTAAAGGACACACTGGGTACTTCGGCTGTGGAAAATGTGTACAAGAAGGGGAATATACACTGCTGGCCATTAAAATTGCAACACCAAGAAGGAATTTTCTGACGAACGTCAAATTTACATGAAAGGAAGAAGAGGTTAAAATATGCAAATGATGAGAATTTCAGAGCATTTTGGCAATGCAGGAGGGAGATATGATATCTGAAGCACTGCATAAAAGGAAAATTGTGAGGGGGACTTCTCCTTCGGAAAGCGCTTGATAAGGTTGAATTTTGCTCAAAATATCGTGTAATGACCCCAACAAGAAGAAGACATGCTTACCAGCATGTTTCGGTATTCGATAAAGGCAGGGTCGAAGCCTATCAGAGAGTGTGGATTTATCATTCCGTGATATCGGCCGTCGCATTGGTCGAAATCCGACCACTGTCATGAGGATATGGAATCAATGGGTTGCTGAGGGTCATTGTAGACGGCATGCAGGATCTCAACGCCCTCGCATGACTAACAAACGAGAGGACAGGCATATCGTGAGGTCGGTCCTGCAAGACCGTACAACCACATCACGGACCATTAGTCAGGATACTGGCATGTTTGCAGCACTTCCAGTGTCCTCTCGTACGGTACGACGACGGACAGAACTGCGGACTGGACAGACTGCGACGCACAGAAGCGGGGATTCTCAGCTCGGCGTCCATTACTTCGGATTCCATTGACAATGGAGCATAGAAGAAGGCGGCGACTCTGGTGCACCGAACGACAAAGATGGACACAGGAGTGGCATATTGTCGTCTTTTCACACGAATCCCGGTTTTGCGTGCAGCATTCTGATGGCCGTATACGTGTCTGGAGGTTACGAGGAGACCGCACATTTTTACTTGCATTCGATACCGGAATAGGGGCCCTTCACCTGGTGTGATGGTTTGGGCAGCCATTGGGTATACGACCCGGACACCTCTAGTTCGTATTGACGGTAATTTAAACGCAGATCGATACATTTCTGACGTCTTACGTCCAGTGGTTGTACCCTATCTTCAAGGCTTACCGAACGTCATTTTCCAGCAAGATAATGCTAGACCACAAGTTGCAAGTCGTGTTCTGACCTTCCTCGGCACACAGGGCATTCAATTATTGCCCTGGCCTGCACGGTCTCCAGACCTTTCACCCATAGAAAACGTCTGGTCTTGGGTTGCTGAAAGACTGGCCCGCCATCCGTCTCCAGCTAATACGGTTGATGAAGTGTGGCATAGACTTGAAGCAGCATGGAATGAGATACCCATTTCAGTCATTGAAGCCGAATTTCATTCAATGCCTAATCGGATAAGGGCCGTATTAGCAGCCAGGGGCGGTAGCTGTCCCTACTGATTTCACCCCCTTAAAAACCACCAACTCTGTACAAATTTAATCATTTTGTCTTCATACCATATTGTTACCATACAATAAATATCTTTTTTCTTTTTACTTTCTTTCATGGTGTTGCAATTTTAATGGTCAGCAGTGTATAAATAAGATTGGTTTCAAATACCATATGAGTATATGCATCTTGTGTGCCTGGGTGTTGTTCGAAAGTTAATAAGGATGTGGTTGAGAGGAGATCTCAAGTACAGAATTTCCTCTCAAACGTCGAGCAAGATATCAGTCTCTTGAACAATTACGAGATTTTATGCCAAGAGAGTTTGCCCGTAAGCCGAGGTCCCTTAAAGAACTGGATCGGTGGAAAGCAACGGAGTTCAGACAGTTGATTCTATACACTGGACCGTCAGTGCTACATTTTGTAACCACCAAAATGTTTGACCATTTCATGACTTTGCATTGTGCCATTTTCATCCTATGCAGCCCTTCTCTTCAAAAGAATTGTTCCCTTTTGAACTATGCACAATCATTGTTGACTTATTTTGTCAAGAACTTTGGGGTGTTGTATGGCTTAGAGAATATCGTATAATGTTCATGGCCTGCTGAATCTAGTTGAAGATTCAAAGAGATTTGGCCCACTTGACGAATTTTCCCGCCTTTCCATTTGAGAACTACATGCAGCAGATTAAAAAGAAATTAAGGAAACACAGCAGCAGCTCAACTTAAGAATTATGGAAAGGAATTCACTTGAAATATGTGAATCTAAAAAGTGTACCAAAAATATTATTCTTTCAAAAATTAGTTTATCTATATATTCTGAAACCCATTATCTAAAGGCCCTTTTTCCTAACTTTCCTCTCGCAGTCACATCTCCTGATAATGTTTGTCGCCTTGAAGATGGAAGTGTTGTAATAATTTCGAAAAATTTTAAGCAAACAGGGAGAAGTCTGATTCTGAAGCATTTGTTAAAGGACAAAAACTAGTAAATGTAGGGAATGTTTACGAAAAACTATGTGAATCGTCATTGCTGGTGATTGTAAAAGCTTCAAAACTGTCTTCAATCTTTCATGGCCCATAAATAATGTTATCCAGAAATGTGTAATAATAAAATAATAATGCAAGCATAGACTTATTACAGTAAGTGTTGTGAAGCTAAAAATAGCGAGTCGTAAGTATCATCGATTGATTGGATGTTCTTGGCATCCCCTTTAAGGGCGGCGCGTAGATAGAACAGCTTTTGTGAATCTCTTAGATTTGGATTCTTCGAAATAAGAGATTCAAACTGAATCTTGAGGTTGGCCCAATCCTCGTAAGATCCAGAAAAGATTGGGAGAGGGATTTCTGGCAGCCGTATTGAAGGTTTCGAATCTTCGGTTTTAGGCGTCACACCAGAAGATCTTGGAGATTTAGATAGACTTGTTAAGCTCACCTCCAGCTTCTCGAGTCGAACATCAATTTCGTCTAGATCTTGTTCAATGTCCAGCAAATCATCAGGTGGAGTAACTTCATAGAACGATTCCCTCAGATCATCTATCTTCTTATGATAAGACTGGAGCCTGTTGATCTTAACTTCAAGTTCGCTGAGTGTGAACTTCGTACCTTCAGCCTTGATTTGATTTTCTAACCTTGTGAAATATCCCTTGATGGCAGCTTTCCTTCTTTTAAGGGTTTCAATACTCGCAACTGTGGCAACAGGGGATGAAGATTCGGCGTTTTTAGCCATGACTGAGTTCAATCCAAGGCGAGGCTCCGACTAAGACGGACCACTTGTATAATTGAAAAAGAGTCAGGTGTAAAATAAATTCAATTTATTTATTGTAAAGCATACTAACGAGGCAAGATCAATGAGATTAACAACGATCAAGCTATCAAGAACTAACATTGTAAGAACAGAAATATATATGTGCAGTACCGCTGCGGGACAGTCGCCACGTGCCGATCCCAATTGGCCCGATTTGGAAACCAATCAGATCAGCACGCTTGCGCCTTAACACATTGTGCAGCCGATCGTATAAAATCCGACTTGAGTATGTAGAAATGAAATCTTCATTGCGTGGTAATCCAAGCAGTGGATATTCCATTTGAGTTGGCATTTGTTGTAAATGACTTATGAAGGGGATAAATAATTATGCATGTATAGACTAATTACAGCAAGTGTTGGGAACTGCTGATATAGCTAGTTTTATTCGTAAAATTTGTAGGTGATCCAGAACCACCCATGGATCCACTGGTAGAAACTTTGCTGCAACAATTAGAACAAGAAGGTGAAAACCATATAAGCAGTGTTAGTGTTCGGTCGTATTCCCTAAAGCCCTAGATGGAGAGAGCCGAGTAGCTATCTCAAGTAGCGAAATACTTTTCCACTGGCGCCTCGCGCCACTTTCGATTTTTATTGGACGGCAGAGTCACGTGCGCAAACAGCACCATGTTGAGGACTATTGCTTCGAGTCGAATGTGTGTTCTTCAGAACGTATTCTAATTACTTATTGTATAAGGCTTCATAGATGGCAATTTCTGAAGATGCCGACTTGTTGTGCCTTTGAATGCACGAACTCTTCGAAAAAAGGTTATAAATTGTATCAATTACCGACTGGTAGTCGAAATGCTAAGAGACGAAAACTGTGGGATAATACACTCACTTCCAAAAGTTAAGCACATAACTGCTTTTTCAACCTAACACCTAGTAGAATTAGTTTTCATACATGAAAATCATACCACAAGATGTTCAACTAGTGGGAATACCGGGCCTAAGAACAAATTTTCCCTACCAATAACTTAAGGGGGTAAATGGGCCCTCCATTGATAATGGAGTTCCATTACACATTTGGAGCACTGACAGAAACGTGTGTGTAAGAGGTATTTAATGGAAAATTTTATGTTTTTTCTAAATAATATTGTTATTCCTAAACTCAACGCATGTTTTCAAACGTGTGTGCTACCTTTAAATGGCATTTTTAAGGTTTTATTGAGAGATATCGGTCTGATCATCATTTTTGGCAAGTTTTAGCCTCTGGGTCATTTTTGGTAAAATGTATCAGACCGTCAACTATGTTATTTAGTAGCTCTTACATGTGCTTGAAGGCTTTTAGGTCTGGGGACCCAGAAAGTACTCTTATTCTTTCAATATCGTTACTTATGAAAAACTTTAGAATAGCCAAATTGTGATTTTTTGCAGCTTTTTCACTCTTAAAGATAAATCCTTGACCCAAAATGTCTTCTAAAAGGAGCAACTGGGACATGAGAACACATGTATTAAATTGTAGACATTAGTGAAAAGCTCTATGGCATATAGGGGGTGTTGAAACGGCACAAAAAATTGTGTAGTTTTATAGGAACAGCATCTGTTATTAACGTTCAAAAAATGAACATTTTTTAGTGTTTATATATGGACTTATACATGTCTGCAATGAAAGAAATATCTCTAAAAATATCTCAATTATTTTTTTAAAATAAGTTTTTAAGAGATCGAATTTCTTATCTGAAACTATTGCCGTTTCAACACCCCCTATAAGCCGCAGAGCTTTTCACTAATGTCTGCAATCGTTTACATGTGTTCTCATGTCCCATTTGCTCCTTTTAGAACACATATCGGGTCGAGGATTTATCTTTAAGAATGAAAAAGCTGCAAAAATCACAATTTGGCTATCAAAGTTTTTCATAAGTAACGATATTGAAAGAATAAGTGTACTTTCTGGGTTCGCAGACCTAAACGCATTCAAGCACACGTGAGAGCTACTAGATAACATGGTTGACGGTCTGATACCACTTACAAAAAATGACCCAGATGATAAAACTTGTCAAAAATGATTAGACCGATATCTAACAATAAAACCTTAAAAAAGCCATTTAAAGTTAGCACACACGTTTGGTTGGTTGGTTGGTTGGTGGGGTTTAATGGCGCAAGAGCCATATTTGGCCATTCCGCGCCAAACACAAGAGCACACACGTTTGAAAACATGCATTGAGTTTAGGAATAACAATATCATTTAGAAAAAACATAAAATTTTCCGTTAAATACCTCTTACATAAACGTTTCTGTCACTACTCCAAATATGTAATGAAACTCCATTATCAATGGAGGGCCCATTTACCCCCTAAAAATTAATGGTAGGGAAAAATTTTTTTCGGGCCCTGTATTCCCACTAGTTGAACATCTTGTGGTATGATTTTCATGAACGAAAAATAATTCTACTAGGTATTAGGTTGAAAAAACGGTTCCGTGCTTATCTTTTGGAAGTGAGTGTACTTACAACTACATTCATGCTGGATTTACAAAATGTTTTTCTAAACGACTAGTTACAAACATATCCTACTTTCCCGATTTCTCAAGACGCCATAGAGAATCTTTTTTCAGTTGTTAGATTAAAAAATCCTGCCTCAAATTGTAAGGAGTTCAAAACTTGCTTAAGAATGATCATTTTGTCCCAGTACTTCACATCTGGAGTACGGGGAAATACCTATCAAGACCCTGATGAAGGAATGGGTACCTCCATAATCACTCATCCCAACATACATAAAGAGGGATTGTGTGATGAAACTAAAGTTAGTTTCGACATAGATTTTGGAAAGGAAGATATTCAGGAATTCGAACAAAACTTATTATATGTAAACTACACAGAAAAGATAACATTTGATGTAGGTTTTGATACAACGGACATGAATATGCAAACAGAAATTGCGGAAGTTGAGTTGCCAGAAAATGAAGAGAGTTCATTATATTATCTATGTGGGTGTGTTGCAAAAGCAAATTTAAAAAAGAGCAAAATTTGCCCAATATGTGTGAGGTTTCTAAAAGATAAGACTAATGTAGATAAGAAAAGAATTTTTTCAAAGTTGAAGGAATTCATACCTGATGACAGTAACCTGAATTATGTGTCTGATCAGGTATATTAGATCTTACTTCATTTAGAAAATCTATTTAGGTGCAACAAAAGAAACATCCTAAATGCAGAATTTAACATCAAGATATTAAAATCATTGCTATTGAAATCTGCAATTGAACACTTTAACAATATTCCCAAGTGTTGCAACTTGATGTGCAAACTTGTTAATAATTTTGTTAATCATAGGATTCATTTTCTATTAAATTATTCTACCCATTTTTAGATGAAGGCATTGATGAAGAAAGTTTTGCCCTTTTGGATAATTCTACAATAGATACTCTTATCCCCAAAGCCGGTGCTCGTTTAAGATTCAAGAATGATTGATTGATTTTTTATGGCACATGATCCACATCAGGATATTATGCGCCAGAAAAGACATTAAAACATTTTTAGAAGGTCAAAGGCCTTTGTCGGATGTACTCTATATATATCTCATTTAAAATACAATCTGCTCTCTCTCTCTCTCTCTGCACCATAATATTTTATTATTTCTGATCAAATGTTATTCTATTTCCAATTGCACTTCTTCCTTTTAAGGAATTGCCATTCAAGTTATTACATTTAGCAGAACTTTTTTTAAAATTCTTTTCCCAATTTTTGTCTGGTCTAATAAATTTTATAACAATAAATAAATAATAAATAAATAAATTTTATTAAACAAAAGAACAGAACAGAAAAAATACAAACGCAGGCGATCCAGCACATCCCAAAGGAGCCACCGCTCGGGGTCACAGAATATCTTTGTTAAAAGTAAGATAAAAAAATCGATTTGGTTTATAGTGGAAGAAGTTGTTTTGCTTTAACACTAGACACTTAAAAAAGAATTGTATATACAAAAACAAAAAATAAGAAAAGGAAAACAAAATGGCTTGGCTGGCAATTTCCAAGTTTATAGAGAAGAAAATGAATAAATGATGATATTTAAACCTGACAAAATTAGAGCTAGGCTTTGAAGTTAATTTGAAGGAAAAGGACTTCACGGGCGAAGCCCGTCTAAATAACGCCCCGAGCAACGCCGGGATAGCGCTTGCGCTAGTTTAAAATACAATAAAATGTCATTTTTGTAATTAGAATGTTAGAGTAAAAGATTAAATATGATGCATGAATCCAATAAGTTTAATGAATTGGAAGATGGGTTTAAAATCGGAATGATGGTTTAAAATTTCAGGCAACGTAAAATTTGCTCTTTTGAAAATAAACATTCTAGGTAAGTTAAAGGAGGGACATTCACATAGGATGTGTTTGATGGTATAGACGACATTGCATTTCGTACACATTAGGCTGGGTCGAAAAAGACAAATTTTTGAATATCGAAACGCTTCAGGTCTCAAAAGTTGCGTCTTGGCATGCTGATAACTGGAAAAATAATCAAAAAATTCCTAAAAATATCCCTGAAGAGCGCATCAGGCCTAAAGTTTAAGAAAATTGACAAAAATAACCTTAAGTTGAAAAATTCCCGAATTTTATCAATTGTGTTCATAAACTTAAAACTATAGGTGTAAGTATATCCTTTTAGTTATCTGAATTCAAATAAAAATATCTGAAAAGTTTACTTTGTTTTTGAAATCCAAAAAGGAGGCCTAAACTTTGTGAATTTCAGTGAAAAAACCTAAAATTTAGCACTTGTAAAAGAAAGGCACTATTGAATGTAAAACTCAACAAATGCGCTTTTTATTGATGAACTAACTTCCTTCATACTTTTTCATCACCTTTTGGTCATTTTATATAGTGCACAATTAAAAAAATTAGTTACATGAAAACACAAAAAATATCTCCTGTGAAGCATGCCATACAGTAAACCCCATTTAATCGTAGAAAATATATCTTATTAAGTCTGTGAAATAGCTTTAAAGTTGGGTTTACAATCAAAATCTGGGATACAAGATTGTGTGTGAAAACAAAGTTGCTTGTAGCTTGTAGGAATCCTTCTCCATCTTTGCTTTTTATAGCAAACTCCGTCACAAGTATCAAACATCTTTCGACAGCTTACTTGTGGCAAGAATAGTTTAAAAATATTATTGTGGTACAATGCTTTGTTCACATTTTATTATATGTCTTCAGAAATAAGGTTCCCAGCATGGGTGAGGAAGAGGACACAGTTTTTCCGCTGGAGAGAATCAACCTAATCAATTAGCATAAAATTTAATGGCAGGAGCATAACAGTTTTTAACCCCTTAATGAACAGTTTTTTTGGAGGGGTAGAAGTAGGTTGTGATAGAACACCAATTGACATTAGTTCCTAGCAGTGATAGCCTAATTCAGCGTACATAGTAGTGTTTTTATTGCTATGAGCTACTTTGGCAAACTAACTGGCTGTCACCTGCCTACTATAGTTTTCAAAGGAATTTAAAGTGAATAATCAGGCTTGGACTGGCCATGCGGGCATTTGGGCAAATGCCCGGTGGGCCGCTACTCATCGAGGGCCGGTTGTGGGCAGCCTACAACCAAAGTATTTTACAGTGGTGAATGAAAAAGATCTGTAAATGAAAAAGATCCTGTAAAATGAACCCGCACTCCGCAGGAATTTCCAACAAGCGGCCCACGAATTCATTTTGTGCGGCCACCAAACCATTAATTTACCAGCAATTAAATTCATTAATGATGGCATAAATTACTGAATTCAAAAACATATTATAGTATTTAAAATATTTATATGAAAGAATTTTCCTGGTTTCATGTTAAAAAATTCTACGGCATAAAAGGAGCGAACCTTTTCGGGTGTCACCCCCAAATGAGTTAAAACAGTACTTTTAAGAGTAAAATTTCCAAAAACTTTCTGGGGGAGGACCCCCAGACCCCCCTTTCTATTTTTAACTACATTATTCACAATTTCTTAAGTTCGCCACAATGGAAATTTTTTCTACCCACTGAATTTACAAACAAAGAATTGGAATTCTGTATTGAGTTCATTACGTATCCAATTAGGGACTTCAAGGTGGATTTTAGACTATTTCTTAGGGGTCAATTTTCAAAAGGATTTCTTGGGGAGGTACCACGATCCCCCCGAAATTTTTAATTCAAGGATGTTATATTTTCCATGAAAATTATGCGATGGGCCGATTCAGACTTAAAATGCCCGGGCTCCCAGTCCGGCCCTGTGAATAATCCATGGATTAAAAACTGATCTTAAATAAGATCAGAGGTACTTTCTAAGTATGGTTAAGGCACTACAGGTTGTTGAGTGTTCTTCAATCTTGCTGTAAAAGATCTTGAGTTATCAAGACACTCTAGTCTAGATGCTTATATGTGTCATTCTGGTTTTAAGATAATACATTTCTGAAAGAAAACTCAATTTAAAAATGACAAGTAGAATATAACAACAGAATTTGTAAATATCACGACCTTCTTCAATTCAACATAAAATGTACTTGTAACGCTGATAGAACGAAGCTGCTGTGGACATAAACATAAAATATGGATATAGCATTGTACCACAATAATATTTTTAAGCTATTCTTGATACAAGTAAGCTGTCGAAAAATGTAGGACACTTGTGACGAAGATTGCTATAAAAAACAAAGATGGAGAAGGATTCCTACAAGCAACATTGTCTTGATCATTGTCTACAATCACACATGATCTTGTACCCCAGATTTTGATTGTAAACCGAACTTTAAAGCTATTTCACAGACTTAATAAGATATATTTTCTACGATTAAATAGGGTTTACCGTATGGTAATGTATAGGCATGCTTCAAAGAAGATATTTTTTGTGTCTTCATGTAATTAATTTTTTTAATTGTGCACTATATAAAATGACCAAAAGGTGATGAAAAAGTATGAAGGAAGTTAGTTCATCAATAAAAAGCGCATTTGTTGAGTTTTACATTCAATAGTGCCTTTCTTTTACAAGTGCTAAATTTTAGGTTTTTTCACTGAAATTCACCACGTTCAGGCCTCCTTTTCGGATTTCAAAAACAAAGTAAACTTTTCAGATATTTTTATTTGAAATCAGATAACTAAAAGGATATACTTACACCTAGTTTTAAGTTTATGAACACAATTTATAAAATTCGGGAATTTTTTCAACTTAAGGTTATTTTTGTCAATTTTCTTAAACTTTAGGCCCGATGCGCTCTTCAGGGATATTTTTAGGAATTTTTTGATTATTTTTCCAGCTATCAGTGTAATGCAGAACTGCATTACATAAATTTTTAATTAATAAGCTACCCCTGTGAACCTCTAAGTCTAAAATTCCCCGACCCATAATACCACCCACAGCTTGTCAGATATCGGTTCCCATGAGTTCGTGGAATACTTTGCCAAGTATTCCGCAAAACCAGACGGTCCTAATCCAAAAATCCCAGACCTTGCTGACAACTGTTTAGTTCTAATCACCAACACCCCTCAAACACTGGCCAACGGAAGGCCAAGTATGACAAGTTTATTAAGAAAAATCATGCGTATACATACCATCCCTTCTTCTATCAGACAATAATCGTCAACACCCTACTCCAACGGCAATATTGAACGACACTCTGCCGCACATCAGGTCAGAGGTCAAATTTTAAGGATATACACACCACCAAGGGATCCCCCGGTAATCCGACGCCCGTCTTATGTGTGTTAACACCATCATACAACGATACCCATAAATTACTCTCCCACTCCTTGCGTAACCCGGCCAAAACGGTGGCGCGCTTTTTGAATCCCCACGAATCAGATTTGAATGTGATCTTGGGGGCATGAAAAGTGAAACATTTGGCGAGGATAAACGGGAATTCTGGCACATCCCCTAACACAATAACCCTCGGAACAAAAAGGTGCTACATGTAATTTTTCGAGCATGGATTACGGTCTCACGAGTGTCACCAGGTTCACGCCACGTAACATCATGATAATCTACAGCGTGAGACTGCACTTCATCACGGCCTCAACAAAGAATTGCCTCACTACCTAAACGCAGTTTTCGCCGCAGTTCAAAATCTTCAAATTCCGGTAGTTTTGTAGAGGCCGTCTTCTTTTTGGAGGAATTTTTAATTCCAGTAGTTTTATAGAGGCCGTCTTCTTTTTTATGGAGGAATTTGCACCTCTTACTATAGTCGTGGAAAATCTATTCTTCTTATCAGTGCACTTAGAATAATTCTGACCAGTTCTTTCATCTACCCAACTTGACGGGTCAGTTCTTTTTAAACGCTTCGAATACTCAGTGCAACCACATCCAGGATTATCATCGATTGTGTTCGTGTATACTGCATACCTGTGCCTTATCAGACAATAAAAGAAATCTTCGTTCAATAAGTGACTTATTGATTGTGTCATCCTCAACACCCTTTTCTTCAAAAAACCTACAGCAGTTCCTCTTCAAATCATCATTAAATCAAGTGACGTCACGACGCATTCTAAAGTAAGTGTCGTTTTGCACCTATTTATTATTGGAATGGTGCACATCTAAAGAGTGAATAAGTTGTTATGCATTATTCATTAATTCAATCATTTTAATAGGTAATTTAAAATCATTTAAGAAATAGTGTATCGAGTGTTAAATTATATTTGCTACATTTGATTTTTATATATATATCGAAATTCCTTCATTCAAAATTCTTAAGAACTACACCTGGATTGTAGCGGCACAACCTTTAATATAACATAATATAATAACCACTATACATCACTTATATTAATTGTTGTAACCCATATTCCCAAAGATAATCACTATAAATGGTGCCTTTCGACCAGTCTTTTGAAATTTGAATGTAGGATTCTTACATTATTTTATCAGTTACATATGAGCGCAATTGCAATATTATTTTAATTATGACATTTATATTTGAAACATTTTAGTTTATGTGGAAAACCATTTACATTATAAGATTAATAAATCTTGAATTAGATTTTCTTGATAAATCATATTTTAATTTAATAATAACTGACATAATTGAGTTGAGATGAAATTTATTTCTCTTTAAAGTTTTTGATTTCATAACTGTGTTTCTAAGCATAAAGTGTATATTGTGGTTTATTCATTGTTCATGTGTATATTGAGATTCAAATTGGGTTATATTTGATGTATTGCAAATGATTTTCTTTTCTAACTATCAATCTTAATTTTAACGTATTTTTAATAAGCTTTAACTGAAAATATAAAGAAAATGGCTAAGCATAATTTTCAATTAAATATAAATCCTTTCGATGGTGATCCTGAAACCATACAATTTTTTTCTGAACAAGTCTCTGATATCATTAAAATAAATAAATATTCAGCAGAACAATCATTAGCATATATCAAATCAAAATTAACAGGTGCTGCATTAAAATTTTATCTGGAATCCCCCAAATTGAAAGAAATTAAATATTATCCTGAATTATTAGAGGAATTAAAAAAGTTTTTCACCACTAAATCTGATACTTTAGCAATTCAATCCCTGGAATCTCTAACTATGATGCCTAATGAAACAATCAAAAATCTAAGTCACAGATTAAACGTTCTAGTAGGCAAAGTTTATCCAAATATCACAGATAATACTGCCTTAAACAACATAAAATTTGTAAAATTTTTGGCTATCATACCAATAGATATAAAGATAAAAATCCTAGAACAAGGAATTAAATCATATGATCGAGCAGTAGAACGTGCCCAAGCACTGCAGGAAATCTCCTCAGAGGGAGATATCGCAAAACAGTCAAATTCCCACTCCCTGTTAGAAGAAGTTAACGCACTAAAAGACGCGGTGGCTCGTGTAGTTAGGCCCACCCAGAGAGACCCACGAAACGAGGTTAAGAAAACAGTAGGGGACCGCTTTCCTCACCCTCACAAACCGAGGCAGGGAGCGGAGTCAAATTTCCGATATCGTCCCCCTACCATCCGGAGGTGTCACTACTGTGGCAAACGAGGTCACATAATGAGAGAATGCTATCACTATTTAAGGAGGAGTTCGGGAAATATGAGAAACCAAAGACTGGGTCAAAGCTATTTTGGGAGGAATTATACTCAAGGGTTGAATTCCTTTCAGAATGCTCAACAAAATTTAAACTAAAAAGGAGAAGTATAAGTGATGCATATATTTCTCAGCGAGAATCCTCTGCATCAAATGAAAGAGTAAACAAAATTGAGAGTCGAAATTTTCAACCTCGATCTCCCCAACCTTTGTCTGTAGGAGCACCTCCCTTTGTTCCATCTTATGACCAACAAAATTGGCATAAAACTACCTCTACACAGACCATGACTGGTAACTTTGATCATTGTGTATATTTGCCTAAAAATAACAAAAATACTCAAACTAATAATGCAATTGTTAATCCTCAAAATTTTGAAACTATAAGTACTAACCAATGTAGCTCAGAAAGAATATTTTCTGTTTCCTCTTCAACTGACAATCTTCCATATATTAACTTATCCTTTAAAGAACAAAATGGAACATTTTTGCTTGATACTGGCTCTTCCATTTCTTTGTTATCTTATAATTTCTTTAACCATATTAAACCTTTTGTCACTCATAGATCTCTTTCTAGAAGTGTTCAAATTTCTACTGTTAACTCTATTGTAAATTTTAAGGCTTGTGTAGAAATTTCCTTTAAAATTGAAAACCTTTTCTTCAAACATAACTTTTATATCATAGATCTTAAAGATGAATCCAATTTTGATGGAATATTGGGATGTGATTTTATGCGTAAGGCTTCTATTACGGTGAATTTAGCCCAAGGGGTCGTACAACTGAAAGACTTAACTATACCTTTCGGAAAACCAGATAAGCACATTTTAGAAGGTATGGAAGAAAACGTTAATTCGTTCTCAGTTTCTTCCATGCCAGTTAAACTAAGTAGAAAAGTCGTGCTTAGTCCTGATGATGAGTGTTATGCATTGGTGTCAATGGTGAACCATTTAGAAAATAACACTGAATTTTTATTTGAAGTTAGTAGTGACCTACGTTTGGAAACTTACGATTCCATCCATTCTCTAGAAAATGTAAAAGATAATTCCAAAAATGTCCCCAAGAAAAATTCAGAATTCCTTTTTCATATATATCTAAAAAATACTTCAACAAAAACAGTACACTTAAACAAAGGAGTAGTTGTTGGCTATGGACATCTAATTGATGAAATCAAAGAGAAAAATTCTGGTAATGATGTCAATTTTATAGAAGAAAGTGAATGTGTAAATTTAATTCAGGCGTCTCAGTCAGTCACTGAGCTTAGACAAAAAGAATTTAAAATTGAGGACTTCCATTTAGAACATCTCTCTACGGAAGAAAACTCAAAAATGAAGGAATTGTTAAACAAACATGTAATGAGTTTTTCAAAGTCCATGAAATCTATGGGTCACACTGATGCTATTATTCCTAGGCTTCAGTTTACAAGTAATTTCCCGATTAAAACTTTACCTTTCCCCATCCCCTCAGCTCTAATTGATACAGCTAAAACCCAATTAAATGAAATGGTTGAAGCTGGTTTGATAAAAAAGGATGTGTCTGAATGGGCTTCACCACTACTTCTTGTGAAAAAGAAACCTGACTCATCAGGTGTTCAAAAATACCGTTTAGCGTTAGATTTAAGACTGGTTAACTCTATTCTCCTTCATTCAACTTACCCTCTTCCTAAAATACAAACTTTAATTTCTAACCTAGCCCAATATAAATATTTTTCCACACTAGACATGCAGCAGGCTTACATGCAAGTTAATTTACCTGAAACTTATAGAAAAATACTTGCATTCACAACTCCTTTTGGAACATACAGTTTAAATAGACTCCCTTTTGGTCTTAAGACAGCAGCTTCAATTTTCCAAGCCTTAATGGACTCATTAATTGAAAGTATTCCGGGTGTATTTGCTTATCAGGATGACATAGTTGTGGCAGCAAATTCATTCGAAGAGTCTGTGGAAAAACTTAACAAACTGCTTTCCATTTTAGAAACAAACAACCTGACTTTATCAGCAGAAAAATGTACATTTCATCAAACTAAAATTAACTATTTAGGCTTTCAAATTTCTGATCACATAATAACTCCCATTAAAGCAAACATAATAAAAATCAAATCTTTCCCTACTCCTAAAACTAAGAAACAACTGAAAAGATTTATTGGATTATGTGGTTTTTACAGGACATTAATACCTAACTACTCAGATTTAATACACCCCTTAAATAAACTAACTTACCCTTCATCCACATTTGTCTGGGATCCAGAACATGAAGAGGTATTTCAGAAACTACAAACAATATTTTTCAATGAACCTTTCATTCGTCAGCCAGATTGGAACAAGACATTTTACTTAAATACTGATGCATCAAAACAAGCCATAGCAGCTGTTCTTCTACAGGAATTTGATGGTAGACTATGTCCCATTTCCTATTATTCAAAATCACTTTCTAATTCTGAATCAAAGTATCCGGCAATTAAATTAGAATTATTGGCTATAGTGAAATCAGTTGAAGCATTTAAATTCTATTTATATGCCAGAAACTTCATCATACTATCAGATAGCAAACCTCTAAAACACTATAAAAAAGTTACATCCCCTGCAGATATAACCACAAGATGGCTATTACTCCTTAGTGAGTACACTTTCACATTTAAACATGTTGCAGGAAAAACAAACGTGCTACCAGACTATTTGTCACGATTACAGGAATCCCCACCTCAAATAGATCTGACCACAGATCAAAACATAATTTACTTCAATGAGCCTTTGCCAATAGTTCAAACAAACGCATTAAAAATCAAAAACCAGGCTGATATAAATAGAGAATTTTGCCATGTTCTTAATGCTGTAAATATTGATAATAATGATCCACTTCTGGAGATTTCAAATTCAACTTTCTTAAAAGAACAACTAAAGGACAAAGACTTATCTTTTGCATACAATAGATTATTAAATCGTAAACTTTCATCAAATATGAAAAACTATTTCATTGACTCAGAAACCCAACTTCTAATGTACTCAAAATCTGAAGGTGAAAATGAAAATGTAAGTAAACCAAAAATAGTTGTTCCTAAATCACTTAAACAGAAAGTGCTAGAAATAGCTCATTTCTCACATTTTGGGTTTTCTAAAACATATGAATTTGTTACATCTAAATATTATTGGAATGGTGTTTACGTTGATACTCAAAATTTTGTGGCCTCATGAACTGTGTGTATTCAAAGTAAACCTCAAAAAATTACACCAGCCCCTTTTCAGCCAACATATTCACCAACCCATCCAGGTGAATTGGTGTCTATGGATCTTGTTGGTCCTTTTCAAAACGGTTCACATATTTTAACAATGATTGATCACTTCAGTAGACATCTTGAGCTTTATCCTGTAAATTCAACCGCGACAAACGTAATAATGGAAGCTTTATTTTCATACATAACAACTCATGGTCGTCCATCAATTATTCTCACGGATTTAGGTTCTCAGTTTACCTCACAGCTGTTCCATACTCTGAGTGAAAAATTAGGCATACAATTAAGGCACACAACATCTGGCAGACCCCAAGCTAACGCGGTGAGTGAAAGAATCAATACCTCCATAAAATCAACTATCAAAGCATTACAATCACAAGGTGTTAATTTTAAATATGCCATACACATCCATCAAAATTTGTATAATGGATCAATCCATCAATCAACTGGATACCCTCCTAACTTAGTTCATTTTGGACGCCACTTAGCTCTTATTACAGATACATATAATAAGAATGAACAAACTATAGATCTTAGCCAATCTCATGAATTATTAAAAATACTGGATGCTATGGATCTTGTATACAAAGAGGTAATAACTAATACTCGATTGTCCCAAAAAAAGAATTATCATAGACAGGAAGCTGTCTCTAAATATAGAAAGTTTAAAGTAAATGATCGTGTATTTTTGAAATCAAAGGACAAATTTAGACCTAGTTTTGACGGTCCCTTCTTCATCACTCAAATTCACTCTCCAGTTATTGTGTCTATAAGTCGAGTACCAGAAAGTAAAAAACATGACTTTAAAATGCATATAGATAGACTCCGAATAGCACCGGAAAGATTTACCCATTTGGTGGGAAACAGCAGACCTGGTTTCATAAATGTACCACCAACGAAAAGAAATTACCCCTATAACCTTCGCCCTCGATGTTGACACGGTTTACCTTCTCGAGTTTCCCCAAGCATTGGATACTCGGCGAGAAATATGATCCTCTCCCGCACTACTCACTAACAAAATGACTTGTACAATAAGTCTTACCATTTACGTAAAAAAAAAATCCTCACTTTGGTTTCTCTAATCCTTTGTTGACACTTTTAGGAATTCTTGGATTTATACCTAAATTTTTGTTTAGCAACTTTATTTTGAGTATATATGAATTCCTATGAAAAGTTAAATGCACTTGTTAATGATTTATCTATCAAAATTGTAAAGAGTTATTTGAATCTCAATCATCATTTAATATTTTGCCAACTGTGTATTAATTAAATAATCCCAATTGAATTGTTATATAGTCATTATAGAATTATAAAGATTTCAAAATATATTTTGATATTTTGTCAAATGGCATAAATCAATGCTCACTTCAAAAAATAATAGGGAATGACATATATTTGAAATTACAACATTATTTAATAATTGTATAAGAAATATACCAATACAAAAAAAAATTTTTTATTTGCAACAAAATAATGTTTTGTTATGTAGTAATTATGTTTGTTTAGTATAATATTTAGAGGTATGATTTAAAAGATTTTTACTTTTGTTTAGAAAAATATGCCATTTTAAAACCAAATAGATTTTAGCATTGACACCTATAATTTTAATTTCTATTATTGTCAACATAAAATTTTTGATGGTAAATAATGTTAGGTGTTAAGTGATAAGATATCAAAATGTCAAAAGCATTATTTGTTAAAGCTGTAATTATTTGAAAATTTTCAGAATGTTATAATATATAGGTACTATATTTTTTAAATTTAAACATTGCTAAGTTTTGATAAGCTTAACTGAGGAAAGCTAACGAATTATTAACGATTCTGAGAGTTGATTTGTAAAAAATAAATTAAATAGAGAAAGACAGATATATACAATTTAATATTATATATAAAAAAAACCTTACACTTTGATGTAGTGTGATTCGAGAAAAATGATATCTATATTGTATACTGTGAAACCCAACCTAATTATTTATAATGTATTGAAACATTGAAACAAAAAAAATGAGATCGTCTGACTGGTATGTTGTAAAAAAAAGGGAAATATGAAAATATGTTTTAAGGTAAAGAAGTTATTAAGAGTAAACGGTTAGAAGGTGGAAAGGTTTGTAGGACAGTAAGATTGATTTGAATATATTGTTAAGAATTGTAACGACAAGAAAATGGGACATTTTTGTAGTAAATCAGAGTTATTTGAGGACTAATTCGAGAGAAGTGTAGTATAGTGTTAGTTCAGATTAAGAAAATCTTAAAATTGGAGTTTTTGAATGGTCTAATGAAAATGTTAAAGAGAGTTAAGAGATAAGCAGATGTTTGACAAGAAAATACGTATTTGTTGTATGAATAAGTTATGTGCACTAGTGAAATGAGTAACATGTTAAACAATGATTGCGAATAGGCCAATGAGAAATGTAATGATCAATTGATTGTATGTAAAAGGTGGTGCAATGTATTTGTAGAGTGATGCATCATAATATGAGTGAAAAAGCTTAAATCAATGAACTAAGAAGTGATGTGGTGATGTAATGATTTGAGAAAATTTGCAAAAATTGTTGAAAGGATCATATGAAATGATGCGAGAAATGTTATACTAGAAAGAAAATGGCCAAAATGAATGTAGATTATTTCCATGGAAATTATTTGAAATATCTTTATTATATTGTGTTATTATTTTATATGAATATGTTATTGTTTATATTTTTTCTTATGTATTTAAAAGTCAGTAAGTGTAATAATTTTGAAGGATAAATGGTTACTTGCAATTTTTTAAATATATGCATAAGATTTTAACAAGTAGAAATTGGCTGTGTTTATACAAAAAAAGGGCTGGCCAGCCAAAACAAAATGTAACCACAGCTATTAATTAAGATGAATTCTACAAGTAAAACTAAATGTATAACCTAATCAAAAATTAAAATGGACATTTCGTGTATTTACATGAGCATTTAAAAATCAATTTAAAAAAAATAAGATTTCCAATTTTGTAAAAATTCACTGAAATATATATATAATTTATTTACATTGAATATAGTTAAACCCGTAATTCATTCTTTTGCTTCGCTGTTCAAGGAACTAAAGCTAGCATAGTGTTGAGTACTTCGTGCTGGCATGGAGACACTCACCTGGGATAGTGATGTATTGTAATGAATTAGTGTTTCCCAAACTTGTAATGATCAAATTTAAAATTTATCCCATAAGAAACACAAATTTTGTGCTTATGTATCTAAATGCTAATGTTTAATTTAAAATATTTTTTGTTACTTTTTTGTAATGTTTGATGACAATGTATGTAAAATTTTACTGTTGTATTTTTTAGATCCTGGATGTTGGTACCGCACATCTTTATTTAATAAGATCTGGCACATTAATTAATCCTACGTTGGCATGGTAAAATATCCCAAAAAAAAATTAAAAAAAACTGTGTCTGTGGGGAGGATGTAATGCAGAACTGCATTACATAAATTTTTAATTAATAAGCTACCCCTGTGAACCTCTAAGTCTAAAATTCCCCGACCCATAATACCACCCACAGCTTGTCAGATATCGGTTCCCATGAGTTCGTGGAATACTTTGCCAAGTATTCCGCAAAACCAGACGGTCCTAATCCAAAAATCCCAGACCTTGCTGACAACTGTTTAGTTCTAATCACCAACACCCCTCAAACACTGGCCAACGGAAGGCCAAGTATGACAAGTTTATTAAGAAAAATCATGCGTATACATACCATCCCTTCTTCTATCAGACAATAATCGTCAACACCCTACTCCAACGGCAATATTGAACGACACTCTGCCGCACATCAGGTCAGAGGTCAAATTTTAAGGATATACACACCACCAAGGGATCCCCCGGTAATCCGACGCCCGTCTTATGTGTGTTAACACCATCATACAACGATACCCATAAATTACTCTCCCACTCCTTGCGTAACCCGGCCAAAACGGTGGCGCGCTTTTTGAATCCCCACGAATCAGATTTGAATGTGATCTTGGGGGCATGAAAAGTGAAACATTTGGCGAGGATAAACGGGAATTCTGGCACATCCCCTAACACAATAACCCTCGGAACAAAAAGGTGCTACATGTAATTTTTCGAGCATGGATTACGGTCTCACGAGTGTCACCAGGTTCACGCCACGTAACATCATGATAATCTACAGCGTGAGACTGCACTTCATCACGGCCTCAACAAAGAATTGCCTCACTACCTAAACGCAGTTTTCGCCGCAGTTCAAAATCTTCAAATTCCGGTAGTTTTGTAGAGGCCGTCTTCTTTTTGGAGGAATTTTTAATTCCAGTAGTTTTATAGAGGCCGTCTTCTTTTTTATGGAGGAATTTGCACCTCTTACTATAGTCGTGGAAAATCTATTCTTCTTATCAGTGCACTTAGAATAATTCTGACCAGTTCTTTCATCTACCCAACTTGACGGGTCAGTTCTTTTTAAACGCTTCGAATACTCAGTGCAACCACATCCAGGATTATCATCGATTGTGTTCGTGTATACTGCATACCTGTGCCTTATCAGACAATAAAAGAAATCTTCGTTCAATAAGTGACTTATTGATTGTGTCATCCTCAACACCCTTTTCTTCAAAAAACCTACAGCAGTTCCTCTTCAAATCATCATTAAATCAAGTGACGTCACGACGCATTCTAAAGTAAGTGTCGTTTTGCACCTATTTATTATTGGAATGGTGCACATCTAAAGAGTGAATAAGTTGTTATGCATTATTCATTAATTCAATCATTTTAATAGGTAATTTAAAATCATTTAAGAAATAGTGTATCGAGTGTTAAATTATATTTGCTACATTTGATTTTTATATATATATCGAAATTCCTTCATTCAAAATTCTTAAGAACTACACCTGGATTGTAGCGGCACAACCTTTAATATAACATAATATAATAACCACTATACATCACTTATATTAATTGTTGTAACCCATATTCCCAAAGATAATCACTATAATCAGCATGCCAAGACGCAACTTTTGAGACCTGAAGCGTTTCGATATTTGAAAATTTGTCTTTTTCGACCCAGCCTAGTACACATGGGTGGGGGTTCTCCCGCTAACAGATGACGGTGAGTGAATCGAGAGTGCCCAATTCTTAGCCTTGTGATGATAACTTCCTCGCGTCGACTGAGATGAATGTTGTGAGGTTGCGTAAGATGAGGCATGATAAAATGAAGTTTGTTTTCGCTCTCTTTATCCCACTTCTTTTGCCATAAGTCATTCATTTTCTGTTTGAATATAGGTTTGTAGTCGGGAGGCGGAACAGGGAACCGATTCGGGTTTCCTCCCATTCGGGTTTCCCGAGCCGCTCTGTCAGCGAGCTCGTTTCCAGTAATCCCTACATGTCCGGGAATCCAGAAAAAGCGGATGTCATTGCCTCTCTTGGCAAGACGGGAGACTTCCTTCAATAAATCGATTAAAATAGGATGATCAGGTGGCTTATGAGCTTGTAGGCTTTGTAATGAAGATAATGAATCGGAGTAGATGATTGCTTTATTCTACCGCCATTCTGAGAGCGTGTAGCTCGGCAGTGTAGATCGATGTCGAAACAGGGAGTGTATCGGTTATGGTGGCGCTTTGAGAAACTGCAGCTGCGCCGACATGAGTCAAAGACTTAGATCCATCTGTGGTTGGTTGGTTGGTTTGTTGGATTTTATGGGACAAGGGCCAGATCAAGATCCATCTGTGAAAATGGGTACAAAATCAGAGAACTCTTCCCGGTGTTCCTGAAACAGACTTTGATAAACACAATCGGGAGTTAATAACTTAGTATGGGATGTAAATGAAGTATCAATTTCAAGATGAATGCTCTCCCAAGGAGGTATTAATGTAGGTGACTGAGCTATTTTGCCAAGGTTTATTCCGAATTCATCCATGATGTTTTGAATGCGAAAATGGAATGGAGGAATACAGGTACGGGGTGATCTATGTGAAATTGATTGTTGTAAGTTAAAATCGAATAAAAAGTTAAAAGCTGGGTTATAACGCATGCCACGAATTTTGATAAAATAGCAAAGGGCGAGGTATTTACGGCGCAGTTCTAAAGGAGGCTCATGAGCCTCAGCATATAGAGACTATGTACTGGAGATGTGCGAAAAGCACCTAAGCAAATCCTAAGGCCTTGGTGGTGGATAGTGTTGAGTAGTCCGAGTAGACTTTTACAAGCCGAACCATACGCTACACATCCATAGTCTAGTTTAGATCTTACGAGTGATCTGTACAGACGGAGCAAAGATATGTTGTCGGCCCCCAACGAGTGTTCGATACAACTTTTAAGATGTTTAGGGATTTCGAACATCTTGTTTTCAGGTCTTGAACATGGCAGTGGAATCTAAGTATACGGTCAAAGATTACTCCAAGAAATCTGTGTTTTTCGGCCACTTGGATACGGTAGGTGCCAAGATGAAGTTCTGGTTCAGGGAAGAGGCCTCGATTACGGGTAAAGTGGACACACACTGTCTATTCAGCCGAAAACATAAATCCGTTTTCTCCAGGCCAATTGTTAACTTTATTGATTGTGTTTTGCATGGGTCGCTCAGCAACATTTAAAAACTTAGAAGAGTATGAAATTTGTAAATCGTCTACGTACAGTGAGAATTGTACCCCTTGCCTCAGATAAGTGATTCCATTCAGTTTAATAAAAAAACACTTAGCACACTACCTTGAGGTACGCCTTGCTCTTGGGTAAAAGTTGTTGATAAAATTGAGCGAATGCGAACCTGGAAGGTGCGATGGTTTAAAAAGTTCTTAATAAAAGTGGGCATATGCCCTCTGAGGTCCATATTATACAAATCTTTAAGGATACCATGTCTCCGTGTCATGTCATACGCCTTAGTGATGTCGAAAAAGACGGACAACATGTGTTGTTTTTTAATAAAAGCACTACGGACCGCAGTCTCAAGCCTGAGGAGGTTGTCGTTTGTGGAGCGAGATCTGCGGAATCCACTTTGATGTGGAGAAAGAAAATTATTGGTTTCCAAGTGGAACATTAATCGGGAGCTAATTATTCGCTCTAAAAGCTTGCACAGGCAGCTAGTTAGAGCGATAGGTCTGTAATTACCCGGTAGAGTTGCATCCTTTCCAGGTTTAGGGAAAGGCAAAACTATTGAATGACACCATTGAGATGGAAATGTATGGGTTCTCCAGATACGGTTATACAGGGTGGTCCTTAATTCATGGTACAAACTTCTAGGGGTGTTAGAGTACACCTAGACGATCAAGAATTGGTATAGGAAGGGGGGTCGCAGCTACACCGTTAAAGAGCTAGGTCCTAATGTAGTGCGAGCGCGTTTCAAAAGGCCGTTTTTAGAAGGCCCGTGTGACGAAACAAAACATAATAAAATGAAAAAATTTATTGCATGAGGTACAGGAGTATCCGTACTACTTAAATCCTCAATGTGATGGAAATTGAACCACTTTCTAAACCGCGGAGTTAGTTTCAAAAGTGCAATATTAATCTTTTAGTCAAAGAATCACATTCCTTAATGGTATTTAGAAAAATGATGATCGGGGAAGGAATTTTCAATGATCGTAACATGGATCATTGAAACTGTTTGATCATTGAAAATTCCTTCCCTGATCATCATTTTTCTAAATACCATTAATGGAACTCCATTTTTTGACTAAGAGCACGTTTTAAAACTCACCCCACGGTTTAGAAAGTGGTCCAATTTCTATCACATTGAGGATTTAAGTAGTACGGATACTCCTGTACCTCATGCAATAATGTTTTTCATTTTATTATGTTTTGTTTCGTCACACGGGCTTTCTAAAAACGGCCTTTTGAAACGCGCTCGCACTACATTAGGACCTAGCTCTTTAACGGTGTAGCTGCGACCCCCCTTCCTATACCAATTCTTGATCGTCTAGGTGTACTCTAACACCCCTAGAAGTTTGTACCATGAATTAAGGACCACCCTGTATAACGCCAAAAAATGGTTCAGGGAGTCATAAGAGAGAATCCGGATCCTTGCGTTGTGCGCACTCCATCAGGTCCAGCAGCTGTGTCCTTTAGGCGGCTCAGGGCAATTCTGAGCTCAAGCATAGTGAGCGGAGAGTTATACCCGCTTTCATCTGAGGAGGTAAAATCCAATCTCTGACGCTCAGCTCTGCGCTTCAAGGCCTGAAAAGCAGGAGAGTAGTTAGAACTGCTAGATGTTTCTGAGAAATGTTCCGCTAATGCATCAGCAATGGCAGGAACTTCATTTATGCTCAAATTCTTATACTGTAGAATGGACAATGGGTGAGAGTGGTATTTTCCGCTAATTTTTTTAATTTTGTCCCATACGAATTTGGTGGGAGTTGATGTTGAGATCCCACTAACGTACTTGATCCATGATTCTTTTTGGCTTTCCCGTCAAATTTTTCTAGCAAAAGCCCGAGTTTTCTTAAAAGCCATCATATATCCGGCGTAGGGTATCTGCGAAATTTATTCCATGCTTTGTTTTGCGCTTTCTTAGCTTCCCGACATTTTTCATTAAACCATGGCTTTGGGTATCGCGGTAATATCGAGGATGTTTTAGGAATGGACGAGTTCGCTGCTGATAAAATACTTGAGCAAACAGATGCAACAGCTTCATCAACTGAATCCATCTGCACCATATGCTCCGTTATCTCTGCAAGTGACTGGAACGCAGTCCAGTCGGCTCGATCAAATTTCCAACGCGGCTGACTTTATCTCCACTGTAAAATGAAGGGAAACGGAAAATATACCACTCATCATCTATTAAAGGTTCAGAAACCACATCATCTAAAAATTATCACAAGCCTCAATAATTTTCGAGGACTTCGGATTCAGTTGTTGTAACCTTTACTTTCATTTGAATATCCTATAAATATCATTTCTTCTGCTTTTTCGTCCCATTTCTTCCGTTGTTGTTGTTGTTGTTTCTAATCCCCACGCTGTCTAGCGGCAGCTAGACATGATCCATAAGTCCATACACTCTTAAAAAATTGTTTTGGTATGTGATGGAATGCTCTACATCCAAAAAACACTTTCTTGTCACTCGAATCCAGTTTTCTGCCAGTCCATGCTTCAAACGGAGTTTTCCCATTTACAGCTACTGCATGACTTCTATATTTACAGTAATTCACAGTGCTTCTTGACTTATACTCATCAAGGTAATATAAACTGCTATTTTTAGAGGTAGCGGTTGCAAGAACCCTGAACCCTTTTTAACAAGTGTACATCTGTTCCCTTCAAACTCTGCTATCAAACCCAATTTTGAGGTTAGATATCCCACAGATATTAAATTAGCTCCCAATCCTGGAACATACAACACGTCACCAAGAATAACCTCAATATGTTTACCTTTTCTGTTAATATGCAGAATCACCGAACCTTCTCCGACACTCTGAAGTGTAGCTCCTGCGGTCTGAATAAGATGTGGAGAGGTGTCATTGTAATCAACAAACCATTCACGATGGGAAGTCATATGCCGATCACTGCCTGAGTCTATTATCCAGGAATCGTCACTATTATAACTAGATAAGGTATCGTTATTCTTTAACATCCAGGCTTCCCTACATCTCGGCTGATGTTCATCTGATTCTGTACTTCTATTCCAGTTAATACTTGTCTTATTCATCTTTACCCAACAACGTTTGCTTTTATGACCAATCTTTCCACAATTATTACATTTCCCATTGAATTTTGGAATACGGTCCTTAGACTTAGTTGAGAAAGCATTGAGAGATGAACCACCACCTTCACCCAATTTTGCATATTCGCTCTTAACTTCTTACACACTAAATCAGTCGTTAAAGTTTGAACGCCGTTTTCTAACGCAGTAAGTGGTCTAAAATAACTGGGCAAATTTGTTAAAATATTTGCAGCAACAGCTTGATCTGGATATGTAGGTAAAATAGTTCTCATTTTTTAAATTCCTATTGACCTCATCTTATCAATATACTCGACCATATCCTTGCAGTTTTCAAATTTTGTAGAAAACATCTCCTGATTTAAAGATATAAATCTATTAGGATTGTTATCAGCGTACAAAGTGGATAATCTTTCCCGCATTTCCTTTGCACTTTCACAGGTTAATATCTTTTTTATAGCATTACTGCTTAAACTACTTACAATTGTCGATCTTGCTTTTCGATCCAAAGTCGCATCAACTTCATCACCATCTTCACAGGCTCAAGCATCGTACTCGTACAATTGTCGATCCTCTAGGTGGTAACGCAAGGAAAACTTCCACTCATCGAAATTTTCTCGTCCTTTTAACTTTTCAATGTTTGCTGGTACAGCACTCGGGAGTAATGGAAGTGCCATATTTGCGGTCTGTCACTAAACTCACTCAATTCACAAAACAACTAATTAAAAATTTCCTTTCGAAAAGTTAACAGCCTAATTTTACTCTGCTGGAGGCCATAACCTAAATAAATATTGAACGCAGAGAAAGATAAACACGTAAAGTAAAATTAGATTTAATGATGTGAATTTAGACAGACATCGTTTACAATAACTTCTTTCAGACAACAGAGTATAGAGCTTAATAGAGTGTTTATCTCCATAGACGCTAATGGCAACTTTTTTAACACGGCTTTTCCCATTGAAAAATTTTAGGCCAAACGGACCCGCCCCCTTTAATACCACGCTATTCCTGTCATTTGCCCACTGAAGCTGTCACTCAAATCCAAATCGCCTATAATCAGTCTTAAAATCAAATCAAATACATTTCGCATTCTCTGATTGGCTGCTAGTGAACTGAATTATAATATGCATGCTGAATTAAATTAATGACCTAAAGAGGAAAACGGCGGTTTGGCATCTTTGTTAAGCTCTCTACGCACTTATTTAAAGACTCATCAAACAAAAGTACAAAAAGAGCACGATTGTTCACAATATCTTCCAGAACATTTTTGAAACATGGTGCTAGTCCAAAACAAATTAGATATGCACATTTAGTAGGTTCACATGTAAATTGCTTTGCAATTTCTGAGTCAGGAAACATTTCTCGAAACAAAGCACTCAAGCCTTCGCATGATTAAAATGAGAAGTGGTTGGATACACAATTTGCTGACCATTTGATTTCAGCATCTAAAGTCGCGTTTTTAGTCAGCTGCAATCCATTACCAGAAGTTGAATTAGTGAGACGCTCGGGAGTTGAAGAAGCCTCAGAACTGGTTTGTGGTTTTGGCTGAAGGAATGATTCTATAGCAAGAGATTAAGTTTTTTTTAGCTTCAACTAATAACTTGTGTTTTTTCCCTGAAAACAAAAGGGAACTATTTAACACGAGCTGCAAATGTAAAGTTTATACACTGAAATTACACAAGAAAATTACCTCACGATTAGTTTTAAATAAAATATTATATTTTAATTAACTGGCTAAAAATTTGGATTTGCTTGGAAATATATTGATAACGGCCATTTTATGAAAAAAAGGACAGGATGATAGAAATTTAAAATTTGTTTTATTACTACACATTGTTACGGCCCATATGTAATTACAAAGAAAAATTTAAAACCTTACATACTCGTAAGTATGAAAAATAGGGTTTTTTCATCTTGACCAACACAATACTAAAAGCAGGGGTACTAATTTTTTAGTTGAAAAAACTAAAAATTGAGAGAGGGTAAAATTTTTATAAAAGTTTTTTCCTTCAAAGACTGGTAAAAAAGTTCAAGCAAAAATTTAAGAAAAATAATTATATTAATTTGAAAATTACTTAATGGCATGCATGCATTAAGTAATTTTCATGCATGGTTTATGTAAAAACATTTTAAATCGTTTTTTAGTTGACCTACATTTTATATTAATTTTCCAAAATTTATTAACATCCTAAAAGATATGTACGAAAAAGATAAAGCGAAAGTTAGAACCCCAATGGGAACAACAGACTCTTTCAACGTGGATACCGGTGTACTACAAGGAGAAATACTGTCCCTTTTACTATTCAACTTATTTCTCAACAATTTAATTGCTCGATTAAATGAATCCAATATTCCTGGTGTTCTCATCTCTTCTATATTCCTGCACGGCAGTCTATTTGGACGGCCTATACAACTAAACTCAACTTTTTTTTTCACGGCCCAGGCGTGTTTTTCATTTATTATTAGCTACCCATCACTAAACGCCGCGTCTGCTACGTAACCGCGACACCTACGGCGCATGCGCCACGGGCCGTTTGGGCCGTCCAAATAGACACTTCGTTCTGCACATTCTACTTTACGCTGACGACGCAGTAATCCTGGCTGAATCCCGCATTGATTTACAAAAAAAGCTCAACTTACTCGAAAAATTTTGCTTTGAATTTAATTTGGCAGTCAACATCAACAAAACTAAAATTATGATTTTCAGGAGAGGTGGAAAACCTTCTAAATCGGATAAATTCTTTTATGAAAACTCGGAGTTAGATATAGTAAGGGAATACGTCTATTTGGGAATTCTTTTTTCGTCAAATGGAAAATTTAATCAGGCCAAAAGATATTTTACATCAAAAGCAATTGCTGCAATCGGCGCGTCATGGTCTATTTTCACTGGATCTCGAGCCAACTCTATTAAATCATGGTTTAAATTATTTGAATCACTAATTCAATCTGCTTTTACTTATGGTTCCCCCAATTTGGTCCGCAAACAACATCTTCGAATTGGAAAAGTGTTTTTGTGTTTTTGCTAAAAATTATTTACTCTCTCTAGAAACATACCAGGCTATATTCTAAGATTAGAACTAGGTCAGGCACCTATTGCAGTCACCTTAGTAAAATTGTTGTTGAAGTATTGGATAAGAATTCTTAAATTACCCGATGATAGATATACCAAAATATGCTACAAAAAGTTATTTTCCAACACGATGTTCTCCTCAAATCCCGAGTATCACTGGGCGTTATCAGTCAAAAAAATTATTGAAAACCTTGGATTTAACTTTATTTGGACATCTAAAAATCCTGACCTGGCTTCCTATTATCTACCTAATATGTTACAAACTTGTCGAGATCAATGCCTACAACGAGATTTCTCAATGATGGAGAATAGCACCCACTTTCCCCACATAAACTAATAAAGAATTGTCCCACCCCTGAAAACTATATACTATCCGACTCTGATATTTATGTAAAAAGAATTATTTTCCAATTACGTTTAAATCAAAATAAAATCTTCTATAAGGGCCAGATATTTGAAGTTTATTTTACTGACAAATGTTCCTTTTGTAACACCGAAGAATTTGACACATGGAATCATATATTTAACTCATGTCCTATTTATAGCTATTATCGAAACAAATATTTATCAAACGCAAAAAATTTTCCCTTTGTCTTGAATGAGCCTAACGCTAACTATTTCAATATTCTATGTTCCTGACTTCCGTTTTTAGGCTCCGCCGGGACATTGGAGAGGATTCTAGTTGATTTATTTTAGTTCGTATTTTGTTCCTGCACCTGGTTTGTTCTGTCTTAACTTGTATTACAGTGATTTGTATATTTGAAATATCTCTCACTAATACCTCATTAGATTAATTCATACGAACGCTGTTCTTTGGTGAAAGCATTTAATTAACACGATCGCAATCACACGTGCGTCTCGTGGTTCATGGCATCGAATACAATTACATACAGCCTTGGTTACAGTTACATACGTCGGTTATCTTGATACGGTTAATAAACTTATATACAGAATAGGATACACTTATATACAGAATACGATGCAACACCTCCTCCCCACTTTAGGTAATATAGTCCCTGAACCTCACAGGAGGTCTAGTGGATCTAGCGAACGAGGAGTTCTACCTTCCTGAGGCCCCGGTTGCCGAACAGGTGTCGGTGGGGCTGTAAGCACTTCTGGTGCTGTCTCCTGACTTACTGACTGAGGCGAGACAGGCTCCGTTGCTGGTCCAGGAGCAGCAACAGGTGGTGTCTCCTCTACCTGGCGCGTTGGATCGGCCCGAGACCTGATTTGGTCAGTATGCCTCTCGGCCATTCTCCCATCCGGCCTGGAAACTCTGTACATTTTTGTACCAATAGGGTCTTCAATAACCCCAGGAACCCACCTTTCCCCACTCGCGTAATTCCTGATAAACACCCTCTCCCCACCCTCAAATTGCCTACCTGATGGCGGGTCTGCTTTTGGGGGATTCGAGTGCACCATGTCTAGGCGGCAGCGAATTTGTCTACATTGGATTTGAGTTGTTGGATTAAACACATCCTTATGCTCATTAAGAATGTCACTGACCTCCTGATTGGATATTTGGTTACAATTATGCACAGGTAATATATTAAACCTTTCGATCCAATCTCTACCACATAGGTTAGGGCCCCTACCCTCCACAACCAACAGAGACACCTTCCTTGATTCATTTTTAAATTTTACTTGACATGCCAAGTTCCCCAACACAGAAATTCTCTGACCTGTGAAGGTCGATAACGCTGTCTCGGCCGGCTGTAGAGGGGGAGACCGGAGACCCCAACGGTGCGTAGGTTCTCGCATTGATTAAGGATATTGCACAACCTGTATCAATTTCAAATTTACACTCCGCACCATTTACACTGAAGATTGTGGTGTAGGGTTTTGGGATTGGCTGCACACTACCGACACTGGAATGGAACACATCGTACTCCGCCTGGAATTTTAACGAGGATTCGTCGATCCTGTCCAGGGGAGTTATATCACTTATATTTACACTTTCAAAACCAGCTCTACACTGAGCTAATTCCGCAGAATCCTGGCGTTCAGCCTGCACCACGTTGCAAGGCCGCCTGTTAGACTTTTTTTTCTGCTTCTTTTGACACTTTTTGGACAAGTGCCCCACTTTACCACACCCAAAACACTTTCTGTCCTTCGCTGGACACTCTTGGTGTGTGTGAGTGGTTTCTCCACACCGGTAACACTCCGTGGCACTCGAGGTTCCGCTTGGACGACTTCCGCTGCTCCTCTCCTGGGAGTGCGAAAAGTTCTTGTGAACACCAGCACCGCTCGTTGTCGTAGTCGCCGACTGTAGATCCAGCACGTTCCGTGCCGCTGTTTCCATCGAGAGCGCTAACTGCACGGCCCTAGGAAGGGTTAGGCCTGGCTCCGCAAGCATGCGCCGCTGCGTCTCAGGCTGCTGGATGCCACACACTAGACGATCACGAATAATCGTGTCCAGGTTGGCACCGAAGTTGCAGTATTCCGACAATCGTCGGAGCTCCGAGACGAAGGTCGAAACGGATTCCGTCGGCTTCCGCACCCTCGTGTTGAAGTGGAAATGTTCCACGATCTCGGACGGCCTTGGACTGAAGTGCTCGTTCAGTACATGAAGGATGTGCTCGTATGCCGACGCCGCCGTTGTATCCGGGGCGATTAAGCTACGGACAAGCTTATAAACAGCTGGCCCAACCAACGTCAGGAAAATGGACTTCTTTTTTTCCGCTCTTACCTCGTTAGCTTCGAAGTAAAATTCGACTCGCTCCTTATACTGTGTCCACGTTTCCGTAGAGGAGTCGAAGGGCCCGACCTGTCCATAAGTTGCCATCCTTCACCGGGTTCGGATCGGACTCGTCGCCAGTGAAATATCTCTTACTAATACCTCATTAGATTAATTCATACGAACGCTGTTCTTTGGTGAAAGCATTTATTCAACACGATCGCAATCACACGTGCGTCTCGTGGTTCATGGCATCGAATACAATTACATACAGTCTTGGTTACAGTTACATACGTCGGTTATCTTGATACGGTTAATAAACTTATATACAGAATAGGATACACTTATATACAGAATACGATGCAACAATATTCTCTTTTTAAAATATGTTAATTTTTTTAATCTGAAGTCTAAGATCATGTCAAGTTCTCTAAAATGGTTTGTGTTATTTGTTAACGGGCATACGCCCAAAACAAACTTTTTTCTATTTCTATGTCTATTTTATATTAATTTTCGAGTACTTTTATTCTAATCTTATTTTGCAACTTTAATTTGAAGGCAGTTTTAGGTGGAGTATCTTAAATGTAACTTTTCATGAAACACTTATAGTTAAACCTGGATATTGATATATTACTATTCTTGAGACATTATTTATCATTTTAAACACTTAACTTTTTTGGAACAGCTTTAGAAAGTCCTTCAGTCACATGTGTAACCAACCACAGCAACATGACTAAATTTTGTCAGCATAGAGATCTAATAAATACTCTCATTTTTACCCTTATTTTTTTATTATTTAAATGATTGGTTTGGCGTACTAGCCTAATTAGCTAGTTTAATTATTTGAACATTTTGACAAAAAAGTATAAGAAACAATGTTTATAGTTGAGTTATTATATTAGTTTTATTTTGATACTAGCTGAAGCCGCAACCCGATGTGTTGCGCCGAGTAAAGTTTTAATTCTAGGTTTCACGATGCATACTTTAATATTATATTTTTAGAGAATAAAGAGATATGAAAAGAAAAATTTAATAATTTTCTTACATAACATTCTTTCCAACGTAAATATTAACTCAGTTTTAACTCAATTTTATCTGCTGTCGCCACTTGTCCCACCTTTTCCAAAGCCTTAAACGGGTGAAGTGTATAAGTTTTTAAAAAGTTTTCTCAAAATACATTTCTACTTTTGTAGATCAGCAATTACCACTATGATCCCGGTATCCCAGGCGCACTTTTCATATTCCGGTGTTCCCGGTAAATTTTCCTCTCTCGGTGTTTTCCCCAATCTTAATAAGCAATTAATTTGAAACCATAATGAAAGATATAGTAATAAGATATAGTAGAAAGATAAATTAGGGGGCTACCGCCCCCTGCTCGCTATCGCTCACGAACCCCGGGAACTGCTGACGCAGTTCCCCTAAGATTACTTCGCAATCTTGCTCGCTTCGCTCGCTATAGCTGATTGGAAGGGGCTATTCATCTCCATTAATGCAAATTACATACATGGGAGTAGAAAGGCTTTAATGGAATAGTCTTTTCTCCCCAACCGGACCCATTTTGTGGTACCTTAAATATTTCGTTGGTGTCACAGATTGGTATCATCTACTTATTGTAGCGTAAATATCACTTCTTGTGTTAGAGGGTGAATTTTTATTCCGTAATTTTTTTAAAGTTCAATTCCAACTAATTTTACTATTTAATTTATTCTTATATATTTATAACTGAAAATAGTTTTTATAAACATTTGTATGATTTTTTCCCATAAAATTTTTATATCCCGATGTTCCTGGTAATTTTTCTATTCCGGTATTTCCGGTATTTTTTTTCCCGGTGTTCCCAGTAATTTTCAAATCAAAGTGTTTCTGCTAATTTTACCAAATAATAAACTGAAATATAAAGTCTAGTAAATTAATTAGCCTAGTGAACAAAGTAAATAAATTTGAAACTGTTACAAATATCTAGTAAACTGATAAGTCTAGTGAATCGTCACATTTGAAACAATGTTTATTTTTAAAACTCTTATCCCATGAAAAAAATTGCATTTTCTGTAAATGTTTTTATTTTGAAGGAAAAATATTAAAATATACGTAAATAACGCTTGAAAATAAATTATTTGAATTTATTTTGTCGTTTTCATGGCTGATGGAGTTTTTAAATGGACAATTATCGAGTTTTTCCTATTAAAAATATTTAATTTGGTTGTTTTCAACTAATTTACAATAGTGAGTCAAGCAGGTGTAATCTAGTGGAGAAATGGAGCAAAAGCGGAAAAGAGCAGAAAAACGCAAATAATTCGAAAAGTATTTCGAATTTCGGAACGAACATGGGCTACTCCTGGTCCCTGGGTCATTCTGCGTCTTTTGGTACCTCTGGCGCCCTTCTGCGTTCAGTGGTTTCGGAGGAGATAGATGGACATACCATGGCTTACTGCGATATGGTAATTGAAACACGTAGCGGCTGTACCAATCCTGCAAAAACCGCGTACAGAGAAAGTTTCTCATTCTCGCCACTACGAGCGCGCATTACCGACCGTCTCAATAGAAAAGACGCTTATTAACGATGTTTTTCCCGGTTTTTCCAACGTATAAGGATCGGGGGAAAGGAATTAGATATACGTATATATATGCTAAATTGGTTCTTTATTTCCCTTACAATATACATCGACTGATTTACTTAATGTTAATACGTTTATGCTCCGAGACCACCGATATCTCCGAAATACGTCTGAATATCTTTTAAGTTTTTTCAAAGCACTTTAAAGTGAAAATCCATTTTAAAATTAGTTTGTTCATGGAAATTTTTAAGAAAGATTATGAAAATAATCGTTACATTAAAGCGAACGCTAATGTTTTTCATTCCCACTCTTTTTCCTATAACTAAAAAGGAAAATTCAAAGTTATATCAGTAGGAAATAGAAATACATGCAATGTTAACTTTCATAATTTCTTGGATTATAAAAACCAGCTCACTATTATGATTCAGAAATAGTGCTAATTCATCTATAATTCAGCCCACTTTTTTGCCATAAGTATTAAATTGCCTACAGCTTAATATTTTATGAAAATGAGTTATTAATGAACAACAGATTCAATTAATGAGGAAATGAACAACAAGATTCAACAGAAAATGAGAAACGATGTTTATTTTTCAAATTTCTATGAACATAAAAACCTTTTTCACTTGAATTCAGATTTGAGAATTTTGATTCAGATTAATCAACTTATCTATCAAGCCCATTTTTTAAATAATAAATTTCACAGTTTTATGTTTTTTAAAGTAAGATTACAACATTATAATCTTTATCAAGCAACATTAGACAAGTCAACAGGGAAATTAATAAGTAAAATTTTCAGTTTGACAACCTTTGATGCAATTAAATTGATTTAATACAAAAAAACATTAAAATTGATAGGTATTATTTCAACTGTTTGACAACCAAAACTATATATTTTGAAGTAATAAACAGGTTTCATTGAAATATAAAAATGAATACACAAAAAGAAAAAATTTGGTAACAACAGCTTTTTAGCACAAATGTTTTTGCTTTCAGCCTACTTTATGAATTTTACGAATAGAAGGTTTGTTCCGAATTCTTTTACTGAGATAACTTTCACTGACTTTCTTGGCAAAATTTTTCAAAACTATAGGGATAAATGTTTTACAAATGAAATCTCTCAGCTGTAGATGAATTGTGGTCAGCGTTTGAACACATCATCAGTGTAAACAACACGGTAAACAAACGGTCGGTATTACGCCACCTAGCGGCCTACAGGTGAACTTTTTCTTGTACGCAAAATTCAATAGACTTGAAGGAAACTGGTACAGCCGCTACGTGTTTCAATTACCGTATCGCAGTAAGCCATGGACATACGCACATATATCGTCGTGGAAGATGCAATACAGCACATCTAACATCGGAAAAAGACACAGTTTGATGTAGTTGTAGATTGTTTCAATTGGCAGTGAAATAAATAGCCAAATATGGTTTCGTATGGTTGCTGCATAAATCGAGTCAAAACCAACACCAGCACATTTATTCATCACCGAAGTTAAGCACTTCCAGGTACGGGCAATACTTGGGAGGGTGACTACTTCAGAACATCGCTTTCTAATAGAATTTCTCGTTCTCTTGCCCACATCGAGCATTTTTCTGCTTTTCAGAAAATAATATCGATCATTTCTATTAATTTTGTCCATCATAGATAGATAAAATAAACATTTTTCTTTTTCTTTTTGTAAATAAGCACTTTTTCTGTTATTATCAGAATTAATTGTTTGATAACTTTATTTTCAATACAATTCTTATGGGAAAATTTTTCTTGTCTCTTATCGTTGTATAAAGCAAAAAAATCATAGGAACATAAAAAATTACAAAACTGTGTACATTTTACTTACATTTTAATCACAATAAAATTGTAGCAGGTAAGGTACCACGACATAAAATAAAGCATGCTTTATTTGCATTATTCGGGAACTTTACAAAGCTAATTAAAGGAAAAATAGGTACATGTAATAAAAAAGTAACACATAATCGAAGATTCAGTAATATCTTTTTTAAATTAGTTTAATAATATTCGGAGGAATTGTCAAAACAGAATCGCATTCAAAATAAACCAATATCTTTCACGCTCTCAAACGGTTTCATCGAGATTGATTCTCTAAATATCAGATCATGAAAGATCATGATCTTTGGATCTATGACAGATCATGAAAGATCGGCAACTTTTTTCTGACCAATGTGAAGATGTGTCAAATCACGGCTTACTAGAGCTATTAAGATGTTTTAAAAATTCTTTTAATACTTTTAGGTGCGAAGCCTGATCAAGTAATCAAATATCTAAGCATCAATTTCTGAAAAATTTTGGTTTAAAAAAAGCACAGTCATATTAAAACCGCCAAACGAAGTCACGAAAACTGTTTGGCGAGAAAGAGGATTGGAATACTAAAGGTGCTTCAAATGTTAGATGTGCCTTATTGCATCTTCCACGACGATATACGTTTGTTTACTCTCGGATTTTAATAGTGTATATTTCATTTTTTGCGATTTATTCAGTAAAAAACTCAAAAATAGTTTAATGAACTTATTTTATTTTTCTATGTTCAATAACATTAGGAAATCTGTAACCCAATGGAAGAGCCTTTCTGGCTCCTTTGGGATATTAAAAAAATCTCTCTTTCAGTGTTTTTTTCATTATAATTTTCTTTCCTGTTGTGTACTGTCGTGTTCTGTGTTGTTGAATAAATTTGAATTTCATAAAGCCTTTAAAAGACGCCTTGCGACAGCTATACAACAATGAATATTTCTTCTCAGTGGATGAGATTTTATTCTTTCGAAATGAAAGCAAATTTTTAATACGTCAGTTATATTTTGAATCACTTCCGAGATATAGTTGACCGCCGTTGGAGTCTGACACATAGGCTTTAAGCGCGTTTTTTTTCAATGTCTTATAGAAGGCGATCCAATTGTTCAAGAGTGGCAATTTGCATTTTTCCTCTGGGGGAATCGCAAGCATCACTCTGTCGGAAAGTACAAAGGTCTCTCGCTAATTTACGTCTAGAAATTATTGTTAATGTTTCGGCTAAGATTCCGTAATCGGGCACCATCGCCAAGAAAGTCGCCAAGGTTTTTTTTGGCGATTTTTTAGCCGGTGTTTTTTTGCTTGAGTTGGCAACATACAACAAACAGAAAAAATGGCGGACATAACGGAAATGCATATTTCCGATTTCAGCATGAGAAGCGCAACAGTGTATCGATCGACCAATAGGATTGCTGCTTTAGCTCCTCCCTCCAACTACGTCACAGTAAGTAAAAAAAGAGACCACAACAAGAACACGTTTTTGGGTTGTTCTTTTTTTGCCATTTGTTATTATGATGGAGAATGAAATGGAGTTCCCTTCTGATACAAATGTTATTGAAAAAAAAAAGATTTGGTAAAAGTAAGACTTAACATCATTTGAGTAGATTGAGATCATTCAGAGTAGGGTTTTTTGAAATTCTATTTGTTCTTAAAACAAGATTTTTTAAATAAGTTATCGCACAAAATTTTTCCTAAATTAATGCTCAGCTAGGCATGTAGGAAGCAAATTAAGTGTAAATTAAAAGAAATCATAAACATATTTTAAATATAGGGGACAGTAGGTACCTTAAACATTTTATTAAATTATTTTTCTATTCAACGATATTACTTATTCAAACACACCTAATGTATATTAAATACAATCCTTTGTGCATGAAATTCCAGCTAATTATCTCTTTTAGGATATTCATAATAACTATTTTAAATCTTTTTTTAATGTCCTGAGGTGCCCACCTTGGGACTTTTCCAAAAATAGTACAAAAATTATAAATTTTATTTTGGAAATACAAAAATAAAACAAATAATGATAAAGCTTTATTTAAAAATCATAAATTAGTCATTCAACATAATTTAAAATCAAAAATTTTCTGATGTCCTAATTTTTGTCATGACATAAAATCACTGATATTTTTTGTTTCTACTTCAAGAATTTTTTTGCATCATTTTCTAAATTATAATTATCTACATTCTTAAATTATTTATTCTTTTAAACAAAACTTTTTTTACTCATAAGAGGTTTGGGAGCATCTCATAATGTTCTATTAGTTATCGTGCCATTTTAAAAATTGTTAGTTACTTTATTATGCACCTTTTAAATGCATTAAGTTTTAACTTAATTTAGATTTAAAATTGCTGAGAAATTTATCAAGTTTTGTAACAAAAACATATATTTTTATGTATAAAATAATTTTCTGGGATAGGTACTCATAAATTGATAAAAAAGGGTTTAAACCAAAATTGTGTTGCTTAAATAGGAATATACCTAAACTAATTTATTGTAATGCATAACATTTATTAATATGTTTTTATTGCAGGCTACATAAATAATGGGCGCAAGTTCAGAGGTGCGGATGCTTGGCGAATTTTGGCTGTTTAGCGGCACATTTCGAAGCCAAATCATTCACTTAACATTAGTTAGGGTTACCATATTAGTCATCTTTACCGCTAAAAACTTGGCGCATCCGCACCTCTTAACTTGCGCCAAATAATGTATTGGAAGTTTTAATAAAAATATTCTCAATATTCATTGCAGAATTATGAAGATTTGAACAAGGTTACATTTAGAGTACTCCGTGGATACTCCCTTAAAGGATTATTTGTAGTTTACAAAGTAGGTTCATTTAAAAAAAAAATTTTTTTTTAAATTTTAGATCTTGCAGATGCATATGTGGACTCGTGTTCACCTTCTGACAGAAGTACTTACTTAAAACCTTTCATAGGCCGCACCTATAATTCGTCCAGCGGGAGTAGATTTTATGTTTGTATTTTGAAGAAGGGACAATTCTAAGGCTGTGTACGAAATTTGGGATCAATATGTCAAATATTTATCAAAATACGAGTATGTTCCACTAGTGGAACGTTGGCGCCTAGAACAACACACTCCCGCTCAGCCGCGTCGCAGGGAAGATGACCGCGACGTCGGTTATTTGGCCTCTTCTGTGGTATCAATGCACCTCTCCATTTGAAAATGAGTCAACACTCGCTCCCTAGTGTGGAAAATTTCTTGTTATAAAACTTTCAGAGTAGTCAATGGGGCGTTTATTGTAAACACAACTGCCCAGATACCTCAGGACACCTGTTTTTCCTACCCGCTTTTCGCGGAATTCTATCGACACCAGTCACTACACCGAAAATTTTGCTGCCCAATGACAGCACCCCTAGAGGTCAATGTATTCGTTCCCAAACAAAGGTCACTGAAGCGTGAAGGTCAAGGGAGATTTTCAGGTGATAGATAAGAATTAGGAATGACCTAGAACAAGTTGTGGAAAGCGTTCCCTCATTTTCAAACTTATGCATGTTTTGGAGTAGCATGCATTTGTGAATATGATTTTTGACATAACAAACTTTAACAACCTTATTTATTTCTTTTTTTGCTCAGTACAATAACACTTGATCCACAATTTAGCTACGAAAAGCAAGTTATTTGAATTTTCCTTACGCGATAAAATATACAGGGTGTCCCACGAGAAGTGGCCCAACCCTTTAACTTTTGAACCCCTACAGATATAGTCATGAAAGTGGGGTCTAGGTATAGTAAAGTGACCATGCCCTATCCGATGAGATAACTTTCAACGCCCTCTAGCGGAAAATTTAGGAGTTATAATTTTTATTTTAAAAACTGTGTTAGGTATGTGAAAAAAGTCAATGACTAAGTTGTAGAGCATCATCGATTTAGTAGGAAAAGACACCTTAAGCAGAAAAATATCTTGAATAAAACCCCTAAAACGCAAGCTCAATTAGGTTGAATTCACGTAGTTTTTACGTCTTAAGACGCCCCTCACGAGGTGAAAATGAGAAATTTTTATTTTTATGATTTAAGTAAATGACTAAAAGCATTCTTAGTTCATTAAATTGAAAATTTCTCATTTTCGCCTCATGAGGAGCGTTTTAAGACGTAAAATCTACGTAAATTCAACCTATTTGAGCGTGCGTTTTAGGGATTTTATTCAAGATATTTTTCTGCTTAAGGTGTCTTTTCCTACTAAATCGATGATGCTCTACAACTTAGTCATTGACTTTTTTCACATACCTCACACAGTTTTTAAAATAAAAATTATAACTCCTAAATTTTCCGCTAGAGGGCGTTGAAAGTTATCTCATCGGATAGGGCATGGTCACTTTACTATACCTAGACCCCACTTTCATGACTATATCTGTAGGGGTTCAAAAGTTAAAGGGTTGGGCCACTTCTCGTGGGACACCCTGTATATTTCTCCTGTGTTCATTACCAGATTTATCAAAACCCATGGATATTCATATTCTTTACGAGTTAGAAAACTTTTTAGTTAAAAAAATACAGGCAAAAAGTTAATAATTGGGTAATATTTAAAAAAAATGCTTCTTAAATTATGAAATTCGATGGATTAAGCTTCATTTCAAACTTTAAAAAAAATTTAAAACAAAAAAATGAGTGAAGTCAGTAAATTATAAAATGTTTTTGCCAAAAAGTTCACTTACTTAACTTGATAACCCTTTAAAAAGTTTAAAAATAAAAGAATATAGCATTACTATCAGGGGAAAATGTTCGGATAAAAAGTAGTCCATGTGGCCAACGTTCCACTAGTGGAACATCGTAATTAATAACTGGTTTCTAGCAAATCAAAAACTGAAATCAATGAAAATTACACTCAAACAGCTAACTGACAATCCGATTTATACATTTTAGGTCCAGTATCTGCATTTTGGTTCCATATGATACCGAATTTGAAATAAAATGTGTATAGCTTATTTTTTGTGGAAAAAGGTGATTTTCAAAAAATTGCAGAAAAAAAAAACGTAAACAATATCAGTACAAAAAGTTATATATAAGTAAAATATGTCTCATTGAACATAAATATGTTGAAGTAATTTATTCTCTGAAATTTGGGAAGCTTAGGGGGGTGAGTTAAATCGATGTTCCACTAGTGGAACGTTGGCCTATAAAAGGTTAATAAGGATAAAATAGTACAAAATGATACATTTAGAAAATTTAATTTTATGAATTTTAACAGATCTTCCTGAGTTATTTAAATCAGGGTTTGTATAGATTAAAGTGATTAAGGGGCCTTTTATAAGGAAGAGATAAAATTAACGAGTTAAAGGACTGGCCACAGCCCCAATAAAGCCTTTTTAAATTGAAATTAACATTTATTCCTAATTAACATTTATTCTTTTGGTCATTATTTCCTCAGGAGTTAGTTTGCAAAATGGCTCAAGTTCCTTTTACCGGATTATTCCGCCAGAGGAGCGATAACCGTACTAATATGGGAACTATTCGCGCCAAGCTGGTACAGCTAGGCGCGTAACGTCGACATCCTATGAATATCCTAATGCGCATGCTCTTGATCTTAGCAATCTCCAGAGACGATTCTAGGTATCACTATTGTTTAGAGAAGGCATGGCCAACCCGCGGGCCGCATGCGGCCCTCCGGGTCATTTTGTGCGGCCCGCGAAGCTCTTTGAAAACTCTCCAAAAGTAGCTTCAAACCACTTTTTAGCACACTTAAATTCAAAATATTTTTTCGGGGGAGAAACCCCGACCCCCCATATACCTCTTAGATCAGGCTTTGCCGACCCGCGCCCCGCATGCGGCCCGTTTTGAAATAATTTTGTGGTCCGCAAGAATTTTTTTAGTTTAAAGTTTTAGGGTAAGTTAAGACCCCCAAATTCGGACAAAGTGTACCAAACCACGTTAAAGTCTGTTAATTAGAGTCTTATTTCCAAAAAATTTTCTGGGGGAGGACTCCAAGATCCCCCTTTAGTACTAGGAACTCTATTGTTCACAACGTTTTTAGGATATTAGTTCAGTCAGGTGCAAATCCTAACTAAAAATATATTTTAATTTATGCATTGAACCAATTAAGTATGCATGGGGGCTAGGGTGGTCCAAAAAAACTTTTTTAAAGCTAGCCCAAACGTCGCCCCCTAATTTTTTTACATTTACCAATAGTATCATCCTCCTTTAATTTTAGCTTTCTACTCCTATTTTTAGGGGGTGCTCAATGACCCTTCTTTTTGACACTTTAAAAATTTTATGGATTTGCTTTTAGACATCCCGTGCTTAAAAAACAATTTTTTTTTCGTAAATGCTGATGTTTCTAAGTGTCAATATGCCTTGTTATATTGTATTTAGTTTAACTTTTATATTTATCAAAACTTTTCTCTGGATCCGCAAAATGCGTTAAAATCATGTGTGTTAAAATCCTGTTTTTCAGTGCGTTATAACAGCAAAACTATTCTTTGAAAAATAAAATGTGAATAGTGCATTTTGTTGGAAAATTTGTTTACTTTAACTTTTTAATTCAAGTAATTTTCGAGAAACTAATATTTTTTTAAATATACGAAAAAATCCGGAGGTAAAGTGAAAATTTTGCAATTTTTTTCACATATTTTTGCGTTTTTTGATATGAAGTCGACCGTCCACGTGAAAGTGAACCAGATATTTGGAATCAGCACCTCAAAATACATATAAAACCGTTGAAGAAAATAAATTAAAAAATTTTTTTTTGAAGCAACTGCTTGTCATAGGATTTTATTACTATTTTGAGCTTTTATTGAATTTTTGGTACTTTTTAAAACAAATTGCATATTTTGTAACCAGAATCATGTTTTTTGACCCTTAAAGCATAATATTTGACCCCCAAAAGTGTCTTTCTATAATTAAAAGAACCGAAAATAGGCCCGCGGGCGGCCATTTTGTTTTTGACCGGAAGTCCCAAACGGCACTTCCGCCAGAGTGCTTCTGGGCGATTTTGGATACAGCATGTTTTAAACTAAATTTCCACCAATTTTGGTGCCTCTTGCAAAATCTGAACAATTATTCCCTTCAACAGCTCTGCTATTGTTGCTTCCTAGTCAACAAAAAACTAACTCGTCAATATTATTTCTAAACATTCATACTTAAAAAAAATGATGCTTTTAACTGTTTTATTTTCAATTTATTATCATATATTAAGTGTATAAATAAAATAGGTGTCAAAATAATTTATCTTTTACTTATTTTTTAGCCAATTTAGCCAAAATTTCGAAAAAAAATTAAAAAGTGCAGTTTTTTAGGGCCATTGAGCACCCTCCTAAAACTGAAGTAGGAAGTTGAAACTTTGCCAGAATAATACTATAGGTAGATGTAAAAAAATGAGGGGGCGACGTTGTGTCTAGGACGAAGTTTATTTTTTCCCATAGGAATGTGGACCACCCTAATGGGGGCATGAGAGGAAGATTTGGGTGTACTTTTTCCCGATGCAAAAATCTAGCTGCAATTTTTAGAGAAAATCTGAGTCCTCCCGAAATAAATTTCTATAAGCGCCACAGGCTCCTTATAGTTTCGAGTGATTGTAAGTGTTTTTTAACGGCACCTGTTTAGTTCCTATGGATATACTACAGAAGGTATTCTTGGGGTTGCTCTTTGAGGTAAATTTAAATGAATATTTTATTTAGGAATCTGTCAAACTAAGCAAAGGATCTAAGAAACTCCCTAATTTATATACCTAATTTATTCAATATACTTCACTGTCATTCTGTGCACCTAATATCCTAATATTTTATGTGCGGCCCGCGAGAGTATTGTGGTTTTCCAAAGTGGCCCGCAACAACATTTGGGATGGCCACCCCTTGTTTAGAGTGACCGCAATTGTAAAAACTGCGGTGTAGTGACAATGCCTCAAGATGATATAGAATCCAAATTTTATATGATTAAAAAATAATTTAAAAAGGGTTTAATACAACTTTCCTGAACATGCAAGATTTTTTTCTGGGCTATTTTTTAATGCTGATTTCAGATATTTCATTAAAAACAGTGTAGCTATGGTTTGAAATTTTTTAAAAATTTTAAAAATGATTTTAAAAAAATGGTTTAATACTAATGTAAGACATTTTTCTAGACTGTTTTTTAATGCTGATTTCAGATATTTCATTAAAAACAGTGGAGCTATGGTTTGAAATTTTTTAAAAATGATTTAAAAATGGTTTAATACTAATGCAAGACATTTTTCTAGGCTGTTTTTTAATGCTGATGTAGAGTTTCTCCCGAACGCGTGGGCCAGCCATGTATTCGTTTCGAGTCGCGAGCTTCCGCTTGCCTCGCCATCTTCTTATCGGTTTGGGGGACGTGTCCAAATTGAACGGGTGGTTGGGAACACTTGTGGTCGGGAAAGAAATTTATTCTTTGTTTGTTTCTTTTGGGGGTTCTTTATTGAGATGAATTGAATTAATTTTCTTTGTTCCCTTTCACGCTCAGAGGATTGTACCCTTTGGTTAAGAATAGCATTGGCAAAACCAAATTTAGTTTTAATGGTATGATGTAGTTTGGTGGTTGACTAATAATAATTTTAGTAAAGATTTTATGAAGGTGATTGACAAATATTTAATAACCTTATTCCTTTGTTTCTCGCAATACTATCTTAGTTTCCCACTTTTCGTCGTATTCCCTGGTGTTGTCTGTAATCCTTTTAGTCGACGGTGAGCGGCCATTACTTCTCCCTTGAACACAGGAGGAGGGTCTTCCCCCCTGGTGTTCTCGCTCGCTAATTAGTTGGGGGCGATAGCCCTCGTAGACGTCACCTCTTCCAGAGGAAACCTATATAAGGGAAGGAATGATCGGACTCTCTCTCAAAGATTCGCAGTCGAATTTCATAGATTATATAGTGCGAGATGTCGCAGGACTGGGCTGACCGGTCGGACTCTCCCGCCTCTGACGGGAACAGAAGCACCGCCGTCAACCCCTGGCTAGCCGAGCCTTTGCCTCTGAGCCCGAGCGCTGAAGGGAATAGGTTCCTTCACAACTTTGCCTGGATGAAGGAAGTTTCAAGAGTCGACACATATACACTAGGAGCCCCCTCTGTTGCGCCCGCAGTACCAGTGTCGAATCCCTTCTCTCCACTTACTGACCTCCCAACCGATGATGGCCCTCTCACGGAAGAGCCGAATGCGGCTGCGACAGAGAGTACCAACGTGCGGTCTGAGAGCACAGCGAGCGAGAGAAGCAGCACTCCGCCTCCGGACGAAAGAGTCCCTACCCCGGTTCCTATGGAAATCACCGACTTTGACAAGGAGCAGGCGCCACCCAAACCCAAAATAGTCCGATTCGTTAAGCGGATCCTGAAAGGACTTCCTGAAGGGTTCTCCATTGCAGATCTTGCTGCCGACATCAAGCGCCAAGGCTTCACCGTCCGGAGTATTAAAGACCTGTCATTCAGCAGTCCTCCGGGTTCTCCCCTGCACTTCCTTGTGGAGTTCCAGGGTGCCCCCCCCTAGCGACTCGCTGACGCACATCGGAGACATCCCTGTAAAGATTATGGGAGTCCGCCGGCCTAGAGCCATCCAGTGCTATAAATGTTGCATGTTTGGTCACCTCGCCAAGGACTGCCCCAACCAGCATCGATGCTTAAACTGTGGCGACCCTCACCACCATCGAGAATGTCCCACCCCCCAGAAGCAAGAAAAGACCTGTATAAACTGTGGAGCCGCAGGCCACATAGCAGCCTGGAGCCAGTGCCCACAATTCAGGCAAGCAAACGCAGAGCTGCGCAAGCGGACCTTCACTCCCCGGAGGTCAGGCTCGTATGAGCCCCGTACCAACCGTGGACCACTACCGTCTCAACATAGCTTTATGGTCGGGCGGAGGGGATTTCTGCGCATGCTCGTGCACTTCGCCTTGTCGAACTTACTTTCTGAATTCCCGAGGGACCGTCTCCATAATTATCTACTATTTCAGCTCGAAAGCCCTTCGTCGGCGAAAAGTCTTCTTCGAAAGTCGGCGCATGCCTGAATGCTGTTATTTGAAGTAAACAAAACAAAAACTCTACAAAAGTTTAGGTTGTTAAAAGTTTTAATTAGCTTTTTTAACTAATCCAAAATCTACAAAATAGGTAAATATTAATGTTTTACATAAGCAGTACAGATAAAATTGATGAGTTTTATGTAACTTAAAAATGAAAGTAAAAAATTATAGCACTTCTGACTTTTTTCATTTAATGTATACAAAGAACCACGTGCGTGCAATGTTCAAATATGTTACATAGTATTACATCTTAATTAATAGAAAATTAAAAAGTTATTTTAACTTAAGAAATAAAAGCAAATGAATAGAATAGAACATACTTATCCTCATCAAGCACTTCTTCTAAGTAGCATAAAACAGCGAAAATTAAATTGCAAAATAAATTATCTTTGAGAAAACTCACACACCGTCATTAACAGGTTTTTAAAAAGAAATGGCCTCAAGACAATAGCCGAAGCGTATATATCGTAAAAAAACATTTGCGTAAAATAAAACGAAGCGTAAAAAACTATAGATATTTTGCAATAGCTACACAGTCCCCAGTTCCGCGAGAAAAACTTCTCTGGATGGCGAAGTGCTCGAGCATGCGCAGAAATCCCCTTCGTCCGACCATAAAGCTATGTTGAGACGGTAGTCCGAGGCACATCACCCTGCCTCACGGAGTTATCTACGCTAGTTACTTCGCAGGTTCCGACGCTTTACTAGGGCTTTTCTTCCATTCGCAGTGGACAATCTTAAGCCATATTCAGATTTATTTTTATTACATCGGGCACTATTAGATTTCATTATATTGAGCCCTATTAAAATTTCTTACTTTTTTTTAACCATATTCAGAACTGAAATATTGGATTTCAGGCCGTGACTCGGGAACTCTTGTCTGCCATATTGATTCGAAATTTGAATCTAGGCGGATTGATTTGTTTTTCATTTCTTGTGGGCCGTTAAATAATTCCAAAAACACTAGAAAATATATTTATCATCAAAAAACGTTTTATCTCATCAATATATTATGAAAGTAACAGAAATCTAGTACTATAATAAAATATATAATTATCTGCAAGTGTGCGCTCATGGTGCCATCTTTCGCCCTTTCTAATAAGTAATTATAGGTACACTAGTAATACAAAAAGCCGCTAACACTAGATGTCTATTACTAATAGCGCTCTCAAGATATGGCGTTTTTGGTTCAAATAATGATCAAAATATGAAAAATAAGTTGTGAATCCTCCAAACATTTCGTTTTAACTACAGCACTAAGAAAAATCACGCCGCTCACTCCAGTCACGTCTAGAAAAACTGCTTTCCAAAGACTGCGCTTTGTGACTCACGTCTCCTGCTTGAACCACGCCACTCACTCTGCGCCGTAACGTGCGCTGTCGCATTCAGATTCACAGCTTGCAGAATTTCTCCGTGAGTTGCTCTGCCTCGCGCACCTTGCCTGCTTCTCAACTAACGGCCGGCCTTAAAGTTGTCAGAGGCCGAGTAAATTTTTACCGGCTTGAAGTCGCTCCCCTGACCGCCACACCTAAGATTTCTTCTGGCTGGAGCCACGACTCCACCACCAGCCATGGCCTCCCACGGCCAACCTACCCCTGATGCCAATCCGCTAACGGAGGCCACTGCCAACCTGAATTCACTGACTCCGACACCGCCAACAGCCACGCCGATGATGATTGCAGAAAAGGCGGAATTTATCTATCCACTTGACATCGATGGTAAGTACATTGTTGATTCCGTGCCCCTAAACTTTGACCATGACCGATGTATAGAAGCCATTAAGGCCTGTAATAACCACTCTAGTCTGCAATCCACAAGGAATGCCTTAGTAGAAATATCTAACTACGTAATCCAAGCTATGTCTAACCTATCGCCCTCAGCAGATAGAGATAACTTAATTAAATTGATAACGACTAATAAAAAATTGGGATCCGCACTCAATGTTGTTTCCGCGAGAATGGACAGTCTGATGGATGTAGTACATCATGTTGCTACGCAAAATTTGCCCTCCCTGGAGATCTACGCTCCTCAAAACCCCAGAATTGATAAAGACGGCTTCAAAATGCCAGCAAAAAGTAACAAACGCAGACGAAACAGCACAGCGTCTGACCCAGGAGTCTCGCTAAGCAATAAATTTAGCCATCTGGCTAGCGTAGCTAGCGACGACCCAAATCCCACCCCTAATGGTAACGAGCCTGAAATAATGGACGATAATGAGCCCGAGTTACCAAAACAGAAGAAAGGCCCCCCCATATATATTCAGGAACCGAAAAGCGTGAATATCCTCCTTAAACGTCTCTCAGTAGTCGCAGGAACTAAAATTGAGGGAAAGTATGAAGGAAAGGACCTAAAGATCACTCCCCCCTCCCCTGGCGTACACAGAGCCATAATTCACTTCCTAGCTGAAAACGATTTTTCTTCTCGAAAAAGATCGATATTTCTTTCATCGATAATATTTATTTTTATTATATATAATAATATTAATATTAATAATAATATTAATATTAATTTCATAATATTTATCGATATTTCTTCTCGAACGATATTTCTTCTCGGAAAAGCCATTCTTACCTCCTCAAAGAGGACAGGCAGTTAAAAATCGTAATCAAAGGACTAGGCCCAAATTACGACCTAGATGAGCTCCAGGACGAGCTAAGACAACTAGGATTCCATGCACTATACGTGCAGCAGATGCCAGGCCCCCCCAAGAGAGACAGCGCCAAAAGCGCTCCCATTAAAACCTCTCTCCCTCACTACATAGTAGTATTAAGAAATACCCCCGAAAGCAAAAAAATCCACCTGCTAACGCACATATCCCACCTAAAAGTAAAAATTGAACCTCTTCGCAGAAAGTTAGGCCCAAACCAGTGCTACAGATGCCAAATCTGGGGCCATTCCTCACTAATGTGCACCCGCGATCCATATTGCGTCAAGTGCGCCGGCAACCACCTGACAAAAAACTGTTCAAAATCCCCATCAGAACCCGCAAAATGTGTGAACTGTGACGGCGAGCACCCGGCCAACTTTACGGGATGCCCAAAGCACCCCCACAACCTTCCCCCGCAAAGCCTCCCAAAACAAACGCATGGACAGAGCGCGAGCGAGCCAGGCAAGAAATGACAAACTCAAAAAACGGTCAATCCACCGCGAAAGCTCCGGCCCCCGTCCCTCCAATAGAAGCGTTTCCCCCTCTCTCCTCTCGCTCCTCAAAGGAGACCAATCAGGAACCGGTATTCCCTCCCGCAGCGGAAAACGAAAACCCGTCGAAGCTCCTCGCTCCTCGAGATGCTAGGACTCCCCTCGCTAAATGGAATATATGCGATAATAAGAAACTTTCCAGCAAAATGGAGAAATTCCCCCACCCTACTGGAAAAAATTTCAGTAATAGTAGAGACAATTTCCGACCTATTCTTAACACTGGAATAAGGCACACCAAAAGGTTCATCCACCCGCTAGCTCTAATTGGCCTAGACTTGATATTAATACTAGATCCCAAAACCAAAGCCAGATACAAAAACAACATTGAGTTCACCGGATCCCACCATGGTTTACTACAATAACCGAAATGTGATTAAAAGAAATGTGATCAATGTGCTCTCCTGGAACGCAAATGGTGTTAAAGGAAAAATTTTGGAACTAAGACACTACATAAAACAGGTTAACCCAGACATAGTTCTGCTCCAAGAAACCAAATTAAGACCTTGTGATGGTCTCTGTATTCCAAATTACGCGATCCACCGCACTGACCGTCTCACTCATAGAGGAGGCGGCACGGCGGTGGCTATCAAAAGTAAGCTTAAACACCATTTGCTCCAGCTCGATGCCTCCTCATTCGAACACACGACCGTAGCCATAGAGGCGAGAAACAACTCTCACTACACATTCTCCTCTGTATACAAACCCCCTAAGACAGTATTAAAAACGAATGAGCTAGAAAAACTAGCAAAATTAAATCCTAAATTCGTGCTCTACGGGGATTTCAACTGTAAGCACAGTAGGTGGAACCAGGGTATAAATAACCATGAGGGTACCAAACTGTTCCAATTTAGCCAAGATAGTAATGGACGATATTCGTGCCACACCCATTTAATCACGTGAAGGGGGAAAACAAACTCACTATCAAATCATATCTCACTATCATATCTCACTACAAGCCATCTCTGTGGTAGCCAATTGAAAGCTCAGTAGGTCACATGATGGGGAAAATGTGACGTCAGACGGATATGGTCCATTATGAAATAATTGCCCCAGCTTCCCACTCACCGCTCAGCATATGGTACCTCAACCCTAGATATAGGCCTAGTAAATGGAATAGTAACATCCAAAATCATAAGTGATGATGCTCTAAGCAGCGATCACAACCCTGTGATAATAACTCTCCATGACGCTGACTTCATCCCAGCGGATGAGAAAATAGCAAAAGTAACAGACTGGAGCCTATTTCATGATATACTGGCAACGACAGTCGCAGGAAACCCCCCTATATCCTCCAAATTGGAGATAGATATAACAATTGCAGCGCTGACCCACTCAATCACGGATGCTATAAATAAGGCAAGTAAGCCAAAAATAGTGTATAGCTCCCAAAAACCAATCCCTCCTCACATTGTAGACCTAATCAAGAGAAAAAACAGAGTGCTAGCGGACTGGCAGCGCACAGGTTTCCCCCCTCTAAAAACACTGCTAAATAGTCTACAGAGGAGAATTAAAGTTAGGCTAAGAGAGTTTAGCAATGACTCGTGGGGAGAGTTTCTCTCGTCTCTTTCTACCGAGGATAACTCACTATTCAAATTAAATAAAAAATTAACTAATAAATATCAACCAGTGCCACCTTTGTTGAACAAAAATAACCCCAGCAAACCTGCCTTGACCGATTATGAGAAAGCTAATTTGTTCGGAGAGACGCTAGAGTCCACATTTACTATAAATAACCATCTAAACGACCCAGCAACGGAGGATGAAGTGGACTCCACAATAGAGGCGTTCCTCCGAGATATCCCGCCCTCACCGGCTCCCTTTTTTGTAACCCCCCTTGAAATTGGAAGTATAATCCACAAACTAAAAAACAAAAAAGCCCCGGGTCCAGACTCGATTGGATATAGCACCCTCAAAAAAGTCCCTGTAAACGTCCTGACTAACCTCACTAAAATCTACAACGCATGCCTAAGAGAAAATTATTTCCCGGATCGTTGGAAGGAGGCCACGGTGATAATGTTTTCAAAACCAGGACAGCCTAAAAATAGTCCAGCGAACTACAGGCCAATCTCCCTGCTCAATACTTTCGCCAAAATATTCGAAAAAGTCCTCTTGACCCGAATAACGGAGCACTGCAGATTAAAAATTGTAATCCCGCCTGAGCAGTTTGGATTCCGAGAAAAACATTCAACGAACCACCAACTGCTCAGGATAGTAAACGCGGTGACGTCAGGTCTCCAACATAGAAGGTATACAGGAGCAGTCTTCTTAGACATCGCACGGGCGTTCGACAAAGTGTGGCACAACGGTTTCTCTCTATATTAAAAAAAAGTTACTGTCACCGCCGCCGCTGTTTCAGAAAATTTTATTTTTGAACTCTTTGAACTCTCATATCGCAAAAACTACTTGATAGAAATTTATGAAATTTGAAATGTTTGTAAAGGAATATTTGGGGCACATTATCGAAAAAAAGCTAACTGATGTGATGATTAGTACTGGGGTATTTTTAAGGTCAAAGTTGAAGTTTTTCTTTTTTCGCCGCGTAATCCAGTTCAGCAAAATCTATTAGCAGCAGAACTATGATTTTTTGCAGCCTAATACTCTGAAGTATGAAGATGTGCACTACGTCGCCCTTTTTTCGAATTTGGTTTAGAGTAATTAATTTTTTAATTTTCGAAATTTTTGACACTTTTTCGTTTTTTTCTATCTAAAATGAAAACTAATCACGGTATCAATATGATTTTTTAAACACTTATATTCTTATTTTTTTGAAAGAGATTGGCTTTTAGTTCTTTCAAAAATTCTAATTAGTTTTGGAGTAATTAAGCATCAAAGTTTCATTTTTTTCATAGTTTTAGTAGGTCTTTATCAGACGTGTTTAATGTTTTGAAATTTTATATTTGCCTGTTCACTAGATTGTCGCGAGCACGGATATTTAAATTTAAAGTTTTGAGGTGCACATTTTTGCTCTAAGTTTGCTAGCGATATAGTATAGACATGTTTAATAATCTTTTCAAGATACTTCGATATTTTTTGAAATACTAGAGAAATAAATTATTTAGCTTTTTTGAGTGTTATTTGTGCCGATGATAGGAAGAGGATTTTCGACAAGCTTGTTTTTATCTGCTAAAGATCGATTGCAGATATTACAGATCGCTTCGCGATCTGTAAAGAGCTGCATAGCAGTTACGGGGGTTGGTGAGCGTAAGCGAGCAGGGGGCGGTAGCCCCCTATCCATTTAATTATTGATAATTTAAAAAGAAATATTTCAGTATAATAGTTTTATTTTGATATTTTCATGGTAATGATCCAAATTAAGTTATAGAAAAGTTTGAGAGATAAGAAGTTTCGATATTAAATGATCATCAACTACACTCTGTTCATTTAGAATTAGCGCCTGAGACGTAATGTATTAGAAGCATTTATAATTCTAATTATCGTCGAAAAAATTTTCTTCTGCAATGACAAGTCAGCCTAAGCAGAAGTAGTTAAAATACTGTAGAAACAATCGGTCACTGAAGTTGTCTGATGAGCGTTATTAAGCATTGGTGAGCGTTTTTGATTCTGTTTCAGGCGCCTATTCTAAATAAACAGACTATAAGCAGACAAGTTCCAGGTTGTACTGGATAGTTGAGATGAAACAAGCGAGCTCTGCTCGCTAAGATCGCGAAGATATCTTCAAAGAACTGCGAAGCAGTTCCGGGGGTTCGTGAGCGATAGCGAGCAGGGGGCAGAGCCCCCTAGTATTAAAAAAAAGTTACTGTCACCGCTGCCGCCGCCGCTGTTTCAGAAAATTTTATTTTTGAACTCTATGAACTCTCATATCGCAAAAACTACTTGATAGAAATTTATGAAATTTGAAATGATCGTCAAGAAATATTTGGGGCACATTCTCGAACAAAAAGCTAACTGATGTGATAATTAGTACTGGGGTATTTTTAAGGTCAAAGTTGAAGTTTTTCTTTTTTCGCCGCGTAATCCAGTTCAGCAAAATCTATTAGCAGTAAAACTATGATTTTTTGCAGCCTAATACTCTGAAGTATGAAGATGTGCACTACGTCGCCCTTTTTTCGAATTTCGAATTTGGTTTAGAGTAATTAACTTTTTAACTTTCGAAATTTTTGACACTTTTTCGTTTTTTTCTATCTAAAATGAAAAGTAATCACGGTATCAATATAATTTTTTAAACACATATATTCTTATTTTTTAGAAAGAGATTGGCGTTTAGTTCTTTAAAAAATTCTAATTAGTTTTGGAGTAATTAAGCATCAAAGTTTCATTTTTTTTTCATAGTTTTAGTAGGTCTTTATCAGACGTGTTTAATGTTTTTAAATTTTATATTTGCCTGTTCACTAGATTGTCGCGAGCACGGATATTTAAATTTAAAGTTTTGAGGTGCACATTTTTGCTCTAAGTTTGCTAGCGATATAGTATAGACTTGTTTAATAATCATTTAAAGATACTTCGATATTTTTGGAAATACTAGAGAAATAAATAATTTAGCTTTTTTGAGTGTTATTTGTGCAGATAAAAGGAAGAGGATTTTCGACAAGTTTGTTTTTCTCTGTTAAAGATCGATTGCAGATATTACAGATCGCGAAGCGATCTGTAAAGAGCTGCATAGCAGTTACGGGGGTTGGTGAGCGTAAGCGAGCAGGGGGTGGTAGCCCCCTATCCATTAAATTATTGATAATTTAAAAAGGAATATTTCAGTAATAGTTTTATTTTGATATTTTCGTGGTAATGATCCGATAAGTTATAGAAAAGTTTGAGAGATAAGAAGTTTCGATATTAAATGATCATCAACTACACTCTGTTCATTTAGAATTAGCGCCTAAGACGTAATGTGTTAGAAGCATTAAAAAATTTTCTTCCGCAATGACAAGTCAGCCTAAGCAGAAGTAGTTAAAATACTGTAGAAACTATCGGTCACTGAAGTTGTCTGATGAACGTTATTAAGCATTGTTGAGCGTTTTTGATCCTGTTTCAGGCGCCTATTCTAAATAAGCAGACAAATTCCAGGTTGTACTGGATAGTTGAGTTGAAACAAGCGAGCTCTGCTCGCTAAGATCGTGAAGCGATCTCCAAAGAACTGCGAAGCAGTTCCGGGGGTTGGTGAGTGATAGCGAGCAGGGGGCCGAGCCCCCTAGTAGTTAATAAAATAATAAAACTTGAATTCCCTCCCTACCTAATATACCTAATTGACTCATTCCTCACTGGTCGTGTGTTCAGGGTAAGAGTTGGAAGTCAGCTATCTGACTGTTTCAGGATCTGCGCCGGAACCCCTCAGGGAGCTATTCTCTCACCCATACTATATAACATTTACACACACGACATCCCCAAAAGGTTTAGTATTACTATAACCTAATAAGATACAATATTGACTGCCCCCCTTTACTACAGTTACTTAACTTCTACGTTCCACCACGCATCACAAGAAACATAATTGTTTTCAAAATTCCACTTATTAAAAGCTATCTTTCACATCAATCCATGTTTCAATTTTATAAAATAGTGAATAATCTTCCCGGATCAATTGATCTTTTCTGTGATTCTTTTACCAAATTGAAAAATCAATAGGGGAGAGGAGGGAGGAATGGGACAGTGGGAGGAGTGGGACAGCTGAAATTCTGGAAAAATAAATCAGTTTATTTTATTTCCAATTTGGTCATTAGATGGCCTTCTTATAGCTTCTTGTTATTTCCTTCATTTAGTTTATCCAGCAGCAAGTTTCTGTTTATAGTTGTAAAAATTTGATTTTCCCACTTCCAAAGTTAATATCCAGTCTATCTTGAGTTTTATTTCATTTCTCATGTAATTTGTAGAACAAACATTATATAATGCCATTGTAATCTAAAATATATAATTTATGCTAATCTGCAATTTCATAAAGCCTAACACCAGCATAGTTTATGTGACAAGTTATATTTTAAAAGCAATGTGTGGAGGGAGGAATGGGACACTCTGAAAAATGTAAACAAAATCTGCAAAAATGTAAACAAAATTTGAAAATATTAATTTCTGATAGCTTTCTATTGCTTCAATTGAAATGCTTTTCATTTCTTGAATAAACAATTCCAAGTATTACATTGTATTTCAATTGTTGATTCTTAACACCATTTGAAAGAGTTCAAGTGTACTAAATATTTTTTAAAAATTATTCTATAATAGATATAAAATTGAAAGCTGTTTAAAAATCTGGGCAAAGGTTAAAAGAATAGTAGGTAAAATACTAGGCCCTTTCTCATTATTACATTTTACTAATTTTCTTTACTTTTCAAAAGTGTCCCATTCCTCCCATACTCATGTCCCACTCCTCCCACCCATGAGGGAGGAATGGGACAAAATTCTTGTTAATTTGAATGATCAAAAGTGATAAAATTAAACAACATTTAAGAACTGTACATTTTTAAAAAATTAAGTTAAAACATGTAAGTTTATTATCCAACCATTTGCATCTATGAATAAGCAGGAGATAATGAATAAAAAAATATTTAGTGAAAATTGTCCCATTCCTCCCTCCTCTCCCCTACCTAGAAAGTGTTTCTTCTTAATTTTTTCTGTACATATATTTTTTTTAGAGTGTTTACTTGTTTCATGTTTCTTTGTACTTTTTTGTGTCTTTTATCTGTTGTATTTGTATTTGTTTGTATTTTATTTTCCCTGCCAAGTAATTGGATTATTTCTGTTTGGCAGTGTATATATAAATAAATAAATAAATAAATAAATAAAAACCCCCAAGACATTCCTCCACCTTTTCGCAGATGATACAGCAGTGATAGCGCAGCATTTTCAAACCCAGTGCATTCGACCCATTCTCCAAGCAGCTCTAAACGACATCGAAGAGTGGTGTATCAACTGGAAAATCGCGATAAATACGAAGAAAACACAAGCGGTTCTCTTTAAAAAACAAGTTAGAAAAAAGACGACAATTCGGACATTAAAACTATTTGGTGACACCCTTGAATGGTCCAAATCGGCAAAATATCTGGGTGTCCACCTAGACGAGTGCCTCTCCTTCGCTCATCACATTGATGAAATCATAGCGAAGGCGGACAAAAAATTAGGCCTAATGTTCCCTCTTCTGCACCGAAAATCTGCGCTGTCACTGAAAAATAAAGTACTCCTCTATAAAGCAGTGGTGCGTCCTGGAATTACATATGCAAGCCCCATTTGGGCAACGGCAAGCATCTCAAATATCAAGAGACTTGAAGTTGTCCAGAGTAAGGCCTTGCGAATGATCACGGACGCGCCAGATTTCGTGAGTAACGAATACATTGCAAGAGACTTAAAGGTGGAGGAACTCCCAGCTTTCATACAAGCTAGTGCTAGAACCTTTTTTCGATCCCTGGAAAACCATCCAAACCCCATAATAGGGATCCAAACTATCCATAACGACCCAGATTTCGCGAGGAAATTTCCCTTCTCGACAACGAGAATCGTTGAAAGGTTTCACCCCCCATAAATTAAAATAACTAAAACTATCAAAATCTAATACTAACTCGAATCTAAAACATAAAAATCTCCCACCACGAACAAACTTCCCCTTACCCTTGAACTAGATACGCGCGATTGGTATTAGGCTCCTCCCCCAACCAATCACAGCTCACTAACCCAAAACGGAGGTAAATTGAATCTAACATGAAAACTACTTACACATAATCTATCAGACCCGCTGGAGTGCGGTGTTCTTTCGCTGGCTGGGTATTTTATGCTTTTTAAACCCAGTAAGACACCTAGTGGTCACTTAGCATTCCACCCAGCCTGATATTTTATACACTCCCCCACACTCACCTCCTCAGATCGGTTGAAAAAAAGCACCTCGACCCGATCTGAGACTCCCAAAAACAAGCCCTCCTCCCTGAGATTCCAACACATGTCACATCAGCCCAAAAGGGTTTCTCCAAAATAGAGAAATAACCACTAGTAAAACCAATAATCTGTCAAATAATAAAATGAATCGGCTACTAAAACCGATATAAATAAATAATAACCAAATGTAATAACAACCAATAAACTATCTATTCATACGAGAAACGGGTTCAAAAAACCCGTGAAAATAAGAAAAATAAATTCCAAATCTAAAAACCTAGTAAAATCAGCCAACTCTTGGCTATTCATAGATGCTAATAAAAGTAACTAACCTACATGGTCATGGTCAAACGGAGCAAATGCGGATCCGCAGTGTACTCCATTAAGGATAGTTATCGTCGGACTCTCTCTCTGATTGGATGGAGGCTCTTGAGCGCTGATTGAGGAAGGACGTCCCCTGCAAGCTATCTTCTTCATAAGGATATAGGTGGACGCTTAGCGCTCCCCTTGACTACTAAACAGCTTGAGTATTGGGCGAGCTCTTCTTAGAGCTACTCGCGCCTCCATTAATTTGGCCTCACAAAAGCTAGTATAAATAATATCCGCTAAAGTTGTCAGAGGCCGTGTAATTTTACCGGCTAGAAGTCACTCCCCTGACCGCCACTCCAAAGCTCTCTCCTGGCTGGAGCCTCGACTCCACCACCAGCCATGGCCTCCCACGGCCAACCTACTCCAGTTGACAGTCCATTAATGGACGCAACGGCCAACCAGACCCAGACTCCTCTGATACCGACTCCTCCAATAGCCACGCCAATGATGAATACCGAAAAGGCGGAATACATCTATCCTCTAGACGACAATGGTAAGTACATTGTTGATTCAGTACTGCTCAATTTTGACCATGACCGATGCATCGAAGCCATTAAGGCTTGCAATAACCATACTAGCTTGCAATCCACAAGGAATGCTTTGGTAGAAATTTCAAACTATGTAATTAAAGCCATGTCAAACCTATCGCCTTCAGCAGATAGAGAAAATCTAATTAAATTGATAATGTTAAACAAAAAGCTGGGATCCGCACTCAATGTTGTTTCCGCGCGAATGGATAGCTTAATGGATGTTGTTCACCACGTAGCAACACAAAATCTTCCCTCCCTGGAGATCTACGCTCCACAAAATCCTAGAATAGACAAGGACGGATTTAAAATTCCATCCAAAAGTAATAAACGTAGACGCAATAGCACGGCGTCAGACCCAGGAGTCTCGCTGAGCAACAAATTCAGCCATCTGGCTAGCTCAGCCAGCAATGACTCAGAACTCACCCCCAATGATATTGAGCCCGAAATAATGGATGATAATGAGCCCGAGTTGCCTAAACCAAAGAAAGGACCCCCCATCTACTTACAGGAGCCGAAAAACGTAAATACCCTCCTCAAAAGACTCTCATTATGTCGCGGGAACTAAAATTTAAGGAAAATATGAAGGAAAGGATCTAAAGATCACACCCCCCTCCCCTGGTGCTCACAGAGCCATAATCCAATTCTTAACTCAACACGATATAAAAAGCCACTCTTACCTCCTTAAGGAGGACAGGCAGTTGAAAATCGTGATAAAAGGATTAGGCCCAAATTATGACCTAGATGAGCTGCACGGTGAACTTAAACAGCTAGGATTCCACGCACTATATGTGCAGCAGATGCCAGGCCCCCCAAAGAGGGAAAGCGCCAAAAGCGCTCCCATCAAAACCACACTCCCTCACTACATAGTAGTATTGAGAAATACCCCTGAAAGCAAGAAAATTCATCTGTTAACCCACATATCCTACCTAAAAGTCAAAATTGAACCCCTTCGCAGAAAGTTTGGACCAAATCAATGCTATAGGTGCCAAATCTGGGGTCATTCCTCACTAATGTGTACCCGCGATCCCTTTTGCGTCAAGTGCGCTGGTAGCCACTTGACAAAAAACTGCTCAAAGTCACCAACAGAACCCGCAAAATGCGTAAATTGCGGCGGCGAGCACCCGGCCAACTTTACGGGATGCCCAAAGCATCCCCACAACCTTCCTCCCGCAAAACCTCCCAAGTCAAACGCGTGGACAGAGCGCGAGCGAGCCAGGCACGCGAGCGAGCCAGGTCCCTCCAATAGAAGCATTTCCCCCTCTCTCCTCTCGCTCCTCCGCGGAGACCAATCAGGAAGCAGAATTCCCTCCCGCAGCGGAAAGCGCAAATTCGTCGAAGCTCCTCGAGCTGCTAGGACTCCCCCCAATGCATGGAATCTTCACGATAATAAGAAACTTCTCCGCAAAATGGAGAAACTCCCCCACCTTACTGGAAAAAATTTCAGTATTAGTAGAAACTATTTCCGACTTTTTCCCAACACTGGAATAAGGCATAGAAAAAGGTTCATCCCCCTGCTAACTCTAACTGACCGAGACATGATACTAAAACTAGATCCCATAACTAAAGCTTGCTACAAAAACAACATTGAGTTCACCGGATCCCACTATGGTTTACTACAATAACCGAAATGTGACTAAAAGAAATGTGATCAATGTGCTCTCCTGGAACGCAAATGGTGTTAGAGGGAAAATTTTGGAACTAAGACATTACATTAAGCTGGTAAACCCAGACATATTTTTGCTACAAGAAACTAAACTAAGACCTTGTGATGGCCTCTCCATTCCAAATTACGCGATCCACCGCTCAGACCGTCTCACTTATAGAGGAGGCGGCACGGCGGTGGCCATCAAAAATAAGCTTAAACACCATTTGCTCCAGCTCGATGCCACCTCATTCGAACACACGACCGTAGCCATAGAGGCGAGAAATAACTCTCACTACACATTCTCCTCTGTATACAAACCTCCTAAGTCAGTGTTAAAAACGAACGAGCTAGAAAAACTAGCAAAATTAAATCCTAAATTCGTGCTTTACGGGGATTTTCACTGCAAGCATAGCAGTTGGAACCATGGTATTAATAACCATGAGGGTACCAAACTGTTCCAATTTAGCCAGGATAATTTTGAAATAATTGCCCCAGCTTCCCACACTTACCGCTCAGTTTTTGGTACCTCAACCCTGGATATAGGTCTAGCTAATGGGATTGTAACATCCAAAATCATAAGTGATGATGCTTTAAGTAGTGATCACAACCCCGTGCTAATAACTCTCCATGACGCTGATTTCATCCCAGCGGATGAGAAAATAACTAAGGTAACTGACTGGAGCCTATTTCACGATATACTGGCAACAACAGACGCAGGAAACCCCCCAATAACATCCAAATTAGAGATAGACATAACCATAACAGCGCTGACCCACTCCATCACGGACGCCATAAACAAGGCGAGCAAGCCAAAAGTAGTTTATAGCTCCCAAAAACCAATCCCTCCCCATATAGTTGATCTCATCAAGAGAAAAAACAAAGTGCGAGCGGACTGGCAGCGCACAGGTTTCCCCCCTCTTAAAACACTACTAAACAGTCTACAGAGGAGAATAAAAGTTAGGCTAAAAGAATTTAGCAATATTCTCCTTCAGGAGACCTTTCTTAGGGGGTGCGACAGACCTTACCTACCAAATTTTGTGCTGCATAGCAATGTCAGGGCTGGCCATAGGGCGGCAGGAGGAACGGCGATATATGTAAAAAGTACAATACCGCATAGTAAGTTGTCACTACCGCTGCTAAGGCACACTGAGGCCACAGCTGTTAGGGTCAACGGGCCGAAAGGCTGTGTTACGCTGGTATCAGTATATGTCAAACCGGACGCTGATGCGATGTTTACGCTCGACCTCGAGGGTATGCTAGGTATGGGGAACCCCATAATCATGGCTGGGGACTTCAATGCCCATAACAGGGCCTGGAACTGTCTACGGACTCTTAGGCAGGGGAAGAGGTTAGCTAAATTTGCTGAGCTTGCACAGCTCAAAATATCGGCTCCGGTTGAGCCAACACATTACTCATATAATGGTGTGGGTTCTATAATTGACTTGGTACTGTCTCGCGACTTTCCCTTCCACATGGATGTAACCACGTTAGCAGAACTGTCGAGCGACCACAACCCGGTATTGGTTGAATGTGGTTTCCGTCTGCCTGAGGCTGCTGGACTCTTTCGCCCTAATTGGGACAGGTTTGAGGCTGCATTGGTTCGGGAGCCCTACCTAGCACCCTTTCCCTCGGATTCAGCGGAGCTGGATCGCGAGGTCGAGAGGGTCGTGCATACCATCAAGCACGCGTATGATTCAACTGGTCGGTTTATTAAGCCCACCCAGGCTGATTTTCTGCCAGTTAATCTGCGAGGGCTCCTTGGAGCCAAAAATGCGGCTAGAAGGGCCTGGCAGGAGTCTGGTGACCCGGCGGACAAAACCCGGCTGAACCGGTTGCAGGGAGCCTTCAGGAAAGCGATCAAGAGGCTCGAATCAGATTTTCTGCGGGAGAAAATGGAAAGTTTGGATCCTCAAGACAATTCTCTGTGGGGGGAAATCAAAAAGCGGAGGAAGGACAAAGGGTCCAAGGAGATACCGCCCTTAGTCGCCTCCAGCGGGACTGCATTTACTGATAAGGCTAAGGCAGAAGCCCTGGCAAGCAGCCTTGAGGTTCAGTTTAGGGAAAACTCAAATGGTATTCCCGAAATTGAGGACAAAATTGTAGAGGAGGTGGAGTCTCTACTAGCCACGGAATGCACTTCGGAAATTGCGCCAGTACTACCGTCGGAGTGGAGTGGAGTGGAAACTGCGGACACGTGCCCCGTTACGTACTAAGCGCATCACAGTTTATAACACGTGCCGCGAAGAACTCCTCCGGTCGAGCAGGCGGCTGCGGATGCAGCCGCCCTAGACAAAAACTGAAAATCAGAGCCCCGAACCAGGACCCACAAGGGAATGGCTCGGACCGAATCCTGATTAATTTAGTCTACCCGTAGCTCGACGTGGCCATCTAAGCGCCACCGAATCTACTTCGAGACACGTGCGCGGTGCTTACGAATGCGAGAGTCATGACAGGGCGCGTCAGCGCCGCATCCATCACGAACCAAGGAACTCCGGCCCGTGCAACCGGAGTCCTCGACCGCAACCCCCTACGGGCGCGTTCCCCGATGGGGAAAGCCTAGCACGCTGAGTGCACCGATCAACAGGAGTCGCAGCGGTCCGGACGGCCTAGAGGCTCGAAAGCGATGCAGGCATCGACAGTCAGCGGACGGTGGAGACGAGTTCATCAGCGGTCAGACGCGGAACCAATGTCCAGTATGATCCCGCCGACACCCACAACGCAATCGTTCGCATGTGCCGGGCAAGCCCGACCCTCACTTGATTGCGCGACAACCACCCACGGCCGATACGCAACCCGCGGTGCTAACGGAGAACCCGCAGACAGCCGCTTTCACTCGGGAACCCCGGGATCGTGACCCCCGTCGCGCTCTCTCGAAACGCGTCCCTGAGGACTACTACCGTCGGAGGTAATAAGGTGTATACACGAAAGTAAAACTAAGAAAAGTCCTGGTGAGGACAGGGTCACAAATGCGATACTAAAGCATCTGCCGCTAAAAATGGTATTCGTGATAACTGAGTTAATTAACTCCATTTTCAGACTAAGAGTTTTTCCTGACTCTTGGAAGAGGGCCGTCGTGGTGCCTTTACTGAAGCCGGGTAAGGACCCGACACAACCGGTGAGCTACAGGCCGATTAGCTTACTGCCTGTGCTGGCCAAAATGGCAGAGAGGCTCCTTGTGAAAAGGCTCGAGCCATACCTAAACGCCGTGGTAATCTCCGAGCAGTTCGGGTTCCAACCGAAGTTGTCAACACAACATCAGTTGCTCAGAGTGGTGGAATTTGTGCACGATGGGTTCGCGGCAAAGAAATCCACCGGCGCGGTTCTGTTGGATGTTGCCAAAGCTTTTGATAGAGTATGGATAACAGGGATCCTGTACAAGATGGCGAGGGTCGGGACTCCTCTGCCGTTTGTTCATCTAGTCAGGTCATACTTAACAAATAGGAAGTTTAGGGTTCGGGTAAGGGATTCCCTTTCTGATCCCAGAGAGATCGAAGCGGGAACGCCACAGGGCTCGGTATTAGGCCCTCACCTTTTCAATCTATACGTTAATGACCTACCGCAGGTGCCAGGTATAATGCGGTGCCTGTATGCAGATGACACTGCGATCCTAGCACAGGACCAGAGTCTTGAGGTGTTGCGTAGCAATTTGGACCAATTCCTAACCCTATTGGAATTTTGGCTGAGGGCCTGGAAGATCGTAATAAATGTCGACAAATCCCAGGCGATAATATTTACGTACAAAAAGGTTTTTCCGCCCCCACTCAAACTAAACGGAGTTGTGATGCCGTGGGTTAAGAAGGTCACATACCTAGGTGTTATTCTTGACCAAAGGCTGACGTGGAGTGATCACGTTTCAGCGATCAGAGGTAAACTCACGGGCAGAGTCCGCGAACTGTACCCATTACTGGCGAGGGATTCCTATGTGAGTATGGACACTAAGGTAGTCATTTGGAAGGCAGTCATGAGGCCGATAATATCGTATGCATGCTGCGTGTGGGGCAGTACCTGTAAGACGACTATGAATAAGCTTGAAGCCTCTCAAATGAAGGTGCTTCGATTAATTATGGGTTCGGAACTATGGTTCTATCGGAATGTAGACATCCAAAGGGATCTAAATGTACCAGCGCTGAAAGACTTCTTAATGAAGCTCGCTGTTAAGTTCTTTGCGGGTGTTGAGGATAGCGATAATCCATACATTTCTAGCATTCGCACGTACGACCCCAGGTTCAGGTCGTACAGAAAGCGGCCAAGGGCGCTCATGAATGAGCTGTTGTACGCCACTGACGAGTAAATGATGTAACATGTATTTCCTTTCAGGAGATGTTCGACTGGGTAACACCAAAAAATAAAGGCACCTGCCTGGTGTTTTGTTGATTTTTTGTTATGGGCCGGACACGTAGGCTAATAATGTTGCTCTACCTGCGTGTGTCGGTTCTGGTTATGTTTGTTTCCTACTATCTCTACCTTTCCTATCTCCCTGTCACTCTAGCACGTCACACAGGTCAGTAAAGTTTTTTGTCCCTGTGTGCGTTGCTCCTACCTCTTTGCACCTTTGTTACTCTTTCCCTGCTTACTTGTGACCAGTTTTTAATGTTGATCTTTGCACAGCGCCACTGCCAGATAATAAAGATCTCACGCTGGTGGTGGGCCGTGGTCTTTCTTGGTGCTTGCACTCAGTATTCCTGGGCCAATAAAGATCCGTACCCAGGGTGCTGAGTGATGGTCTTGTGTTTAACCCCTTCTTTTTTAGGTGTCAAGTCTTTTCCTTGGGATTTTCGGTTTTCGGTGGCTTGTGTTGCCCACTGGTTGGGTTTCGCTGGCCCTCTCCCCCCTTCATCCGTAAAACTGCATTTTGGTGAGTCGGTTGACATCTGCTCGGTCATTTGCCGATGTTGCGATTATTGTCGTCTGATGCATAGCATCAAGGTTCAGCTAGTTCAGTATAGGAGATTCCACGTAGTGGAACATGTTCTACTCCAGGTAGAAGGCCCACAGGCCTAGGCACTGGCGCACGCGCCTTCGGCGCGTACCCCTTCATCTGCTTCTCCAACTTAGAGAAATAACCACTTGTAAAAACCAAATAACTGTCATTAAAAATTAAATTTAACGGTTACTAAAACCAATGAATATAAAGTAATAACCAATATGTAAAAATCAAATAACTGTCTAAATATAACAAAAAACGGTTCCTAAAACCTGTGAAAATAATGAAAATAAATTTAAATCTTAATACCAATGAAAAACCTGCCAACTATTGGATTTTCATAGATGTAACAAAGTGAATAACCATCATGGTCATGGTCAATCGGAGCAAATGCGGGTCCGCAGTGTACTCCATTTAAGATATTTATCGTCGGACTCTCTCTCTTTTTCTTTTCCTTTTTGGAGTTGATAGTTGACTGCGAGGAGTTGTTCTCGGAGTGTTAATGCTGCTGATGGGACGCCATCATTCCAAGTTAAGTTTCCTTCTTCCCTTTCTTTCTTTCTTATAATTCTTGGCCATTTAATTAATATATATATATATATATATACACTAGCGGAAATAAAAATCCCAACACCAAGAAGGAAAGGAGATATCAAAGTCAAATTTATTTCTATGATTGCACATAGTATCAATGTGAGTTGCGTAAAAAATCATCCTTCCTGGATATTAGGGGGCCAAGAAAAACAGGGAGGAGTGTTGTCTCCATAGGTGTCCATTACCGCCGTCACACGTCATGGTGTTGAGTGACAGGGGCTCTAAATGACTTTTGAGGGGTTGGGGGACCATGTTGCCTCCTCAGGTAGTCCAAATTCATATGGTGCACCAGCGGACGTTGCATACCGGGCTAGGTGATTTCTCCTCTTTCTCCGGACATGTTTTGTGAGCTTTGGTTCTTACGAACGGATAGGCCAAGGTAAAAATGCAACATAGGGGGTTAAGAAGAAAGCTTGGACATTGCATGAAACATGTGTTTGTGTATTTTTCTCTTGAAATTTGTCCCCAGGACAGGTCTGAAGGTAAGGACGGACAACCGGCTAAAAAACCTCAATGAAGCAGCTCTGGTTGGCCAAAGTACCGGTAGATCATACTGAGGACAAGTGGCAGTAAGATGGACGTCGTTTGCAGTACTGCGGATTGTCCGTTTTGTCAGCATAGCTTCTTACGTCTTTGCCTATAAACAAGGGGCTGAAAATGGGCCTTTCTGTTTCCAATAGTGCACGAAATAAGGAAATGAAAATCCCAATTTCATGACATTATATTTATGAGAGAATCCTGCTTCGGTTTGGAGCACCACGACGGTTGGGTATGAGTTTAAAGAGACAATGGAGAAAGCGCACTCAGCTGATGATTTTCTAATCGTTCCACGAAGTGGTGATGCAGGGTAACGGAGTGGGGATGCATTGGATTCCATTTCTGCAACTCCTGGGTATGATTCACCAGTACTTTTTCCAACCAGAGCTGCGTCATTGAGGTTTTGGAGCCGGTAGACCGTCCTTACCTTCAGACCTGTCCTGGGGAAAAATTTCAAGAGAAACATGCACAACCATATATTGTATGCAATGTCCAAGCTTTCTTCTTAACCCCCTAGGTTGCATTTTTACCCCGTCTTTCCCGTTCTCTAGAACCAACACCCACAAAACAAGTCCGGTCAATGAGGAGAAATCACCTAGCCCGGTATGCAACGTCCGCTGGTGCACCATATGAATATGGACTACCTGAGGAGGCAACATGGTCCTCCAATCCCTCAAAAGTCATTTAGATCCCCTGTCACTCAATGCCATGACGTGTGACAGCGGTAATGGACATCTATGGAGACAACACTCCTCCCTAGTTTTCTCGGCCTCCTAACATCCAGGAAGGCTGATTTTTTAATCAATTCACATTGATACTATGTACAATCATAGACATAAATTTCACTTTGATATCTCCTTTCCTTCTTGGTGTTGGGATTTTTATTTCCGCTAGTGTATATATATATTAGGGTGTATCGAAAAAAACTTTTTTTCGATTTTGATGACGTAATAGCGTGGAAAAGTTGTCTAAGGTGCCAGAGAGTACCTGTGAATTTTTTCAGAATTTTTGGATAATTTCTTAAGGTGCCACATTGGCCCTGAAGTTCCCCATGTTAATCCAATGGGGCGCGCCGCCAAAAAGGCCGAAAATCGGTTTTTCGCCCCTCATTTCTACCCTAATCACACGACGAATGTCTCGTCTCAAGTTATGGACTCTATATGATGTATGCTACCCGAAAAAACTTGAATAATAACTTAAATCTCTATATTATGTTGACTGTGGGCTCTGATTTGAACGAGGAAATACGCAATTTTCGACGAAATTTGAGCATACAAAAAAACGTAATATAGATATTTAGGCTATTATTCAAGTTTTGTCGGATAGCATACATCATATAGAGTCCATAACTCGAGACGAGACATTCGTCGTGTGATTAGGGTAGAAATGAGGGGCGAAAAACCGATTTTCGGCCTTTTTGGCGGCGCGCCCCATTGGATTAACATGGGGAACTTCAGGGCCAATGTGGCACATTAAGAAATTATCCAAAAATTCTGAAAAAATTCACAGGTACTCTCTGGCACCTTAGACAACTTTTCCGCACTATTACGTCATCAAAATCGAAAAAAAGTTTTTTTCGATACACCCTAATATATATATATATATATATATATATATATATATATATATATATATATATATATATATATATATATATATATATATATATATATATATATATATATATATATATATATATATATTTTATGGTGGCCCTTATTTTTCAAAGTTGGATTTTTGTTTCGCGCCGGGCTGATTTTTTTTCCTTTTACTATAGAATGAAAGTGTGCAAAAGGATTTTCCAATATTTTAATATTAACACGTGCCTCATCGGGGGGAAGTTTTCCCCATAGCGCGCCATAGCAATAGTATGGCTTACGAGTCTCGGTAGGAGTCTCGGTTACGAGTCTCGGCTTAGCGTCTCCGCTAAGAATTAAGAAACATAAGACTTCGTAAGACATAAGAATATTAAAAGTATGCATTAAATTAGTTAAAAAGTCAAGAATTAAACAAAAGTATTTATTGAAAAAAAATTAAAAAGCATACATATTGCATATAATTCAGAACTGCTTAACGTAAAACAACAATTACACTACTCGACAAAAAAATAGGGTCAAAATGCTTCTGACACAATTCAAGCAGATTCTTATGTAAAATGACCCCCTGAATCCGAATCCGACCCCCGTTTTTCTCCATCACGTACAGATTTTCGGGGAACAGCCCCTCCCCCTTTTTGGTTTTTCGATTACTTAATGACTTTGAATTCGATTTTCAGGGGCAAAAACTTTAACTTTAGCCTTTAAATTACACCCGAGGGAACAAGAAAGGTTAAAGCTTCTAAAATATACAAATTTGTAGCAAATGGGTAAGTTTAAGGGGTCATTACCCCCCTAAAAATGCAAAAAAATCGTTAAAAATTATAGATTGTTTTTGGCTATTTTTTCCTCTAATTTTTTACGCAATTTATCATTAAAGGGTCCTAACCCTTCCCCAAGGACCCAAATTTAATGAATATATGCAGCAATGATTTTTACAAAAAGCGGTTGAGGTGTTAGCGCCCCCAAAGTACCCTCGGAAGGGTTCTATGCCATACTTAAGGGTTAAACTGCTATACAAAAAAATTCCAACTGTTACTGACTGAATTTCAGTCGATTCTTGTGTAAAATGACCTCTTGAACGCAAATATGACACCCGTTTTCCCCCATCACCCTCAATTTTTAATGGGACAACCCCGAATTGTTATCCACAGCCCACGCATGTATTAACAGCTTGAAACATGGAACCCCCATCCCCAAAAAATGGCCAGTTTTTAACGAACTGAACAATTTCCCTCAGGATAGACCTGAAATATAAGAACAATGTAATTTTTGAGCTTTTCAAAGTATGAATATTAATTCCTGAGTTCACTAGCGGCGGCGCGATTCAGAGAGTCTCTTCCGCGATGGCTTCGGGGGCGCTAACACCTCAACCGCTACTAGCAAAAATCCCTGCTGCATATATTCATTAAATTCGGGTTCTTGGGGAAGAGTTAGGACCCTTTAATGATAAATTGCGTGAAAAAGTAGAGGAAAAAATAGCCAAAAACAATCTCTATAATTTTTAACGATTTTTTTTGCATTTTTAGGGGGGTAATAACCCTTTAAACTTACCCATTTGCTACAAATTTGTATATTTTAGAAGCTTTAACCTTTCTTGTTCCATCGGGTGTAATTTAAAGGCTAAAGTAATAGTTTTTCCCCTGGAAATCGATTTCAAAGTCATTAAGTGATCGAAAAACGCAAAAAGGGGGAGGGGCTGTTCCCCGAAAATCTGTACGTGATGGAGAAAAACGGGGGTCGGATTCGGATTCAGGGGGTCATTTTACATAAGAATCTGCTTGATTTGTGTCAGAAGCATTTTGACCCTATTTTTTTTGTCGAGTAGTGTAATTGTTGTTTTACGTTAAGCAGTTCTGAATTATATGCAATATGTATGCTTTTTAATTTTTTTTCAATAAATACTTTTGTTTAATTCTTGACTTTTTAACTAATTTAATGCATACTAATAACATTCTTATGTCTTACGAAGTCTTATGTTTCTTAATTCTTAGCGGAGACGCTATTCCCGTCGTAAGCCATACTATTGCTGTGGCGCGCTATGGGAAAACTTCACCCCCGATGAGGCACGTGTTAATATTAAAATATTGGAAAATCCTTTTGCACACTTTCATTCTATAGTAAAAGGAAAAAAAATCAGCCCGGCGCGAAACAAAATATTGAAAAAAAATTTTCTCCATTATAATAAGGGCCACCCTAATATATATATATATATATATTAGGGTGTATCGAAAAAAACTTTTTTTCGATTTTGATGACGTAATAGTGCGGAAAAGTTGTCTAAGGTGCCAGAGAGTACCTGTGAATTTTTTCAGAATTTTTGGATAATTTCTTAAGGTGCCACATTGGCCCTGAAGTTCCCCATGTTAATCCAATGGGGCGCGCCGCCAAAAAGGCCGAAAATCGGTTTTTCGCCCCTCATTTCTACCCTAATCACACGACGAATGTCTCGTCTCGAGTTATGGACTCTATATGATGTATGCTATCCGACAAAACTTGAATAATAGCCTAAATATCTATATTACGTTTTTTGTATGCTCAAATTTCGTCGAAAATTGCGTATTTCCTCGTTCAAATCAGAGCCCACAGTCAACATAATATAGAGATTTAAGTTATTATTCAAGTTTTTTCGGGTAGCATACATCATATAGAGTCCATAACTTGAGACGAGACATTCGTCGTGTGATTAGGGTAGAAATGAGGGGCGAAAAACCGATTTTCGGCCTTTTTGGCGGCGCGCCCCATTGGATTAACATGGGGAACTTCAGGGCCAATGTGGCACCTTAAGAAATTATCCAAAAATTCTGAAAAAATTCACAGGTACTCTCTGGCACCTTAGACAACTTTTCCACGCTATTACGTCATCAAAATCGAAAAAAAGTTTTTTTCGATACACCCTAATATATATATATATATATATATATATATATATACATATATATATATGTTATATTAGGGTGGTCCTAAGTATAATGGTAAAAAATTTTTTTCGGGATTTTTCAAGTCGCACCCCCTACATTTTTTCCTTATGGGGTAGTAAATAACGTAAAATTTTTATCCGAATCGGTTAATATTAAGACGTGCCGCAAAAGGGATGAAAATCTGAAAAAACATCAAAATTCTCAAAACTTTGAAAAATTATTAAATTTATTTAAAATATATAATTCAATATCTTTCTAGACTTTTTTTTAACATAAAATGCTTAAACATGAAGGATATTGGCTTTTATAGCCTTTGACAGTTTTTAAAGGTATTGTATTTTCTCCTCATTATGCGTTAAAATATCGTTATATTCTTCAAAAAGCTTGATTTCCCTTTCTGCAGCATTATTTACAACAGATAAGTTACTGGCGACTTTAAACCCTTCCTGATAACCTCCAATAATCTTCACACGTTTTAAAGGATCCCTAGAAATAAATTTTGAAGAAAACTTAAAAACCTTTGAAAACTGTTTGCGGTTAATTTTGACACAAAATTGGCTTGATTTTTCTTAGAGTCCTTCCAGTTCTACAAAACTAATTTGCAACCACCCTTACACACGGGTAGATTCTTTCCCTCTAAACTATTTGGAAATTGCTCTGTGGGGACAGACTCATCAAAAAAAGGCTAAGGCAAGTGTCTCCTCCAAGAAACCATATCCATGACTAATCATTTTTTCTTTGATGGTGCCTTAGATTATATTTTCATTAATTCCTCTGTAGAAAAAAGGTCCCTCATGAATTTCAATTCTTGAAATGTGGCTTTGTGATCCATTTGCACATCAAACCAAGCCTTTATGTATAGCTTAACAATAATACTCATACCTTGTAGTATTGGATTATCCAAATTAACCCTCATTTCTAAATATAAATATCTTTAAGCAATAAATTACTTAAGACATCCACCTAGAATGATGGATAGCACCAGGTTGTTTAAATTTAATCATTTTAGCTTCATAATAATCTAAAAGTGCTATTGTCAACCATAGAAACTTTTGGTAGTCATCTCTCGATTCGTGTTAGAGCTTTGTTTTAGCCAACTTGTGAATTTCTTCTTTGTCTCTTCCATCAATGGTGTTTCTTACAACTTCATTTTTAATACCTGATGGGTACTTTGATTTATAGATAACATCCCAAGATTTTCAAAACGTTTAAATAAAAATGTAGGTCCATGGGATGCAGTAACCCAAGCTCCAAAGGCCGCTTTTAACACTAATTTAAGAACATTAAAATGTATTATATGAGCTTAGGCTTATAAAATTCAGTGTAAATTTCAAATCAAACCTTTAACTATGATGAATAACATTTAAAATATAATTTTCATTGTTTTCAACATTATATTAAAGTTTTGTTTTATGTCCCAACCTTCATTGGAAAATCCTCCACTTTACCTTAAATCCTCCATTGGAATCCACATATAATAATGAATTTCACCCTAAAATATGTGCAATAATCATAGAGTAGGAGGTTTTCAAGTTTATCATAAAATACATGAAGGTACCGACTTTGATGTGATATTTTGAGAACGCCAGCGTAGCTTCCACTGTTGCGGCGGAAAGTGCGCATCGAGCCGGCATACCTCCATCAGTGTTACGGAGTCCCGCGCATCTACCGTACTCAATCGCGTTGCGGCACGTGTTAATATTAAAATATTTGAAAAATATTTGGTATACATTCATTTCATACCTTAAGTAAAAAAGTTGGGGGGTGCGACCGAAGAAATTCCGAGTTTGAAAAATTAGGACCACCCTAATGTTATATATATATATATATATATACATATATATATTTTTTTTTAAATGTCAATCACCAGACTTAGTTAATATTATTTAGTATTTAATTGCCCTTTCTTGTGTATTGATATTATTACTCGGAAATCTTGTCTGTGTTATTAGTTTTAATAAATAATTAAATAAAACTATTGTTAAGATTATTTCCTTAAACCTATAAGCTTTAATAGTTAAATATGAGAACTTGATTTTAGGATGCAAATAGATTGGTGAACCGTTAGTCAGTGGTCTTAAAGGTTTTACCTCTTAAATTATTTTAGTAAAACGAACCTGGGGGGGCTACTGTGTTTTAGTTAATTTAAAACCTAACTAGAATTAATTTACCACGGTACACTGATTTCAGATATTTCATTAAAAACAGTGTAGCTATGGTTTGAAATTTCTAAAAATTTTAATTTCTTTAAAAATGATTTAAAAAATGGTTTAATACTAATGCAAGACATTTTTTAATGCTGATTTCAGATATTTCATTGAAAATAGTGTGACTCTGGATTTTTAAATTTTTTAAAAATGGTTTAATACTAATGCAAGACATTTATCTAGACTGTTTTTTAATGCTCATTTCAGATATTTCATTGAAAATAGTGTCTCTGGATTTTTAAATTTTTATAAAATTTATGTGTAAAATATCCAAACACATGAGGTCTATTTTAAGGAAAAAAATTACGTAACATCTTGATAAAAATGTAGTGAGCTTTTATAGAATTTTTCTCGTTTATATCAAAACAAGAAAAGTGGCGTTTGACATGTTTCAGAAATAAGCGATTCAATTAAAGTTCAGCAAGGCCTACAGGATCGATTCGTTATACTTGCAGTACCGGTGAAAATAATATAAAGATAAAGTAGTACTTGGTCATCTGATTTACGAATGTAATTGGGTTTTTACAGGTCGTTCTAATTTTTTTTCAGATAGCGGGGTTTTAATTGAGAGTATCTATGTGGAGGGTAAAAAAGCAAATTGTAAATTGCAGTAGTCAGCGGAATCTTGTAGTATACTTAAAGATGTGCATTTTATTCAATTTTTGTTCAAATCGCGCTATAATTATGGTAGTTATTATAAAAAGAAGAGTTCTTCACCAGTAACCTCTGGTTAGAGGTGGCAGATAGTGGAGGACTGATCAATGGTCACCACTTTTTCCGTTACAGTCGGCTAGACTAAAAGCTCTCCCTCCGCTCTCTTGCGTTACCTTCCTATACCGTGCTGATGAGCCCTAACAAGGGCGAAATCGGTCCACGGTTGGAGGCTACGGTTGAGAGCTGGAGTTTTCTCGTAATTATAGTTCGAAAAAGAGTCAACCGCGCTAAAAAAAATTAAACCTAGTTTAAATTTTGAAAAAACCCATTAAAATTTTTAAAATATCCTATAAACATTGAAAAAAAACATTCAATTTTGAAAGAATTCTTTTAATCTTTAAAAAAATGCTGAAATTTAAAAAATCCTCCTTTATTTTTTAGAACTAGTTTGAAATTTAAACTTCTTAAACCCACTGAAATTTGAAAAACAATCCCTTAGTTACTGAAACCTGGTTTAAATTTTGAAAAAAAAACCACTAAAATTTAAAAAAATATCCTAAGTTTTGGAAAAACCTTGATGGGTTTCAATAAAACCATGAAAAACCCATATAAAACTGTTTTTTTTTTCGAAAAAAGTGGTTTTCTTCTATATAGTTAGTGTTTTTTTTTCAAATTTTAGTGAGTTCTTTCTTTGTTAAATGGTGTTCTGTCAAAATAATGTCAGTTTTTCCATAGATAAGTGGGTTTTTCAAAGTTGAAACTTTTTATAATTTGAAAAAACCCATTGAAATTGTAAAAACATCCCTTATTTATTGAAACCTAGTTTAAATTTTGAAAAAAAAAACATTAAAATTTAAAAAATATCCTTAACTTTGAAAAAACCCATTAAATTTTGAAAGAAATCTATTTAACTTTGAAAAAAAATACTGAAATCTAAGAAATCTTCCTTAATTTTTATAACTAGTTACCCCTTAAAATGATTGGTAATTCAATAAGCAGAATACTTTACAGTCACAAAGAATAAAAAAAATCACACGTCTTCTTTAACGTTACTAAAATCATCTGTATAGTAATCAAAATATCCATCATCTCACAGTGTTGAACATAGAAATGTTCGGTAAAGCTTATGGAAACATTCCAGCTGTCAGTCCAGATCATAGAGTTAGTATACTAATATAGAGACAGCTTGGAACATCTGCTCCATTGTTCTAAGCGTGTCGGTTTTTCGTTTCGCCGCCACCCAAAATAGGTTTTTTTTTACCTTGCCAATTTGGCCTCTAAATCCTTCTTTTGGCGTTTCTGGTTTTTCGTGTGCTTGCTTTTTTCGATCGCTTAATAGAAGTTGTTCCCAACCAACGGGCCCGCGCAGATGACTCGCACCTTTTTAACGTTTGTTTTATCTTGATACACACAAAAAAAATTTAAAATTGAAATTTTATTATTTATAATTTCGGAAAAAAGTTATTTTATTAAGTAATAACTAATGTTTTTAACACTTAAATTCATAAGTGAAACTGAGGAATCAGTTAAACATATTAGAAAATATTATTTATTAAATGTTACTAAACAAAGTTCTAAAACAAAATGTATATTCATAGAGTCTATTGACAGTCAAGCTATTTTTGTATTAAAATTTGTTAGATAAAATTAAAAAAATAATATCAAAATAAGTTTTTACCGGTGAAACGAATACGCGGAGTTTTTTGTGGCACTTTCTGAGCAGTTAAAAGCACAGCAACTTTTTAAAATTTTCCTAGGAATATGAGAGAAACGTGTGATGGATTTAAACAAAGCTCATAATTCCCAAATTTAAAGCCCGATGATTGGTCTTGTGGTCAGATGTCACCAACCTACCACCTGGTGTAAGAGAATTACAGCTGCCCAGCTTCTTTGTACCTTAGATTGGCGGGAAAATCCATAGAAATAAGTTCAAGGAATACACTATGTCTTGAATTTTTTAAGGTAAGGAAGGTTATTAGTATGACTGTTCTTAAATTAAGTCTAAACTCCTCTTTATGTTTCTGTTTATTAGTTTAACTATGAAGTAAGTTAAAAAAGAAAATCCTTAGCATAGAAAATTTGTCCATAGCGTTTTTTTTAAAATATCGCGTGATACCATGGAAAAAAATTAACAAAGATTACTTCGCTGAAAATTTCCCCCTATCAAAAATAAAATAAAGAATTGTAAAAGAAGATAAGTGGTAAGAATTAAAAACTAAAATAAAAATTTAACAAAATTAAAGCTAATTTAGCATTTATGCGTCGAGATGCAGAAGTATTTCAGATAATTATGGCCTTCATAAATCAAAATCAAATCAGTAAGTTATTTCGCATGACCACGTAAAGAAACTACGGCAAAAACGCGCGCCAAGCTCAAACCGCCAAGCTATGCCAACTTCCAGTTTCTACCTCGGCCACAAAATCAGCAAATTTCTCCCTTAAATACTCGTTTAAACGAATTGAAAATGACTCGTATCAAATCAGGAGGGTTCATATTATATAATGTGAAGCTTTTATTAAAGAAATTCCCCCAGAAACATTATAAAAATACAGTTTAAAATTGTTTTTTCCAAATCCGCGGAGTTTAAAAAAATCACAGATAAAAAACTAATTAAGATAGAGAAATTTTTTGTTCACTAAACGATTTGTCATTGGTTTTTCTCGAATGGAAAATTGTCGGTATCATTTTCTCCTCAAATTTCTGTGAGGAAGAGCAGTTTTTATGCCCCAAAATCCACCCGCCTATGGGACTTCCCATGTTAAAAATTTCTTTCTGCCACCCAAACAGATCCGACAGTTTTCGACATGCAGGGTTGCTTTACGGAGAAGAGCAAGCTGTCTCTATATTTGTACTACCTCTATGGTCCAGATGGCCCAAACTGAAATTTGTTGCTAAATAAGGCATTTCCCTAATGTTGACATTTATGCAGTTTTGCATTTTAATAAACTGTTAGAGAAAACAGCAGGTGTTCCAAAGGCTCACAAGAAGACCGATATGTATGTTTTTATTATTTTACTCTAATGCTAGATATTGAGAGAAATTCGAGAAGTACTCCACTCACTCTACCATTAGCTCACAGTTCAGCAGGTGTGGTTGAATGAAACAGAATATTTTCTCCCAGTAATGAAATGAATTTTTATTTTTTGATAACATATGAAAGTAAAAGTGTTACTCCTCACAGTGTTTCTGAGATGTTCCCAGGAAAACCTCGACAATCCTCTTTTTTTGGCGTCAATGAATCTATCTAGTTTTAGTTTTATCACTACTCGCTATGGTATTCCAAGGAGATTCCATAATTGAGGTCAATTGAGAATTTTAATGGCGATTTTCGTATTCAGCGACCCAAAATCTATAAGAAATGACTATTTTAATAAAGGAAATTTTTTCATTGTTGAACAGTGTTATTGGTCTCAAAACTGAAAAAGCGAATACTTTTTAATACAAAAACTTAGCATTTAATTTTCAAATTTAAATTTGAAATTTATTTGTAAAACGCCTTTTTTACAGTGGGTTATAATTTTTTTTCAAAAGGGGTCTCTAGTAGAAGGCGGGATGGCTTATCATCAATGAATGAGGGTTGTATATTTTGCTAATTTAAGGAAAAGAATGCGTAGTTTAACTTCTTAAATGGTAGAATTTAAGAAGTCGCAAATTTGCCCAGCAATCTGGCAAATCTGGTTCAAATAAAAAAGAATCGGCATTTAAAGTGTAGTTGTCAATGTAGAAAGAGATCAGGCTAATATTATTAATTTCCCCCTTTAAGGTTGTAGTAAAGATAAATTATTAAATAATTGGTTTTATTTTAAAATATTGCTTACTTTGCCGCGAGATAAGATGAAAGAGTTCAAAGCGGACGCCGCGCTGAGCCGCCTGAACCGAAGTATCAATCTCAGCGTATTTAGTTAGAGTTAGAAAATTCACAATAAACACTTCAAGATCCTGCAAGTTCCATATGGTAAGTGTCCGAATAACAATAAATTTCCCCAAACGGTAACAGACTAGATAAACTGGCCACAGGTGGACAACAGGGGACAGGACGACGGGGGGCATTGTTTTGGTTACCTCGAGTAAAGGAAATTGTCGGCTAATTTCAAAAGCTTCTTCCCTGGTGTAAAACAATCATATTATTGGCCCACTGTCTCGATGGGGCGTGTTATAGATTCACCGAAGGACCACTACGAGAAAAGTGTCGCCAAGTATTGCTTGTCTCTCTTATCAGTGATTGGCAGTTTTATAAGGGTGGCAGTTATAGGGGTGGAAACTGACCGCATGGAGTCGGGTATAAATAAAAAGAATATTAGGGGTCCCTTATCCAAATCGTTCGTTCTCAAATTCTGTTCTTCATTTCACGATCCCCTTGTGTCCGCGATGAATTTTAACACTCTTATAAGAGAAGTTGTGTTAGACCGGGCTACCTGTCTAAGGTGGCTCGAGAGGGAGCGGATAATCCCTGCTAAGGGTGGGAAGAGGTGCTCCTTCGGACATGAAATGTCCTTCTTCGAGGGAGTTGGTGAAGGAATTGGCAGATACAAATGCCAGAAGAAAAAACAGCATAGCCACGGGAAAGTAGAAGCTGTGTCAAGGGCAAAGGGTACGTGGTTGGAAAGGGCCCAATTAAGCCCTGAAAGGGTCGTGCTAATCACGTACTGCTTTGCGGCTCTGCTACAGTCGTATGACGACATCATCGTGCAGACATCTACACTGCCCGGAAAGCGGACCAGCAGAGAGACGGTGGCCGATTGGATTATGTACTCCAGAGAACTCATAACGGAGTATGTGCTGACACAAAGGTAATTCATATTTCTGAAGCTATTTTCTTTTTGTAAAAAATTCTTCAATTTAGAGGGAAAATATGTTAAAAGTTCCAAAATATTTCGTTTAATTGCACTTCTTTAAAGTGCAATAAACTTTTTAGTTTGTTAAAATAATAATTGTATAATTTTTGCATGTGTACGAATGTGTCTCACACGTGTGCGAAACTGCCCCACCCATGGGGCACATTCGCTTGAAATTTCTGGTTTTTTAGATTGACGATTCTAATGAATGCGACCAATTATCGCTCTAAAATATCGAGAGAGGTCTTAACTTTAATTGAATCGGAGTTTGTTTCAATATCTCATCTAAATCCAGTGTTAAGAAATGTTATGTATCCTCCCCGAGATGGCGTTGCTATCAAAAACCCCCTGTATATATATAATCTCATGTGTAAAAATCATTAGTCATGATCTACCACTGAACTATATCGGTTGCATTTTCTTCATGGTGCCTCGAGCCGGGAAGAATTTATGGCTCTGGGAGGCTCTCGCTGAACTCTCGCGGAAAAATATAATGGATCGGCTCCCATACGGAGTATGAATAGACCGTACTTGCTTATTGGCAATTTCGGACTTCCTATTGAGTTTCTTCTTTCATCTGATTTTGAGGGAAGGGTTTTAAAGTAGATATAACTGTTAAAATGGATGCAGTTGCTAAAAGAAGTACACTAAGAAGTGGTGTCACCAAACTTACCCAAAGGATTCAAACAATGGACTCGGATGAAAATATTGAAACTGTAAGGGAATTGTTGGAACTTTTAGAGACAAAAGAAAAGACTAGAATGAAAATAATGAACTTTTCACTCAAATAATGAGTTTTAAATAATAATGAATGTTGATGAGTAAATAATAGTAAATAATTATTCACAAGGGCAATTGGGGTATCCCTAACTTAATTCCCCTGTAAAACAAAGAACGTTGGACCATTTTTTGCTCGAAAAATGGTTCCTCTTTCTGCCCTTGATCGAAAACTTTATTGTGTTGATTATAACCCACTTTAGGATTTTAATTTTTTATTTTCTTCTGACAAAATCTGTATAATGTTAGATAAAAAATATCGTGCTCACGAGCAACACTTCTAGTAGACTTTTTAGACACAGAAACCTCAACAGCGTCTCCCTCCATTTTTTCTAGATCTAGACTAATCAGCTCCCTTTCAGTTTTCCTTTTACGTGATCTCGGCATCCTAAAACCGTAAAAATTCACAATTTTATGCCAATATTAAGGGTAAGTAGGAATTATAGATCAATACATCGAAAATACTTTTGACATTGGGGTCTACATTGGGGTCAGTTGTAACATGTTACAACCGTCCCCGGCTGAAGTGTTACAATCGACCCCACGTTGCCATTTTTAGTTCAACCCTCGTTTTCCGCGAAACTAACAACAGTATCATCTTGAAACTAAGCAGAATAAAACTAGGATACATGCTCATACAATACATAAAATCAGTGTTGTTGTGCTTCATACCTGCAGTGCAGGAGAAAGAAAGTTACACAAAAGTAGAAATTAACTTCGATGCTAACACTCTTTTCTTAATTACACAGCCACAACTCAAATGTCAGCCTTGGCAATCTCTGATATTCTTTCATTCACCTGCCTTTTACGTACTGTCCATCTCCTCTTCGCCCAGGCAGCCTCTCATTTTGAGGAAATCAAAGTGTTACAATTGCCCCGTGTTACAATCGTCCCCACCCTCCCCTATCCACTAATATTTGAGAGAAGATCATAATTTTTTTGCTAAACCAAAAGAATAATTATGCTCAAAATCCAGGGCGTCAAGTGGGGAAACATTATTAATGAAGGAACAGTAATCAGCACTAAAAAATAGCCCAGAAAAAAGTATTGCACGCGCAGGAGTGTGGTATTAAACCCTTTTTAAATGATTTTTAAAAAAATTAAAATTTCAAAAAATTAAAGATACAGAGTCACACTATTTTTAATGAAAGAACAGTAATCAGCTCTAAAAATAGCCCAGAAAAAAGTATTGCACGTTCAGGAGTGTGGTATTAAACCCTTTTTAAATGATTTTTTAAAAAATTAAAGATACAGAGTCACACTATTTTTAATGAAAGAACTGTAATCAGCACTAAAAAATAGCCCAGAAAAAAGTATTGCACGTTCAGGAGTGTGGTATTAAACCCTTTTTAAATCATTTTTAAAAAATTTTAAATTTTCAAAAATTTAAAAAAACAGTCACTAGATAATCCGGTAATCGGAACTTGAGCCTGCAAAATATGAAAAATAAGACTATTCAGTTTGTAAACAATTTATGAGTTAAAAAAGTAAAATGAATTATTTTATTTCATAGGCAGATTATAGATGTCACCATAATACATATCCACAAGGTGACACTTCTTTCAAGAAGCATACTAACTGCCCCGTTATCATGAATGTCACAGTTAAAAGAGTAACAAAGCATAGCAGGTATTGTTCTTATAGTTTATAAATTAGAATTAAAGAAATAATAAATGTAGACCTAACAGTAATTTTCCTGTTGCATTAAAATAATGCACATATCTTTCTTTCAGATCTAAAGACCCTTATATGCCTGAATATCCAACAGCTGTTGTGATAAAGGGTAGCCATAATCACAGAATCCAAGCAGCATCTGCTATTAAGTTCAGAGATCCTTCAGAAAGCATCAGGCAAAAATTTCTTCATTTATTTTCTTAGGGATATAGTCCATCAAATGCCCTGGAGCTTCATAAGAAAGATATAATGGAGGAATATGACAATATGTCCTTATAGAAGCAGACAGAGCCATATTGCCTGTCATAAAATGGGTGTACAGACTATATTACGAAACGTTCAAAGAACAATATGGAGAGTCATCAACAAGCGAGGCATTGTACACTTCTTTGAAAGAACAAGTGAACAAATTAAAAGAACAAGGCATAAAATATAGCTTAAAAAATATCAAGATGATATTATTGTGGCTATTTGCACTCCCCTCATGGAACGAGTACTGCTCTTAAAATCCAGTTCTCAAATATGCTTTTTGGACAGTACTGGAAATGTTGATCGCTGCAACTGTAGAGTGTTTCTAATCATGGTAGACAGCTGCCAAGGTGGTTTACCTGCAGGTGCCTTAATAACTACCTCGGAATCAGAGCATGTGATTAGGGCAGCTCTGGAGCAGTATAAAACCCTTCTCAGCGACAACTCCTTTGGAGGAAGAGGAAAGGCAGGCCCCGAGACCTTTCTAACTGATGACAGCAAGGCCGAAAGGAATGCCTTTCGCCAGTGCTTCCCCCAATCTACCCTACTGCTGTGAACTTTTCATGTACTGCAGGCGGCATGGCGCTGGCTGTACAGTAGCAGTCATGGTGTGGATGCAAGTGTCCGCCAGGAGTTTTATCATATATCCAACCTGCTGTACAGCCAGTCTGAAGAGGATTTCGGGAGTAAACTTCAGAATGCATGTGAGGATATAAAACCTCAAGTTTAATTGTAAAGGAACAATTCTCATGGAGCCGTCTTTGGATTCAACGCTCTATTTCGTGTTCTTCACCCCACCAGACGGTTTTCTGAGAAGTGTTCTAAAAAACACATTCCTAAGGTTTAAGAGTGAGGGTGCCACCCTCCCGGGTGCGTATTTCCAAACCCGCACGTGTAGGAATCCCACCAGAGGCAGCACTAGCGCGGAAGTGTGACGTTTGGTGGAGAAGCCAATAAGAATTGAAGACTGTAGGTTTGCATTGTTTATGTTCTTAGGCAATTTGGCGCTCAACACGAATTTGCGTTCTTACGAATCTATCGTTTTCATGACTAGAAAAATGGGTCGGATTAAAAAAAAGTTTTCATTCAAATTTAATAAAATATTATAAGAGCTCCTTTTGAATGACAATTTGTTTATGGTCGGAAATTAAATTATGAGATAATTTATTATATTGGACCCTGATAAAAAAAACTGTTAGGAAATATATTTCTTTTTGAGGTTTTGGAATATTTAAAAAAGGAGGTTTTCTTAAATTGTAATAGGAATTTGAAGTTTTGAAGGAAGTTGTTATGAATAAGAAAAGTAACATTCTATAATAGAAGTTTCTTTAGAGATAAAATTTTTTTATAATTTACATATTTCATGTTATTTTTTGTAGATTTATGAGAGGTAACAAATTTCGCATATAATTTCCATCCAAAAAATTTATTCCTTATTGTAAAATAGATTGTATCCATGAGTAATGTAAGATTTTGTATGGTAATTTTTTTTGCATTAATCATTATAGTCTAAAAGTTATTTCATATTTAAATGTTCAGCGATCTGAGTTTATATGATATATTTTTTCACATCACTTTGTATATTGATTTGATACAGTGGTGAAAATTCTTTTTCATCATTTCAAATAAATTTACAGTCTGTGATATAAAATTTTCATTCATTCAAACAAAACGTATGTAAAAAAATTAAAACTTTCAGAGCTGAGTACACATTTAATTTTATTGTTTTATTCCATTTAGGCACCAAAATAGCTTTACGCAATTTTGATAGCTTTTAAGCATGTGGTGTTAAAAGAAGTTTTGAAGAATAAAGCCTGTTCAAGCAGGCCGTTTTTGGAGCCGCTGCGCCGACAGCTAAAACAGTTTTTCAAGACCAACAAATTTTAGAAAACTATTCTCCCCTCTCGAGCCTAGGAAAATCATTCCTACATGATCCCCATCATAAAAAATTAAGTACTTTTCCATCTGAGACTTAAAATGCCTGGGCATGGACCAAAATTTCTTCCCAGCCTACTATAGAAGAACGCGTGAAAGGGAAAATAAACAAAATGATGCTCAGAACAAATGAAATAGAACAGGAATCCACTTTTTTTTATTCTCAGTTCCAACTGCAAACATTAATTCCTTGAAAATGTTTCGTCTTCATAGAATTTAACTTAAAGGGGCCAATAATTTATTAAAACGCTTAAATAATGGGGATTTATCAAATCTCAAAATATTTTTCAGCTCTTTGAGCTAGAAGGTAAATTTTTACAAATGTTATTACATCTTTACCTGAATTTTAAAATACTATAAACTGTAAAATTTAATATATATTTAAAAGGTTGTTACATTTTAAAATAAGTATTATACATAAAATATTATTATAGATAAATCGTGCTATAAATTTTCACAAGTTTTTATTACTCGGAAACTATACTTAAAAAAAAATTTAAAAATTGACGCTTGAAAGACAATTAACATCCAGCTAAAATGTATTACTTGAAAGTTCAAGACAATTAAAGACATATTAGATTAGGAAGGCAATTAGATTAATTACAACAAAATATAACACACAAACTGAATGTTACAAATTTTCTTATTTAAATAATTACAGCTTCAGATGAAAATTGAACGTATATTATTATTTATTACTAAAGTTAACAAATAACAATTGCATTTAATCGCCTTTATTACCCTTTTCAATCCTTGTTTAATATTTTTTGTTCGCCCTCTTACAAAAAGAATACCGTAAAACCTCTTTCCAAGACTTATCGCCAAAACCGCAAAAAGAGCGATAAAGAGCCTAAAGCATCAAATCGTATTTGTAGTACAGTCCCTGCCATAGGGTCCCGTAGGAATTTTCGACCTAATTTGTATGAGTGATGGAATTGAATAAAGGACCCATAGGAGAGTCAAAAAAACTTGGGTAGACATCTTGAATTTGCGGACGTTTTTTTTTATGCGCCATTTTCCAAAATGGCGGACGCCGGCTCTATTTTGCTATATCTTTACTCCTAACACACTCACACTCCTCATTTTGGTGTCCAAATATATGTTTTTGAGGTCAAGGAATTGATTAAAATGGTTTCTGAAGTTATTAGACTTTTATTTTTTTAATTAGTTTTTTTTTCAATTTTAATTAACAATGCTATAAAAATGAAAACAAAATTCCAGTTCCTAGTTTTTATTCGATAATTGATGTTTAAAATACAAAATATGAATATTTGAACAAATGTTATCGTTACATAAGCGAACTTTCGGGAGGTAAATTTAATTTGAAGCTAAAATTAGTGATAAAGAGTCTACCGTTTACATTGATTCCCACATTTGCAATATTCTGTGCATGTTATATACAGCTTTTTGCACTCTCATCTGTTGGTTGCACATGCTGCACAACTACCTTGCATCAACAGTTCATCAGGCATTCTATTAAGGCATAAATCAGGCTTTAGAACACCATTGATGCTTTTGTACCATCATTCAAATTCCGTTACTCGAAGACTTTTATCCGGGAATCGTCTTTCGGAGAGGTTAATGAATTCCCGATTAACGTATAAACACCTTCGGATATTGCCTTTTCTTATTGAATAAGAGGTGGGAGGAAGATATGAAAGATGTCTTATGTGCAATAGGTACCGAAGTTCATCAAAGGTTTCACATTTGGAAGAGAGATTGATTACTTGACGAGGAATCACTCAGCTTCATTCCGGGAATTCTCTTCGGCAAATCCTTGTTACGATATTTCACTTAAAGCTTTTAAAATTGACGATTTCGTACCTAATGGTTACATTACAGCCAGTTAAGATATGGGCCTTAATTAAAGTATTGCAAATTTCAGCTCCCAATTCTTTCCCAAGTGTGCGTTTTATATATAGCGAAACTCCCACTCCCACTTTGATCCACAATTCTTTCAACCCATGGCAGAATAGTTCAAATATGTATCGAAGGATGAGAACAACGACATCAGTGTCATTTGATAGCATTATGAGGCATTTTATTCCCTACTGGATAGCATTGACAAATCATTCTGCTAAATCTGCTTCTTCAACAAAGGTTCGGAGGGCCAAGCAAGGTTCAACTTCTGGGTTCTTTATGATTATTGAATCTTTACAGTCATTATCCTCTGTGATAACTCCACTAAGTACTGTAGTGAAGTTGTTCAATTTTGAATTTTTAATGAACTTGTTGCAGCAGCCGATTGGAGCATCTCTTTATTTTTACTAGAACACCAGAATCTGTCCATCTGTATAGGAGTGGGTGTATCTTCTTTGATTTGTATAAGTTCAATTGGGTGAACATTTCTCCATCCTTCTCTTTCCCCTTCCTTAAGTGACTCTTCAATATAGCTGTCGAACACAAAGTATACTCGTTAATTTTCTTTGTAGTTACTTGTATTTGTCCATAATTGATCAAATACATTTTTAAAAGTTAGCATATCTTTAGTTCTGAGTTGTCGAACTTGTGACATAAAATCAACTACGACAACTGTATCCATAACATCACGCTGCCGAAAACAATATTTTTTTGTTTGATCCAATTTCTTCTCCAATTTAGTCAATAACACAATGCTTCACAGGTTTACTTGTGTAGCCAGGCATGATAGTTTTGTAAAATTTTAAAACTTTCAGACGTTATCACAAAAGTGAAACTGCCAACAATGGAAAGGAAATTAATATTTCCAACTTTGAAACCAAATACAGTAGACTAACTTCCCAAAAAAACAGTATTGCTGCAGTTGGTAGAAGCATTCACATATAACAAAATACTTGATTAACGAGTAGACTTTATGTTTGACAGCTATATTGAAGAGTCACATAGGGAAGGGGAACGAGAAAGATGGAGAAATGTTCACCCAATTGAACTTATACAAATCAAAGAAGATACACCCATTCCTATACAGATGGACAGATTCTGGTGTTCTAGTAAAAATAAAGAGATGCTCCAATCGGCTGCTGCAACAAGTTCATTAAAAGTTCAAAATTGAACAACTTCACTACAGTACTTAGTGGAGTTATCACAGAGGATAATGACTGTAAAGATTAAATAATCATAAAGAACACAGAAGTTGAACCTTGCTTGGCCCTCCAAACCTTTGTTGAAGAAGCAGATTTAGCAGAATGATTTGTCAATGCTGTCCAGTAGGGAATAAAATGCCTCAATGCTATCAAATGACACTGATGTATGTCGTTGTTCTCATCCTTCGATACATATTTGAACTATTCTGCCATGGGTTGAAAGAATTGTGGATCAAAGTGGGAGTGGGAGTTTCGCTATGTATAAAACGCACACTTGGGAAAGATTTGGGATCTGAAATTTGCAATACTTTAATTAAAGCCCATATCTTAACTGGCTGTAATGTAACCATTAGGTACGAAATCGTCAATTTTAAAAGCTTTAAGTGAAATATCGTTACAAGGATTTGCCGAAGAGAATTCCCGGAATGAAGCTGAGTGATTCCTCGTTCAAGTAATCAATCTCTCTTCCAAGTGTGAAACCTTTGATGAACTTCGGTACCTATTGCACATAAGACATCTTTCATATCTTCCTCCCACCTCTTATTCAATAAGAAAAGGCCATATCCGAAGGTGTTTATACGTTAATCGGGAATCCATTAACCTCTCCGAAAGACGATTCCCGGATAAAGTCTTCGAGTAACGGAATTTGAATGATGGTACAAAAGCATCAATGGTGTTCTAAAGCCTGATTTATGCCTTAATAGAATGCCTGATGAACTGTTGATGCAAGGTAGTTGTGCAGCATGTGCAACCAACAGATGAGAGTGCAAAAAGCTGTATATAACATGCACAGAAAATTGCAAATGTGGGAATCAATGTAAACGGTAGACTCTTTATCACTAATTTAAGCTTCAAATTAAATTTACCTCCCGAAAGTTCACTTATGTAACGATAAAATTTGTTCAAATATTCATATTTTGTATTTTAAACATTAATTATCGAATAAAAACTAGGAACTGGAATTTTGTTTTCATTTTTATAGCATTGTTAATTAAAATTGAAAAAAAAACTAATTTAAAAAAATAAAAGTCTAATAACTTCAGAAACCATTTTAATCAATTCCTTGACCTCAAAAACATATATTTGGACACCAAAATGAGGAGTGTGAGTGTGTTAGGAGTAAAGATATAGCAAAATAGAGCCGGCGTCCGCCATTTTGGAAAATGGCGCATAAAAAAAACGTCCGCAAATTCAAGATGTCTACCCAAGTTTTTTTGACCCTCCTTTGGGTCCTTTATTCAATTCCATCACTCATACAAATTAGGTCGAAAATTCCTACGGGACCCTATGGCAGGGACAGGACTATTGCGCCAAATTCTCCAGATCCTCTTTGAGCGCTAGTGCTGCCTCTGGTGGGATTCCTACACGTGCGGGTTTGGAAATACGCCTCCCGCGTCCCTGATTGATCTGAGCTCCCCCAAAAAAACAATCGTTCACAGCGTCGCCTGTTGATCCGATGACTTAGGCAAACGCTAAGCAAATTTTGGATGAAGGTAGTTGTACCTACTTGCACTCTGGTGCTTTGTAAAATTATTTTGTATATAAATTAAATGTAAAATAAACTAATCAAGAGAAGACTCAACATGACTGCAAATCATTATTAAAATCCTGGAGCACCACATCAAGTCGGTAGGATTACCCACGCTGGGTAATTTGCCGTGAAGACGGAGTGCGAATGCTGGGAACGAAATTGCAGCTTTTGATTATCTTGAAGCTAGAGGAGATCGTGCCCTTGCCCCTTGCAAAGTAGAGAGAGAGAAAGGCATTTCACCTACAACCGCATCAGGGAGTCCCCATCGGTGTGTTATCATTCCAATACCATCGTGCCTGGCTTGTTCCGTCTCTGATGTCGTTTGCCCTCTGCTCCTTGTGCGCGATCCGTTTTCACGGCATGAAGCTATCTACATCGCGGTCCAGTGATTGTGCTTCTTCAAATAGTGTTCAGTGCGCGTTTTTCGACCTTTATTTTGTGCAATTATCCGTTCTCAAGTTCATCTTCTACGGAATTCTTTAAATAGTGTTCAGTGCGCGTTTTTCGGCCTTTATTTTGTGCAATTATCCGTTCTCAAGTTCATCTTCTACGGAATTCTACGAAAAGTGTGAGTACATCTATTGGTTTTGGAAGTTGTTCTAAGTATGTTCTTAAAAGATGATATAAGTGAAATGATAATGGTGTGTTAAAAATGATAGTTTTACGATTTTAAATAATTTATTGTATTCATTGATGTAGATTTAGAATATTATAGTTTTCCCATTTGATATGAAATTTACTATATCTGTGCATTTTTGTGGTTAAGAAGTGTTTTAAGAGTTTTAGTTGGATTATTTGTTTGTAAACTTGTTTTGTAAGGTAATATAGTCATCAGAGGCTTAGGATATAACTATCCTCCTGACGAAATCCTCCAGCACCTCAAGGACCTAAACATCTTCCCCACTGAAGTCTACCAAATGGAAGGTAAAGCTGATGACGATGGTATCCGTCCGATGATGCCACTGTACCAAGCGGTTCTCCCGAAAACAGATGGCAACCAAGAAATCTACAATGTTCAGTACCTTGGCCACCTTAAAGTCAAAATCGAGGCCCAAAGACGTCGAAAAGGACAGCAGCAATGCTACAGGTGCCAGAGGTGGGGACACTCGTCCCGCCTCTGCACCAGAGACCCAAATTGCGTCAAATGCGGCCAACCCCACCTGACCAAGGAATGCACCAAGGACCGCAAGGCAGACCCAAAATGCGCAAACTGTGGAGGGAAACACCCTGCAAACTACTCAAAATGTATAAAGAACCCAGATACATGGTCCACAGTTCCACCCCCAACCACCAATTACTGGGAAGAGAGAAAGAAGAAGGCCAAAGCGTCTGCAAACTCAAATCCATCTGTCATCCGTGAAATGCATGGCCACATCCTGGAAGAAGCAGCTGTCACTGAATCTCCATATTCCAGCACTCCTAACCAGGAGACTCCGCCCACTTCCGACGACCACTGGGAGCAGAAGCTTCAGATGGTAAGAGCTTTCGTTGATAAACTGTCGAAAACCGACAAAAACCACCCCGCGTATGATCATGCCCTTAAGGCACTATCCTCAGTCTTAACTCTGTTTTATGTTTAAGAACAATATATTAAATAATCTTACAATAATTAGCTGGAATGCAAATAGTGTTCGTGGAAAAATTCTTAATCTTCGAAATTTTATCTTAATTCATAAACCGGACATTCTTTGTATTCAAGAAACTCATCTAAAACCTTCTCATACTTTTTCTATTCCTGGCTACATTATTTGGCGCACAGATCGTCTCTCCCACAGAGGAGGTGGGACTGCGATCTGTATCAAAAATAAAATCGAACACCATTTGCTCCAACTCGACACGTCATCTTTTGAACATACTACCATTGCCCTTAAACTCCGAGGAGGTCATTACACCACAATCTCATCTATTTATAAAACCCCTCTTCAAAATTTTAATACCATTGATCTTTTTAAAATCACCCATTTAAACAATTCCTTCTTTCTTTGTGGAGATTTCAACGCAAAACACCCCTCCTGGAATTCTGGCCCTAAAAATAAAGATGGTGACATCATTTTTGATTTTGCTAACACTTACTTTTATGAAATTATCGCCCCCCTTACTCCAACTAGAATCACTGAAACCTCTAGCAGCACCATTGATCTTGTATTAGCCGACGGAGTCTCTTACTCTTTGTAAACAGCCTCTCTGAATTAAATAGCGATCACAATCCGGTAATCTTTAAAATACATAATCCTCTCTTTATCCCCCCTGAATTAACTACCTTTAAATTAACCAACTGGAAAAAATTCACCGAAATTCTTCATGACAAAGTTCCTGGCAATCCTAAACATAATAGCACCCATGATATTGACATCTCTATAACAAGCCTAACCCACACCATTAATCAAGCATTAAATGCATCAAGTATATTCAAACCTAAATTATCCTATCAACGTAACGTCCCTAGTCATGTATTACAAAAATAAAACATAAAACCATATCCGAAAACTTTGGCAGAGTACCTCTGATCCTAAGCTTAAAGTCGAACTCAACAAACTTCAAAGAGACATCCAGAAGCTAATGCAGGATCAACGCAACAACGAGTGGAATGACTTCCTCCAAACCCTCAATCCCGAAGACAACTCTATTTTCAAAATCAACAAAAATCTAACTCGCAAATTTCAACCCGTCCCCCCTTGCTCTCCCCGACTGGGGTGGTGTTTACGGATATTGACAAGGCTAATCTCTTTGGTTCCACACTTGAAAATACCTTCACCTTAAACGATAAACTAATTAATCCTCCCCATGACAAAATTGTAACTGAAACTACTGAAAAATACTTCCTAGCTCCTCCCATCTGCCAGCATCCAATCATAAGTCCCAACGAAATCATTGACATAATCAAACACCTTAATCCTCGAAAAAGCCCTGGCCCAGATAATATTAATAATAAAGTACTAAAAAACGTTCCCATAAATGTAATTACTAACATAACAAAAATAATTAATTCCTGCTATAAATTTAATCACTTTCCCGAAAAATGGAAACTCGCGACTGTTATGATTCCCAAACCTGACCAAAACCATAAATTACCAACCAACTTTAGACCAATAAGCCTCCTTGACTCTTTCTAAAATCTTTTAAAAAACCATATTATTCCAAATTAAAGACTTCTGCCAAGAAAATGATATCCTCCCAAACGAACAATTCGGTTTTAGAGAAAAGCACTCAACCACGCATCAATTACTCCGTGCCGTAAACACCATCACAGCCGGGTTTAACCACAGTCGCAAAACTGGCGCTGTGTTCCTTGATATTGCCAGAGCCTTCGATAAAGTTTGACATACAGGCCTGCTTTATAAACTAATTAATCTAAACTTTCCTCCCTTCCCCATTCTTCTCATCAAATCCTATCTTGAAAACCGCAAGTTCCGTGTTCGAGTTGGAAGTCTTCTATCAGACTATTTCAGTATTAATGCAGGTACTCCTCAAGGTGCTCTCCTCTCCCCCATCCTTTATAATATATTTACTTCAGATATGCCACGCCCAAAAGATACCATCCTTCATTTATTCGCCGATGACACAGCTCTCCTCTCGCAAGATAAAAACGTAAATAATATAATACCCAGACTGCAAAAAGCCCTCAAAATTTTCGAAAAATACTGCACCACCTGGAAAATAGCTATAAACACTAAAAAGACCCAAGTAATTTTATTCAAAAAAGCCGCATATAAAGATTTTCCAGAAAAACAATTAGTTTTCTTTAATGATACCCTTTCTTGGTCAAAAACTGCAAAATATCTCGGTGTAACTTTAGATTCAAACCTAACTTTTAAACCCCATATAGATCTCCTCCTTCAAAAATATTCAAAAAGAATCCATATGACCTATCCCCTAATTAATAGAAAATCTGACCTCTCACTAAAAAATAAAATGCTCATCTATAAACTAGTCATTCGCCCCATTTTAACTTATGCCTGCCCTATATGGGCCAATACAGCTAAACATAGGCTAATTCAAATTGAAGCAACGCAAAGCAAAGCTCTTAGAATGTTAACTGATGCCCCTAGATACATGCGTAATGAATACATAAGAGCAGATTTAAAAATACTCCCTCTCTTAACTTTCATTGAAAATACAGCCATAAAATTCTTTGAGAAACTCCCTAATCATACTAACCCCCTTATAACTATCCAAAATATCCACAACACACTTGATGCAACAGTAAAATACCCGTTTCAAACCACCGTAACATCTCAAAGACTTCATCCTCCCTGAATAGCTCTCTGGCGTCCGTTTTTTCGCTCGCTGGAGAAAACCGCGGCTAACCCCGCCCACACAATTTGGCCACACCCACCTTCCCAAATCATGCCCCAGATTACGGAGTGAACTCCAACGCGTTTTTGCACCTTGATTTACAACTGAATGATCGACTACGTTTTTTTCAGAGCCACCATGGATGCTTGTGAACTCCTAAGGAGCATTGCTTCTGATCGAAGTCACCATGTCAAAAACTTCCCTATGGGTGGCCAAGCACCACCGATCCCACTGTCCAACTAGTTTGCTCCCCTTGCCGAGCTCCCTCTTGTGGGTTGTTCTCCTTCACCTGAGCCAGAAATGACTCCCGTGGAGGGGTCTCCCGTTCGAGTCGTGAGTCCGGTGAGGTCGAGCTGCAAAACACCGCCTCCTGACGAGCGGGTACCGACCCCGGTACCCATGGATCTTGTGGATGCAGCAGGAGACCCCATTCTTCCCCAGAAAAGACCAAAAAACTACAAAAGAGTAGTTAAAGGCCTCCCTGCTGATATCCGCCTTTCGGAGATAATTGCTGACCTGGAGCACCAAGGCTTCAATATAGTCATTGCCAAGATCATCTCCGATTGGCCTCCAACGGGTAATACCCGTAACATCCTTGTGGTGTTCTCGGGTTCCTTCCCGCGTGGCCCTGACCTCCCCCTCATCTGTGGTCATCCGGTGAAGATTACCGGCACTCGAGTGCGTCGTGCCTTCCAGTGCTTCCGTTGTTGTCGGTTTGGACATTTAGCCGAGGATTGTCCAGCCGACGCACGGTGCCTCCGATGTGGTGGAGATCACCACCTCCATGGCTGCACCCATGAAAAGCAGTCAAACCCCACCTGCATCAATTGTGGACAGGAGGGCCACACAGCTGCCTGGCGTAAATGCCCGTCCTTCATTGAAGCCTCGTCTGACCGACGAAAACGGCCCCAGAGACCCGGAAAAACCAACTCTTCTCCTCGGCGTTCCGCTCCTGTGTCCCTGTGTGCGAGCGTCGAAGTTTTCGACCGGCTCCAGTGAGCGGCCAATCCCCTTCCTCCTCTCTCTTCTCGCCTGTCAAGCCCCGCCCACTGCGCGCTCCTCCTTCCTCTAAGCTCCTCCCTCCTTCTCTTGACTCGGAACTTTCTGCCTTTTCCATGCTACAATCTCTCTCCTCTGAATTAAATTCTCTTTTCTTACCTGTTGGTGGCCTCGGCCATTTCCTTAAAACATTAACCTCACTTCCTTCTAGACCTGACAAGCTGTCGCTCTTCCTTTCACTCTTTAACTACTAACAAGCTGGCTCCACCCATTTCTATGCTGTCCTTTGTGTTGTCCCTTTTTCTCCTTTTCAATAGAGGAGATTAGTGTGACGTCACTTCCTGTCTCTCGCCGACAAAATGTTTCCAAACAAAGATTTTGCTTGGAAAAATACATGGGAATCTCCATAGAGACGAGAGTGAACTTTTTAAATTCCGATTTTTAGTAATAATTAAATTTTTCTTATACTATAGGGTTAGGTGGGGGAAAGTGGTTATAAAATAGGCTATTTTTAACTTCGCAAGGCTGTCATTTAAAAACTAAATGGAATAATTTTACTTTTGAGGCAAATGTTTTACATTGGACTATTCAAGAGTAGCCTCAAATTTTTTCGATTTTTTTTGTTAAATTATAAACCGGTTTAATTACATTTTTTTAAAGCTTGTTTTTGTAGCCACTTTACCCCACGCCTGGGGTAAAGTGGACAGTCCGTGGGGTAAAGTGGACATAGATTGAAAAAGTGATTCAATTATTTTAAAAATATTTTTTATCATTGAAATTAACTAGAAAACAAATAAACTAAACTTTATTGTACAATAACTTAGTTGCACAAAAACATAATGCACAGTTTTTTGTGTTTTTAAATGAACATTAGAAGTTAAATTATTAGACACTCTATTATCAGACATTGGTTCGATTACTTCTTAACTTTCTTTTGAAAGAAGAAACTTTATTTGAAGCTGGTGTCTTGTTCTTATTTTTTTGTTTTTTTTTCTCTTTAGATTTAGTTGTGAATTTTTTTTAAAAGAATTATTAGCTCTCTTCTTTTCCCGTTCATCTTGTTCTTCTTTTAATCGTTGGGCTACTATTTCATCAGTCAGTACCTCGCCTGTACTTGCCTGTACTCTTCTTCTTTTTGCTTTCGAATTCAATAAAGCAATTTTTGTTTCCCGCGTTTGAGGTGGATTAAGCGTTGTGAGGATAGCTAATTTTAATTCACTCATTGGAGAACCCAGAGCATTATAAATTAGTATTAAAAACATTGCCTTGGAATGCTTTGATAGCTAAGCCTAACACTATATCCACTTTACCCCACTTCAGTTAAACTGCTCTAAAATAAAAAGTAAGACAAATAAAACTTACCTAGATGGGATAATTTATTGTTTGTGAGTCAGAGAACCTACATAATGTTTAAAAATATCCAGAAGTTTTATTAGAAGTTTTTTGCAGGAAAGTTTATTTTACTGTTCTAAAGATCGAGTATAACATAAATACAAAAGTGTTGCCACTTCATAAATAAAAATGTTGCTAAAAGAAAAATTATAGATGAAAAATATTCCTCATGAAGAGGGTAACCTATAAAAAAATCATGAAGATAATCAAATGATAAATTTGGTAATTACAGCCTGTTTTATGCAGACTGTCCACTTTACCCCACCTATCCACTTTACCCCAACCAACCCTAGAGTATCTGTTTCAGAAATAATATAAATTAATAAAACGATATTGCTAAAGAATTTATTTTTTTCCTTCAATTTAATATTAGTAAAAAAGCTTTTTTTTACACTTGTGTTTGTTTACATTTTGGTCCACGTTTGAACGATTCAAAGAGAATACTTTTAAAGTAACTAAAACTTGATATTTTGTTACGGGTACATAATTATATACTTTTCATATACATTTATGATATTTAAACTTTTATTTTGATATAAAACTTGTTTAATTAATGATTTCGCTACGATTCTGTGCTTTCGATTTTAGATTGCAAGTTGTGTACCAAAAACTCCTTTATTCGTTATGAATAAGATTTGAGGGCTAATATTTTATAGTTAAAGTACAAATATTTAAAAACATAATAACTAAATGTGATTATACAATATCCTGATACTGCTTCCATTTAACCTATAATCTTTATCTTAAGTTCTGTATATTTTTGTGATTTATAAGTATTCTGCTTTTTATTGAGGATGAAATGAAACACCAATTTAACACTTACAATGTTTGTAAAAACATTTAAATGCACAATCTTCTCATAACAAAATATCATTTACCATAAGAAACAGCCTCATAAGTCTTAAAATTCATGTAATAAATCCATTTTTCCTAAATGATGTTTAGTCTGACTTATTTGATGAAAAATATTTTTCTTTCCCAAAAAAATCAAGGGAAAGTTTGAAGCTTATTTATATATGGCACATGCTGTTAAGAACTGCATTAAGCTGTGGGAAGGGAGAACAATTGCCAATCCAGTAACCTTTAGCCACCTTCGGCTATATATTCTTTAACTCGTGGATTTCCCTGAAGTTTTAAAGGTATGTATGGCTATTTATATTAGTAGTTTAACTTTATCCACAATAAATGCCATGCATCTAGTGATTTGAAGGTAAATGAAGCAAATCCAGGCAGCAGCGGAATTTGGCGACTTTTTTTTGTTGCCAAGGGGAAAACCCATGGCATCCGAGTATTGAAATTTTATCGCCAAATTTGGCGACGAAAGTCTGCAGTCCGGATTCGCTTCATTAACCAAATTTTCATTCCTATATCTTAGAAGTTCAAAATACTATAAGCGTGTCATTATTAACTGTGTTAAAATGTTTGATTTTATTTGTGTACAGTAATTTACTCTTTTTCAAACACCCAAAAACAATGTACATGAGGGCCTCAAAGACCTACTGGAAGAATTCCTGAAGACTGAAGGAAAAAACGCAACAATAATATCTACGGATGCATCCAAAAACGAAGAAGCCTGTTCAGTAGCAGTAGTGAACCACAAAAAGGGAACCAAACTAAGTGGAACAATATCGAAAATAAATTCCATATTTACCAGCGAAGCAACAGCTATAATTATAGCAATTAGCAAATATGTAAAACATAGAGAAGAATATTTTATTTTTTCAGACAGTCTATCAGTCCTGGAGGCCCTAAAAAAAGGAGTAGAGATAAAATCCCCTACTATCATTCTAAAATTAGCAAAAATTATTGAAAAAGCATCAAAAGCATGCTCAAAACTTAAAATCATATGGATTCCGGCCCATATAGGATTAAAAATAAATGAAATGGCAGATGATGAGGCAAAAAGAGCATTAAAGAAAGGGAGAATTGTAAATTGGATATCCCCAGAGGATATAATTCAAAAGGCAAAGAAAATAGAAAGAGAAAAAAGAGAAGAGGAGTATAATAACAGCAAATATAGGGAAATCCTATCAATAAATTCAGGTTTAGAAAAACAAAAAATCTTTAATCTGACAAAAAATAGGAGAGATGAGGTAATCCTAACCAGATTAAAAACAAGAACCCTGCCAACAAATGCTACATTAGAAAAATGCAATCTAAGAAATGATCCAAGCTGCAGATGCGGTAAAATCAAGGAAGATATAGAGCACATTCTTTTTTCATGCCCCAACTATGAGAAAGAAAGACAAAGACTGAGACAGAAAATGGGATGCATTCCTTATCCTTCAAGTGGCTAATATCTTTTGAAGACCAAGGGAAAAAGAAAGCAAAATCCATCTTGGAGTTCCTCCACTCGATAAAAAGATTTTAAAATAAGGAAGAAAAAAAAGGAACACTGGTATAAGCGATCGAAATCGAGAGCAAAACCAGTAAAAACCAACCAACCAATTTACTCTTTTAATTTAGGTTATGGCTAGGAAAAGTGTCATTAAATTTTTCCATATTGTTAAATATTTTGAGTCACATCCAAAGTTAGTAGAAAGAGGCGAAAATGCTGTAGAATCTGGACATGTGAAAAAACTGAACTATGATGGGGAAAGACTCCTGATTACAGCCAACATTATGGCTAGTATGAAGGATAAAGCTTATGAAGTGAAGGTTCGTAGTATTTTTCTGTTAAACTTTTACACCCTGTTTATATAGGCCAAGGTGCAAAGATGCAGGGATGAATACTGCTTTTCTCCCTCCCAAAGAACTGGTAATATATCTCTCTCCACGGCTCTACAGCCCCTGGTGGGCCTTGGCCCTCTCTGTACTACAGAACACCACTTAGCCTTCTCTCCTGATTTCCTTTTAATTTTGTTTACATCCTCTTCAACTTGGGCCATTCATCTTAGTTTAGGTCGTCCCAAGTTTACTTGTCCAATCCACTGTAATTCTGTTTTATTTTTATACAATGTGTTTTTAATAAAGCAAAAAATTTTTGTTGAAGTTAAGTAAATTGTTTATTTTTTTTGTGTGAATGCAGTGATAAGAAAAAGGCATTTTTTACAAGCAAAATTGGTTGAAACTCAAAATTTAGTTCATATTAGAACCCATTTTCCAAGCAGCAAGCCGTACGCCAGACAAAAAGGGACGAGGAGCGAATGAGAAGAATTAGTGTGGTGGCAAATGGAAAGAAAATAGGCTCCCGTGCGATTTTTGTGTTACAATTATAAGATTTAGCTTTTCTGAAAGGTATTAACGTGAGGAATACAAATACACACAGTAAGAATCTCGCAGTAATTCTCACAGTAAGAATCCTGTACGGTACTTTAAGATCCCTAAACTAAATTTTGAAGCTGTGGAATATTACGATTTGGTGCGCTGGGGTGAGTGCCAGCTGTCAACCCCACTACCACAAATTCTTCAACATGTAACGGATGATGAACTAAAGAACCCAATTAAATCTGGGAATATGCCCGCGTGGAAAATTCATGGTTTTCCATACCCAAGCGGTTGGTTGGTTTACATTGCATTTACCTGAAACTTTGGACTTACGGGTTTTCAACTATGATCTTTCAGATTATCAAATCAAAAGAAATGATTTCGAAATACAAAATAGGGTTTTTGCCGAGTTTTCACATTTTTTGTGTTTTTTAACTTTTTTCATAATAAGACAAATTTTAAAGTGAAGACTTTTGAGGTAATTTTAAAGATCATATTAAACCACAATTTTTGAGACCATAATTAAGAATTTACCAATAGTAGTTCTTCTACAAATTGAATTTTTCAATGATTTTTTTGGGGTGTCGCTCCATTTTTAATTCCCTGGGATTTGGTCTGGGACCCCCCTTTCTATACCGATTCTTGTTCGTCTTGATGAGTACTATCATCCCTGAAAGTTTGTTGCACCATTTCAGATACACCCTGTATAAGGGTACATTTATTACACCTGGAATATGCGAGTTGCTAGAAACTGCAGCTGAAATGCGTATTTTTCATTATCTGCGAATTTGTAATCGAACTCTAATGCAACCCCATAGCCAATTACTAAGGTTATTTCCTGAAGGGAGGGTCTACCTCACAGAATAAAAAAATCTGGATTTTTCTCAAAGTAAATCTGAACGAAATTGCCTTTATGTGCACTTTCGCTTAGGACGGCAGTATACTTGACACCATCTTTTTAAGCTCTGAGTTATCAACCCTTGAAAATAGGGTTTGTTGTCTAAATAAAGGGACCATCTATGGAGCGGACCCTTTGTTAGCTTTATACTCTGTGGTTTATAATATGGTTATTCACCTTAAACTCGTTGCTTTCCCCCTCCAGGTGCTGTTGGAACACATCCTCTATTTAGAGACACCCCAGAAACAAGTTGAAAAGTGCATCCAAAACTGGATGAGACATGCCAATGGAAGAATAGGAAAAGTGGAAAAATATAAGCTTAAATCGCAATAAAAATTTTGATCTACTTTATGTGTCGTCTTTAATTCGTTAAAAATAATTAGAGTAAAATTCTGTTTTATTTTTATACAATGTGTTTTCAATAAAGCAAAAAATTTTTGTTGAAGTTAAGTAAATTGTTTATTTTTTTTGTGTGAATGCAGTGATAAGAAAAAGGCATTTTTTACAAGCAAAATTGGTTGAAACTCAAAATTTAGTTCATATTAGAACCCATTTTCCAAGCAGCAAGCCGTACGCCAGACAAAAAGGGACGAGGAGCGAATGAGAAGAATTAGTGTGGTGGCAAATGGAAAGAAAATAGGCTCCCGTGCGATTTTTGCGTTACAATTATAAGATTTAGCTTTTCTGAAAGGTATTAACGTGAGGAATACAAATACACACAGTAAGAATCTCGCAGTAATTCTCACAGTAAGAATCCTGTACGGTACTTTAAGATCCCTAAACTAAATTTTGAAGCTGTGGAATATTACGATTTGGTGCGCTGGGGTGAGTGCCAGCTGTCAACCCCACTACCACAAATTCTTCAACATGTAACGGATGATGAACTAAAGAACCCAATTAAATCTGGGAATATGCCCGCGTGGAAAATTCATGGTTTTCCATACCCAAGCGGTTGGTTGGGGTTTTATGGCGCAAGATCCCAAATAGGACATTCTACGCCAAACAAGACCAGAAAAACAATTCAGCGAGCGATCAGCTCTTGTTTGATGTAATCTATACATCTCAGATAACCATACCCAAGCGGTGAAACGATTTGTAAAAGTAGTGCCCGAAGCCGCAGAAAAATATGCTGGTCACCAAAACCGTGATGGATTTATACGAGCAACATTCAAGTCACGAGAAGAAATGCCTTTTACTTCGAAAGCAAAGGTGACTTTGAACGTGCGGTGCGCAAACACCTTTAAATGGGAAAGTGGAGGATAATTCATTTCTAAAAGTAATTTAAAAACTAACATGTCCTTCTTTTTTGATAGAATAGTTAGTTTTATTGCTTTTTATTAGCTTACAATACTTCATTGGTACTTAATCGTTCATAATGAAGGTTCTAAGAGACTACAAAAGACGGAATACAAAATATTTTGTTCAGTGGGATAAGACTGGAATTTGAACTTAAAATTGTGAAAACAAGTTCATAATAGATGTTCAATTGCAATAAAATCTCAATTTTACCAATCAAAATTTTGTTTTTTGTTTAATTTTTAAATTTAATTTTAAATTTTAAACATTTTGAATCTTTGTTTTCAAGGGCGTTAGTCGTGATACCCACCAGAAAAATAGTCTGTATCGAATGACACCAGTTGCAAGTTTCTACCTGCAGTTGTTCTTGAGTTATAGCTATTTTATTAATGCGGGAAAAACAACTATACAGGAATTTTAAAACTTTAAAAATTTATTACTTCAAAATATGGGGATGCAAAGTAATAAAACTAGGCACATACTATTAACAATGAAGGTACTCAACTATGAAAAAATTGAGGACATCATTTGATGACGTGATCTTGGGATTTTTGGCCAATTTCCCTATAAAAATGACCAAAACATCATAACTTCGACCGCGTTGCGCGAAGATCAAACGTTGACCGATTTCAAAATATTTTTTGCGTTATGCTTGTAATAGTGTGTTTCAACTTTTCCGCACTATTATATTTCGATTCTTTGAATTTCGTCTTTTTCGCCCCGGCCTAGTCTATATTCTTACAATTTCCCACTTCATGAAACTCATAGCATCATAAAAAAGTTAAATACAGATGTTGAAATCCTCAAAAGTTACCGGTGGAAGAAACTTTAAAATGAGCGACCATCACCTACCGTATCCAGACTGGTGACTATAATGTTTAAAACCATCTGAAAATCATTTGTCCTCGTGTTATAAGCTGAAAAACTGTTTTATAATAAAGGTAGAAACATAAGGAATCAGAATCCAGTTGTTAGCACCCCCAAATATTGTGCAGAGAGACGTAGCTGGAGTTCAAAATGATGGATTTTGTTCCAAAAAAACTGAAAAATCTTCAATATTAATCAGAATAAAGAGTATTATAAGCTTAATCAATTCTTTATTAAGTTTTAAAATATATTAGAGTGTAGTGTTGGAGAGCGGTACTTGCCTTACTGCAATAAGTAACCTTTCCTGCCAAGACAGAGCTTGGGCACCTCACCCCATTGTGTGTAAAACATGTTCAGAACTCCTACGTCTATGGACTAAAGGAAAAAGGAGTCTGAAATTTGGTGTGCCTATGGGTTGGAGAGAACCAAAAAACCACATAGATGATTGCTATTTTTATATGGTTCATGTTACTGACATCAATCGTATCAATCACCACAAGTGGAAATATCCTAACTTACTCTCTGCAATTAGTCCTGCTCCTCATTCAGATGAAGTGCCAATTCCTACATTTCATCAGCTTCCAGAGCTCTGTGATGATAAAAGTAATCCTTCTGATGCCACACATGAGGTAAAAGGAGGTGACTGATTATGAAGAGAATGAAGTTATGTCTTCAGAACCTCAGTGTTTTACCCAAAAAGAGTTGAGTGACCTTATCAGAGATCTCAATCTTTCAAAACTAACTTCTGAATTACTGGCTTTAGGGTTTAATGGAAAAAAATCTGCTCGATCATGGAACAAACATTACATTTTATCCAACACGGGAGAATGACTTGTTACCATTCTTCTCTCAGGAAAACAATCTTGTATTTTGCCAAGATGTTAAAGGCCTCTTGATAAAAATGGACATTCACCAATACATCCCAGATGATTGGCGTTTGTTTATTGATCACTGTACAAATTTCATCATTTTGTCTTCATACCATATTGTTTCCATACAAAAAAATATCTTTTCTATTTGCTTTCTTTCATGGTGTTGCAATTTTAATGGTGTTGCAATTTTAATGGTCAGCAGTGTATAAATAAGATGTGTTTTCCCAAGTTAGATTCTCCTTTAAGAGATGATGACTCTTTCAAGAATAAAACGCAAGAAGAACACCATTTAGGAACATCCATACTCGAGGACCTTAATTTGGGAATGGTTTCAAATACCATATGAGTATATGCATATTGTGTGCCTGGGTGTTGTTCGAAAGTTAATAAGGATGTGGTTGAAAGGAGATCTCAAGTACAGAATTTCCTCTCAAACGTCGAGTAAGATATCAGAGTCTCTTGAACAATTACGAGATTTTATGCCAAGAGTTTGCCCGTAAGCCGAGGTCCCTTAAAGAACTAGAACGGTGGAAAGCAACGGAGTTCAGACAGTTGATTCTATACACTGGACCGTCAGTGCTACATTTTGTAACCACCAAAATGTTTGACTATTTCATGACTTTGCATTGTGCCATTTTCATCCTATGCAGCCCTTCTCTTCAAAAGAATTGTTCCCTTTTGAACTATGCACAATCATTGTTGACTTATTTTGTCAAGAACTTTGGGGTGTTGTATGGCATAGAGAATATCGTATAATGTTCATGGCCTGCTGAATCTAGTTGAAGATTCAAAGAGATTTGGCCCACTTGACGAATTTTCCGCCTTTCCAATTGAGAACTACAATTATATATAAATTTATATATAAAACAATTGGTTTTGGTTTTATGGTGTAACCACCTACTGAGAAGCAAAGGCAAAGTTGAGAAAATCTTTGGAGACGTCTGATATAGGTACTACCGATCCAGAGATGCTGGGTGCAGGAAAGCGGCGTATTAAAAAGAAAATGTTATCCAAGCCCGAAGAATCTAATGAGGAGGAGAGCGACACCTCCTTAGAAGATCCCCCCTCTTTCCCCTGGGATGACTTCCACGCCTTATGTGGTAGGCATAACAAAGAATACGGGTAATTTTAGTTTTATTCCATGAAAATTTTGATAATCTAAAACCTGGAAAATCAGACTGAAAACCTTGAAAATTATCTATTTTTGTCTGTATCTTATTTTTAGTTTTGGTCATGATCAAAATATGCTTATATTATAAATATTTCTTTAAAAAGCTAGAAATATCTGTAAAAGGCCATGAATTTTACGGGTTTAAATACTGGCAAATGTTTAAAATTAAAATTTAGTTGCTAGAGGTGGTTTAGGTTTTAATGGCGCTAGGTCCTCATAAGAACATATAGTTAGTTGCTAGAGATACCCTAATAATTTAACCCTTTTAATCCCAAGATTACCATTGGGTCCTGTGGAAAGTTTTGGTCTGAATGGGTTAAACATTGTTTTCAAAATTTGAAAATGTTTTGTGTGTGAAACACTTCTAGCTAACTAAAACCTCAAAAATAGATCCCATAGTGTTGTATAGTTTTTTAGAGTAGGAATATAATTTTACATGTTTTATGTAATCCAGTGTTTCCCAATCTTTTTAAGTCCATGCTCCACAAAACCATTTCTGAATTTTCCATGCCCCTCAGGTGTTTTTCTTTTAAATTCTTAGAAAATAATTATTAAACCTGGTGGATCATAGCCAACCTGGGGCGCAATATCAATAAACATTTCAAATCGCCCCCAGTGGGGCCTGTGTCCCACGTTGGGAAGCGTTGATGTAATCAGTTAATATTACAATGCTATCTTTTCTTAGATGACCAGGAACATGCTTCGCCTTTATTTACAGAAAATCAGGAAGTATATTCAAGTAAGTTATTGATATATCGCATCCTTGCTACTAAAGTGCCACAACTCAAAGAACTATGTTTTCCAGAAATTGCAAAAAACTGATTAGGCACATTTTAGTATTTTTGAATTTGTCAATAAGAAAAACGATACATCTCAAACTATAATCGTTAGCCATTGTTCTAGTAGTTCATACTCAACGACGGCCTAAACGACGGTAGAAAGCCTAATTACTGTTATTTTACTGGGCCTTAATAATTAAAAACATCAATTTAACACCGAAGGGCATCATTTGAGAGAGTTCTTTTGATGAAAATTGGAATTTAATTACTTTCTACTACTGTAGTACATTATAAGCTTTGATGAGCGCAACGTCCCTTTAGTACATTTTACTCTTAAATTATAGGCACTATAGGTTCAGTTAATAACCTTAAATAAATATAAGCCCTCTAAAATGTCCTAAATAACAGATTTGAACCAGTTTTATAACAATATAAATATCAAAATATACTATTTTTAAAATTCTGAAAATTGTTCATTTATCCACTTTTTTCTAACTTTGGGGCTCTATAGGCTAACCCTAGAGTCAACTTAGGGGGCTGAAACTTCACTCACTATCTTTTGGGACCAAAAGGAATAGGAAAAGCCCTTTTACAAATTGTATGTCTATTCTAGGTACAATAAATCCCATGTCTTAATGAGGAACACTGTGGAACGATGGTTGGTGCGGTTTTATGGCGCAAGAGCCATATTTGGCCATTCCGCGCCAAACACAAGACAAATATATATAATATAATAGAGATGGGATTATTGAAGAATGGAGTTTAGCCACCATCAGAAAAATGCCGAAGTGCGTCTTCGCGACATTCATCAAATACTGGACTTTGGATATAGCGAAAGTATGGAATTCTTAAAAGGAGATTTCCTTGTTTTTCAATTGGTCTTACCTGTGATGTAGAGCGAGTGCCTGCTATAATTGTTGCTTGTTGTATTCTGCACAACTTAGCTATACTTCTTGGTGTTATATTTTTTTACTTTTATTACTAACTTGTCCAAATTTAAAACATTAAAATTACACCACATGGATTTCTACATGCACATTGCATGTAGACTGCACTACATGCTGCAGTACCTATCCAACCCAAATTTCAAATTTTTTAACTTTAAACTTTTACAATCATTTTTATAGGGGAATATCATGTTTCCAAAGCAATCAGGTACAGATGGCAGTCTGCACCCCCCCCCCGAAGGTTTCCAGGCCCCCTAGGGTTCACCACCTAAATCCGCCTATGGTTATCACAGGCGAATGAATGCTCTCACAGGATTCAAATTTTCGCGAGTAGAAGAAACTTCCTCTGGGAACAGTCGTTTTTCTTGCCTAAGTCAAATTTTAAAAGAATAGAAAAAATAAAATTGCGGATAAAAATTTTCTATTCCTTCTCAAGGAATTAAAAACTAAAACCAATACACACTGCTTGCACATATATGAGGCGCCCATGATCGTCTCTCATGGTCATAAGAAAATAACAAAAATCTTAATTGATCTTTTGACTCAAGTGATCAATTTACAGAAAATTTTATGCTTATGGCACATAATAGCACTATCTAGTTTTGGAAGCATGAATAAAACTAAAGAAATATAAAATCAGACTAAGGTAGATATGTTTTATTGTTATGAAATCTTCATTGCGTGGTAGTCCAAGCAGTGGATATATTCCATTTGAGTTGGCATTTGTTGTAAATGGCTTATGAAGGGTATAAATAATAATGCAAGCATAGACTTATTACAGTAAGTGTTCTGAACTGCTGATATAACTAGTTTTATTTGTAAAATTTATAGGTGATCCAGAACCACCCATGGATCCACTGGTGGAAACTCTGCTGCAACAAATGGAACAAGAAGGTGAAAACCATAGAAACAGTGTCAGTGTTCGATCGCATTCCCCAGCTGGATTTGCCAAGCGCAATGTTATTGCTGCCCATTATTTTTCCAATTGAAATTTATGAGTACTTTTGTCCACACATTGATCCATAAATGTAATAAAAAAGATAATAAATATATCTTGACTTTTTAATCCTCAATACAATCCTTTTTAATACTCAATGTATACTGTATAGACTAATTACAGTAAGTGTTGTGAACTGCTGATATAGGTTGTCCCATAAGTTTTGTTACTTTTTACGAAGTTTTGTCTTTGAAAATTTTTTTATGAAAAACTGGTAATAGGTGGAGATTTCAAACAAAGGGGATTTTGATATATGTATATTTATGAACATAATGTGCGATTTTGGTAGTTCTCGTGATATTATTTCTTTTCAAAATGGCGGTTTGAAAAAAAGACCAAAAACGACGATTTTCGCGTTATTTTTTTCTTTTGTTAAAAAAACTAGGAAGAACGCATAATTCATGGCTAAAAAAAGTTTTACTGCATATTTGAAATGTTAAGATTAAGATGTCATAGTTTCAAAATGATTCGATAAGTTTAAGGTAGGAAATTTTGACTTTAAAACTTCATATATTGGTAATTTCACGTGTTTTTTAAAGAACAACTATTGTTTTTCTAAGCAGCTGATATGAAGCAAGTTAAAGGCAGATGTTTTTTGAACCATGATGCTTGTTTCAACGGTTTAAACATTGAAAGCCTCTTTTCATGATGTCGTTGAATTGATTTATTTCTAAATACAACCGAGTTGTTTTTATTGTAGTGTTTTCGTACGAAGCAAATAATTGCTCTGTTCGCTTAGCATTAAGTTCAGCGAGTGTAATTCTGATAAACAAAAACGTTGCGCGCTTGAATATTGTGCGCACTACTTTCTGAACGTAATTTCAGATATAATTTAATATATATTGCATATTTTGAATACGTGGGTATTTCGTAAGCTTTTTTATTGATTTTGATGCTTTTTTTCGTGAAAATTTCTTCGAAATGACTAACATTACTGAGGTAAGTTTCTTGCAAAGATGTCATGTTCGAGACCGAAATTTCCCAAGTTAAACTTATCGAATTATCTTGAAAAACAATAACGCGAAAATCGTCGTTTGCGGTCTTTTTTTCAAATCACCATTTTGAAAAAAATAATATCACGAGAACTACCAAAATCACACATTATGTTCATAAATATACATATATCAAAATCCTTTGTTTGAAATCTCCACCTATTGCCAGTTTTTCATAAAAAATGTTCAAACACGAAACTTTGTAAAAAGTAACAGAACTTATGGGACAACCCAATAACTAGTTTTATTCGTAAAATTTGTAGGTGATTCAGAACCACCCATGGATCCACTGGTAGAAACTTCGCTGCAACAATTAGAACAAGAAAGTGAAAACCATATAAGCAGTGTTAGTGTTCGGTCGCATTCCCTAAAGCCCTAGATGGAGAGAGCCGAGTAGCTCTCTCAAGTAGCGAAATACTTTTCCACTGGCGCCTCGCGCCGCTTTCGATTTTTATTGGACGTCACAGTCACGTGCACAAACAGCGCCATGTTGAGGACTATTGCTTCGAGTCGAATGTGTGTTCTTCATTACGTTTTCTAATTATTTATTGTACAAGTCTTCATAGATAGCAATTTCTGAAGATGCCGACTTGTTGTGCCTTTGAATGCACGAACTCTTCGAAAAAAGGTTATAAATTGTATCGATTACCGACTGGTAGTCGAAATGCTAAGAGACCAAAACTGTGGGATAATACTAACTACATCCATGCTGGATACAAAATGTTTTTCTAAACGACTACAGTTACAAATATATTCTACTTTCCCGATTTTCTCAAGACGCCATTGAGAATCTTTTTTCAGTTAACATTAATAAATCCTCTCCCAAATTGCAAGGAGTTCAAAGCTTGCTTAAGAATGATCATTTTGTCCCAGTACTTCACATCTGGAGTACGGGCAAATGCCTATCAAGACCCTGATAAAGGAATGAGTAACACCATAATCACTCTTTATTCAGATAATCCCAACATAGATGAAGAGGGATTGTGTGATGAAACTATAATTAGTTTCGACATAGATTTTGAAAAGGAAGATATTCAGGAATTCGAACAAAACTTATTATACGTAAACTACACAGAAAAGATAACATTTGATGTAGGTTTTGATTCAACGGACTTGAATATGCAAACAGAAATTGTGGAGGTTGAGTTGCCAGAAAATGAAGAGAGTTTATTATATTATCTATGTGGGTGTGTTGCAAAAGCAATTGTAAAAAAGAGCAAAATTTGCCCAATATGTATGAAGATAAGACTACTGTAGATAAGAATATAATTTTTTCAAATATGAAGGAATTCATACCTGATGACAGTAACCTGAATTATGTGTTTGATCAGGTATATAAGATCTTGCTATTCTTACTTCATATAGAAAATCTATTTAGGTGCAACGAAAGAAAAATCCTAAATGCAGAACTTGTCAAGATATTAAAATCATTGCTATCGAAATCTGCAATTGAACACCAACAATTTTCCCAAGTGTTGCAACTTGATGTGCAAACTTTTAAATAATTTTGTTAATCGGAGGATTCTTAATAAGACTTCAGTATTTTCTGATCGGACGAAAGATCGAATCGAGATCAAACGTAATTGGAAAACTTTTTATACAAGTAAATTAGAAACATTATCTTAAACTTTTTTAAGATGATCGTAACGTAATAATCTTCAATATTTTCTTATTTTTAGTGTTTCATAAGTAAAAAACCTTTTTAAAATTTTGATTATCTAACTATTCCAAATCAATTAAAAATATCCGTCTGATAACACTAGTCGACAAAAGTGAACTTGTTTCCCTAACAAAAATGAGATTAGGCATTTCCAACTAATTTCAGGGTGTAGAATTCAGAAATAGTCGTGAAAAAGCTGCAGCACGTACAGTTTTTTTTGTTACAAATATGGCACCAGTACTGTAAGAAAAGGACAAACGCGTTGAAAACAGTCATTTTTAACAGTCAATCTCATTATTTTAGCATAAAATACTATCATAAATAAAATTATATACATGTTTCAGACAATATTAAACTAAAAATCAATAAACATTCATTAAATACGATGCGATTTTATCTCTTTTTGTTTCTTAAGTGACGTTAAATCTCCTCTTTCAATGAACCAAGAGCTGTAGGCCAAAATTGATATTTCTCAGTGACCTTTGCATCGAGTTAAGGTCCTAAGGGAATCATTACCCTTGTTTATGATTGAATACAGTGAAATTTTCCGGAAATAAGTTCAAACGTGGATGTAAAACAAGAATTTTGAGTGATGCTCAACATTCTATGGCTTGGTAAGACTAAAGAGAACCCTATATTGGAAATGAAACATTTTTATATCGGTCCTATTTTCTAAAAATTATCTTACCACTCTCCTAAATACCATTTCCTAGCTGAGATAAAGCGTTTTTATTAATTTTCCTTGTCGTGAATTTTTTAATCAGAGGTTCATACTGACTTCGAGTTTGCCTTCACTAAGGGCGAAAAAAGTCCTTTTAAATACTTTTTGAAATGTTTTTTCTAAATTTGTCATTTGATATTAAACAACCAAGATAATTTGAGTGGCTTCCCCATACTATAGGGATGGTTATTTGCATATAACTACTGTTGACTCTTGTGTACCTAAAAAGAGCCACATTCTAACTTCTGCAACACACATAAGGAGCCCATATTTCATTTTAGTCACCTATTTGGACCCAAATCAGTGGGGAAAAAACGTTTTCCCACCTTTTCTGTTGAATATTACCGTTGAATTGTAATTTAAACAGTACCCAAATTTTGAAAAACGTGTTGTGCATAAATGTGCGAAATCTACACTGAAAACTCTTCTATTTTCAAAATGAATTGCAGTACAACACTTTTAAAAGAATGTCTACATACTGGGATACTATAAATAAATTAATTGAATAGGATTGCAGGGTTGCTATTGGATGCAAATGACGCTTAAAAAACAAAAATTAAGAAAAAAAAACAGAAAATCGAAAATTTATGTTACACAAAAATGGGAGGTGGTGGAACTTTTTTAGTTGCAGGCATTTGAATAACTATATGAATTAGTAACAAAAATAGTAATTTGGTTGTTAGGAAACCACTGTCGACTAGTGTAATATTTTAATAAATTTACTGTAATCAATATATTCAAATTGTAATTTTGCGATCGTAATTTTTTTTAAATTAAATATTTCGATTTAAAATCTTTAATAATCTTAATGAGTACCTAACTGCAAAGCTTTCAATTTTCTAATCCTAGAAGGATTAGAAAAATTAACTTTCAATTTAAAATTTAAATTACTTTTCAAACCACTTAAAATCACACAAAACAAAAGATTGTTCGAAAAATTACGAAATGTATTGAAAATGCGGGAAGAAATTGCTCGCACATGAAGCATAAACGAAGAAATTCAAGCTTCTGGAAGGAATACTGGAAGCTCATCCTGAATAAGGACCAAGTTAAAATAAAATTTTATTACTTTTTCCACTTTATTAATAGAGTTATTTCATTTTCACTGGAGGCTCATGTGCTTCTACGGACGAGCCGCCACTGGTGCAGATTCCGCTGTAGTCATAAGAATCTTCCTATTAACATTTATATTAAGTAAATAAGGTGGTACAAGCATATTTATTTTAAATTATTCTACCCATTTGTAGATGAAGGCATTGATGAAGAAAGTTTGCCCTTTTGGATAATTCTACAATAGATACTCTAATCCCCAAAGACGGTCCTCGTTTAAGATTCAAGAAATCGTTTATAGATTTTTGTTGCCGTCAGGATCGATCAGAAAATGTTTCCACTATCTCCAGTGTTACTCCAAATTTTGAAATGGAAACATGTTTAGTAACTGAAAATCACTGTACAGAAATTGATCCTGATTAAATTTGGTAAAACTAAACAAATGTTTGTTTATAAGGATAGTGCCTTTTTAGTTTGTGAAATGTGTTAGAATCTTAAGGTTTTGATAACCACTTTTATTCTTGTGTAATACGTTCCACTGGAGCTGTTAATTGTAATTGCGGACTTTTTTACATCGGGCAAACAAAACGTGTATTAAAGTTTAGATTAAAAGAACACGAAAACTATATAAAAAACAGGAATTTCAAAAATCTTCAATAGCCAAACATGCTTGAGAAAACAGCCATAGATTTGATTTTTTGTCTGCAACCATTGTTAAAAGTTGCACTTCAACACTTGACCTCGACTTCTATGAAAGTTAATTTGCCCCTCTTCTTGTGAATGATTTATCTAGTACTCCTTTTCTTTCTCTTATTTGGAAGTTTTGAATTTTTGTATCAATTTTTGATCTCACTATGTTCAGACTCCATTTTTTAACTGCGACTTTAACTTCTTAATTTACTCCATTTTAACTGTAACTTTAATTTTTAAACTTACTTTCGTTTTTGAATTCATTGTGTGTACGTTGTAATAGATGTTCTTGTTTTTCATAACTATAGAACATTTTGGAGGTTCCACCGAGATCCTTGTCTGTTGATGTTTTTCTCCTGAGGCGAGAAACTTCTCTTTTGCCAAAGCATGGATCAAAACGCAGAAGTCATCAAACTACGAGGATACGAAAAGGCGTCTCTGACGAGAACCGAAATTTTCATCGAATCCATCGACCATCGCACCGATGTGAGTGCTATCGAAAAGCGACTTGAACGGCTTGAAAATGTCTTCAAAAGCCTGTTGCAGTACGACTCAACATTGCCGGAAGAACTCTCCGAACGACCGGACTTCGAAGAAAGATATTTGCTAAGAACACACTATGTTTTAAATTTTCTGCTGTGCATTTTGTTTCTAAACTTTGGCAACATCCTTTTGTGATTGAAATCATTCATATGTCGTGGACGTAACATCATTGTTGCAATTTTCATCTTTCACTGAAGAGGGGGATCTCGGCATCCCCGAAACGATCGTATGAATCGTTTTTAAATAAACTTTTATGTGCATAGTACAAACGTTGCTTTTTTACTTACTTTTAACAGAAATTCTATGTCAACGATCACCTTACTCTCCACAACAAGTTCCTAGGCCAAACAATATGGAAAAGCTCACCGTGATTTCAAGTTTATTTGGTGCCGAGATGGGAAGATCTTCATGAGACGCAATGAAACTAGTTAAGTGGTAAGAATTAAATCAGAATCGGATATTAATAAATATAAATGGCTAACTTAAATAATATTGATGCTCACGGAGATTTCTTCCTTTCTGGCACCACTATTCTTAACTCTGGTGATATTGAGGGCTTTCTTTGTAAATGTAATTGTTTTCATATTTCTGTCTTTCATTGCATTATTAGAAGCTTCCGTTCCAACTTTGATGAACTTTTATGTTTTCTTTCGAATTTAAAGTGTTATTTTGATGTTATAATTTTGAGTGAAATCTGGATTGAGAGCTTCGAGACAAAATTTTTTAGCATTCCTGGTTACTCTGATTTTTTTCAATGTCGCGAAGGGTGGAATTCGGGAAAGGAAATCGGGTGGAATTGCGTTATTCATTCAAAATAATTTAGCAGATATTGTACAAGTGTTTTTTCATTGTTAACTGCTGAATGCATATCAGTTTATTCATCCCTTCATACAATCGGTCATTAATATTTCCCAAGATATTAACAAATCTCCCAAAGAAACTGAGCTCTTTATTAATGTTCAGCAGCTCCTACATTTCCCCAAATTAAAACCTCTAAAGCCAACAGAAAAGAGATTCTTGCAAATGCATGTGATACGAGATAATTTTTCCTTGAAAGATACACTTCTGTTCTATTATGAAAGCTATTTTATAACAAAAGAAGAAAGGGAAAAGTACAATGATTTGTTTGTTGAACTTTATAACAAGCATTAAATTTCTAATGAAGTTAAAAAGAGCCTGCATGTTCTTCAGAAAAAAATTAGTAAACAAAAAAGGTCTGATGTAAACATGTCCAGAAAAGATTCCATCATATCAGCTCTTTTCTTTCATTATGGGAAATTTCACTTCACATTTTACAGGGAATTGTTGCCTTTTATTTTTCAATACAAAAAGTAAAACTGAAAAGCCAATATTGCATCATGTCCATGCTGAATTTTTTTTATTTCTTCAAGACATTTTTGACATATTTTCTCAAACCAGGATTTATTTCTGAATCTATCACTGAATTAAAAGACTTAGTGACAAGTACTTAAATGTAGGAAAGACTGCTTACAGTCTGTTGAAAAAGCTAATGGAAGATGCCGATTTTATTCCAAATCTGAAAAATCGATGTTTGAAGCCTGGTGCAGTTCCATCACGCTTTGATGGATATCCCTCGTATACACAACCCACCATCTTTAAAAAAACGACTGCCTGTGAAGAGAAAATTGGATGCAGACCAAGGTAATTCTTCAGTGAAGGTATGTAAATTGGAAAATATGCCGGATTCTTCATCCCTTACCATTTCTGATGAGCAAGCCAGTCCACCCATCTCTCTGACTGAAGATAAAAATATACGAACTGCAATAAAAAGATCCGTTTACTGTATGCAGCCTAAAGAAATTAAGCGTCTTGGTAAATTGTTGCGAAGGAGAGTCTACGATTACTCTGCTTCATAAGCAAATAAACAAACTTAATGAGCAACTTAATTGCTAAAAAAATGAGTGCTTTAGAAATGTTGAAAAAATGGAAGTTTTATGTGGAGGAGGGGAACAAATGAAGGAATGGAATTTTTACTTAATCAAGTCAAAAATTTCGGCAAGAAAAAGCCTCGTTGGCCTGAAAGTATCATACGTGAATGTGTGTTACTTTATGCTGTGTCTCCTAAGGCTTACAGGTGGTTAGCTTAAAGGAAATTACTCAAACTGCCATCCAAAACCACATTAAAGAGGTATACCGGTCCTACTAGTGAAGAAATAGGAGTTATTCTCTAATTCAAAATCGTCTGATAGAAGAGGCAAAGCAGTTAAGGAATGAGGAGAAATTTTGCTACCTCGGTAATAGACAAAATGGCTATTGAGCCAGTGTATTTATGATCAAAAGCTTGACCAATTTTTTGGGTGCAGAAGTCTTGAAGAACAGAATTGAAAGACAGACCAAATTCAGGCTGACAAACTGTTGTGTTTTGTATGGTCTGTCGACCAAAGTATGTGTTCCTTGTGGGTACTTCTTCGTGAAGCAGTTGACTGGAGCAGAGCTGTATTCTTTCACTTAATCTGCGATTGAAGAAGTGGAGAAGTGTGGATTTTTTATTGTTCGAGTGGTCACAGATAACCACAAAACTAATGTGGCAATGATGAAGACGTTCGGTGAAGGAGAGGAGAATTGAAGGTTAAAATTCCTTCATCCTTGTGACCCTGAAAGATTTCTTTTCTTCAGTCTTGATCCAAATCACATTATCAAGAATTTGCGATCAATATTTCTTGAAAAAGAAATGACTGATGGAAAGGGAATTATTTCAGGGAAGTTTGTGAAGAAGTTGTACTACCTACAACAACGAGATACCATAAAGGCGGTAAGAAATTTGACGTATAAACATATCCATCCAACAAATCTGGAGAAAATGAACGTTGGGCGGGCCGTTCAAATTTTTTCCTCGCCTTTTGTTGCTGCTATACTATTTTTGATGGAGAATGCAACACGTCATACCAGTGCAAAAGACTTTGAAGAAGCACACAGCACTATGTTTTATGAAGACCATTTATAGATGATTTGAATAATGAAAGAATGAATAAGATTTGAGATAATGAAAGAAGACAAAAGAAGATCAGAAAGATGTTCATGATGCACAAGTTTCTAATGTCATTTCTGGAAACATCACAAGTTAATCTTGTGGTGTAAAAAATATTTGTTCCTTTAATGACATAATTAATATTGGCATGTTACTGACAATTTGACAGTTGATGTTATGCATGATCTGTTTGAGGGTTGGTGTGCTTCAGAAGTTCTTTTAATTTTGAATCAGTTTATTTTTAGGGATAAATTTTTCACCCTGTGTTAAACCGTATAGAAAATTTTGATTACAGTAGGAGTGAATAAAATGCAAACCTGTCCCGATTAAACATGAAAAACTTGTCAACGGTTGTGGTTCATCTCGTCAAAGTGCCCACCAAATGTGGACTTTGATCCGATGCCTCCCTCTATTGATTAGAGACAAAATCCCACTCGACAATAGTTATTAGCATTTACTGCTCTTGATTATGAGTATTCTTGATACAGTCATGGCACCAGTAATTTCTATATCAGACTTTTCAATTATCAGAAAATATTAAAGATCATCATTTTTTCTTTTTAATTTTATTTCCTGAAAAACACTTGACGCCCAAAATGCATTTTGCCTTGCATTATCCTAGAATCATCCGGCAACTTGGAACTCCAATTAGATAGTGGGGCATTCGATATGAAAGCAAGCACTCTCCATTTAAAAGACATGCCGTATTTGCAGGAAACTTCATTAATGTAGCCAAAACAGCAGCATTCAATCATGAAATTAAGATGGATCATGTGACAAATTTTTTAAAATTCCCATTAATATCTTAATTTAAAGGGCGGGGGGAATGTTTCTTTAAATTGTTTTTACCAAAAAAAACCTCACTAATCTGGAAGGAGTAACAGATGATATGAACAGATTATCTGAAATTATTTCAGTAGTTCTACATAAATTTGTTCCTGAAAGATATACTTGTGTACTGAGCAATCTAAAAATGTCCTCAAAACATATGAAATATAATGAGAATATTCCATTGTACCTTCATGAGCGCCCCAATGGGTAATCAAGCATGTATTAGAAAGATTAAATAGTTATGATCACATTTGTTAAAAAGGTTGATATGGGGTCTTTTGTAGTTGAAACAAAGCATGGAGCAGCTTATTCTGCTCAATTTGCAGCTGTTCTTGTACTTGTTTTGACTAGATCCAGATTACCATGCACACATTGCCTGATAGTTGGATCAGAATTTAAGGAATATCAGGTAAGTCAAATCCATGAGTGGTTACTATCAAATCCATTGTTTTGTTTGGATACAGATTTAATAGACACTAATACTATAAATAATTCTAAAGATACTGAAGAGGAAATGATGATGCAAGTGGATGTTGTTGGTGGAACAGAAACTAATAATGAGGGAAATCAAGACACAGTACTCAACGGTGAGTTGGAAAAAAGAGGAAGTAGCATAAGAAAATTAATTAACACTTGCAATTCACATTTAAGAAATATTGGTTCAGTTTTATGGATGATGCCAGAGAGTGAATTAACTTGGAAGAAAATTTGATGGAGCTCGCTGAGAAAAAGCAAAAAAGCTATTCATGATGAGTCTACTGGATTGCCCTTAGAAAATACAAAAGGAAAAAAAATTAAGACAAGTAGTCTTTAAACTTATCCTAAGAAGGGATTATCAGGAAGAGTAGGGATGAGAGCAACTGCAATGATAAAGGCTTTTAAAGTTACTTTATAAATTGAATGTACCTTGAATACGGTTTTAATACGTTTGTATGATAAGGGAAATTGTGATAAGAGAAATAATGTTATATGAAAATGATAAGGGAAATCTCATTCAACTCCTTGAAGAAAGGAGTGAAGATGTTCCTTATCTTAGGATATGGTTAAAAAAGGAAATAAATGGTTGGACGGAAAGATACAAAATTAAATTTTAGAAATTATGGCCCATTCGGTTCAACGTGAGTTGGTGGAATAACAAACATTAGCAATTTTTTCGGTATAATTGCTGATGGTACAACGGATGTTGAGGGAAAGGAACAATTTAGCTTGTGTGTCAGGTACATGAAAGAGAATGAAGTTAGGGAAGATTGTGTGAATGTACACCTTAAATGACATGAAAGCAAAAAAAATTTTTCGTGCCATCGAAGATGTGTTACTTAGACTTGGTTTGGGGTTCGAAAAAGTTAGGGGACACTGCTTTGATGGAGCACCTGTTATGAGTGGTAATTTAAATGGAGTCCAAAAACTAATATCAGAAATACAACCCAAATCAGTGTTCGTACACTTCAGTAATCACAGTCTGGATTTATGTCTACAAGAAGCAGCTAGGTCCTGTTCGCGAAGTTTTAGCATTAGTGAAAGATATGTCCAACATAATTTTGTCTTCGGCCAAAAGATAGCAAACTTATTCGGACATTGTTTTAACGGAGACGATGAAAAAAAGGATCTTAACCTTCTCCTATTATGCCCAACTAGGTGGTGTGTAAGGAAGAAATCCTTACAAAGGCTCGTTAGCAATTATGAAAGAGTAATTAAGACCGTAGATTCTATTCTAGTTGAACGGAATGCGGTTGCAGAAGAGAGAAGGGCTGCTCTGAATGGATATAAAAAAATCCCTTAAGAAAGCAAAGACCCTATTTGCTTTAAAAGTAGCCATTCTTATTTTCAGTCCATGTGAGCAATTGGCTACATCATTGCAAACCGTTGGATACACAGTATCGAAGGCAAAAAAATCAGCGGAACTTGTTTCTAAAACAATAAAGAATATGAGGAATGAAGAGATGTTCCAAGAAATATGGGAAGAAACAAAAGAAGCGGCTAAGCAATTCGGTTTAAACCTACGGGATGCTAAAAACGTCCGAAAAAGCTCCCGTGTTGGTATGAATACTGTAGTACTTCACAGCCCGCTGCCAATATAAGCGAAACCACCCGTCTAAGAGTTACTTCGAAGTAATTGGCATAGTCGTAAATGAAATCGATAGAAGATTTCATCAGGAAGGAATGGAAAACATTATTATAAGAAGATTTCCTGTCAAATTCAGCGAATGGTGCTCCATTAAGAGGAAACGTATTAAAGGAAAAGTTGGGGATCTTTGCCAATGATTTCCATATAGGACGGTTAGAAGCCCAACTCGTTCTTCTACCAAGTGTCGTGATTGGTTGGTTGGATGTCGGTTAGTTGGTTGTCGTGATTGGTTGGTTGCCCCCCCCGGAATCCTCTTTCAAAATATCCATTTTTAATTAATTTTTAGATTCAACAATTATGCACCTGAAAGATAGATTTTCAAAACATAAGGCAATTACGAGTTCCCTCAATATTTGAATTTCCCCTGATAATGACATAGAAGAAAAATAAAAAAAACTTCAAGAAACATCCAGCAGACATATCAGAAAGTCAAACTAGTTTAATCGCAGAGCATCAGCTTTGGGGAAGGAAACTAATAACGCTAACGCAGCAGAATAATTTAGAAGACGATAGAAGCTTTGCAAGAATGCAATGAAGATTTTTTTCCCCGAATATCTTTAAGCTTCTTAAGATTCTAGTCACCCTGCCTGTGACAACATGTACAGCTGAGAGATCGTTCTCAACGCTGAAATATTTAAAGAACTATCAGAGAAACAGTACATCTGAAATGCGTTTGAATGGCCTCTGCTTGTAATACGAGGGTTGTTTTTTAATTAACTTCCGTTTTTCTGCTGAAAAGAAAGTATTAGAAATTTCAAAATAATTTTGGTACAGGTAGTTAGATACATCTTTCAGGTTCAATTTGCCACTTTACTGAATAAAATCGGACATTTTTTCTATTTTTTATCGATTTTACAAGCGCGCTCCTCGAACTATTTTCCCGCCAACCTATAGAGAATTTCGCGTTTTTTCTCCGCTCGCTCCGTCCGCGACCAGACATTAACATAGGGCAGGTGATCGCGGACGGAGCGAGGGGAGAAAAAAAGCCGAAATTCTCTATGGGTTGGCGGGAAAATAGTTCGAGGAGCGCGCTTGTAAAATCGATAAAAAATAGAAAAAATGTCCGATTTTATTCAGTAAAGTGGCAAATTGAACCTGAAAGATGTATCTAACTACCTGTACCAAAATTATTTTGAAATTCCTAATACTTTCTTTTCAGCAGAAAAACGGAAGTTAATTAAAAAACAACCCTCGTACATTTATAAAAATGTATCCGTTAGTGAAGATGAAATTTTCAATATTCTACAAAAAGAAAAACGGAGAATAAATATTACTTTATAAAACATTGTTTATTTGCAAGCATACTATTAGTAATAATGCATATAGTATTTATTTAATAAGGAATTATAGATTATTAATAAAGATATAATATAACATCAAAATATATTGTGCAGTATTAATTTGGTTGGAAATTCTTTCTTGTTTTACATGAACGAAAATTAATTATAGCATGCTTAATAATATGAAAAGTTGTCATTTAATAAAACAATGTTATTAAGGGAAAAGTAAGGTTAATTAAAAGTTAATAACGCAATCGGGAATTCAAATCAAAATTTTAGGTGAATTTAGTCAAACGCAGATACATTTGACAGAATTTTATCAGCTTTGTGAATCACGCAGTGGATACATTTGGGATGATATACACCGGAAAAATATTCCTCTGTGGGAAAGAGCTTCAGAATTTTCATGTTCCATTAATATCGTATGAAAGGGCTACTTTAATCAAAGATATTGTGTAACTCTGGATAACTTACACTTCACCAGAGCATTTTACGATTTTACTCGTTTCGCAGTTGATTCGTAAAATGCTCTGCTGATTTGTGAAATTGTCAAGATGCCGAAGGTCAAGAATATTGGATTAAAGGGAAGAAGTCACGGGAAGACTGAATATGAAGACTGTCCGATTTTACATTGATATATCACCAAATTACCACATTGAAAAAATGGTCACATAATTTCAGCCAGCCGCCATGCCAGCTCAAAGCACCAAACCAATCTCGCAAACTTGTTCTTAAATGAAATTTTACAACCCTGTTAGTTGTGTTGTTGACTTGGCGAGACGGACGTAGAAACGCTCAGCGACCAATAAAATTTGTCGATTAAAAAGCGGAAATGCGTCACTGATGCATTCTGATGCTCCCAAAAGTGTGAACAAACAATCCGAACTGCAAGTCGCTTTGTTTTTGTTACGCCATTTGTTCTAAAATGTGTTCGAAAGACGCAATCGCCTTAGTGGAGATGTTATATTGCAAACCTAAAGATCTATTAATATGTCGGCATGGTCGGTTGGTTGGTGGGGTTTTATGGCGCAAGAGCCATATTTGGCTGTCGGCATGGACTGGGGAGTGTTTATGACACAGTGAAGGAGTTGCAATGAGCCTGGGATGAAGTTGCACTCCAGCTTAATGCGCTGGGAGTGTTTAAACACGAAAAAAAGGTTGGGAGGTACGCTAAAAGTGGAACGATTTGCGGTACAGATGCAAGGTGAAGAAGGCTTCAATTGCAAGACAATCACCTTAGTGGAGATGTTATATTGCAAACCTAAAGATCTATTAATTAGTCGGCATAGACTGGGGAGTGTTTATGACACAGCGAAGGAGTTGCAATGAGCCTGGGATGAAGTTGCACTCCAGCTTAATGCGCTGGGAGTGTTTAAACACGAAAAAAAGGTTGCGAGGTACGCTAAAAGTGGAACAATTTGCGGTACAGATGCAAAGTGAAGAAGGCTTCAATTGAAAGACACAATCGCCTTAGTGGAGATGTTGTATTGCAAACCTAGATCTGTTAATAGGTCGGTATGGACTGGGGAGTGTTTATGACACAGCGAAGGAGTTGCAATAAGCCTGGGATGAAGTCGCACTCCAGCTTAATGCGCTGGGAATGTTTAAACACGAAAAAAAGGTTGGGAGGTACGCTAAAAGTGGAACGATTTGCGATACAGATGCAAGGTGAAGAAGGCTTCAATTGAAAGACACAATCGCCTTAGTGGAGATTTTATATTGCAAACCTAAAGATCTATTAATTAGTCGGCATGGACTGGGGAGTGTTTATGACACAGCGAAGGAGTTGCAATGAGCCTGGGATGAAGTTGCACTCCAGCTTAATGCGCTGGGAGTGTTTAAACACGAAAAAAAGGTTGGGAGGTACGCTAAAAGTGGAACGATTTGCGGTACAGTTGCAAGGTGAAGAAGGCTTCAATTGAAAGACACAATCGCCTTAGTGGAGATGTTATATTGCAAACCTAAAGATCTGTTAATAGGTCGGTATGGACTTGGAGTGTTTATGACACAGCGAAGGAGTTGCAATAAGCCTGGGATGAAGTTGCACTCCAGCTTAATGCGCTGGGAATGTTCAAACACGAAAAAAGGTTGGGAGGTACGCTAAAAGTGGAACGATTTGCGGTACAGATGCAAGGTGAAGAAGGCTTCAATTGAAAGACACAATCGCCTAAGTGGAGATGTTATATTGCAAACCTAAAGATCTATTAATTGGTCGGGATGGACTGGGGAGTGTTTATGACAGCGAAGGAGTTGCAATAAGCCTGGGATGAAGTCGCACTCCAGCTTAATGCGCTGGGAATGTTTAAACACGAAAAAAAGGTTGGGAGGTACGCTAAAAGTGGAACGATTTGCGGTACAGATGCAAGGTGAAGGCTTCAATTGCAGATGCGAGAATGAAGACTGGAGGGGGGACGCCATCCTCAGAGGCCCTTAATGAAATTGAGGAAAAGGTCTGCACTATGATTTGCCCTTCAGCCACAGTTGAGATACAACGTGTCTTGTGGGACACAGATTTTTTGCCCCGCGAGTTGATTGGTATTGGCTGATCCGTTAATCCCTATCCGCGCTGTCAGCGAATCACTTCCCGAAATTCCACGGAAAGCTCTTCTATGCTCTCTTCTATCTGGGGTTTGAACTTGACCATACTTTTATAGAATATCCTTGCATCAAAAAATCGTCAAAAGGTGAAAAATATGCATTTTGTGATATATGTCGGAGTGATTTTTCCATTTCCCATGGAAGTAGAAATGATGTTCGTAGGCAAGTAACTCGACCATGGCACGAGGAGAATGTGAAAATCGCCGGGAGTAATCAACTGAAACTTAGCACGTTTTTTATGTCGAATGCTCAAGATGGTGTTATGCGGGCCGAATTGCTGTTTACCTGGTTTCTGATAGAGCACAACGTCCGCCTTAGTGCTGCTGGGATGTGCAGCCCATGGATTTAATTTATTGCTAGGTGACTTGTATAAAACTGCAACTTTTCAAAGTATCATTTCCAGTGCAAAAGATGTTATGAAGTTTGTGAAAAATAAACGGGATCTTTTAGCAATTTTCACTTCTAAGCAAAAAAAACTCTGAAGGGGTCTGCTGCATCCGGGTTCATCCCCAAAATTCCTGGTTTTTTCCATGTTTCAAAAACTGCGGGAATTTTGCATCTCTACTACCAACACTCTCCCCTGGGAAAAGGGTTTATATATCAACCGCCAGATGGCGTTCTGTACAAATGTATTTTATTCTTTTTGTTCAATAAACATTCACTTCCTACTTCCTATCAAGACCTCGTACCAACAGGTAGCAGCGCGAGAAGGTTGTTGACATTTGTTTTTCGCCGTTGGAAGGAAGGAGCTCGTTGGCGCCGGGGAAACATGGAGAAAATACCGGCGGTCCCGTTACTCACTAGCAAGAACTATTTTACATGGTTAACGAAGATTTAGGGGTTATAGACCATAAAATGAATCTTCGATGTCGTCTCTAAATATATGCCGGAAAGACTTAGTCGAAGGAGAGAAGCAACTGGGAAACTAAAAATGACAAAGCCGTGGCCTACATCATTCTGAGCTTGTCTGATGAACAGTGCCAGCAATTTTTAAACATCACCAACGCGAAAGAACTGTGGGACAAGATAAAAGTCACTTTCACGGGAAAAACGAAGATGGGAAAATAGACACCAGCAATAAGTTAAGAACTTAGAAATGGCTATCTAATTTTGATGATTTATTATTAATCTGATAAATACAAAAAGATACAGTATTATGTTGTTCGCTTTTAATATAATTTAATAGGTTTAAAAATGCACATAGAAGTATGACGAATAAAAAACTGTTTATTTTCTCCCTTAAAATGAAAAGTTTTTCTACGTCTTGTTTAGTGTTAAAAATCCGCTTTACCTTTTGATCTATCCTTTCCAAAATTTGTTAAAAATCTATATTAGACTATTAAAAATGGAATCCAGACTTTCGCTTAAATTTAAAATTGTTATTTGATTCTCTGTTTGAGTCGTGAATTAACAGCGTGTTTCAGAACAAGACTCAAACAGAATTTATTTAATCTCAAGTGAGAATTAGTATTCTTTAATTTTCACCTTTTGAAGCAGTGTTCGCATTTTTTTGCAAGGAACTCGCATTTAACAAAGTAGCGTACAATGGAGCAGACGAAAGTAAAAAGAACGGGAAATGCTTCGGAAAGTTAGAAGGACACAATGATTGAATTTATGATGAGCAATCCTGACTTAAGGTCAGGAAAATTGACCCAAACTTTCACATGTAAAGACCGAAAAAGAAAGTATAATGAAATGGCCTAACTCCTGAATGAAGATCCACAGGGGGCCAAAAAAGTACTCAACAGTGGATAAAAATAAGTTATGTTTTAATTAAGTTGATAAGAATATTTTTTAAACGTAGTTGTAATGAACCCGATACCATTGCTATTATACCATAAGGTTTTGATAGCTTAAAACCGAGAAAATCAGGAAGCACTTTCATTATTTCTCTAGCAACTGGAGAATAGGGTGGAAATTTCACCAGAATACTTCATGAGAAACATTACATGTGATAATAACTTTACATCAACGCTATGTACCTTGAATCAAAGAAAACTACCAACATTGTTGGCACTGTCAACAAGGCTAGAAGAGAAGCTCCCGACTGTGTGAAGAAACTCGCGAGAATATTCACGATTCTAAGATTTAAAAAAAACAATGACGTAAGTCTAACTGTGTAAAAGAGAGAGACAAACAAAAATGTGGTTATGATGAGTTCGCTACAGCTTGATGTGCAAATAGGCATTAATAACAAGTCTAAACCCGAAAAAGTCACGTTTATATCAAAACAGTCTGGGGTAGACGTTGTTGACGCCATGGCTCACAAGTATTCTGTGAAAACTGCATCAAGGCGATGGACTTTCTTACATTTTGGACTTCGCAGGAATTAATATGAAGGTGTTGTATAAAGAAGTAACGACTTAGGAGAACATAGGAAAACGCCACATTTTTACATGTCTTATATTCAATAATTACTTTAATTTAAACAGCAGTATCCGTTTAAGAAATTTGGAACTTTTAAAGTACGTATTACCTAAAATAGGAAACCTATTTTTCCCCTTTAATCAGCAAAATTATGCCCTGTATACCGTATTATATCATTAAAATTTATTAAAAGTGAGAAATAGTCATCCAGGATTAGAAATCCAATCCTTTGGAGTTAAAAGGACTCCCAACTCTTTCTCCAGACCAACCTGTTAATTTAACTTTGGAACAAACAATTAACGCCGACGCTGGAAATAAGTTGACAGGAATTAGTTACCTAACCAACTCTTTTTCTGCTCGGCAACGATGGTGAAAGATCCACAACTTCCGTACAGCAATAATAAGCTACATGATGGAAGGATTATAACAGTCCCAAGATAATACCGCAGATCTTGAAGTTAATAGAATAAATAGCTTACAACTAGAAAATCTCCCAACTCGTATTCAACAGAATATTAATCCTTTTGCTCAAGAACTGGATAAGGAGTTTTTATATAATGTTTCAATGCAATCTTCGTGAAGGCATATGAAATATCAAGTAAAGAAGATGTTCTAAATCAAAGGAAAAATTTTGAAGGTTCATCATTGCCCCCATGCAAAGCTGAATTAAAGCAGCATTTACTTCGAACAATGTACATCTACCATCTTTAGGCACATGCTCATTTGACAGCACCTTCTGTAATATCTCCAATTGATTATTGATGGGAAGAAAAAGACTGAAAATACTTCAACAGAACACAGAACTCTTATTTATAAGTGGATTTTTGGACCAGTCCGAAAAAAATGCCTTCTCGAGTAATAAACGATATTTCAAGGGATCACTTTAAGAAATAGCATGCCTGTAAAACTTAACAAAAGCCTAGGTATTTTGAAGAGTGAGAAGGTGGAAAGCTACTGAATTAAGGCAATTTTCTCTTTACATTGGACCAGTAGTTTCAAAAAACGTATTTCGAAGGGAAAACTTGCCACTCTACAATAATTTTTTAAGCATTTCCATTGCAATTATATTATTGTTAGCACTCCAGAATATTTAACATATGCCTCTCAATTACTGAAATGTTTTATATCAACCACTCCACAATTATATGGCTCGGAATACTCAACTCACAACTTCCACAACCTAATCCATTTGCCCGACAATCTGAACTCTTTCGAATCTCTTAATATAGCCAGCTCATTTGCATATGAAAACTATCTCAGTAGTTTGAAAACGTTAGTCAGCAAAGGGAACAAACCTCTACAACAGGTCGTTTAAAGAATTTATGGTTGGTTGTTTTGGGTTTTATGGCGCAAGGTCCCTATATCGGGCATTCCGCTCCAAACACAAGATCAATAGTTAAAAATAAAGTCTGCAGGCATGAGGTTTGCTCCACAGTACATTCAAGCGAGCGCAAGGAGTGGAAGAATATCAGTACCGGTGTGGAGCTGCTTCTCCAGTAAAGGTCGAGGGAATCTCGTAAGGATTGAGTGATTTCTAACATCAAGATCTTACCGAGACCTTTTAGAACACAGCATGGTGCCTGATGTTCTTGACAATCATTTCCCAGATGGTTTTTTTTTCATTCCAGCAAGTAAGTGATTTTATTTGTAGAACCTTAATTTAATTGATAAAAACGTAAGGAGCCTTGTCTTATGATTCTTAAATTATTTTTAGGACAACTGCCCAATCCACAAAAGCAGAATCGTCCAGGAATGGATGTGTAATCAAGGACTGCAACTCCTACATTGGCCCGGAACCTCCCTGACCTCAACCCCATCGAAAATATTTGGGGGAACTGGAAAAGGCTAATTTGATCTCAAAATGTCACGTCTCCTAATGACCTGTTTCAAAGAGGGCTAGTGGCATGGAATGTTTTAAAAAGGAACACTACCCTTATTCCTAATTTATTAAATTCGATGCCAGTTAGACTTATGTGCAGATAGTTACCAAGATGCCCTTGATCAGCTGTCACAGGCTGAAAATGCCACTCATTGGGGGTCGGACACTGAAAATCCTTACATTGGATTTAACTAGTAAGGAAGAAAGCCACATCCTTTTGTCATAAGTAATTACTCTTGTAAAATTCTCTAATATAATTCTCTATTCAATTCATTTTTCTTCTTATACTTTTTTTTAAAATAAGGTCGCGTTACTATCCTCCTCCTTCAGTAACTGAAACCCCTCTAATGAGTTGTAAGTATATTTAGGATGTTTTATTATAAGACGTAATAAATAGCAGGGTAAATCTCTATTATTTTTAATCGACTAAAAAAATATTAAGTATAAAAGGTTTCCACTTTGCCCACAAATTTTCTTCAACCCAGAGGGATACTCGGAGAAGCATCTACCTACTCAATTGGCCAACCTGTACTAACACCAGTACAGAACTGCTAAACCTCAGAGAGCAAAGTAAATATTTTTCCTCCTTTTAATTTATATGAATGTATAAAATTAGCGCGTTTTTAATTTGTGCAAAATACACTGCATAGTATTGGCGACTCCAAGACATTTCCAGCCATAGTGGAGAAAAAGCCTTATGGGCCTGAAGACACGATAGAGCAGGTAGAGTGTGTCGGGCATGTCCAGAAGCGGATGGGGAAGTTGAAATCTGACATTGGAAGGAAGAATCTTTCCGACGGAAAAACCAGAGGAGGCAAAGGGCGTCTAACGGATGGACTCGTCAAAAAGCTCACCACGTATTATGGAAATGCTATACGAGGAAATCCAAACAACGAACACAACATGAAGCAAGCAGTTTGGGCCACGTGGACTCATTATTCCAACACGGATCAGAATCCTATGCATTGGTTTTGCCCGACAGGCACCAACAGCTCGTGCACTCATTTGAAAGTTAAGTCCAAAGCTCATTGGATCGGGATTTACAGTCACTAAAATTGCTTCCGGCATCGCTGTATGTCAATATAATGATGGAAAGAAGAGTCACATGGATATGAGGAGTGCGTTGGGATTGAAAATTAATAAAAAAAAGGTGGAGAACTGTATTAACGTGGACAAGGAGCGAAAGACTACTGGCGAAAAGCGAGCTTCTGCAGTTTTTTAGAGGCCCAGAAAGCCAAAAAAAATTATGTTGGCAATTGATTGTGAAAAGAAGAAGGATCTGTATACGATTCTGGAGCTTGGCATGTTTTATTTTTTATCTTCTTTTTATGTGAAATTTTAACTTAAACCTCAATTTTCTCAAATGAAAATTTCTAACTGGAGAGCAAGATTTCTCAAAACCTACTATCCTTTTCATCTAAAACTTTACACCCAGGCTCGTTATTAGTGACTAATAGACATACATATTTTTACCTTCAAAATGTCAGTAAATTTTACTTGAGAGGTAAAAATCAGTATTAAAAATATTTATTGGTTAATTTTTTTTTAAACTATGTATGTCTTGAAAAACATGTATTTATCTATTAAATAACACAAATTTTGTCAACCTGGATCAATTTTTTTTCAAAATCCTGCGCTCCGTAAAATGTTGATTCCCGGGATTATCACAAATATGTTTTTTTCAACTTCTTATAAATTAAGAAGTTTTTATTTGTCGAGTTTATTATTTAGTGTGCTTATGGATGTGTTTTATTATTAAGGGGTAAAATTTTCACGAGGCTGCTGCGTTTAGGTTTTCTATAGTGGTTTGAAAAAGGTACTATTTTGCACACACGACTATAGTCTTGGTAAATAAAATAGGCACCTCGCTACTAGTCATTTCCCATTGCATTTCTATTGCGTTGCTATGATGACGAGCCGCCTATTTTAATTACACGGACTATAACAGTTAAGAGTCTTGAGACCCCTTAAGGTATATAGTGTGAATTTCAGTTTTAAAATTAAGTTACCGTTTTCTCACTTCAATTACTTCTCTTATATATAAATGTAGGAGTGCAGGAGGTATTGATTGGAGGAATTAAATAAAAAAATAACATTTAATGTGACAAAATTTTAGCTATTGCATCAAAATCCTGTCTCTCTCTTCAATAATAATTTTGAATAAAATAAATAAAAACATCTCCCTGTCACATCACGTGACTCCATGTTATGTGATTGTTCACAGAGCACTAGTCCGTCTTCTGTATTAAAGATGTGGTTATCCTACTTAAAATATAAAGTTTAATTTTTTGTTTTTCTTGCTTTAATAATTTACATGCACTCCCAAAGCTTCAATGTTTGTTATTATAGGGAGCCTTCTTCCCCCATCAAAATTGGAACCACCCGTCTCCACTGCATCGCAGTCTGCCGTCGCCACCACCACGGCATCATCTGTGTTAGACAACGTTGCTTGGGAGTTAAAGATGGAAAAGGTCTGTTGTGTGGACGAACACATTGTCCCATTTAGAGGCCATTTAAATATAAAACAATATGTCAAAAATAAACCCAATCTTTGGGGAGTGAAAATATTTGCTCGCTTCGGAATATCAGGGATGCTATACGATTTCCTTTTGTATCAGGGTAGCACCACGGAGATCAGAAAAGATTTTTCTACTTTTGGACATAGTTCTGCAATTGTAATGCAGCTCTCTCTGAAAGGTTTGCTGTCAAGGGACATGAACTGTACTTTGACAAATATTTCAACTCGTACAACCTTCATCAGGCTTTGAAGGTCAAAAATGTAAATGCTGCAGGAAAACCAAGAATCAATCGTTATGCAAAACCCCCCGTCTATTCCGACAAAGATTGCGCTTCAAAGGAAAGGGGATTTTCCCAAGAGGTGATAAGCAGTGACGAGGATGTCTGTATTGTCAAATGGATTGACACAAGAAGTGTAAATCTTGCTTCCAACTTTGTTGGCATTGGGGAGGAAGACCAAGTCCAACGTTGGAGTAAAGATGCCAAAGAATACGTAAAGGTAAAAACGGCCAGAAGTGGTAAGGAGGTACAATAAGGGAATGGGGGAATTGATCTTATGGATCAACTCATTGCCCTGTATGGAATATCCATTAGATAAAAAAATGGACCTTGAGGATGATCTTTCATGCTGTAGATTTGGTATACTCTTGTATATAAAATCTAAAGTTATAAGTTTTTCGTTGTGGGAAACCGCATTGTGGCTTTCGCGGATAAGGAAGGTTTTTTTAAAGAGCAATTAAGGGGGCAGGCCATCATTAAACGTAAAACCAAATTATAATAATCTATAATCAAATAGAATTAATGAAACTCCTTGTTAAAGTTAAGGAAATTCTACATAATTTGTAAATAAACATTTTTCTGGTTAAACTGTTGTTCTTTTTATTGGTTGTTTAGAATTTGCAGGTTTCTTCTAGTTCTTTTTAGGTTTTAAGGAAGATCTTTTTCAAAGGTTTTCAGATACTTTTAGGATTTATCAAGTTCCAGCGAGAGAAGATACAACAAAGTCTTGATAAAAGTAGTAAAGCAGTCATAATAATCAATTAGGATAAAATTAATTACATTATTGAAGAGAGGAAATATATTTCAGAATGAAAAAAAAGAGAATATTAACTGTTTTGAATTCATGATCATTAAGGTTAAATTAAATAGTCAAAAAAGAAAGTTTATTACAATTGTAATGAAAAAAAATTAACCGATAGCTTAGTATATGTTGAATGGGGAACAATATTAAAGAATGAAATATATAAATATAATTTCTACACTTTTCGGTACCGAAGACTAACGGAATGGAGGACGTGGTTCTATGCGTTCGAGGTTCTTCGCAACTTTCGTGGATTTTGTTTTTATGCTCACGCTCGTCTTCTCTTGAAACCACCTTTAAAATCCGGTCATAATCAAGAGAACGGGGCTGTCTTACCGCGTTTCGCCAATCGCGATTTCGGGGATAGAGGGATGATTGTGGCGTTGGGAAGTGTCGGGGGAGTCCGTCAGTCTGTGCGTATCCGTGCCGTCGCGGATAAAAGCAACCCTAAGGGGTCGTTCCCCTCTGTGGATGGGGGTGAAGATCGGACGGGTTGTGGGTGGTATCATCCCCTCGGGTGGGGCCTATGGGATGTCCGGAAGGGTAATTAAAAGTTCATTGCCCAGGGGGGCTGGGGATCCTTGAGAAAAAGAAGCGTCGGGCGTCCTCTCGCCCTTTCTTTGTTTCGAGTCGGAGCGTGCTGTCGTTGGAATATATCGAAGATTTTTGAGTAAGTTTAGTATTTTGATTATGGATGCTATTAGATTGGAAAATATTTTTGATTTTAAGAGGGAAGGCGTTGCGAAGGTGATAGAATGGTGAATGACTGTGGGGCTGATTGCTTCTTTGGTCCATTGTGACATTTGTGGGAAGGTGATGAAACGAGGAAACAGGTCAGATATTTCGGATAAGTGTGAAGGGGTTTGCAGAAAATATGGAAGGCGTGCACATCGATGGAAAATTAGCATCAGACATAACTCTTGGTTTAGCAACAGCCGGCTTAAAATGATTGATTTGTTACTCCAAACCTATATGTGGGTTTACCAAATGAGAAGTATGGATGTTAAACGGGAACTAAAAATTAAGTGGCCGATTGGCGGAACTTTTGTCGGGAAGTTTGTGTGTTTGCTTGCGTAAATAACTCTAACAACCGATAAAATTTTCAAAAAACGTCTTAAAGACTTTTTATTTTCATTAACAGACATTGAACAGTTCTTTTAAATAGACTGAAAAATTATATAAACCACCCGACACCGTTTTGCCATTCCAATAGTAATTGTTTTTCCTTGTAATTTTGAATTTCTTGTGTTTTTTTTTCCTTTATGTCATCTTTTGTTTTATTTGTATGTTATGTGTTATTTGTAAGTTTTTTTCTGTAGATTTTATATTTATCTATATTCACCTTTATGGATCAGCGATCCCAGGTGATATGATTTTTCTTTATATCTTTGTATTTTTTTTTGTATGTGTATAATAAATTTGATTTGATTTGATTTAAAGATTGGAGGAAAAGGAGTGATCGTTGAAATAGACGAAAGCAAATTTGGAAAGCGGAAATATAATCGCGGGAAGCGAGTGGATGGTGAATGGGTCTTCGGTGGAACTAAAAGGGGCAGTGGAAGGTGTTTTTTTGTTGTGAAGGAGAGATCGGCCGAAACTTTGGTGAGTGTAATAAAGGAGTGGATCTTGCCTGGCTCGACCATAATATCGGACTGTTGGAAGGCCTACAGCAACTTGCCTAAGGAAGGATTCACGAATACCATCGAGGGAACGTGGAGTGCCAGTACTAAACTCACAGATATTGTATTCTGACACACAAACACGTGGTTTGGAAGAGTTTTTCGTGTGAGTTGAGACAAGGGGGAGGGGCCCAAGGACCACAGCTACTTAATTTCGCAATGTGAATACCAAGGGTTGTTACTCCCCCAGTCCCTGCTGTCGGGTCCACAGGTCAATAACACCAGGGCATGTACCAAACTGTATTCGGCTCCCTCAATGACATTTGCCACCACAAATCCTTAACACCCTCTTGTAAATCCTCGTTTGCTGAATGTGGCCGCTGTTTCACACAGCTAAAGTCAAAAGCTGATGCACAAAAGCATCTCTTGCTCCACAATCCTCCCCCTCCGAGTCCAATCGCCACATCCGAGATTCTTGTTCTTGAAGGTGATCCACCAATTGGCTTGATCGTCTGTGGTGGCTGTGATAATACCTTCCCTGCCCTCAAGGATGTCCTCCTCCACAGGATAGATCACTTATCCTGTGAGGCACAGCCTGTTGGATGTAACGCCTGCCTCCGCCAATACCGTGGAGTGGTTGACTTTAAGGCCCACGAACCTTCCTGTCTACCTCATGGCCCGTCTCCCGGGGCTGCGCGATATCCCCCTAGTGGGGCTCAGCCGGCACCCTCGGTCGAGACACAAAGGCTATCTTTTGACGTTGGCTTCTCCCAGCCTCGTCATGATCCTGATGATCCTCCCCAAAACCAGGACCAACCTCCACCTACGATTCTCGACCACACTTCTCAAGCGGACATTGCTTTGACCTCATCCCCTGAATCGTCCGCAAATGATGCTTTTACCACCACATGCCAGGCTTGTGGCCACATTTCCATCTCAAAGGCGATGGCTGGTAAACACTTCAGGAATGACTGCCCTCGTCGTCGCCTGAGGTGCCCTTACTGTACCTTTGCGGTAATTGGCCACAAGAACCTGAAGCATCACATCTCAACATCCTGTGATGTCAGACGACGTCTTGAGTCGGATGCCCTGTCTCGATGTGGTTTTGTTCAGGGCTCCAGCATCGCAGTACCACCAGCAGGAACTGTACCAGCATGTTCATTCGATTCTACTGAGGGAGTAATCACTCATTATTTTCCCTTCCCAATAGAAGCCTCTTGCCCTGCTCCTGGTTGTACACACGAACCTTTCGCTGCTCTTCGCTGGAGTCATGCCAAAATCTCTATCGGAAAGCACTTCAAGTCCCAGCATGCTGCTCTCATTCCTCAGGGTCGTAAGTTGTCTCACCTGCTGTATTGTACCTCATGCCATAAATTCATTGATGGTAAAGCAGCCACACACCCTTGCCTGCAATTCAGTCACATGAGGAACGTGAGACCCTCTTCGACCGACCACATCTGCCAGACTTGCTACAGGGCTTTTCCTTCTCATCACGCCCTCCAAAACCACTCCCGTACACACACGGTTGCCGACGCGCGCCTCAACTGTCTTTCCTCTTCTTCAAACGGCACAGCCAACTCCATCCCTCCTACCATTCTGGACAACAACCAGATCCCTTCCTCACAGCCCTCCGTCCACCACCCACCGGACAATAATATCTCTGCACCTCTCTCTGGGCCGGCAATTCAAAGGCCGCGTTACCTGCAAGATACCATCCTCACACCCTTCCATGACCTCCTGGAGGGTGTGCTGGAAGACACAGACATCTCACACTCATTCACCAAGCTCTGTGAACTCTCTAGATTGGTAATTGAGAAGGTTCAGGCCGCTCTGAAAATCGAACCAAAGGTCTCGTTTGGTGACTCTCAGAGGCCCCCTCCAAACCCAGATGACGCATCCTACATCCAAAAGAGATACTTTAACAATCGTCGAGGTGACGTGGAATTCCTCGGGGACGTAGAGCGTCTCAGCAATTCGAGAGCTATCTCGCTGAATATATGTGGCGGCGTCTGCATCGCAAGTCAAAAGACCTGTTTATGGATTTTGTGAAAGACGTGACTCGCGTCTTTCACAAAATCCATAAACAGGTCTTTTGACTTGATATTGAATTTGATTGTCTTGATATTTTGAAAGGATTTCAGTGCCATTTTCCTACCAATCCTTTTATTTGTCAACCTTCAAACTTGAAGGATTTTGAAGCACTGGTGGAATTTTACGCACAAGATTTGGATAATTGCCAAGAAAACCTTAAGTCTGAACTAAAACTGTGGCATTTACGATTAAAAAGGATTAGTGAGGACGGAGGGAATGTTCCAAAAACTGCGGCGGATGCTCTTGGGCTCTGCAACAAAGATATTACACCAAATATTTTCAAACTCCTAGAAATATTGATCGTATTACCTGTTTCAACAAGTGCAAACGAAAGATCCTTTTCGACTTTACGACGTTTAAAAACTTATTTGCGCAATTCAACTGGTAATAATAGAATGAATGGACTAGCGCTCTTAAACATTCATAGGAAATTTACCCCAGCTGTTGAAGACATTTTAAACGAGCTTGCAAAAAGACCCCGTCGTTTGGATTTTTCTGTGTAATGTCAACACATTTTTAGCGTGTTTGTATACTGGAGTATTTCCCTATTTGTTAGTAAGTTATTTTTTCTTGTTTTTGTGGTTAAATAATTGGTTTTCTGTAGAATATTCACATTTATACTATTATTATTTTGGTAGCTGTTATATTATGTGTGTTTTTTTTCTAGTTTTATTAATTCTTACTTTTTAATTAACAAATATTTTAACTTATTATAAAAAAATATGACCATAAACTGAAAAATTTGGAAGCGATTTTACGAAATTTGGAAGCGATTTTAGGAGATATTTTAATCGGATTTTGTGTTTTTTGTGTTTTCGACAAGCTCAACATCGGAAGCTCACCGAAATGGGTATGTTGACTTTTTATTCCTCTCTTTTGCGTGTTTTTTGTGTTTCGTGTTGTTTCTGATTATTCCAAATCGGTGAATTAAGTTTAAGGGGGGGGGGCGAAGCCCCCGAAATCAAGTTCTATTTTGACTAAAAGTGCTGGTTTTTATTTGTTTAGTTTTTAAAATGCTAGTTTTATGTTCAAAGTGATTTTTTTTCGTTTTTTAAATGCGTGTTTTGTAATGATTTGCGTTCTTTTTTCTTAAAGTTTGCGGTTGAAAATCCGCTCAAAAGCCGCCATTTTTTTCGGATGGTCGTTTTCCGAAACCCGTGTTTTGACGTCATTTAGGCGAGATTTTTTTGGCGCCAAAAAAAACAGCCCCGTACACTGGAGTACTCCCTAAAATCCCAACAAGAACTTCCATATCCATACTTAACCACCATGTCCATGGAAAAAGAAAAGAGGGAGAAAATTAGTACCGCCCAAAAGGAAATTTTAGTAGAGAAAATGGAGACTAATATCCTAATGAGGAAAGGGAAAATTACGGCCTCTTACGCACATCCCATGAGAAGTCAAGATTGGCAGGCACTAAAAGAAAGGCTCAACAAGGAGGGAAGACCTCAAAGAGAGATTCCGAGATGGCAGAGGGTAAAATATTTTATGCTTTTTATCATGTAATAGAACTATTACATCTTTAAGAAGGCAGGGAAGCGCGTCAGGTGCGAAACTCACTCTCAAGCCACCCTTCAAAATCCAAAGCCACAGACCGACTCCCAGGAAAAACCAGCTGAGCAAAAGAAACCCCGTCCTCCTCCACCAATTTACCTGGCCAATATCACAGATCCACGTACCTCTCTCAAGCAACTTGAAGAACTCCTTGGCTACCCTGTCAAAAGACAAGATCTCAAAATCCTCCCGGCCACCCCTGATGATTTTAAAAAGATTCGAAATCACTCAACTGTCACCAAGGCCAAATGCCATACTTTCTTCCTCCCTGAGGAACGCAACATTAGAGTGGTTGTACGCGGACTTGGATACAACTATCCCATTGAAGAAATTTCTGCCTCCCTGCAAGCGCAAAACATAGTCCCCTTGGAAATTTTCCAAATGCAGGGGAAGAAAAATGAAGGAGTCCGGACATCACAATTAAAGTCGAGCCCCTGCGCCCTAAGAACACTAAGACACTTGACATTGATGGCACGAAGGAGCCTGCTCCCCCAAAAGTAAATGACGGTGAGTCAATCGAGTGTGCCCGATACGCAGCCGGCTAATCAAGACTTCCTCCCGTCGGGTCAACGAAGTAACCCGGTGAGGAGCAATAACCAGCATAATCGTATGTAGCTTATTTCCCAGCTGGGTGTCCCAGCTGTCTTGCCACTCTGAACGAAGTTTCTGTTTGAAAAAGGCCTTCAGGTCAGAGAAAGGAACTGGGAACCTATGGCCGTGTCTGGTCGCTGTACGTGCCAGCACGTCAGCTTCTTCATTTCCAGGAATTCCGGCGTGGCCGGCAACCCAACAGAAGCGGACATTATATCCCCGTCTGGTCAAGTGCACTATTTCTTTAAGGATGTCAATGAGAATAGGATGCGAGGATGGTTCAAATGAGACTAGCGATTGTAAAGATGAGAGGGAGTCTGTGTAAATTATAAACCTAAAGTGGTGCAAATGTTGGAGCTGTTCAAGAGCCATTCTAATGGCATGGAGTTCGGCTGTATAAATTGATGCATAAGGAGGCAAGGCGTCGTGGTCGGAAGCTTGAAGACAAACAGCAGCCGCCCCTACATGAGTGTCCGTCTTTGATCCATCGGTAAAGATGGGAACACTACCGTAATAATGATCCCCAAACCAGGTGAAAATCACAGATCCCCTCAAATTTCAGACCCATAAGCTTGCTAAATTCACATGCTGAGATATTCGAAAAAACCATTCTCTTCCAATTGAAAAATCACTGCTCCACCAATCACATCCTTCCTCATGAACAGTTCGGTTTTCGAGAGAAACACTCCACCACCCACCAACTTTTCCGTGCTGTAAACGCCATCTCCGCTGGGTTTCGGTTTAATCATCACCAAAAAACTGGTGCCGTTTTCCTCGACATAGCTCGAGCGTTTGACAAAGTTTGGCACGAAGGCCTACTTTTCAAATTAATTAAATTAAACTTCGCCCACCTCATTCTTCTCCTTAAATCGTACCTTGAGAAGCGCCAATTTCGTGTTCGAGTTGGTTGGTTGGTTGGTGGGGTTTTATGGCGCAAGAGCCATATTTGGCCATTCCGCGCCAAACACAAGAAATTTATACCCTAGACTTTAAAATTATACACGATTCATCAAGTTTATATCACGTAGAAAATTGAAGATATTTTTGTGGTACTCATCACCATAAACACTCATATGATAAATTCAACAGAGATAATCTACAAATTAAAAAACCCAACCATTAATTACTCTAATTTTTATGAAAAAATGAGAGGTTATGTGACAACAAAACATTTTAGACATCAAAATGGTATATTGGAATATAATTGCATTAATAGTAATCCAACTCAAATTATCATTTAACAAAACAGTGATTCAAATGAAAAAAGAATTTGCAAAAGATGATTTATGTGATGCAATAAAGAATCATAAGTTATATCTTGATGAAGATTACATAATCAAGACTTTCTCAACTGAAAACAAAAAAAAGTGACGAATCTTATGCAATGAGTAGGTTGGAAAAAAAACATTTGATTATGAAGAATACAGCTATTTTATATCTGCCTTTTGCTATGTGAATTTCGCATTTTAAGAAAATAGTGACTATGAAAACAACACAATTCAATATACAGGGTGATTCTGAAATGGACCGCCAAACTTTGAGGGGTGATAGTACTCATCAAGACGAACAAGAATTGGTATAGAAAGGGGGGTCGCAGTTACACCGCTAAAGAGCTAGGTCCTAATGTAGTGCGAGAGCGTTACAAAAGGACGTTTTGCCAAGGCCCGTTTAACGAAAAAAAACATAATGAAATGAAAAAATTTATTGCATGAGGTACAGCAGTATCCGTATTACTTACATCATAAATTTGATAGAAATTGGACCACTTTCTAAACCGTGGAGTGAGTTTTAAAACGTGCTCTTAGTCAAACAATGGAGTTCCATTAATGGTATTTAGAAAAATGATGATCGGGGAAGGAATTTTCAATGATCAAACAGTTTCAATGATCCATGTTACGATCATTGAAAATTCCTTCCCCGATCATCATTTTTCTAAATACCATTAAGAAATGTGATTCTTTGACTAAAAGATTAATATTGCACTTTTGAAACTAACTCCGCGGTTTAGAAAGTGGTTCAATTTCTATCAAATTTATGTTGCAAGTTGTACGGATACTGCTGTACCTCATGCAATAAATTTTTTCATTTCATTATGTTTTTTTTTCGTTAAACGGGCCTTGGCAAAACGTCCTTTTGTAACGCTCTCGCACTACATTAGGACCTAGCTCTTTAACGGTGTAACTGCGACCCCCCTTTCCGCATCAATTCTTGTTCGTCTTGATGAGTACTATCACCCCTCAAAGTTTGGCGGTCCATTTCAGAATCACCCTGTATAAAAAAATAGCCTGCATTCCAAACGTGTTGCTGAAAAATGACTGGTTATACTCTGTTCCAACTTAACTCGTCAGCGCTGGGAAAGGTACAGAGTGTAACAATCCGCCAGAAGAAATAGTACTAGCTTGTATTGTATTTAAAAGTAAAGAATATGCGGACACATTTGTAAAAATGTGACAAACAGTTAACTTTATTGGGGGTTTTATCATTCAACTAAATTTAATCGTATGTTAACAGTCTTTAATCAAAGCGAATGAATATAGTTTGTTATTTTATCGTTATCTTTTTGTTATTTTTACAAAACAAGTAATCACAATGATAATGTACCGGAAACTAAACATGACAAGTGACGCCAAATTTGATTGAAACCAGAGGCATCAGTGTGAAATATATTTAGTGTTATCAGTATGTAATTAATTATTAAAAATACTGAACAGATTAGAATTATGTTTCAGTGATTTACTCATCAGTTGAAACTTGAATTAATTTCTGATAATTTTTCCATTTGTAGGATTTTGAAGAAACTGAGGATTTGAATAAATCAGTACAAACAATTTTTAGTCATGGCACATATGTGGCCACGCAGATAACAACAGAGTTTTCAGAAAAGGGCATTCGATGTTCCTTAATTGATATGAAGGATTTGATGATACGCAAGATAAGGGATGAACTAGAGTTTGATGAAGGCGATTCTGATTATGAAATAACAGAAGAAACAAGGGATGACGAATACACAAGTGATGAAAAGGTGCATTTTGAGTCAAATTTAGAAAAGTTCATAGATCCTATAGGATACATTGGAGTGTCCAAAGATCAATTTTACAAAGCACAATTTTGGGCAAAAGAGCTTTAAGATAGAGTGAGAAATATTTATTTAACACTAATGAAAATAAAAACAAATGACCAATTCTTCAGGATTGCGGATGCATTTAAAATTAGCAAGCAGCGGGCTGGTGTGATTTTCATCAAGACACTCCTACCCTTGGCAGCCTGCTTAAAGCAACTAATTTTCGCTCCAAAGAAAATGAACAAGATGTGTATGCCCCTGGCCTTTAGGGCAAATGTTTCAAATATAATACTTTGCTTCGAGGTTGAAATAGAAAAACCATCAGCCCCCATGTAAAAAGCCCTCACCTGGAGTGAATACAAAAAGGCGAACACCCTAAAATATTTAGTGGCATGCACCCCTAATATATGTGTTAACTTTGTGTCAGAAGGATGTGGTGGTCGGACCACCGACAATAAGATTGTGGAGTCATCTAGTTTTTTGGAACATGTCCCTGCTGGTACCCAGATAATGACTGATAGAGGCTTCAAACACATTGAGACTCTTTTAGTCACCATTAACTGCCAGCTAGTGAGACCCCCAAGCCTAGAAAGTGACTAATTTACAGCTGAAGAAGTCCGCGAAGGCAAAAGAATTGCCTCCGTCAGGATTCATGTCAAATCTAGACCCTAGAATTCTGCGATATGTTATACAAGAATAAAGTTATTTATTCAAGTGCTTTTGTGTATCCTATTCACTATATAATGCAAGTGCATATTTTCTTTTTCTAGTACCTACAATCTAAAATTGCAACTTAAAAAATCAACACCTTATCAAAAATTTAACTCCAGACCAAATTAAAGCATTACAAAACGAAAAAGTTAACAAATGGTCTAATGAGACTGTAGAAACAGCACTTAAGCTTAAATTTGCATGTGGAACGAGTGGATATGAATCTATCTAACCACTTTCCATTTCCTTCTGTAAGGACGTTACAACGCCGTCTGGAGGCAATAAAATTTCCTCCAGGAAGTGTTTCAGCTTTTAGAAGTTAAGGTTAAGGGGACTAAGTACCCAAATCCGGTCAAAATATCGATTTTGATATCTTGATATAAAAATTATCTTTATACCCTTAGAGAATTATTCCTACAAAGTTTCATAATGATAAAAGAATTCTAAGTTCAAAAATTTTAAGGTTTTCAGAGGCATAGTCAGGCTGTTTTTAGGTTTCGCGAAATGTTTTGTTTTGACTATGGTTTTGACGGTATATTATGTAAACTGTGATATAAACAGTTTTTTCCCATGAAGTGAATTAAGCTAGATTTTTCTAACTGTAACTGTGTTTGCTGTATTTATATTTTGTTTACATTTCACAAAGCGCATGGTTTAAAAGTTGTGTTGCTTTTGAAAATTGTTATACTGATTCCAACTTCTAGATTTGTTTACCTTGTGTGACAATCATTATCTTGCATTTTTAAAGATTTAAATTCCGACAAAATGCCTAGAGTTAAAAGGAAGTCTAGAAATGCTAAATGTTGTGAACAAACGTTGGCGTGGAAATCCTACAACAGAAAAAGATGACAGTGCCTTTTCTGAAAATGAGAGGATTGAATCAATATCTGCTCCTCCTCCATCTTGCAAACCCTAGCTGGTAAATAGTACATACTATCTTGTGGATTTTGATTGCCTAAACTCTCTTTTGGATGACATCAAATGTCCATCATGTGAAAAGGCTTCCATGAAGTTTAAACTCGGTGTGCCTTACGGATTTTCAAATGAAATAAACCTGTCGTGTTTTGAGTGTGGTTATAAGAAGTCGTCGTTCACGTCAAAAAAGGCAGAACAGTCATTTGATGTGAATGTTCGCATTACACAAGCCTTTAACCACATTGGTAAAGGCTATAGCTCCATCGAGATATTTTGCATGGTGATGGACATGCACGTGCCCTCCTCCAAAACCTACCGTAGGTGCCAGTCTCTTCTAACGAGTGCTGTCGAAGAATCAAAAACCAATATCATGGTATCAGTGCACGAAAAAGTTAAATAAAAAAGTAAAATTCTCTTGCATAAAGAAAGTTTGGAATTTATCGAATCCTTCCCCGAAATAAATTACGAATCATTAAAAGCCGAATTGCAACTCTTTCATCTTCGCCACAAGACAAACTCCCTAAGTGATGTTAAGGAAGTTGTAACATCTTTGACAAAGGAGGTAAGGGATATGTTCCCCAACATAGAAGCTCTAACCAAGCTTATGCTGATATGTCCTGCGTCAAGTTGCAAAGCTGAAAGAAGCTTCAGTGCTTTGAGGAAATTAAAAACTTATCTCCGCTCAACCATGTCACAAAAACGACTAAACCATAAAGCAATCTGCTATGTGCATAAAAAATATTGGAAAAAGTAGATATTAGAGATGTAGCCGAAATCTTTATCTCTCGGTCCAAAAGCAGAAGGAATGTATTTGGATCCGCAAAATAAAGTTTTCCTTTTTTTCCCAAGTATATTTATTTTAAATATCAATCAGTTATTAGTCATTGTTTTTAATTATTTTTGAATTATCTTTATTTTTAAGATTCTTTTGGACGTTTAAAAAATATGTTCTTTTTTATTTTGTTTTTTGTCAATGAATTTGAATTTGAGAAACGTTGTGTTTTCTTTTATGTCTTTGAGTAATGGAAGTAGTGAACTACAATGTTGATTTTCGAAAGGTATGTTCTAAAATACAGTTTGGCACGTGTAAAAAAGTTATTTTTAATAATGCCGCCAAGGATCCAAAATCTGGTAATCCGTCCTCCCCCCAATATTCGGTGGCCGCCGACGCCAATGGTCAGGGCAATTAGGAAAGGGCGAAAACCTTACAGGGGAAAATTTATTTTTATTGTAGGCTCATCGTTTAGTTTAACCCAATGTTTTGAAGATGGGAGGGACAGCAATAAAACGCTTAAATACCCATCCAATCAGAGATGTCCTTTCGATGGTCATTTTCACTTCTCCACGAGAAAACTTTGCTTTTGTGCTCATTTCTTATTTGCTCTTCTCTGCTCACTTGATCTGCTCTACTGTTTTTGATAGCTTGATTTTATTTTCTAACTTAAATTTAATTTATTAGTATTTACTTTCTTTAAAAATATATTCAAGATTTTAAAATGTCTTCTCCAATGGGCAAGAAACTTCGTTCCAAGGAAAAGGACATTGTCATGCGTGTAAATAATTTTTTTGAGGAGGAAGCCCAAAAATCTGAATCAGACCGTATTCCTGTCGCTGCGGTTCAGAGGCGTACAGCAGAAGCTACAGGCGTCAGCGTTAAAACCATCCAGAGATATAAAAGAGAGTTGAAGAAAGGGAATTCACTAAAATCACCAACGAAGAGTTATAAATTGGAGTCTAAGAGAACCCTAGATGTGGACGACTTCGACCGGTGTGTGATAAGAAATATCATAAGAAAAGTTCCTTTCCCGAGTCTGCTGCTTCCGTTGGTTAAAATTCTCCATCAAATTGGATTCCAATATAAACAAAGCAAGAACCACAGAAAAATTCTAATGGAGCGACCAGACCTACAAATGTGGAGGTCGAGGTTTTTAAGAACCATTCGAAAGTTTAGAGAAGAAGGGAAACTAATAATCTACATCGATGCAACCTGGATAGACAGCAATTTATCCCACAATAAATGCTGGAGAACCGAAGATGGGAAGATAAGCTCTGTGATCAAGGATGGAGCTGGTCACAGATTAATTGTGGTGCATAGAGGATTAAAATTAGGAATCGTTCCCAATTCAGAACTAGGCTTCGTGGCAGGTTGCGCTTCAGGAGATTATCATGGGCAAATGAACTTTGATAACTCCGAGAAGTGGCTCAAAGAAAAATTGCTTCCAAACATTCCAGCGAATAGCGTTATTTGCATGGACAATGCATCTTGCAATTCCAAAGTGCAAGATCCTACCCCAACAAAGGAAACAATGCAGGAATGGCTGAAATCCAAGGGGAATTACCTTTGATGAAAAGATGAGGAAAGACGAGCTGTGGGATAAAGTGGCCCAAAACACTCCCAACAAAAACCTTCAGAGTGGACCAGATAATTAAAGGGTTTGGTCATGATGTGGTTAGATTACCTCCTTACCACTGTGATCCTCTTCCGGCCCATAGGCCGCTAATTCACCCGGACACGCCATTGACTCCCTTATGGAGGATTTACGCCACCGCTGCAGTAGCGATACGTTTCAGTTCCAGCGGCACTAAAAAGATGGCGCTAGAATCGCTCCTCCCGTTGCGACTGTTTTCGGTTTCCCGCCTTCTCTCCGTTGTTTGTTTTTTTCAGTTTTCGCTACGTTGAAAAAGATGTCTCTTTCGGACAACGATGCGGATCTTCTTGCCTTTACTCTAGCTTTATACCAAAAAGAGCGTGAGAAGCGCAAGAATCGAACGATGTGGGTTCGTCCCACATACCAGTTGAGGACAATCTTGGGGGCCCATCGGCATCTCTTGGCAAGAATACGAATTTCTGATCAGAGATGTTCAAGGAGCACTTCCGTATGACCCCCAAGTCTTTGATTGACTTCTTCACCTCATAGAGCCGATTGCCCCGTCAGAGACTTGGACAAGGGAGCCTATTAGCTCTGCAGAAAGATTAGGAATCACTCTGAAGTAAGTAAATCTCAACTTCAATGGTATATATAATTTGGTGTATTGCTTCTAATTTTTATTTTCCCTGTGAATAAAAGCATGTTTTAACCATTTTCTTAAATTCTATATATTATCCATGATAGTAGGGGAGCCCATGATGCTAAATGGGGATTTACTCGAGCGCGTCAGATAATCATAGGGGGATATCTTGCATGCTTTTGAGTAACTCCACCAAATATAAGTTCTATGTAGGGGGGTTGTCTAGAACATTCGACAGATAAAAAAAAACTAGTTACAAGGACATATTTTGAGCACGTCAGATTGGCTACCAAGACATGTAATAACTAGTTGAGACTAGTTTCTTTGGACATTTGTTTCGTGAACTTTTCTATAAACATTTTCTTTCGTGCATTTTTCTCTCGAAAAGAGCGATAGCGTCTTACTGGTTTTGACTTTACTTTGCAACTCTGTAACCCTCCCACTCCCTTGCACACCGCTCAAATCGGCAGATTTTGGAATATGTGCTCATTTTAACTTGTGACAAACCTACCTTATCTTTATCTGACGAGCTTGAGCATGTCCATGTAACTATTTTTTTTACTAATCTGACGGGCTGTTCTAGACACCCCCCTACATATGCAAGGTATCCCCCCTTATGATTATCTGACGCGCTCGAGTAAATCCCAAAGAACACTCTGGGCTCCCCTACTATGATATGATATATCAACGAACATCCAGCAAGATTGCCCCTAAGTGATTAATGTTAAACTTATAATATAATTGCTGATAATACACTTTTGGGACTTCCCCTATCAAATCTGCCCTTTCACAAAATAAAATAGTAATAAAAATCCACCTTTCACGATAAACACTTTCAGTTAATCGTTATATCATACTACGATTCTCTGCAGATATTTTCTTTAATTACTGAAAAATAAAAATGGATCATAATTATTTTTGTGATTAATATTAATATATTATTTACACCAGTGAACAAGAACAACTTTTTAAATAAAACTTTTCATCACTAGGTACTTGGCATCTGGTGACCTTGAAAAGAGTATTTCCTTTTTTATCTGGTTTCCCCGTCCACCATTTCCATTATTTACAAGGAGAGTTTGTGCCGCAATCTGGGATATATTGATGCCCTTATACCTGAAACCACCCTCTCAGTCTGAGTGGAAGGAAGTCGCAGACAGGATCAACAGGTGGCAGTTCCCCAATTGCGTGGGAGCTCTTGATGGGAAACATGTTGTGATTCAGGTGAGCAATTAATCTTATAATAACCGTTTTACATCTGAAAACCATGTTAAAACAATTTAATTATTTTTAAAAGCCCAATTATGTGATTTAACAAGCCAATTCAAATTTCATTATAGTATAACTTAAATACCATAGTTAGACAAAGCTAACTGAAGTGATCATATCTTATAAAAAACACCAGCAACTTCAACTTTCTTTATTAGTGAGCATTTAATTCACTCATTTAAATTTTTGTTATTTAATGGTAGTAGAGGATATATCCTACTTACATACATGTGAAAGTGTCTTTCATGCAAAAACTACTGAATGGATTTTAATGAAATTTTACAATAATGTAGCTTATACATCAGAATAACACATAGGCTATTATTAAGAGAAAATCAGTCCTTCATTCTTTTTTCCCCATTTTCCTTTTCACTTATTTTTCCGTGTTTGAAAACCTGCTTTACCAGTCATGCAAGCCAATTATAGGAAACTTAAGTACTTTAAAAATAAAACATTGTTTCAAATGAGACAGATCACTACACTTTTTCATTTACTAGATCTTTTATTTTAGTTTTAAATTTGTTAATTTGTTCACTTGGTTGGTTCACTTGTTCAATTAGGTAGCTAGAAAGTGTGGTGTGATGCAACTAACAGGAAAGATTGTAATCTAGTGTAGTGTCTTGAAGCATATAAATTAGAATAGTGTATTTTTTTCTAAAAACAGTTAATAATTTCTTTAAGGCTCCCCCGAGTCTGGATCCCAGTATTTCAATTACAAAGGCTCTCATAGCCTTGTGTTGATGGCTGTCTGTGACTATAATTACAAGTTCCTTCTGGTGGATATTGGCGCCCCTGGAAGAAGCAGTGATGGAGGTGTTTTTAGCACGTCTTCTTTTGGACAAGCCCTTGACAATGGGCAGCTCAATTTACCTCCCCCCTCTCCTGTTCCATCCATTCCGAAGCCAGTGCCCTATGTGTTTGTGGCAGATGAAGCCTTCCCGCTGAAAACAAATATCATGAGGCCATTTCCAGGGAGAGACCTGCCACTAGAGGAACGCATCTACCACTACAGACAGAGCAGGGCACGTAGGTTGATTGAAAAGGCGTTCGGGATTTTAAGTTCCCGTTTTCGCATTTTCCGAAAACCCATATTGGCAGAGGTCGAAACTATTGAGGGCATTATAAAGGCGGCTGTCTGCCTTCACAATTTTTCGAAGTGCTTGGACGAAGAGATAGCCGACGATACTGCCCGGTCGTAAATAAATAAACGGTTGTTGTGTTCGTCGACTCTAGTCTTAATTCTTAAGTATTTTGTTTTTCAAGCTTCATTATTTACCAAAATACAATACCCCTTTATTTACCACTTTCAATTTACCCAGTTTGCATAACCCTGGACAATGGTCATAAACCTTCCGGAGGGTATCCGTATGTACACGGGGAACAGCTTTAGGGAAAATTATGAAGGGTTTTCCCACTAGGGAAAGTTATGGAGATAACGCTGTGGCTTTTGTCTAGCTGAGAAGAGAAGGACAAATTTACATCGTCAAGGGGGAAATATCTCCTGAACAGAAAGCCCTATTCTTTCACCATAGTGTGCGAAATCAATGAATAAGTTTAGTCAGGTACATGTGAAGCATCATTGGGCAAGATATTCATTTTGATTCTGTTCTGGGTTCACCGCAGATCAGAAGAACCCTCTCCCACTTCTATCGAGTGCTATTGGAAGAAATCTGTCCTTTCCCGCATAGGCACTACCCTCAAATTCATCTCGGCATCTCAATTGGGCATCAGCAAAAGGAAATATAACCGCTTGCAAGTTGGGATCTAAAAATCTTTAGATTCCTGAAATTCGATAGTTCGATTATAACTCGGAATCGAATTGGTTGGTTGTTTTGGGTTTTATGGCGCAAGGTCCCTAAATCGGACATACCGCGCCAAACACAAGATCAATAGCGGAATCGAATTGGAAAGATACTTCAAGAGTCCCGATTCAAATGCGGACAAAATGTTCGTCTAATTGATTGGATAGGTTGGTTGGGTTTTATGGCGCAAGAGCCATATTTGGCCATTCCGCGCCAAACACAAGACAAATATATTTCATTCAAATTTAGATACCATTAAAGAAGAGGATTGCATATCATACTGAAGCTGCGACCAGAGATCAAAATGAGGTAGTAGTATACATTCTTAGGATTTTTTCCCTGCTGGAATCGATTGATTAGGGGGTTCGATTAGTTGAGAAATATTTAGAACCCTAATTGCAGGATGATGATGCTCGGCATGCTGTTTATGACTAGGGAAGAAAAATTGCAAGAATGGATGGAGCTTTAGAATGATACTTCAAGAGTCCAGATTCCACTGCGCACCTGCACCTGTCCATGCATAACTTGTTGAAAAAATGTTCATCTAAATTATTGGATAGGAAGTACGAGGAATTCCCAAGATTATGCCGATTTTGGCGGATGGCATTCAGAAACATTCCCTCTGTCCGTGTCCAAGGGCCCCGATGAAGAGGCAAGGATGGAATTCTTGACTCTTAGTTTTGCTATCTAATTTAAGATGGAATTCTTGGTTACTTGCATCGGCTTGATGGCATTTAAAAACGCCCCCTCTGCCCGTGTCCAAGCCCCCTGATAAAGATGCATGGATGGAGTTCTTAGTTCATAGTTTTTTATCTATTTTAAGATGGAATTCTTGCTTACTAGCAGCATTTTGCATAATTAGCATTATTCTATTCAGTTTAAAATCTTAAGTTTAAGTTTATCGATTTGAATACTTTTGCGGATTAATGCTGTCAGGAGCTAATCTTTTTCTCGGTGCCTCAGCTGATGGCATATTTGAAGATGTTGTTTTGGAAATCAAATGTCCCTCAACTCACAAGACACTGAGTAATTACATAGAAAATGGGATAGTGACTCCGAAGTATAAAGCGCAGGTATAGATATTATATCCGGGTTCAATGTGTTACCCGGGGATGTGTGAAGATGAAAAATCTAAAATTCCTCTAAATTTTCCGATTTTTATGATGGTAAAGTTATACCAAGGAAATGTTGGTTAGTTGGTGGGGTTTTATGGCGCAAGAGCCATATTTGGCCATTCCGCGCCAAACACAAGACATTTATCACCACTTGTCAGGCTTGGGGCCACATCTCCATCTCAAAGGCGATGGCTGGTAAACACTTCAGAAACGATTGCCCTCGTCGTCGTCTGAGGTGCCCTTACTGTACCTTTGCAGTAATCGGCCACAGGAACCTGAAGCATCACATTGCAACATCTTGCGATGTCAGACGACGTCTTGAGTCGGAGGCCCTGTATCGAACCTTTCGCTGCCCTTCGCTGGAGTCATGCCAAAATCTCAATTGGAAAACACTTCAAGTCTCAGCATGCTGCTCTCATTCCTCAGGGTCGCAAGTTATCTCACCTGCTGTTTTGCACCTCATGCCATAAGTTCATTGATGGCAAACCAGCAACACACCCGTGTCTGCAATTCAGCCACATGAGGAACGTGAGACCCTCTTCGACTGACCACATCTGTCAGACATGCTACAGGGCTTTTCCGTCTCATCACGCCCTTAAAAACCACTCCCGCACACACACGGTTGCCGACGCGCGCCTCAACTGTCTTTCCTCGTCTGCAAACGGCCTCTGGTCCGGCTATTCAGAGGCCGCGTTATCTACAAGATACGATCCTCACACCCTTCCATGATCTCCTGGAGGGGGTGTTGGAAGATACCGACCTCTCCCACTCTAATGTTGTATCAGGGTTCTTTCGCGAAGTGGTTAATCCTTTGGGATCTGGGAAGAAAAACACAAAGTGTTAGGTGTTTATTTTAACGCTAGGAAACCTTTATCAGAGTATTAGATTAGAAATAGATACTATCCAACTAATACTCTTGTGCAAAGAGAATGACTTGAATATATTGGCCAACAAAAAGTTTTTGCTCAGCTTATTGCTGACTAAAAGACTTTGAAACTAATGGAATTCCTGCAACTGAGATCAAAGGATCCCAATCCACAACCATCAAAGGCACTATTTTCTCCATCATAGGTGATAATTTAGGATCTCGTGGAATTGGTAGGTTTTTTTTAAATTTAAGCTCCAACTACATTTTTCGATACTGTTTTATATTGTTTCAAAATTTTAAGACGCATCTACTTATTAAATTACAACTCTAGTTGTGCGACTGGCAAAAATGATGTCAAATTCAACACTATTTTCAATACATTGCAACATTATCATGTTTGCTCCCCTGGCTTACCCCCCTGCTTGGCTCATGACCTCTTTGAGGGAATAGTCTCGCATGATTTGGCTTATTATATTGAATATTTCATTAAGGTCCAAAAAGTGTTGAGATATGAGGAGTTGAATTACCACATCATGAATTTCAAATACGTAGGAAGTGATGCTAGGAATACGCCTAAAGTTTTACAGGAGGAAAATTAGGTAGTAAAGCGCTGCTCAAAATTTGTGCTTTTTAAGGCTTTTGCCCCTAATTATGTAACATTATATTCCTGAATTAGGTGTGGTATTTGGTAAAATTATGAGGATTTTTATAAAAGAGAGCAAGTTTGTATTCTTTGTGATTTCTTTAAATGCTGGTAAATTATGTTCAACCACAGGATGCTACATTCTTAGCATTGAAAGTGAAGATACAAGTTGTGTTAAAGTTTAAGATTTGTTAGATTATTATCCACTATAATCATATATTATATCTTCGAAGACTTGCATGTCTTTGCGTCCTTTCTTAGGTACAACAAGTGCAGTCCCAACAAATGAGGCCCCAGAAATAAGTTTCGAAGAATCCAGTGACCAGCCTAGCTCATCAACAAACAGGTTGGATGAGTTGGAAATGCCTTGGAACAAGATGCCACCCGAACTCTTAAAGAGCTTGATTTCTAATCACTAAGAGAAATGATTAGAGACTTGGCTGATGCCATTAGAGTGTACACACCTCTGCCTGGGAACTAAGGCAATTAATAGCAAGTTGTAGATAGTGTGATAGTTGTGAAGCAAGTTGCAGATAGATATCCGATTATGAAAGAAAATGTATGCGGGGAAGTAAATTTAAATGGAAATAGCTATCTAAACAACTACGTAACAGGTTTGAGAACCTAAATAGAGGGTACAAAGATGAGTCGGGGATGAAAAGAAAACTGGATATAGCCCTGCTATATACACCGAAGAAAAAAATTATACGAAAGGTACGGCTGCAAATATATGAAATAAATAAGGAAACCTTTACAATTGATTAATTCAAATTAAGATGGCCTTGCTTCTTTTTTTAAAAAAAAAGGCCTGCAAAGGCATTTTCATAAATTAGCTAGCATTGATCTGGAGGAAAGATTGAGAGAAGAATTAGACAAAAAAAAATCCTCCAAAATAATTAATTACTTAAAAACCATTCCACCAAGAAGTCACAAATCAGATATCTTAACAGCCATTAAGAGAGTGGAAACAGAATGATTACTCGTTGGGAGTTCTAATTTCTCTTCGGAGGGATGTTTCGGGAAAGACTCGGAAGCTATTTTTAAAATTTGTGAGGTAAGTGATTTGATAGAAAATTAATGGAGATTCCACGATGATTTAATGGAGATTCCATGTTTGAACATTTACAAAAAATTTTAAAGGAATATTCCGATGCATCTGGTGGAAAAGCAGAGTTCTGAAAAACTTTGGATGGCTTGAATTATTATGTGGTGGTAATTACTCGCCGTTATGTTGCGTGCCCATCTTAAATTGTAACAGTTTGGGGAGTTGGTTATGCTGGATGCTTCAGGTGGCATGGACAAACAAAGGCATGGGTTTTATGCATTTGTCACACCAACTGCAGCTGGTGGCATACCGCTTGGTATGATTATTAAAGACTGCGAGAAATAATCTGTTTTAGAGGAATCATTGCATTGTTATAATCAGTTGGCAGAAGATGCATTGTTTCCCTTGAATTTTCAAAAGTATTTCTCACATATAACGACCTGAAGGAGAGTAACGCATTAAAAAATTTTTTCCCTGATCTACATTGCTTCTTTGCCAATTACACATCCTTGAAGCTATGTGGTCTTGGCTATGTAACAGGAACCATTCCATAGATCCAGTACACCGACAAAAGAACTGTATTTCCTTTTTAAAAATGTAGTGTATTCTTTTACCGAAGATAAAGTGAAAGAAAACACTGGCTTGTTCATCACTCGGGTAACAGAGCTCAATTACCCCAATTTATTAAATCGTTTTTCAATTATAAGACAAGAAACTGTATTGTAATGGGCACTGCCCGTTTACAAAAAACGTTTACGTTTGTAAACGGGCAGTGCCCATTACAATAAAGTTTCTTGTCTTTTTCAATTATAAAGATTTCGAGGAAAACTGGATAAGATTCTATCGAAGATCTTTATTTATAAGGGGTAATAACACCACAAATTATTTGGAGATGGTTTTCAGGAGTAATGCTGAGTGTGAACGCAAAAGACATGCCTGGTGTTTCAAGTCTGATTACGAGCCATCATGGCCGGTTTTAAAAGGATCGAAAAAATGGAGTGGTCATGCTTTCTGCGATGTTTGTAATGATGACTTTTCGATTGCGCATGGAGGAAAGAATGATTGTCGTCAGTATCTAAAAATCCAACTGATTACAGGAGTAATTTAGTCCATAAGACCTTAGAGGCTTTGATAGTTGAGAAATCCAAGTCGTGCTGAGAAAATTTGCCACCAGTCTTCTCGGCTGATGAACCGAGAAGTGCTAAAAAAAGCCACACAATAGTCACTTTACGCAAAAGGTTACAAGCGTCAACTAGCGCACCTACACATGTGGTTGTTTTCAGATTTTCCTTGGGTTATCGGGTTTTTAAAAACCTTAGAAAAACATGTTTTGGGTTGCAGTGCAAGGTTGAAAAACCTTACATTGCCTACTGGGAAGAAGAACTGGAAGTAAAACACAGAGGTGCAACATTGAAACAGACACTCCTTAATCATATTTTTAGATTTCTATATTTTTGTCATTTTTGGATAACTTTTTAAGTGAATTGAATTGTCGGTTCCTCAAGCATGAAGATGTACTGGGAAGTTTTGAGTGTTTAATACCGATCGATGCTCAAGCCGCCAAAACACAAGAAGAAAGTTTGAAAAAACTCCTGAATTTCTATCAGGAAGATATAAAAATTAGCGATGCCGCTGCCATTGGAGAACTTCATGTGGTACAAGAGGGTCAAAGATTTGAAAATCACTTCAAGAAAGGCGAATAATTACAACACTGCCTGCCATAAGGATGTTTCTCCAACCATTAATACCCCTCTGAAAATTCTTGCCACTCTCCCCGTGTCCACAAGCTCTTGTGAAAGGTGCTATTCGTCTCCACGAAGACTGAAAACTTACTTAATGAGCACAACAGGCCAGCAAAGGTTAAACGGACTTGCTATGCTTAATATCCACAGAGCTAGATATCACTGCTCTTGAAGTGTCGGACGAGTTGGCAAAAACACCGCACCGACTTAAATTTAGATTGTCTCGAATGTGTGCGATTGTGCATAAAATTCTGTAGAGTAGGGAACTATCACAATTTTATACCGATTATTTTATATTTACAAATATTTTTCATGTTTGATGAAATTTTATTTTATGACGAGTTCTTTGTCTTAATTTTTGTGTACTAAGTGTAGTGAGTTATTGTAACCAATTAGGATTACTTGTACTTTAAAGCTATTTCTTGATTGCCTTCCACAAAAATAACATTTATAAAAAATGTAATATATATGTGAGGATATAAAATCCTCCATTTAAATTATTTCTCCAAGCAACTATCCAGCAAGACCGTTGGAGTTCAACACTCCATTTCAGGTCGTTCCCCTCTCCAGACGCTTTTCGGAGAATTGTTTTGACCTGATTTGAGATGATGAGGTTTCTAAGCTGCTCAAAAGTCTCAACCTTCAGTTCTCCAACCCAGTCATCAAAATATGAGGTGATTTCATGAGCGAAATTTCGCCATGAATCTTGGGTTTTTTTCATGGAACTGAAGAATTGAGATCTTAGTTGTTCAGAATCTTGTTTATATCTTTTGAGCAGCATTAATTTTACAATCTCATATTTGGCTAAGTCTTCATCTGACTCTCTGGCAATGCTGTTGGACATATCTTGTGGTAAAAAGCCCATTAGATAATCGACCCATTCATGTTGGGGAACTCTGGCTAGTTTAGCCTTAGCCTCAAAGGTCTTAAGGTATAATGTTATTTCATCTTTTTGTGGGTCGAATTTTGATAACAAGTTGCTTAACGATATAGTTGAAGTTTTGGTTGAATTTAGATTATCTGTTTCTATGCCTCTTTTCTCTTTCTTCTCCTCTAAAATCCTATTTAAAATTACCTTTGTAAACTCCTCGTCATAATCTTTATCATTGACTATTTTTTTTCTTAATGTTAGGAAGGGTTAGTGTCTCATCCACTTCAAAGTCCAACTCATTTGCCAATAGAATCAAATCAGCTTTTTTCCCTTTCCCCAAATAAGCCATTTTGACTAAAATTTATAAAATAATATCGTTTTTAACTTAATATAACTGAAACACACTATACAACTCAAAAATTCTAGACATAAACAGTAAACACTATACGCATCAAAATAAAACGGTTCACTCAATTGCACTATTTAACGACATGAAATTTAAAGACAACACTTTTCATAAAAACATAATTGGGAGTATTGAAGAGAAATATCTGAGATTATTAGGAATTGATTGAATAAACAAGGATTTTTTCTTCTTACCCAATTCTTAATAAGCACTCTGTTAATTTTGCAATAAATTATTTTGATGACATCATTGTGTTCAGTAATAGTCTTGAAACCCATTTGGAACACTTAGAAAAAATTTTCAAAATTTGTGCTGAAGAAAATATTAAACTTAAGAAATCAAAATGTAACTTTTGTCATACCACTATTAAATTCTTGGGCTACGAGATCTCTCAAGTACGCTGTTCTCCTAGTAATGGGAATATTGATGTAATAAAAAAGCTGATTCCCCCCAAAAATGTTAAAGAACTCCAAAGATTTTTAGGCAGTGTTAATGTTTATCACAGATTTATTCAAAATTATGCCACGTTAAGAGTACCATTAAATAAATTACTAAAAAAGGAGTCCAAATTTGTATGGTCATCTGAATGCCAATCATCTTTTGAAGAGCTTAAAAAAGCATTAATCTCAAAACCCATATTTCATCTTTTTAACCCTCAGTGCAAATGCCATTTATATGTCGATGCATCTAAAGAAGCTATAGGGGCTGTTCTAAAACAAGAACATCCAGATGGAAATCAATACCCTATATCTTTCCATTCCCGACAGCTCAAGACTTATGAAAAGAATTATACTATAACTGAATTAGAGTGCTTGGCTATAATAGACTCCCTTGACAAATATCATCACTACTTACATGGTTCCCACTTCACAATACATTCCGACCACGCAGCCCTTGTTTGGCTGAAAAATGTTAAACATTTAACGGGTCGTCTCTTCAGGTGGTCTTTAAAATTGTCAATGCAAAATTACGAAATTAAGTACAATAAAGGGTCGAATAATCATGAAGCTGACATGTTGTCACGAAATGCCATATCCCACCATACCTATAATATCAATAACTTAATAGCCAGAGATAAGATAATAGAGCATCAACGTCGTCACAATATCCATGGTAGAAAATTTAAAACGGTAAATGGAATCATAACAATAAGTAAGAAGGGGTTAACAAAAGTTGTTGTCCCTTTTTCCCTTAGAGAAGAGTTGTTGTCCAAAACCCACGAGGAATTTGGTCACCCAGGGGTAAAGAAGATGATAGCTCCCATTTCTCCTTATTACTATTGGGAGAATATCATCACTGATATTTCAAATTTCGTTAGGCACTGCGAAATTTGTCAATTAAATAAAATCTCTCATTGTAAAAAATACGGACTGCTACAATCAATGCCTTTTTGCAAGGAACCATTTGAAATGTTTTCATTAGACTCAGTAGGTGGGTTCAATTACTACAATTCAACAAAACTGACACCTTAACATTTTAATAGATCATGCCACTAGATTTGTGTGGACTTTTCCTAGTAAAAATATAACATCGGAAGTATACACCAATTTATTGAAGCAGGTGTTTAACTCTAGAACTCCCAATGCTCTTTTAACTGACAGAAATCCCGCTTTTACATCGGGTAGATTCCAAAAGTTTCTAACAAACAATAATGTAAAGCAACTGTTAACGTCCTCCCATCATCCTCAAACTAATGGCAAATGTGAACGTGTGAATCAATCAATTTTGAATAAACTAAAATGTAAAGTGAATAGTTCTTCCAAAACAATTCCATGGACTAGGTATTTAGAGGAAGTCACTTATGAGTACAATAACACCCCCCATTCGATAACCACTTTTCCACCAGCCTACTTAATGTTTGGAAAACTTCCATTGGACTCCCCTCTAGATCAAGATGTGTATCCACCAGTCCATGAAGCTAGAGAAATTGCTGTGGAAAAAACAAAGTTATACCATCAAAAGAGTAAGAGTAATTACGATTTAAAATATAAAAATTCTGAATTTAATGAAGGGGATCTTGTGATAATGGAAGAATTTAAGTACCCTAACACAAGAAAATTAACACCCCCTTATTCCGGACCTTATAAAATAATAAGAAAAGTATCTGAGGTAAATTATGAAATAAATAAGTATCCAAATCAAAATGAGGTCCACTCATCTAAGTTGAGGTATTTTTATCCTAAGAAGGAGGTTCCATGCACTGTCAGGTGCATCTAAACTCTTTAATGAACACCAGACCATCCACATACCACCCTATGCGATGACGTATGGCCGTGTCTATGACTGGGTGGCAGTCTTCGGAATGATGCGTCTTGGCAAAATGGAAGAGTTTGTAGAGAGATGTGGTGTAAGCCCAAGATACTCTTCTAACTTGAGACTTGACAGCCTAAGATCAGTATCAAGTCTTGTTTGGCTGTTCCTTATAGAAAGTCAGGCAAAGGTGAAATACTTTGAGTCCATTCATGCCCTTTACCAGATGCTCTTGAGGAGAACAAATCCTTACCAAAGCACACTGGATGTGAAGGGTAGTGCTTTTACAGTAACATTTGAGGAACTACCAAATGATCACCAAAGAGCAGGAAGAAATGATGTTGATGTTGATCGCTATGAACCCAGAGGTATAGCCTCAGAATCAGAAGAAGAGGACGTTGACTCTGACTCCGGGAGTACTCACTAAGACTCCAGAGATCAGCATTATTTAATCGCATTTAACCTGTATTTAGTCAATATATTACTCTGCATTTATTCTGTATAACTTCAAATTTAAACTTACTTATCCCTCTTTATACTTTGCTTTATTTCAACTTAATATTTAATTTTAAAACCAAAAGGGGAGGCAATATCTTCACCATGTCTTCAGCGTAAAATAAAGATTTTTGTTCCCTAATATGGTTCTTCTTCCCTGCCACCACATATATATTTAATTCGAAGCTACATGATAATAGTATAGTATATTGGAGTGGTTGACTGGTGGGGGTAAGCTCCCTAAGAGTCATCTATAGTTACGCCATACAGCCAGTATTAAATATGACGGCAACCGATTTATTGAAACTCGCCAAGAACACATCACGTCTTCTCAATGTTGGTTATATGGTGTTTTATGGCGCATGATCCACATCAGGATATTATGCGCCATCTTCTCAATGAAGCTGGGGTTAAAGTCTTTGCAATTATCTCCGACAATAACAGAGTAAATCGCAACATGCTCAACATGTTAGCAGATGGGTCTCCGTTAGATGCTGATGAGACTTATGTGCCCCCAATTCGACAATGACTCTGGCTCCCGCGCTTTGGGTAATTACGAAAAATTTTCAATTTGGAGCAACAACAAACGGTGAAATACACATTCAACACGAGTGCTAAATCTTTATATCCAACCAAATTAGAACGCCAAAAATGTGTTGCCAGCTGTAAAATTTTTTTACGAAAGCAATGTTGTTGCTACAAAGCGGTTGGAGGAACAGGATCCTACGGTGGTACAATGGTACATACAACTGAAGTTACTGTTGCTTTTCCATAATCATAAAGAGGTGGGATATAATGAACGTATCACATCAACACAAAGGGCGTAACACAAGAAATCCCGATCCTTATCAGGCCAATAATGCCGGCATCACCTTTTTGTCCTCCTTAGTAGAATGGTTGATAAAATGGCAGGGATTAAATCAGAAGCCGAGACATGGATGCTAAGTAAAAATACATTTTTTCATCATCCACACTAGGGATATTCCCTACGATTGTTTATGAAGGATATGTGTGTATCCAATGAGGAAGAAATTAATGTAGAACCCTTTTTGAACTTTTTTTATCTTATTTTGTTTAGACTTAATATAAATATAATATATAATATAATATTTATTTAAATATTTCTTATTCCTTCAAACAAATAATAAGTACAAAAATACGTAGATTTTGTACTTATATACAAATAATAAGTACAAATTGATTTTTCAGAATGGATGTCTTAATTGAAGCGGTGGAGCGGCGCCCGGAGCTCAATAGTAAAAAACTCGGCAAAGCTTTAAAAGATGAGAAAGCGAGGAAGAGAGGTTGGGAGGAGGTGGCGAAGGAGGTTAATGCTGCCAAAGCATTTAAACAAACTCTCTCCGGGAAGGACTGCAGCAGGAAATGGGCCGATCTGAAATATCGTGTAAAAAAAGCATCACAATTGGCAAAGGCGAAAAGGAAGACGGGAGGTGGCGAGTTGGAGGTAGCTGAACTAACTTCAGGGGAGGAGCGAGTTGTTGCGATGCAAGGGTCAACATGGCTCTTGGGCCATAATGCCCGTAGATTTGACACGGTAAGTTCTGACTCTTTACTTTTCCTTGCAAACTAGTGACCCACACAGGTGAATTACTCAGGATTTACAGTCAAACCAGCAGTGTGTATACAGCTCAACAGTGTGAATAAGCTGTAATGGCTTTGCTTATGAACTTGTGTATAGTAGTTGAGTTGCTGCACATTTAAGAAAATTTTTTCCCTACAATTAACAACACTTTAACACTGAATCGAAGTATGATAATGATTTAACCATTTGTAAAGTATAACGAATAATTGGAATTACTGTACTTTAACAGATGCCAATGCCACCTTCTGAGCTCCTACAAAATCTTTTCTAACCCCCAACACAAGGTCAGTAGACTTAATTTCGCTAATGCCCACCTTCAATGGAGGGCTGAATGGAACTGTGTTTACTGAAGAATTCTGTTCACTCTTTCTGCAACTTCCCCTTAAAGGGGAAGAATTATACCGACTATAATTCTAGGTACAACTCGAATCGCATTAATTATTCTTCGAGAAGTGGTAGTTTTATCATTTTCGTGTGGAGCTACTTCACTTCTAAAGGGATAGGTTGGTTGTTTAAGGTTTTATGGCGCAGGATCCCCAATTAGGACATTCTACGCCAAACAATCTAAAGGGATAGGAGATCTTTACAAATTGGAAGAAAATCCAATTTCTATGAAGTATCGAGACCTATTGGAACACACGACATAATGCGCCAGACAAGACAAGCCGAGATAGTGATGATGCTTATTTTGAAGGATTAAAACCATAGAACCAGATAAAAAAATATTGAGTACCATGTACTTTGTAAAAATAATACGAGTTTGGCTGTAAGATCTCGTGATCTTGAATAGAAAGAAAAAAGTAAGTAAAAGCCTTCCCTGCGAACGTACGGGACTCAAAGACAAACACCAGCGTGGAGCAGTCAGTACATCAACCCTAACTTTGACTCCCTATAGAGAATTAGATGGTAGGGCCCTCTACAATTCCCCAATCTTCCAATTTTATAGTATTAATTTTTATTTTCATAGCAAAGGGAGAAAGTACCACTTGACCGTTCCGTTATTATGGCCCAAGCAAAATCCTTCCACGAACAACTAAGAATTGAAACTGCTTGTTCTGAATATTCTACAGGCTGGTTCAATAAATTTAGGAAGCGACACGGCTTAAAAGTGTTAAGTGTTTATCGACTAGTTCCAATAACTGATTGCGGATAACGGCTAAGATTCGATTTGTTGAGACCATCGCTAAATTGGCGATTTTTTTCAAAATCGCGTCAATTGTGGCACCCGGGCGCAATAGGGCAGTTGAAATCGGCCGATTTTTCGGTCGAACCGTAACTGAGAAATTTTTAGGGAAGAGAAACAACTTTTGTTTATCCATAGTAAGCATTGCGATTTAAGTTAAAAGTTATTAAAAGATGTATTCCGAATATTTTAGCACTTTAAATCGTGATGCTAAAACCCGTTACATTGATAAAATAAAGACGATTAATGGGATGAATCCTTACACGCTTCGTAAAGACGATTTATCCATTGAAAAGGACCACTTCCCGGATCTTTCATACATAGACATGGTGAATTACCTCGTGTATGGGATTAGTCATTATACATCTGAGGAGTTTAAAGCCTATAAAAGTTTGCTGGCTTATAACCAATTTCGATGTGGCTGGGTGTTTGCTGTCTACGGTAAAGTATTTTCGGATGATGTGCATCTCGTGATTGGAAGAGAAAGTGAAATTTTGTTCTTCTCAATCTTTCCCTCAAGTATCTATATGAGCCAGAAAGCTATCTTGACTTAATGTGTTGCAAATTATTTAGTGTTTATGAACAGGGGCTATAATACCTAAAGCGATTGCCAATATCATTAAAATGATACCATTGGCTTTAAAAAAATTTGTGTTTGAAGTAATGTTACCCTTGTTCAAATAATCTTTCCAAAGACACCTTTTACATTATCCATCTATTGTGTAAATATTATATGAAATAAATTTAATTTAGACATCTACCACTTTGCATTCTTATAAAGCTATTGCATGTGCTATGGCTTACATTTTGGTCTGCTATCATTGTTTCTCAGAGCCAAATGATTACCATTCCTCTAATTTCTACTAAAAATTTTCATTCCATTTATGAATAGCCGTGTTCATCTGTTTTAAGAGAGGATAGGATACTTATGGGTAGACCAGTTACAATTTTCATGTTTTACCTAGGCTTACCATACGTTTGGGGTTACCCCGGACAGTCTGGGATTTTTAGAGCTGTCCGGGGTCGTTCAATTGTATGGGGTTTCATACATTTAAGATTTCTCAGTTATTTATATGAAAAAATCCTGACCTGACTATATTACTTTAAAACTTTCAGTGAATTTTGGGTTAAAAATTAAGTCAATTAAACAATATTTGAAAAAATAATGTTAAATGAAAATACTAAAAATATGATACTATATCTGATTAACGTTTATTAGTTTGAATAGAGTTTTCATGGTAGTTTTATAGAGCACTTATTAAGAAATTTCAAAAATATGTCCTGGGTATATCTGTATTTCATTTCTTCCTTTTTCTTTAAGGAGAAACATTCCCAAGGGTTATCAGAAAAACCGTTGGAAGCGTGGTTTATTGCCAGGCAGTTGGGTGTCATCCAGTCGAGCCACTGTACCTGGATGGCTGGCTTGCACCCATGTTGCATCATTGATGCCGTTTTTGTGGAAAGCATTAGCCACCAGGAAAATGAATCGATCACATCTATAGCGCCATATTGGGGCCAACCCAAAAACGATGTGTCTTTTTCGGAAGTAAAAAATATTAAATTCACCATTAAAGCCCCAAAGGAAACAGCATTCACCTCTTTTCCTGCTATCCCGAGATTGAAAGGAGAAGAATTTCAACAATTGTGCTCCAATCTTCATGATGCTGGCTCCAAAAGTGTGTTACTAAATTTAGTGAAAGGTTACAACAAAAGTGACGCAAACAGTCATTATTTGAGTAACCTCTTTATGGATGAATACTTGGAGCGAAGTTTGGAGGATTTGATCGAAATCGCCAGGACTGTGGTGGTTAATGTTGATGCTGATGAGGCAAGGAGAATCACAATATAAACGCCAGACAGGCCAAGACACGAAAATGGTTTCTGCATATAGGGCTGGGCGCATCACAGCTTCTTCTTTGAAGACAGTGTGGAGAACGAACATCAACTCGCCAGCCCTATCAACCATCAAGAAGATTTGCTCTCCTTCTAGGATGAGCTTCCAAAATAAAGCTACGAAATGGGGCTGCAAGCATGAAAGCATCGCTAGACATAAATAGTACCTTGAAATGCAAAAGAACACCCATCGTACAATTCAGGTAACTTCCTAAGAGTCGATTTCCTACCAAAGCTATTTTACTAAGGAATGCCACACACAAGGATCTTACTATTCATAATTTTAATAGAAATATTAAATTTTTGGGTCTAAGACTCTTCATCAGAAAAGCCTTTCCATAGCATACCGAGTTTCCTCGGTTCAATCCCATTTGCAGTAATAGTATTTTTTAATTTTTCAAAATAATTATAAGGATAAGGATAAAAGTAATTTTCTATTGTGCCATTTTCTCTTCAGTTTATTTTTAACTATCTTGATTTATCTTTCACTATATTTTTCCATCTTATTGATACCAATGTTTTTCAACAGGTAACATGTGGCCTAATAATTAATCCAAACTATCCACATATGGGGGCATCCCTTGATGGATTAGTTCATTGTGTCTGTGGTGGTCTTGGCTGCCTAGAAATTAAATGTCCATTTCGCCCGAGGCGAGATGAAGATCATCTAGAAAGGCATGAATGTCTGGAACTTATTGATGGGAAACGTGTCCTTTCAAAGAAGCATTCGTATTTCTATCAGGTACAGTGTCAACTCTTTATTATACGGAGTGGCTACTTTGACTTTGTTCTTTGGAAAGATGATTATATCAGCATTTTTTATTTCAGGTACAATGTCAACTCTTTGCGACACAGAGGAGTTACTGTGACTTTGTACTTTGGAAAGAGAATAATGATGTTTTCATTCAACGGATATTCCCAGATAAAGAATTTTGGGCAGAAGTCTCTGTAAAGGCCGAAGTTTTTTTCAAACAAGTTTTGCTGCCAGAAATGATGGGGAAAGCTTTCAAACAACCCTGTTTCCCCGATGAAACTGACAGGAAATCCCCCCAGTCAGCCAAACCGCCAACTTGAAGCTCATTGCGATTAACTCCTTAAGACCATAAAAGAAACATGTATGTAAGAAGAAGAATGTATGGAGTGCTTGGTGTCGCAATTATTGCCCCCTGATGAAGGAGTTCACAATGAATGCGACTTTGTAAACCGCAAAGGTTTTCATTCCATCAATGTGCAATTGGCTATTCTGTTTTATTTTCTTTCGTCTACAGAAGAGGATTAGAGCATCAACTACGAGATCTCGAGAAACGTCACCCGAGCAAGACTCCTGTTTAGAAACCAAGAGAAAACGATCAGAAGAATCGAGAAAATCCAATCACGACATTTAACTACCGAGCTCATTCTATAACCGATATTAGAAGGATGGATGTTGTGTGCCCTCATTGCCATGCTAAGAAATATCAAGACTTAACACCTGGAATGTGTTGCACTAATGGCAAAATGCAAAAAAAGATTGATGTGTTTCGACTTAGGCGAGCTCTGAAACTAAAAAAAATGCCCTTTAACTCACAAGACTCTTAGTTCTTACATCGAAAAAAGGATACTTACCCTGAAGTTTAATGCCCAGGTATAAACATTATATTCGGGTTCAATGTGTTTATTTTATTGTTGTTTTCAACTTGGTCTTATTTCAGATCGCAGATACTGTTTATAGGACCTTCGGTCCTATTTAATAATTCTATCCATGACACGACACCAACTACGTCTTTCAACCCCACAAGAAAGGCAGTGAAAAAGGTCTGAAAAAGTTATTGTGATGAACGTTGGTTGGTTGGATTTTTTTGGCACAAGGCCTTTGTGATGAACGTATTCCACAAATTGCAGGAAAGGAACCCCAACGGTTCCTTAAATGACACCTTTCGCAAGACTTGTGAATTAACCGGCGTTTTTCCAAGAAGCATCACACGCATGCAGAAGGAATAGTGTTGCTGGCTCATTTTCAACACCTGGGAAAAATCGACCTGCTCGGAAAGGCAAGGGAACTGGTCTCCAAAAGCTTGACGATTATTCCCTGTCTGCTATTCGAAGGAAGGTGTACTTATTTTTCAAGAGAAATGAAATCCCCACAGTTGCTAAAGTTCTCTCCACAGGATTGAAAGCCCCTTTAGCAAAGGTTCCAGATTGATAATTACTGATGCTGGATCGGAGAGGGGCTTCGTAACAAACGCGGTGGATATTTTTTAAAGGGAAGAAGGGGAAGGAGACTATCACGAGGAGATGAACGTTGAACACTATGAAACGTGGTTCACCGAAAAATTACTTCCCAACCTTGATAGCAGTAGCATTATTGTAATGGACAACGCCTCATACCTTAGTGTATTTGTGGAATATCTCCCAATCATCCACCAAAAAGGATATACAAGAATGGCTCACTTTAAAGAACGCATGTTTCAATCAAGATATGATTAAAGCGGAACTCCTGCTCCTCGTATCTAATGTCTGCAAGAAATACGAGGAGTTATCGGGTTGATTAACTGGCTAAACTGCACGGGCATATAGTGTTAAGACTTCCACCTTACCACTGTGAGCTTAACCCCATTGAGCATATTTGGAGCATCGTGAAGGGAAAAGTTGCTTCTTCGAATCAAACGTTCAAGGAGAAGAATGTTCAAAAGCTGACCAAAGAAGCTATTGAAAACATTTCTGTGTAAAATGTGTGTAAGCCATTTCATCAAGGAAGAACAAATGTGGGAGCTGGATGGTATGCGTGACTTCACAGTTGAAAATTTAGTTATCAATGTCGATCCTGAGTCTACTGATACTGCTTCAGAAGGAACCACTGCTGGAGAAGTTAAAAAATAGGAATACATGCCTTCCTTTATATAGTCCTGTTGTGTGTAATGAGGCAGGATAGTCCATAACAGCTATAGCTATATATTTTTCGGCGAGATTCTATGAGAGCTTCCTAGTATCGTGATGAGTCTTAGCCCCTTTGTGAAACTACGCTGCAGCATTTGGTCCACTCATTTAGATGGGTGATAATGCCTGTCCCAACAGAGATGCGAATTACAACATTTTAAAAAGATTGTGCTTATGGAGTAGTGGGCTTTGATTTTGAGTAATATGAAAACTTGAATACAATGAAGTTTCTTGTATCAACAGGGGGGGCCTCCCCCCTGAAATTTTTTTGAGAATAGACCAAGAAAACCATTTTACTCGGACTTAATTACACTCAGAAAAATTTGAAAATCCAACAAATATCGGTAGTTTCTTTTTATACCTGTAAACAATGTTCCTAATTATTTGGAAGGGGATGCGTCCCCCCAGGACCTACGCGCGCGCTGAGTCTAAATCTAAAAATTATATTCCTTTTATATAGAAACAGATTAAAGTTCTTTTTCTTGGATTTTTCCCATTACTATTATTGCTTACTATTTTTTCAGGAGCCCAAAGGTCCTGGTTGGACTTGAAACATCTTTTCCTGTTAACATGTGGTCGGTGGCCCTCGATCTGGAATAGATGGGAAAATCCCCAACAATGGTTTTGTCCATTACTCGGAATTTTAAGGACCTGGCAATGGGAGCTCACACGAATTCTATCGAGGGAACCAATCCAGATCTAAAAATAATACTATACTTAACTGAACCTTAAAACTTATACTAAAACTTAAACTATTATTTTCCCTCAGGGTAGCAATTTTTTCAAAAATTGCAGATGAATCATTACAGTGCGTTAAACTTAAGTTAAAGCTGTACCTGGGTAACACAGTAAAACACTTGAAACTAGTCATACTGGAAAGGATACCTTGTGTCGCTCGACCTTTCCGACACAGTGCTCTAAAACTTTGCGTAATAAAGTTACGTACTCAACTTGCGTAAGAGGAGGGTACCTTAGAAATAATGTTGAGTCAACTCCCCTCCCCTGAAATGAAAGTATGATTCCGGCCTTGGTCAATTAGCACTATTTTTAGGTCCCTAATAGGGAACGTACCCATACTACGTGACCCATTTTTTGCCATTTTTGACCCCCTCCCCCCCTTGGTGACCATCCGTAGTACTATATGCCAAGACCCCCCTCCCCCTCTAGTCATCACGTAGTAATTCGTAAATACGGTTTGCCATCATTTTTTGCAAACAGAAAGTTTAAAAAAATTAATTTTGCTTAATTAGTCTTAATTAGGCAAATTTCAATAATTAATTTGGCTTAATATTGTCGTATTGACTAGAAGAAATTGACTACAGGACGAAACCCTAAGCCCCCCTCCCCCCTGTGACCGAGCGTGGTATTTTGAAGACCCCCCTCCCTCCCTGAATGGGTCACGCAGTATGGGTACGTTCCCTTACAAGTGTCACTGTATTTCTAAAACTCTAGAAATAGGATCCCCCAAATCAAGTCATTTGATTAGCCACTACTTATTTGTGGGCAAAATGTGCGCGAAAATTTAGTAGAAATAGCTGCCAATTGGTCAGCTGATCAATCTCGTAATATATCCGGGACGGAATTCCGTTCACAGAATTTTTAAAAAGATGCAATTCCATCCTGGAAGAGTGGCATCCATGGCATTGAGAACTAGGTACCACTAGATGCGAGACATTGTGAAAGGTTTCTGTGCGGCAATGAAGAAAGTCATGCATTAAACTCTCCTTCAATATTGCAGTCCACTTACAAGGACTGAAAAGAAGATGGTGCTTCAGCTGAAGCTCATAAATAAATTTTTTTAAAGCTGTTTTCTACAAAAAAAAGCAATGGCATAAAATTTCAGCTTAAATCTAGAAGGGGGTTCAAACGCCAAGCGAATTAGCATCGCCAAAGTGCGCCTTAGTATCAAAGTGATGTTGGCCACTAAAATTTCACTAAGAGGCAAAGGCCAACTCAAACCCACTTCTAGATTTATACCAAAATTTCAGCTGTGATGAAAAGAAAGTGAATGAAAGAATGATTTTCCCATGTATACATTAATACATATTGTATGTAACAATTCAAGGTTTGTTGGTTAATTTGTTGGGGTTTTAATGGACAAGATCCAGATTAGGCCATTCTATCCAAAGAAAGACAGTCTAAGTTAAAAGGAACAGCTTTAGAAAAGGTCCACTTTTGGCGTCCTTGGCGCCGGCCGCCATATTTGAAACCTGTCAGCCATGTTTACCTACATTTTCACAGCCTGTCGGCCATGAAATACCGCCAACTTGGCGACCGTTCAAAAAGTGGACCTATTCTAAAGCTGTACCAGTTAAAAATGCAGGGTGCAATGAGCTCTTGTATTAACATTTTCATCACACTTTAATTTTTCTAATTTCTTCAAATTAGAAACATCAAAAAAATTTAGTTATTCTTTTTTTTTCGCGTTCTTTGTGTTTGGCAAGATATGGAATAGAGCGCCAGACACAAGACAAAACTTAATTATTTCCAATTCATAGGCGAGAGGAGCAGCTATCGGTCAAAAACTAAATGTACGCCACAAAGCAATTAAGAAATTAACCATGAAATCCAATGAAACAATACGATAGAGCTATTTAATTAATTCGTCCAAAAACAAATTCAGCGCCCGAGGCCTTAGCACATTGATGATAATAATAACACTTTACGATCATAATGGAAAGAACTGAATTACTCGCCAGGGTAAGAATATTTTTCATGTTTAAAAAATACAGAGGAAATGAATTATTACGTCCGATGAATTACGAACTAGAACAAAATCGGAAAATGTTAAGCCATTTTCATCAACAAATATCGGTAATGAATTCACTTTACTTCACAATCACTTGCAGAACGTGCGCAGAACACAGAAAAAGGTTGGTTGGTTGGTTGGTCAGAAAACGAGTAGAAAACCACTGAGAAAACACACAGAGCTTCAAAAAATGCATTTTTCCAGTAAAGGAAGGCACTGTATATTTGCACGGCTTTTTTTCAACTAAACTCTACTCTAACTTCCACGGCTAGGCGTTCCATTGGTTCCATCACTAAGCTCCGAGACTGCTACGTCATCACGAGACCTACAGCGCATGCGCCACTGGCCGTTTTAGCCGTTCAAACATACACTTCGGTAAAGGCAATATTAGATCTATCCAAAAATCGACAATCCTCTGGCTCACTTTTTCAGCTTTCCTAGTTTCTACGATTAATAAGATTTTGTTTACTTCAAAATTGCCTTTATTGAAAACTTTCAAAATTAAAATTCAAAGGAATTTAACTTTAATTTTAAGTCATATTAAGATAGTACGGAAGATCTTATTTATTTCATAAATTGAAACTCATTTTATACTACTTTTGAAGAGCGGCGGTAGAATTTCCAGCGATCTAGATTCCTGCAAATGATTATCCGGATCTTTCCTGATAGAGGGTTGTTAGGAGTAGCAATCTAGCAAGTTAATATGAAGGATTGTGATCAATCTCTCCGGATGCCTCAGAAAAAATTTAAATTTAAGTTAAATTTTCCACACTTGTTAAAAATACTTAAAACTTTAATTGTTTTATGGAAGTAGCCAGTTAATTTTAATTTTAAAATCTGAACTGTTGGAAAAACGCAAAACTTTGAGAAGAAAAGAAATGAACATGTTATAGATTTAAGAAAAGCCCTGTTGTCAATCAGTCCCCAAAATCAAGCCAAGATGCCAAGTTGACGGTAGATAAAGTTAAATTTAACCAATAAAACCAATTTCACGTTTATTTCGTTTATTTTCACCGTTATTATTCATACCAAATATGTCGTCAAGTTTACGTAACTGCAACTAGAAGTGAACAAAATATGGTCATACGTCAGGACAATTGGACTTACCTTGAACGTTTGTGCTGCTTGGGCTTACTTTCAAGTGAAAATCAACGATTGCTTTGAATCCTGATGATAGGTAGAATTGAAAGAAAGTGTATAGGATTGAAGTACGTCACAATTTGCCATTTGAGATTTTGCGCCTCTTTTCTAAAGTCAAACTTTGAAATTGAATTAAAAAATAAATAATCATCGGATTTAAATAAAAATTGTGTACCAATATTCCTCTCTAGGATACCTCTATCGAATAAAAAAATAAATGCGGGAATTGTCCATTGTCTAATGAGGTGAATACAAGTTATTGGATTTCCCGTTTATAATCTGTCTTGTATTGGAAAGAGGCAAGGTAACAGACACGTTGATGTTAACGAAAGGCGTTTATTATGATAACAATCACACTTATATAGGGATGCAACAAGAAGAGTGTTGCCACTCATTATAATATAGTTTTAATACATGATAGTCTCCCTCACTAAATTAAAACATCTCAATTAATTAACTTAGTTAATGCATTATTAATTAACTTAGTTAATTAATTAATATGATGACTTAATGATTGCATCAATGCTCAACATAAAATTTAACTTTAAAATAATTCTAAACTTTAGAATAATTTGAGCGTTCAATTGGCTTTGGTGTTCGCTTGGAACGTCTCAGGACAGGAGGGTGAAGGTCGGCACTTCTGGAGCTGGCTGAAGTTCCGGGAGGCTGGACCGATGGTTCTACCTCAGCTGTACTCTGGCTTAAGCGGCTGGCTTCCGGAGGATGCTGGTGAAGATCAACATCCGATGAGCTAGGCTGCTGATGGACAGGATCAGATGTCGGCAGCGATGCCTCTGGATATTGCAGGATGGCTGGAGGATCGACTGGAGCATCATCACTGAGTGACGTAGGAGCGGGCATCTTAGCTTCTCCATCTCGGAATTCTCCATCGGAGAGATTCCATCTCGGAATTCTTTCTCCACACAGTACCCAAAAGGCGCTAATGGAAATCGAAAAAGATGCATGGGTTGGGGGCTCTTTTGGCACTGGGATCGCATGTGCGAAGCACGCCTTCTACACGTCCCGAGAGGCTGAGAAAAATGCCTGATGGGCGGAATCATAGCATTCTATCGCGATCATTTCCCTCTTTAGTCCGGTCCGGTCAAAATAGAAGAAAAAAGGCGAAAAGGGCAAATAGGTTTCTGAAACGGATCAGCCTGGTAAGTTTACTCGCTTCCGCGCCCAGCCCACCACGCTAGCAACCTGCGCGCTGTGACGTCGTCGGTTCAATTCCGGCCTCGCACAGGAGCTCACTCTCTCTCGGGGTAGACGCGCCGAAGGCTCGTGCGCTAGTGCCTAGAACAATAAGTTCTTCAAACTGGAGTCTTATAACTTGCCCCTCTAAGGGGCCATAACTTAGCTAAACTTGACGGAACGGATACCACAGATCTTGAAGTTGATGAAAAAGCAGACAGTGGAGGGAGCAGCCCCACCCGTAGGTATAAAGACCGAGGTCACCGGGTACTCAAATGGAGGAAGGTGAAGACGTTGAGAAAAAGCAAAGTGAAGCGCCGGACGGGAGCTCCGAAGAGATGACAATTCTTGGCCGCCAGGAAGGAACAAAATGTTATGAGTTGACATGACATCCGGAATTCACTTGGGACGGTCGCTGAGGGCAAGGCCTGTATTGAAGGCAGACCAGTCAATTCTACAAAGTCAGATGCGTTGAAAAGCACCTGCCGTGGGCAGAGTGGGGGAGCAGTTACGCCGGCCCAGGAAACAATGCCCGGGCACCATAGCGCTGACACTAAGTGCAGTTACTCTGTAGAAGCATATAGGATTTCGGACAAAATCGCCCTAGGGCGCATTTTGTTCCTATTTGATCGAGGGTCATACACTTTGATGTTGGCCACACACGGATTTTCGTGCGTTTCTAGATCCCTAAAAAACTTGTCCGCCAACTTCATGAAGTAGTCTTTTAGGCATGGTATTGATACCCCTAAGTCCCTTTGAATGTCTTATTTCTATAGTACCAAGGCGCATTTAGAGCTAGTCTCAAAACTCGCATCTGAGCTGCCTCCAATTTCGCGAAAGTAGTTCGACATGTGTGTCCCCACACACAACACGCATACGATAACACAGGCCTCATAATTGCCTTCCAAATTAGAGTTTTCATGTCAACCGACACATGAATCGTCTAGTTTCAAAACCAGGTAGATCCATTTTGACACAGCTTCAGTAAGAGTCGACGCGGTCGCCAAATGGAAGACAAGTTGGCGCTATATCACGGCCGGTAACCCGTTCTGGCCGCCATGTTTTACCACGACTCAAATGATAACACTTAAGTGAGTTACAAAATATAATTGTGTTCCTATTTTCAAATTAGATAATTACCGGGGATCGAAATTTGTATCTCCCGCATGCAGAGCGTACACCATACCTCAGAGCCAGTGGAATATACTGAAATCGTAATAACTTGTTATAAAAGCCTTTTTCTTGGGTTAATCTTCATTTGAGTCGTGGTAAAACATGGCGGCCGGAACGGCGACCGGCCGTGATATAGCGCAACTAGTCTTCCATTTGGCGACCGATTCACGGTCGCCAAATGGTCAACCCTTTTATCAAAGCTGTGTCAAAATGGATCTACCTGGTTTTGAAACTAGACGACTCACATATGAGTTTCTCTCCAGTAAGTGATGGTTCTCGTATACGGGCTGCTACTCTCATTCGCAAGGATTTTACATGCTCACTCCACATGAGGCCTTTATCCAATATAACTCCGAGATAATTCACTTTTTTTGACCTACGGCATTTCAATGTCCATTCAGTTTTCTTTCATATAACAGAACAGAAACGAAAATATATGTAGGAGGACACAGTGAAGAAAGCCTGTAAATTACCAACTCTTTTATTAGAGCAAACGAACTACATGCTAAACAAAACGAGGTCGTGATGTCACAAAATACAGAAAGTTGGTCTACCAATGTTAATCCTATGAGAAACTATGCATAAAAATCGACGAAAATAACTAATTTCCACTAAATTAATTGTTTTTTGCCCTTGTTACTAATAGATGGCAGTTCAAAATAATTTTTAAAAATGAAATAATAGATATAACTAGATTAATTTAGTTTTTATAGGGTTTTATTTTTTACTAATATCAGTTTATTCCCAATGTGAAAAGCTCATTCACGGCTATCTAAGCATTGTTGAAATAACTCGCTCGTCCTAATTTTTTTCTATGAATTTTTTAGCTGATTTTTTTTTAATTTCAATTTATTATATTATATATATGTTACAGTTAAAGTCCGGAAATCAGTTAATTTACAGATAACCTAGGTAATTTGCAGATTAACGAGGGTGATCCGTTAAAGAGCGAATTTTTTTTCAATTTCTAAGATTACCTAGGTAATCTTGAAATTACCTAGGTATTCTGCACCCTACCGACTAGACACTCGTTAATCTGCATACTACCTCTGCATACTACCTGTAATCAGTTATTTTACATATTAACGAGGGTGATCCGTTAAAGTACAAAATTTTATTTTATTTTATAAAAAGTTTAAGGAGTTTGGGGGGGCTGCCGCCCCCCCAAACCCCCCTGCCCTAACTATAACCAAACTCGTTTTGGGGGTAAACAGTAACAATGACGAATCAAAAAAGGGGGATCGGAACTTTTTCATATTACACAAAACACGCAAATCCCATAAAAATAGTAATGAAATAGCAATTTTAAAACTAGAATATAAAAACAATAATAATAGAATATTAAAGTACCATCTGAGATTTGTATCAATTGTGGTTTTCGATCTCGATTTGACAGCGTATTTCAATGAGCACTTAAACTAGCAAATCTTAATGAAAGCGCGGTGTAATCGGCTGGCAGCCTGCCCTGAACTAATGCTAGGATTCGCGATCGATTACATATGTTAAACCCTTTCCCAGGTTCCAGCGATTGTTGAATTAACGTTTGTTGAAAAGATATTTCAACAGCTGGGACATTTGCTTTCGTTAAAAGTAATCTCTGTCACTCTGAAGTCGGAGCTTCAACACAATTGTTTCAAAATACCCGTTTTAGTAGTAATATACTGTACTTAATCATGTAAATTTACAGTACTTACTTGCTTGTATTATTTTGTTTTAACATTCAACATGACAACTACCAGTGTTACGCACTAAATTTGAAATCAAAACACCAAATATGACAACAAACTACGTATTGAAACCCAACTGCGCAGGGGTAAGCGCATGTCGCAGTGAGCACCTCAACATTTTAACAGAAAGTATTGAACGAAACAAACTATTTTGAACTTTAACTATCAAGAGGCCGTTATAGTGTAGATTCCCTAGGTAAAATGCGAAAAACTCAAAAATCCGCACATTAACGACAGAAATCAGTTAATCTTAAGTTTACCTAGGTATTCTTCAGAATAACTAATTATCAACTTTAGCGGTAACATATACATATATTACATCAACAGAGAATGAACAAAACAAATTAAGATTCGCCTGGAGGAAACAAAGACCTGTATAGGCGAAAGAAAAATTACAATCTTTACAAAACATAAAAAGTAACATAATATGATGAGATAAATAATTAAGTTTAGTAGGGAAAAACAATATGTATAATAACAGAATTAGAATAAATAAAGTATATAAACACTTAAATTGAATATGTAAAGAAAACAAAGGCACAGCAAAGCTTAAAATTTTTATGCTTCTGGAATTAGACGGAAAAAACATCCAAATTATCAATCTAATATAATAAAATTGAATGTGTGTATATATATATGTTTGTCTTTTATACAAATCCACAGTTTTCTTCCGATCTGCACCAAACTTGGTATACCTACGTAAAAAAACTCAGAAAAAAACATAGGCTATGTTTCGAAAACTTTTAATGACCCCTTGACCCTCTTTTGACCCTTTTTATGGTCATTTTGCTGAAATAGCTTCATTTCCCCTCAAGAAGAGATCTGCTTACTCCATTGTTACAAAGAAAACTTAATGCTAAACAAAAATTTTTTAATAGAAACACTAGGTACAAGTCTATTTAAAAATTATATTAATAATTTATAAATCTATTTCAGTGAAATTTAAAAGTTTTAAGTATAGTTTAACATATTTTAATTTGAGAGTTTATCTAATTTTATATTTTAAAAGCTTCATGGAATACCATTGTTGTTAAAATAGTATCCATGGAAACGATAATGTAAAATCAAAAGGTGATAATATTTTAGCTTTTAAGAAAGTTGGTTAACAAACAAAAAACTATTAAAACTCCCTTTCAACTAGAAAAGATTGATTTTCAGAGACAGAAGGTTTTTAAAGTTTGCACGCACGAAGTGCAGAGCTGCTCAGGCATCGCCTGAGCATATTTTAATCTGTACCGATTTTAAACTTGACGAGGTTCTTTCTGACAGATTTTTATTTCTTGACTTCCTGAAAGTTCATGGACTCCTGGAATTGGTCTGATCTTTATTAGGCCAATTGGGATTAGCAACAACACAACAAGATTGATTTTTTTCTTAAATTGCAAAATGGAATAAGCTTTAATTATTGAATAATATCACTGAAAACGTTAATTCCTAAAGATATGATTAATCAAGGGATCTAAGCATTTTAAATAATTTTTATAATACTTTTTCCATGTAAATTTGGAAATCATTCAAAAATTATATTGCTTGAGAACTGAAGGAATTTTAATCAACCCGGGAACACCGGGATAAGAAAAATTACTATAGGAACACCGGGATAGGAAAAGTTACCGGGAACACCGGAATATGAAAAAGACGCCTGGGATACCGGTATGATTGGTAAATGCTGATTGTACATTAGAAATGTATTTGGGAAACTTAAAAATGAGGCGTTTGCTATCAAAACCAGCTTATTCCATTTTTGGAAATTTTACAGGAGAGACAAAAAACTTCTCACGTCCACAGTTCTAAAGCTAAATTTGTTTTTTAAATTTTTAATTGTAGGTATAACCATCTAGAAAATTCGATTAGTTTTTCATTTTCATTTCAGTTGCATTACCTTGGGCGTAATTACACTAATTAGGTTGGAATGAGCTGATTTTGATGCAAAAACACGATTTTTCATGCTTTTTTCAGTTTTTTGTTCAATTAAGTTGTGAATTGGTTTTTCCAGTTTACTTTTTAGTTTAATATTTGTTTCCAGTTTAATATTTGTGTCTTTACGAGTTTTAAATAAATGACTTCCACTTTTTCAAATGATCTGAAATTTCACAGTTGAGATCACAGTTTTCACTTTTAATCTAATTTTGGGTTGGAATGAGCTGGGTTTGAGCTATATCCCTTCGCCAGGTTATGAAGGACCCTCTAAACTTTCAAAATATGCAAAAAAGTGGATTTCAGAAAAATATGGAATGAGCTGGTTTTGATAGCAAACGCCTCAAATAATAAATTTATACTCTTCACCCGTGCAAGGCCGGGCATATCAGCTAGTATCTAATATAATAAAATTGAATGTGTGTATATATATATATATATGTTTGTCTTTTATACAAATCCACAGTTTTCTTCCGATCTGCACCAAACTTGGTATACCTACGTAAAAAAACTCAGAAAAAAACATAGGCTATGTTTCGAAAACTTTAATTGACCCCTTGACCCCTTTTTTGTTCTTTTTATGGTCATTTTGCTGAAATAGCTTTATTTCTCCTCCAAAAGAGATCTGTTTACCCCATTGTTACAAAAAAAACATAATGCAAAATAACAAGTTTTTAAAAGAAAAACTAGATATGAGTCTAATTAAAAATCATAACAAAATCTAAAAGTATAATTAAATGAAATTTAAAATTTTAAAACTGGTAAGTATAGTACAAAATATTTTTATTTGAGGGTTTAATTTTCAAATAAAAAGTTTCATAGAATAGCATTGTTGTTAAAATAGTCTCCATGGAGACGAGGATGAAAAATCAAATGATGATCATATTGTAGCGTTTAAGAAAGTTGGTTAACAGACCAAATACTAGAGTTAATATTTAAAACCCTTTTAAGTGGAAATATTGTATTTTTTCTTAAATTGCAGGAATATATTTTATTTATTAAATTTTATACCAAACATATAATAAAATCATGAAAATACGATTAATTTAGGGCTCTAATTGAGCATTTTAAGTGATTTTGGGAAGAATATTTTTCTAATATTTTGTTGTTTTTTACGGGAATCGTGTGGTAAATGCAAAAATCGTTCAGAATTTAAAATGCTTGATTCGACACCTTTCACTTATCAAAATATAGGCACGAATCCAGCACGCCTCCAATAGGGGGGCACTTTTCCAGACAAGATCCCCATTGGGGTATGGGGGTCCTTCCCCAGAAAAAATTTGAAATTTGACGTGATAAAGTAGGGTTTAAACTCATTTTTAGAAAAGTTTTTAGTCTAAGGGGGGCACTTTTCAACACTATTACCTTTACTTTTTCACCCAAAATGTCAAAATATTGGGGATTTCCTAAAAATTATCACTGAAGATCCCCTGGTGGTACTAATGAGAGGTATTAGGGTCCTTCCCCAGAAAAAAAAATTGGAAATTAGACCGGTAAAAGTAGGGTTTTACTCATTTTGACAACCTTTTTGGGTTCCCAAGGGGGGGGCGCTGTCCAGAGTGCTACCCACTGGATCCGCACCTGGAAGGTAGAAATGAATTAAAAATTTTAAAGAAAAAAATCTCTATCTCCACCCGTGCAAGGCCGGGCACATCAGCTAGTTACAAATAAAATTAAATAATGATCGCTTGAAAATATTAGCAGATGGAAAACTCTGAATTTCTATAGGCAAACAATTATATAATTTTGGAGCAAGATAAAAAAAATGTTTTTTGAAAATTTCTTTATGAAAACGGGGAATATTAAATATTATTGTGGGTCTTCTATTTGAGGTATGAATTTTTAAGTCGCAAATATTTTTATGGTGATGTAAAAAAAGTAACATTCTATAAAATGCAAAATGGCGAATAGGTAAAATTTTTAAGTTTATTAAGTTACAGGGATGATCAAATTTATAGTTTAATATTTTGAAAATTTTGTTTTGAATTGATATTAAAGGAGACAAATTAATCTTAATAACTGTATATTTTTTATTGTTTTAGTTACGGGGAAATAATTTTAAAAGTCAATAATCTCTTTTCAATTTTGCATTAGTTTCAATGTTCTTGTTCTTATAAAATATTTTAATTTAATTTTCCTACATTATATTTTAGTTTCATATCTAACCATCATTTCAAGTTCAGTATTCATATGACAGACAGAATATTAAAAATTTTTAAATATCACATTTAATATCACATCACTATCCAGCATAAGAGTATGTGGCTTCAAAATAATATTTTTCTGAAAATAGGGGGGTCTTATGCCATAAAACCCCAACCATCCAATCTGCTAATTACAGTTTTTTGTTGGCAAACTCGCAACTGAAAAAATATTTTTGAATTAAACATTTGATGACTTTTGAACTAGTAAAAATTAAATTAATAAGATTATATTCTACTGATTAGGTTTTGTGTTATGAAATTTCAAGGATCTCAAAGCAAAAATTTTCTTAAACAGCCTCAGTGATGGCGACATAAATTATTATTACATTATTTTATTGAGGTATTAAAATTCTAAAAGAAATAGCCAAATATTGCACAAATATACATAATATTATTAACAATATTGTGACAAAAATTACATAAATGTAAATTTTGGTAACTTATTTTGATACATTTAGCATTAATGTAAGTAGGGGGAAATTGACAGTTCTAGCGCAGTGGATCCGTGGATCCAGATAAGAAAATGCTGTAATACGGGTTAAGCGTTGATAAAGGATGGATGGGTTGTTGCTCCCAGATAATGATTGCAGTTGAGATAAGAACTAGAGTTGAGATGTTTTTGCATTATAGGGATAGTTATATTTATTTGTAAGAATATATTTAAATAGTTTTAAAGAGAATATTTAAAAGAATTTATTTTTTGAATTGGATTTGAATCTGCGATCTATCAAAAGCAACCGCAGCCGGTGGATATAAACATTCGGCACGGCTATAAATATCACCCTAATTCAAAGTTGAAATATTTTTTATTAAAAACTTGATTTCGACTCTAATTCTGTAAGGGGGAGGGACCTTGGGTATGCTTTCAGCATACCCAGGGGCCCAAATTTTTTCAAATTAATATCCCGCAAATACAAAATTTAAAGAAATTTTATTAAAAACTTTGAAATCTCACACCTTTAAAATACTCTTCACACTTCTTTTAAAAGCTAATTCAGTGGAACTTGTTTGAAAATGGAAGGCATATTCTCTGAGTTGGTTGAGTGGAATAACTAATTTTGTGAGAATTTCTTGATTTCGACTCTAATTCTGTAAGGGGGAGGAGCCTGGTATGGTAAAAACTGGGTATGCTTTTCTATTAAAACTGCTTCAATTTTTTCCACATGCGTGATTTTTTCAAAACTTTATGTTAATTTTTTTTTCATTAACTTTTTGAAATTTTGTTTTATACCCTATGAGGAATTCAACAAAATACATGATTTTTCTAAACTAATTCTTCAAGATATTTTTAAAAAAAAAGTATTCAACTGGCAAGGTTTTTTGTTAGAAATTTCTAATTAAAGCTTGATAGAAAAAAAAGGAAAAGTTATTTGCTATTAATATATATTTTCTAACTATTCGTAGTTCAGAGTGATAATTGGTAAATTTAAAAATTCTCTCTCATAGTAAAATTCTCAGTGCAGAAACATTAAAATGATTTAACTTCTGTAATACATTCTTCGTTAGAAATCCCTTTTATCTAATCTGTTAATCTCAGACATTCAGCAATTCATGTATTTCGAGCAAGTAGTCTTTTGAAAGATTTTACCCCCATTTCATGCATTTAAAGAAATTTTAAATAAGTTGAAAAGTAATATTTATGGACTTAGGCTTTATAATTTTTTTTCAAATTAATACACCGCAAATACAAAGTTTAAGGAATTTATTAAAAATTTCTTAAGTGCCGGGTGCCAGACGCTCGGAATGGAAACACCCTCCTCTTTTCTATTGAAATTATTCTTGTGTTTGAAAATTTCTATTGCTTCTCTTATTAATCAGATGGATTGATGGTTGGTTGTTGCCAGGATTTCGGTGTTATTAAACAGTACTCTATGGTCCCCATTTGTTAAAGCATGCTCTGCCACGGCCGACTTCTCAGGATGATATAGGCGACAATGCCTCTTGTGCTCTGCAATTCTGGTTTTTATAGAACGTCGGGTGGTTCCAATGTAGACTGCCCCACATGAACAAGGAATTCTGTATACCCCCGTAGCAGATAAAGGGTCACGACGATCTTTAACAGGTCTGAGAAGGGAAAAAATTTGATTAGTTGGTTGAAATATTGGCTTGATATTATGGCGTGATAATATTTTCCCGATGCGGTCTGTCACAGACTTAATAAAAGGAAGAAAAACAACTCCATGGTTTTGAATTTCCGTCGTGGACATGCTATGATTCCGGGGTTTTAAGGCTCTGCGAATTTCTTGACTTGAATAACCGTTTGATTGAAGTGCAGTATTTAGATGATCTAGCTCCCCTTGCAGCTACTCAGGTTCACAAATAAGTTTGGCTCTATTTATAAGGGTCTTTACTAAACCACTCTTCTGGCTAGGATGATGGTTGGACATTTTGTTTAGGTAGCGATCTGTATGAGTGGGTTTTCTATATACCGAATGACCGAGAGATCCGTTTTCTTTTCTATTAACCAGAACATCCAGAAAGGGCAACTGGCCTTGATTTTCTATTTCATGAGTGAATTGTATGCTTGGATGATAACTGTTCAGGTGATTCAAAAACTCAGGTATTGTATCAGCCCCATGGCTCCAAATTACAAAGGTATCATCGACATAGCGGTACCATCCAGTAGGTTTGAGGGAAGCAGAATCCAAGACCGTTTTCTCAAAATGCTCCATATAAAAATTAGCTATTACAGGACTGAGAGGGCTGCCCATAGCTACTCCATCTGTTTGTTCGTAAAATCTATTGTTCCACTGAAAGTAGGTTGTGGTGAGCACATGTCTAAAAAGGGCAATGATGTCTTCAGTAAATATCTGTTCCAACAAGTTTAGAGTATCCCGGACTGGAACCCGCGTAAAAAGAGAAACCACGTCAAAGCTAATTAATATATCATTTGGGGAGACAGTAATAGATTTGATAATTTCCAAAAAATGGCCGGTATCTTTGATGAAACTGAACGAATTTCCTACATGAGGATGGAGAAGACCAGTTAAATATTTCGACAGATAATAAGTTGGAGACCCGATTGCACTCACTATTGGACGAAGAGGAACATTAGGCTTATGTATTTTAGGTAAACCATAAAGTCTTGGAGGGAGAGCCGCGGAGATTGTTAGACGTTTCTGCTGTTCTTTATCCATAGTTGAAGACTTTATGAGCTTATTAGTCGAACGTACAATGCTATTTGTCGGATCACTCTTTAGTATTTTGTAGGTATTTGGATCTAACAGATCAGTAATTTTACTATTAAAATCCTCAGTGTTCATAATAACTGTAGCATTCCCTTTGTCTGCAGATAAGATCACGATGTCTTTAGTATTTTTAAGAGTTTTTAAAGCTGTTCTCTCATCTCGGCTGATATTTCTTTTTGGTAACTTGGCATGTTGAAGAATTCTAGAGCAGTCCCTACCCACATAACACACACTCGTCGAAAAGACGTCGATAAAACGTCATACTCGTCCAGCGACTCTTCCAGAACTCGTCGATAAGTCGTTGAAATTACATCGATCCCGCGTCGAAATGTCCGGTTGTTTACCGTTTATAAAACGTCGAAAAGACGTCATGATGGAAGAGAAATCGACAGGTTTTGGAGCATATCTGGGCCTTATACTAGACCATTATTTGGACCTAGGAAACGTTATATCGACTAGTTATGGATTCCCCATTGCATTAAAATTGTTATAGAGGTATTAATATATACATTTAATTAAATTTAATAATATAACCATGGCAATTATATTAAATTCAATGTAAATAATTTTGAAATTATAATTACTTTAAATTGAATAAAACTATCATGATATTTTTATTCAATTTAATGTAAATATATCTTTAAAATTATTTACATTGAATTTAATATAATTTCCATGGTTATATTATTAAATTTAATTAAATGTATAGATTAATACCGCTACAATAATTTCAAAGCATTAAAAAAACCCAGAAATCCAATAAGATTTAAACTGTACAGCAATTTTACAATATCTTAATTAAAAATAATTTTTTTTAATCTTAATTGAAACTCACCTTCATTTTCTATGGATTTTTTTAATAAAATAAGCTCTGCACAAGGACTCCAACAAAACTATTATTTCAACAGTTCAATTAATTTTATCAATTAGAATTTCTCATTTTTAAGTGATGAGATTGCATAAAAAAGCTAAAAGTCCTAAAACTGCATAAATGATATCTGAACCATAACTTAAAGATTTCAAGCTGAACATATATTTAAATATGATAATAATTAAAATATATTTACAAAACTTTTGAAAACAAACTTCATTTTATTGATACTTACATTGATAGCAGTGATGAGCTAAAAGAAAATGTAGGATTTCCTCTTACATGAAAAAACTTGTTGAAAACATTAAAATTTATTTTATTTAAAAACAAAACACACTACTGAAAAATCCAATTACAGTGGTGGAGACAAATAAGAACTGGGCAATTAAACACTTTTCCATAATTTTTTAAAAACATGGAACAACATGTTAAAAATGTCAAGATCCTTACAATAAAAATTTAAAATCTGTACAAAGGTAATCAGATGATTGTATTTGCAGAATGGTAGACACATAGATTATTAATAGACAAATTATAAGTTTTAACAGAAACAGGATTGTAACCAATGTATCTTAACAATCAATCAAGTTACTTTAGAACTTCATAAAAAATATTAAACAAGACAAATCTCTCAGGGACTTTAAGATTGAATGTCAAATACATTACATACAGAACAGTATACTAACAGAAATATCACAAGGATAATGTTTTTATTTATACAAAAAACCTGAAAAAATATTTTGAATTCTTTCCACATCAATAATAAAACTAATTAATTTTATTAGCATCATAAATTATAAACACAGCAGTATTTACACCAGAGAAAACAGGAAGAAAATTCAATGAATAGTGCTAATTAAAAACCACAAGTACAAATAATTTATTGTTTTTGTTATCATATCTTAATACCTGGAATTTATCATTACTAATACAAATTAAATTACTATTATAAACATAAAAATAATAATCCAAATTATAAATATTACAGGAATAAATAAAAATTTAAATCAAAAATTAAGATTTGAAATGAGATTTACACATAAATAGACTTCAAAAAAGAAAAATAATAATAATCAGAAGAGAATCAAGTTCTTAGATTTCACAGGAAGAACAGGAATTACTTGAGCTTGTTTACAAATATCAGGAAAATAGTTTGTTTTGAGTGATAAATAAAATAAAAATCAGAATAACTTTTGATAACAAAAGAAAAAGTATATAATCTTTACTAATAGAGTTCAGTTCCTTAATGGCACAAACATCATGAGAAATTCTGTCAATTCCAATAACATTAAAAGGAAATAACTAGAAAAAGTAGGTCTTGCAACATATTCAGAACTCTTTAAATACAGAACTAAAATATTTTGCTAACACATTAGAAATATCAACATTATCAGATTCTATATTATTATAGACTATTTTACTTGATTACGTACCTTTTGTTAAGTATTATACAACCAAATTTTACAAATATCAAACAGTATATCATAAAAATTACAAACAGCAGCCTATTATACCTGAGAATACATGAAGAAAATTCCCATTAATAGTACTAATTAAAAACCACAAGTACAAGAAATTTGTGTTTTTGTAATCATATCTTTTAATACCTGAAATTCATCGGTTACTAATACAAACAGAGAAACAGACTCATTATTAATGGTCGGTCATTATGATTAACCACAATATTGCAACACTTTCAATAGTTAAAATCAAGTCTAAATATTTATTATAAAATGTTGACATTATTTACCTACTTGAGTCAATTATAAAGACATAAAATTAGATAATTCAGCAACTACAGTTCAGCAGATTTAGATTAACAGAAGAAGCAAAATAATGGCACCATATTTTAATATAAATAAGAATTCAATGATAAAAAAAATATAAATATAACATTAATTAAAGAAAATTCAAAACCAAGAACTTCCGAGAAAAGGCATTCGGAGCAAAAGAAATCAGAATCATGTTAGATTTCAATTTAGATTGATTTGCGGTAAATACAATCTAGCAACCAAACCTTACTGTAAGTAAAGCAATAAAAAGCTCACTAAGATAAAAATAAATTAAGATTTAAATAATTACTAACTTTATAACAAAGCGGCTCCTATCATCCAAAACCAAAACGATAATTTGACAGAAAACAACATGGAAGCGAAACAATGTTTGAAAGTTTCGGATTCAGAATCCACAGAGTTGCCAACGGAAGAATATAAACTTCCTTAAAAACAAAAAACGTTATTCGACGTGCTTTGGACCAGTTTTGGAAATAGCGAGTTCAGATCCCTTCAGCTGTTCCATTTCACGTCAGTAATAGACGTTTATTCGACGTCGAATAAAAGACGAGTTATGGATCATCCAAACATGACGTTGAATATATAATATTTGATGTTTGTAGATGATTTAAGCTTATAAGTTCATTAGACGAGCAGATTGACTTAGATTGGGAGAAACATAACTTTTATTAAATGAGAGAGACAACGTGATGCGTGTTGTTTACATTTTATGCTTCTGACAACAATGGTAAGCGTTGCCACATGGAAGTATATAAGTTTACAAATAATGTTGCCAACGGATGTTTGCAATACACAACATCTCCCTTTTTTTTTTCAAGAATAAATATATGCACATTATGACATTTTAAGAAATACTCAATTGATTGATGAGCCTTAATGCTTACTAGATTAAATAATTAAAATAAAGATGCACATCACAAAAAGAATCACACTAAATTAAATGAGGAAATAAAAGATGCACATCACAAGAAGAATCACACTAGATTATATGAATAAAAATAATGTTCAATAATCAATTGCTGAAACGGCAAGGTTTTCTGATGGCTCTACCTGACCGAGTTGTCTTAGCTGCATTGGCACCTGGGGCAGGTGAAGCTGGCAAGTTCATTAAAGGGGGACCTGTCACTGGAACAGCAGAAGGGGCAGGATTCACATGGATCACAGTAGGAGTGGTTGTTGTAGGACACACTGGAGGGCTAGGTGAAGTATCCGGATTGTCATACAGATCGTCAGACAATGTCCTTTCTGCTGCATTATTTTGAGCAACACTGTGGTAAATCCTAATGTGAACCCTGTTTCTTCGATATGAGACACCATTAGAGGCTAGAATGTGGTAGGATCTGGGTTGGGGTCCTACTTGCTCAACTTTTCCTCTGCACCACTTGTTGTGATTCAGGAAGATGACCTCCTGACCCACCTCTAAAGGCTGAAGAGGGTGAGAATGGATGTCATACTTGTGTTGTCGTTGTTGACGGCGATGAAGCTGCTGTTGCACTTCCCGGCAGCTGTAGTGTGGGGTCAGCTGCGACGGAAGGGTAGGGATCAAGGTTCGAATACGACGACCCATTAGAATTTCAGCGGGGGATGGTAACCCATCCATGGGAGCGTTTCGGTATTCCATCAAGACAAGGTGAACATCTCTGTTATCTTGCATCGCTTTAGTCAAGCCAGACTTTACCGTCTGGACACACCTTTCCACTTGTCCATTGGAACGGGGATAACCAGGGCTGGTGGTATTAAGGGAAATGTCCCAGTTTTTGCAGAAAACTGTGAACTCCTTAGAATTGAAGGGGGGCCCATTATCTGACACTATTTCCTCTGGGATCCCAAAGCGAGCGAAGCATGTCTTGAGAGTATTGATGACAGATGTAGCCGTAGTTTGATGGAGATGTTGCAGTTCAATATACTTAGAGAAGTAGTCTATCACTAGGATATAGGTTGTTGATCCCAAGTGAAAGAAATCTACCGCAACTTTCTGCCAAGGTCGAACTGGTAATTCTCTATCCATCAGAGGCTCTTGGATATTTTTCTTTTGGTTAAGTTGACAAATATGACAGTGAGAGACAAGATTTTCAATCTCCACTGTTATACCAGGCCAGTACAAAGATTGCCTAGCTAGGTTTTTGCAGGTGACAATACCTCGATGACCAATGTGTAGTTGTTGCAGAATGTTCTTGCGGCAAGTCTTGGGAATTATGAGTCTTTGCCCTCGACAAATTAATCCATCTTGTATATGAAGTTCAGATTGTATGGGCCAATAGGGCTTGGCGAGTTCATCCACTTTCTGTTTACTTCTTGGCCAACCACCAAGAATGTACTTTTTGAGACATTCCAGCTCCTGATCAGCCAGTGTCTCTTGTCTAAGTTCATCTAGCTTGGTTTGCGAAGCTTGAACGACAACAGCTACCATGAGGGGCACATTATCAAGATCAGAAGTGACCACTGGTAGTGATGGTAGAGGGGCTCTTGAAAGGGCGTCTGCAACCGCTAGCTGTTTTCCAGGAACATGAACTAGGGTAAAGCTATACCTCTGTAGTCGAAGCAACAAACGTTGCAATCTGGGTGATATTGCATCAAAAGACTTGTGAACTAGTCCTAAGAGCGGTTTATGGTCAGTCTCTATTTTGATGTGTCTGCCATATACGTAGTAGTGGAAATGTTCACATGCATGGACAATCGCCAACAGTTCCTTCTCAATTTGTGAATATCTTGATTGTGCATCAGAAAGGGTTGCTGATGTGAACACTACAGGTTTATCATCCTGAAGCAGCACTCCACCAAGTCCAAACGAGCTGGCATCCACAGAAAGCACCACAGGTTTGTCTTTGCTGAAGAACTGAAGCACAGGATTTGTTTGAAGCAACTTTTTGACTCTTAGGAATGCTTGGTCGCACTGTGAGTCCCATGACCAACTAGTATCCTTCCTGAGCAGGTTTCGCAAAAAGGATGTTTCTTGTGAGAACTGAGGAACGAATTTCATAAGATAGGTAGCCATCCCCAAAAATCTCATGAGGTCTTGCTTGTTGCTAGGTGTAGGGTATTCTGATATGGCCTCTATCTTCTTGGGATCGGGTGACAGTCCAGATGTTGACACGATGTGTCCCAAATATTTCAATTCAGACACAGCTATCTGCATTTTATCCTTATTTAGTTTAAGGCCTTTTTCCCTAGCTGTTTGAAGTACAGACTTTAATTTTGTATAATGGTCTTCCAGAGACACACTATGAAGGATGATATCATCAAAGTACGGATGGACATCAGGTAAGTCCTCAAAAACATTGTCCATTGCCATTTGGAAAACTTCGGGTGCTGTGCAAAGTCCAAACGGAAGAACATTGAAACGGTACCTCCCAAAAGGAGTGATGAAAGTGCATAGGTCAGCACTTGATTCATCAAGTTGAATTTGATGAAAAGCTGTCTTTGCATCAAGGAGGGTGAAGAAGCGCGAGCCTTCCATTTTTGACAGCAGCTGCTCTTGGGTAGGGATCTGATAGTGATGTCTTTTTATGAATTTATTAAGATGACGAGGGTCGAGACAAATTCTGATAGAATTATCCCTCTTAGGAACAATGACAATGGGATTCACCCAAGCAGTAGGTTTTGTCACTTTCTCGATGAACCCATTCTGTTCCATTTGATGTAGCTCTTTAAGAACCCTCTCCTCCAAAGCCAAAGGAACCTTCCTTGGTGCTGCAACGATAGGAGTAGCCTCTTCATCCAAAATGATTTTGTGAACACCAGGCAAGCGACCGTGTCCTTCAAACACATCAGCATATTCGTTGATCAAGGCATGAATGTCTGATTTGGCACAAATTTTGTTGACACTCAATGTTGGTTCAGGACATCCCCGTTGTATGGGAGGAGTACTAGGAACTTGGTTACGCTGAATTAATTTAAGATCTAGGCAAGCCTTAGCTCCTAGTATAGGTTGAACATTTAAGTCTACAATCATGAAGCTAAGCATAAAGCTTCTGCCAAAAATAGAGCATTTGAGAGTACACTCCCCAACCACTGGCAAAGCATCACCAGAGTAGGTGCACACAGTTATGGATGTGTGGGTTGGTCTTGGAGAGTTTTTGATTTTATGCAATGTCGAGAGTGGCAGCACATTCACTTGTGCTCCAGTGTCCAGTTTGAAGGTGACAGGAATGTCACTCACCATCATCTCTTGGAGCCAGTCGCTTGATTGAGTAGTTGATAAAGCTCCTATGTAGAGAGTATTAGAGTCAGTTGAATCAATTGCAGATGCCTGTTGTTTACGCTGCTTAGGCTGTCTGCAAACTGAAGAGAAGTGGTTCTGCATTCCACAATTATGGCATGTCTTACCATACGCTGGGCAGTGTCGAGGTTCATGTCTCGTACCACACCTGGAACATGGACGAGGCCTGTAGTTTTGCCTGTTTGAACCAAAATCCTGCTTACTCTGATGCTTGTTTGAGCCAAAATCTTGGTTGGATGTCTTGCCTTTTTTCTTGTGGTAGTTCACATCACGGGTTTTAATTGCATCTATTTGTGATGGGGCTTGCATGGCAGTCATGGCTGTAGAATGAAGCCGTGACATTTCCACAGACTTGCAAATTTCTATGGCTTTCTTTAGATTTAAGTCAGGTTCTCTTAGAAGACGCTCTCGCACTGAATTGTCCCTTAGGCCATGAATCAACCTGTCTTTAACATTACGGTTATATGCGATGTCGAAGTCACACTGATCTGCCTGTAACTTCAGCTCCGTGACGAAAGAGTCCAGGTTTTGTTCAGGCTTTTGAATGATGTTATTAAAAACATAGGTGGCGAGCGTGACGTTTCTATATGGGCGATAATGCTCGTCGAACTTGTCAAGGACTTCTTTGATAGTTCGAGTCGCACCTGCAGCCAGAGGAGGAAAGTTGAAGGTCTGATAGTCTTTGTATGAATCTTTTCCTATCACATTGAGCAGTAGTGCAATTCTAGTTTCATGATCCTCCTTGTTGTATTTCACGGCTGTTTCAAAAAGTTCAAAGGAGCGTCTCCATTCCGCCCAAGCTTTGGCGGGGTTGTCACCGGCGACAAAATTGTCTATTTTGATGAAATTATGGGCCATAATACGATTTTCACTTTGACACCATATAATATTTGATGTTTGTAGATGATTTAAGCTTATAAGTTCATTAGACGAGCAGATTGACTTAGATTGGGAGAAACATAACTTTTATTAAATGAGAGAGACAACGTGATGCGTGTTGTTTACATTTTATGCTTCTGACAACAATGGTAAGCGTTGCCACATGGAAGTATATAAGTTTACAAATAATGTTGCCAACGGATGTTTGCAATACACAACAGAATAGACGTGCAATAGACGTCATTTTTGGACGTGAACGAGTTTTGGAATATCGCCCCGAGTTTTCGACGAGAATTTGACGAAATATGGATGAGTGTGCTATGTGGGTACGTATTTCCTCTGAGACTTCAGCGGGTAGCCCGTGCGCACTTGCCTCAACTCTAGCAATAATATCCTCCTTTGGTACAAAGGCTGGAACAACAGCAAAATTCATACCTTTCGAAAGAATGTTCGTCTCAGGAGTAGTCAGTTGATGATTAGACAAGTTTACTACGGTGCGTTTCAGATCTAAGGTAGGAGTGGGTTTCTTTTTCACCATTTGGTTTTCATATTTCTGCTTCTGCCGTTCACTACAATTAGTCATGGTCATCGTTAAGGATGAATAGGTAATTCGGTCAACAACATCCCAATGATCCTGTTTAAGAAGACTGCTGAGATTAAGATGTAAACTTAGTAAGGAAGAATTTGTCCACGAAATATCTCGACGAGTATGATGAATACGTTCTCTTAAGAGGGCCTTTTCCATTTTGTCATAAATTCTCCCATTGTGAATAAACTGATATTAGTAAAAATTAAAACCCTGTAAAAACTAAATTAATCTAGTTATATTTATTATATCATTTTTAAAAACTATTTTGAACTATCATCTATCAGTAACAACTGCCAAAAAAACAATTACTTTAGTGGAGATTAGTTATTTTCGTCAATTTTTATGCATACTTTCTCATAGGATTAACATTGGTAGACCATCTTTCTGTACTTTGTGACGTATTGAAATTTTATGAGCCAACCTGTAGTCCCCGAGAGAGATTTTTCTGTGTCTTTTTCAAGCTCCGACCAACCAAGCAACCAAGTTTATACTGATAGACGATAGCTTGGAGATTTGGAGATAGTTATCGTAATCGTTTGTTTACATATTAAATAAATTAGCTTCTGGTAGCTTGTAAAATTCTTTATTTATATATATTATATGAGGCTTATCTGGAATATTTTTAAGCCTATTTGCCAACTCTACTTTTAAACTCTAAAATGAGACAGCCGGTGTGACTATTTTATCTGTTTATTTTCTATTTGATATGTTTGATTATCTAGCTCTATTATTTAACGTTCCCTCTAAATATTGCTGATGAATTTGAAACTCATAGATTCAGATGTTTAGTTTTATCAATAACAATTCAGTATATCAGTAAAAATTTGTCGATATTTGAATATGTGGCCTTCAAAATAGCTTGGCGATATTAGCGGGAACGTTAACGGAAATGAACCCAATATCTTCTCGACCCATTTTTATGCTGTAAGTGTACTCGAACAGATTTGTTATAGTTAATTAACCTTAACAAGCATTAACATCTATAAGAGTGACTTACTGTAGATTCCAGAATTTGACATAATGGCAATCGTGTAGTTACTCTACTATTATATATCCTTTCAACTGACCCTTTCTCATGAAACCCAGGGAACGAATTAGGATCTAATGCAAACGCTTCATCTGCCACTATATCGTAAGGGACAGGTTTGCCGCCTGAACTTCCATGAGGTTCAGGTGAAGGCAGCCCCAACTTCTCATTTCACAGATTTTCATACAAGCTGGCGTTTTAAAAACGCCTCCATTTGATATTCTCTCCTCTGGCCTCCAACATTAGCGTATAGAAAAGAATAGTAAGCAATTCTCAAAAGGTGGGATCATGTTATGTTAACTATTTGTTATTTATTATTTTTTCAAATTTAGAGCTAGTTTTTTTTCACAGTATAGTATAACAGTATAGAAATCAATATACCAAAATAAAAAGACAGCAGCTTTTCTCCAAAATTATTAAGGGGTTTTATAAGGAGATCTGTAGGTTACAGATTTTGGACATTGCTGAACTGTAGGTTACAGAATTTGGACATAGCTGAACTGTAGGTTACTATTTTTGGACATGCAAGCTGTTCATAATAGTTATTAATTATAAATTGTGCACAATACTTAAATGGTTCTGATGACAAAAAATATAATTATATACACATATTATTCAGTTTTTAAAAGCTTAATTATCAATTTTTGGAAAATTAAATGTCAACTTGGTACTTCCATAGAACACACAATGTAAATTAAATACTAAGCATGTAATACAAATTATATATTTATAAAAAATAATCTACACTTATTAGATATATTAAAAAGTAATTTATTTTTATCCTAAGAAAAGGTTACATAGCCATTTTTTTACGCACATCTCTATTATTTCTTTATCTAAAGAAAAGCCTTCCCGAGCTGTTACAGGGTGCGGCAGAGAAAGTGATTTCAACAAAATATCTTTTTTTTTCAAATCAGAGATATCTTTCTTATTTGGATAGCAAACCTGGTGCTATCAATATCACCCTGAGGAGTTGGAAAATTTATTGTAAATATTTCTTCACCATCATCTGTCTTAATCTGTTCTATATTTCCTGGCCATAAATTGTCATCATATATGGCGAAACACCAATCACCTACAATATATATTTCTCTTCCAGAGGGACGTTTATCATAGTCAGCATTACTTTTCCCCCACTTCTTTAGTGTGGCAGTTTTTTTACAAAGAGTGCAAAAACTGAACGGTTTCTTATATTGACGACACCAATTACATCAGTTGCTTCAACTGAATGTATTTTCTGAGTGCCTTTAACAGTTTTTACTGTTGGTTTGTCTTCGGGCATTTCTAGCACTTTCAATGGTAGGCTTTTCCACTAAAATAATGGCTTGTTGTGTCTTATACTTTGTATTGGCCATATGTACTGGTTGAGGCATTTTTGGCATATATCCACGAAATCCTCTGCTGACTTGATTATACAACCCTCCTGAGCAAGTTTTTTCTCCACCCATGTCTTAAAGGGGCACCCATGTTTAGGGTGGGCCTCCACCCTAAATTAAATACCATAAATGGTTTATAAACTTTTTTATCGCTGCCTCTGCTACTGGCGTGTCATTGTTTCGATAGGCTACTAATTTTTTTAAGAAAATCAAGGTCATTTAAGGGAGCCTCTATTGAGTTCGTTGCAGTGGGCCAAAGTCAAGCCACAACCAACGAAGGCATCCCTTTCGCTGCTTCGAGCACTCCCAAGAAAATATTGCATAAGAATTGTTCTCCGCAATTAGAAAAGAATAAGCATTTAAAAAATCTTTAAATTATTTTACATTTAAAAGGCACTTAGTCACTAAGATTGGGCCACATTTGAATTATGCATGAGAAAACACACCAAGTTGTATTCATATGGTAAATGGTACACATTTACAATGAATACTAGATACGGGCTTTAGGCTACTCTCTCTAGGTAAGTTGGATGCAATTCCAATACCCAATTTTAAAGATGAAATGGCATAGTCGTAAAATTCAACAAGTTTTACGTTCGATTTGCATACAACATAATATCCACTATCACAACATTGTTAGCAAACGGGCATTATTTATTTATCTAACGTCAATGTGAAGTTGAGTGTCATCGAGTTGACATTAAAGTGTACGTTTTCCGGCTGCTCCCCATGATGAGTTAGCTCAGAAAATCGTCGTGAAATATGCTGGAAAGGGTGCTTATTATTTCTAAGTAAATTCTTAATTTTCCCTAAAAAGTTTTGAAACTGAAAACAGCTTACTGAATCAAGGCAAGAATATTTTCTGGCATCCGAAACGATATGAATTAAATTATATACTACATTGTAGGAACTATACTAATCTCTATAAATTAAAATACAGTGATTCACAAAGGTACGTAAAGATTCTTGAACAAAATTAAAATGGTCATCAAAGAATATTAAATGTAGTAAAGTGTATATTGAAGAGTAGTAAAATGAAGTTTTTTATAGTGAATCAGAGAGATGGCCTTTCAATACCACAGCCCCAGAATATAACAAAGTTTCTGAATTCTGTAGCCTTCCAACTTTTCACATCATTTAATGATCTTGTTTTTCTATCGAACTCTTGAGGAAAATGAGTAGCGAATTAATTAATTTGAAATGGAAATTTATAACTTTAAAATTTACTCGTACACTCAACTTACCAGACATCCAAGTTAAAAGAAGCTTTTTAGTGTTTAGCCAAACTTATAAAAAGAATATAGTCTGGGGGAAATTGATTCACACCAATTTAAATTAAGAAACTGACAGGTTGGTTTAGGTTAATTGCACTAGGTCCTCTTAAAAGACTGACTGAGAGGTGAGAGGATGTTCATAATCTGACATGGCTCTGAAAAAACTGTTAGTACGCAAAGGAGACTTCAGATCTTTGAACACCATCCTATCGTAACTCCAGTTGCCTTCTACTGTACATTAGGCCGGGTTGAAAAAACTACATTCAAAGAATCAAAATGTAATTCTGCGGAAATGTTGTAACACACTATTAAAAGCATAACGCAAATTTTTTTTTGAAATTGGTCAACTCATTCGATACAAACTATTTTTCTGGTTAAAATGGTGGGTATCACGACTAACTTCCTATAAAACAGATTCAAAATGTTTAAAAATGAAAAAAAAATTTAATCGAGGTTTTATTGCAATTTAACATCTATTATGATCTTGTTTCACAATTTCAAGTTGAAATTCCAATGTTTGCATTTGTCTTTTGTATAGTCTCTTAGAACCTTCATTATGAACGGTTAAGTACCAATGAAGTATTGCAAGTTAAAAAAGGCAATAAAGCTAATTATTCTATCAAATAAGGACGTTAGTTTTTGCCTTACGGTTAGAAATGAATTATCCTCCACTTTCCCATTTAAAGGTGTTTGCGCACCGCACGTTCAAAGTCACCTTTGCTTTCAAAAGAAAGCATTTCTTCTCGCGACTTGAATGTTGCTCTTATAAATCTAGCACGTTTTTCTGCGGCTTCGGACACTAACACATGACATCGTTCCACCGCTTGGATATGGCAAGGAAAACCATGAATTTTCCACCAGGGCATGTTCAGAGTTTTAATTAGGTCCTTTAATTTATCATCCATTACATGACGAAGAATTGGTGGGGTTGACAGCAGGCCACACCCTAGCGCACCAAATCTTAATATTGCACAGCTTCAAAATTTAGTTTAGGGACCTTAAAGTACTGTACAGGATTCTTACTGTGAGAAGACTTCGCCTTTACAATTTTTTTTATCGCAAGTTCTCCGATATGGCTTCTTTTATTCATAGACATGGCCTGAACAAGGTTCTCCGCGTGAGCTAAGAAGGAGTTTTGCAATAACTTGGTCTTCCTTACAAAGATTTTCTGGCAGGTATCTCTACCGCTCTATCAGTTTTCTAATTTTGCTAATCTTTTAGAATTGGAAAATAATTCATAAACATATGTCTAATTTTCTCCTTTTTGAAGTATTCATCAGCATACTTTAAAATTTTGTGAAATTATTCTAAATACATGTTAGTAATAGTAGAATTGATCCAAAAGCATTTCTCCCAATGATCTTTATTGCCAAGCCACTGTTTTCTGAAATAATCGCCAAAAGCTTGAGTTTTTGGCTTTTCTTCAAAGTCACTCACACTTTTCTTTAACATTGCCTCAAATTTTTAGTCTCCTTCCTATAACAGACCTTTATAAACAGATGCCCTGATATGGGCCTTGTGCCATAAAAATCAAACCAACCAACCAACCTTTATAAACAGTTTTTGAAGTGGTTTTGTCTTTGATTTTATTCAGGTTTTTCTGCCAGTTGTGGTGGACGTGCCAGTGGCAGATTAGTTTCTTTGCTTGTCCACCAAACACATGCACCCAACTGTTATAATACTGTGAGGCATTATCGCTCATGATTATTTTTGGTGAAATAGTCAAAGTTCTCTTTCGATAGCTTCAAAAAATAATCCGAGTACCACCGAATTTTCTCAATTTGACATCAACCACGCAAATGGCACACCCTCTTGAAATTCATCAATTACTAGAACGGTGATTAAATTAAACGATTAATAGTTGGTATTATGTGTTGCATCTAAACACAGTGACTTTTTCCAAATTTCTGAACATGTTTCTTTGGAAATCCGTCATTACTCCAATTGCAAAATCATTTTTGTCATAAATAACATCATATGTGACACGCGAGTTTTAAATACAAATAATATGCGTTTAAGTAAAGTTAAAAGCTACAAATTTACATAAAAGTTAGTCTTTTTGACGCATCACCTATTATACCTTGGCGAAGCCTTAAAAAAGAAAAAAAATTAATTTGCTGGTTTCTCTTAAACTACATTCCATTTTAAGGATGACGCGAGGGATTTTTAAAATCTCCACTATTTTTAGGCTAAAGTAATTCTCTTTTCGACTTATCTTGTAATTAATGAATAGTTATACATACCACAAGTTCGTCAGGGAAAATAAGTAAATTCTTGTTTAACAATTCTTCCACAATAAAGTCTGAATTTTAACCATTTTCTGCTTGCCCAATCGTTTCGATTTTTACGGAAGTCTTCTACCCAACTTATTAATACTGATATGGCTGTATCAGTTCCGTGGCAGTACATCATGATCAAAATTTTAATTAATTTTAGATCTTGTTGTTGTTGTTACTAATTCCCCTTGGTCTAGTCGAAGCTAGACCAAGTCCAAGAGTTTGTAATTTAGATCTGATACATACCATGTTTTTGCTTACTGTCCCACGCTATCAGATTTCGCTTTTTATTCAGGTTTTGAGTCTTCCCGTGCAGGTGAGTCTTTCGAGTCTTCAACAGGTCAGGATGAGAGAGATTTCTTTAAATTGGCGCATGCACTCAACAACAGGCACAGGAATATTTATTTTGCGAGTGAAGGATTCCCCTAGAGCAAGAGCTTTATAAAATTCACATTACGAGTCTTCTCCATCAGGGCAAAACCAATATTGTTGATAACTTATGATGAAAGGTAGCCCAGATTTTTTGAATTTTATCTATTTGTCCTTCTGTTAAACGATTTCTTCTGCTCGAGCCTTTCCCATCCGATAAAACTTTTCCTTCCATCTGTGTTTTGAGACGTCTTCGCCTGGAATCCATCCTTTTCTTCACATGGACCAACACATTCCAGTTTCACCAAAGGGTGTTCATCACCATAAATATTTTTTTTCTGAACAGTAGGAAAAGCTGTGGAGTCGCCATCTCCTAAATATGTGGTGTAGTGTGCACCCTATAGAGATGAAGAACGTTTAAAAATTGCCGCGTTCCCTAGAACTTCCATCATTTCACTGGCTCCAGCGAAATTCTTTTTGCGATTATCACCGATTGTTTTTCTTACGCACACAATGCTTTGATAACACTTCCACATCCAGCACTTTACCCATGTCAATGGTGGTCACGGTTACTACTCCGTTGAGACAATAAATCACTACAAGGTCATCTTAATTTTTATTGCAAAATCTCAAAATCGAATTTTTTCCAAATTTTGGTACTGAACCCCCTTAAGCTCCATTTTAGATATTGTTGAAATCTCGCAGAATGCGAGATTCCCACGAGGACTCACGCCCTCCGCAGCAGCAGACTTGGCCAAGAAGTCAGCCTTTTCGTTACCCTCAACGCCGACATGTGAAGGGATCCACTGAAAATGTATGTCCTGAAGAAAGAGTGTGTAAAAGATTCAGTATGTCCAGGCTAGTCTGGTCACCTACATTACCCCAATTGGCGAGATGCTGAATCGGGTTGCGACTGTCAGCAAATATCCAGATTTCCCGGAAACGATCCTCCAACTGAGCTGCACACTGCAGGCCCCTCCTGATGGCTATAAGTTCTGATCTAAAAACTGATAAATTCGGGTTTCTAATTGTAAATTCCAAGGTCCCGCACACTCCCCCTGCAGTGTTACCGAAAGGTAACGAATCTCAGGCGCCTTTTATTGTCTTCAGGCTCGGGTAGTAATTTGATGAGGTGACAAATTTGTTTCTTGAGGCGATTTTCTATTCACTTTCCAACTAGGCGCATCAGGCAAAACTTACGATGTCGACATAAAAGGTCGAAAATGTACGGTATCGCTTGACCGACACAAACCAGTTTTCATAGCAAGGGACTGTTCATTTGGCAGAGAAAGGACCCTATGGCCCTTTCCCTACCCTATGCTAAATGAGCAGTTTTGTCGTTGTGCTGTATTACTTTGAACGGTCCATCGTATGGAGCTTGCAAGGGTGTCCGAACCGCGTCGTGGCGTAACAGGACATGTGAACAGGTATGGAGCTCCCGATGTACGAAGACACTTTTTTTGTCCACGGCTGGAGGAAGGAATAGTAAAAAAACACAAAAAATAATGTAGTGAAGTAGAACAATGAGGTAATTACAGGGTTTTCAATATCGTGTTTCTCTTTTAATTCCAAACATTTTCCCCATAAGTAGTCAAAATGTTCATCTGTCCTCGATGCTTTCAAAACATTTTGTACATTGTTCACATTCTCAACTGCTTTCTGAACTACCAGAGAGGGTTTTGCAAGAAGGCATTTAGGATTTCAACAGACTCCAAAATCTTAATCAAAAGAGAAGTTGAAAAGTCAAAGCAGCATAAAAAATTTAAAAACCTCGAGCTTTAGCACCCGAATAAGATTTTTCCAAGTTCAACTTCCGAAAAAAAACTCGAGTTAAGCTTCGTTAATTTTTCCACAAACAGTTTTTAAAGAACTAATTTGGCAACACCATTTTGTAGGGCAAAATGGTCGAAGAGCTACATGCACCGATACAGGTTTTACCATCGCAGTCTTCTGCAGCTTGCATAGACGTGAAGATAGCAAGGCGTTTAGGAGTACAAAATTAATAATTTCCTTTATATTGGATATGAAATCTCTCGCAATGTTCTCGTTTTGCATTGCTTCCAGAGTTACAAGATTTTAAGGAATGGGCCAAGCAGTGAACTACTTTTGGCTCGATATCTTTCAGCTTAGCCTGTATGTATCCCATAAAAAGTACCTGCCATATTAGCAGCCCCATCAGTCGAAATGCCCCTGCATAATTTTACATCACACGAAAAACTTGCGAGCACGCGCGTCCATAAGAATTTTAAAGATAGTTTCTGCTGTAGTAGATTAAGTTTTGTAGAATCTAAAGAAAACTTCGTGGATTTCTTAAGTATTCCCATCTACAAACCGAAAACATGGAAATCTGTTCATGTGCGACACATCAGAGGTCTCTTCTATTATTATGGAATAGAAGTGGGAATCCTTTATGAACTGCTTTAAAACTTCTTCCGCCATGATTGAACCAAGTTCATTTGTTGTATCATGCGATAGCCATTTATATTTTGACCGAGAAAGCCAAGAGAGTTCTGGACTATCTTCGGCTATTAGCTCGAGCAGTCGACGATAGTTGGAATCTCTGTGTAGCTCTGTATTGCCAATCCTTTAGTATGTCAACTTGATTTTGCTTGCTTTTCCTTCAAAGAGGGCCCTCAGGGGCACTCCTTGTTGGGGTGTGACGGGGCACACCTTGACAGGAGTGACGGGTGTCACAATCCCGAGGGTACCCCAGTGTCCTTGTGCCTTATTAAAAGGCAAATCTTCAGCCTGCCTGGTGATACCCCAGTATTTTGTGCCTTATAATAGGCCAATCTTGTTCTCACCATAGAAAACGCACCATTATATATGTAAATATCAGAAACTTGATTTAATTTACTTTTCGAACATTTATTCATATCTTTATATAGTTCTTAAGTTTTTCATTTAAAACTAAATTTTCTTTTGTTGTTATACTTTACCCCTGTGGTATTTGTGCCTTTTATAGGCCAACCTTCAACACAAAGTCCTGTGGCATACCAGGGTTGAGTGGGTTGAGGTTGGGTCTGATGATTTATAACTTATATGACGACCCAACGGACTGCTCGACCCTAGGGAAACTGGCATCGGGAGTGGGGTTTTGAACTTCTTGAGGACCTTTGGACTGGTGAGGTGGGGTCTTGGAGGAAGCAGCCATGCAGAGGGTACAGGTCAAAAACTGAGTTAAGCGTCTCAGGCCGCCAGATAGTACAGGAGCCCGGGGCAGCCTAACCAGCAATGCCCTGGCTGCTCTATCAGCTGGCGAATAATCTCGCCTGTCTTGCAGTCCCAGGTGGTGCCTGGACGGGGTCCTGCATGGCAGAGCGGGGGGCTTTCCCGAGGCCACTGCTGGCTGTTGACTTTGGGGCTAGCCCCACCAAACTGGTCCTCTGGAAGTTGGGAAGGGATTCTCCTCCTCCCTCCCTTAAAAAATTCTCTATGGAAGTCGAAAAAATGAATTCCGATCAAAACGCTCAAACCCAAATCCCCAACCCCCCTCTCTCTGAGCATGGTGGTGATTCCACCAACCCTTCTCCTTCATTGGAGCATTCTCCTTCTATGGAGCAACCTAAAAAATTGTTACATATAAACGATCTGAAATTTTTTATTATCAAAAGGAAAGAAGGCACTTTTAAAGATACATCTCCCATCTTGATTCATAAAAGTATACTCGGTATGGTTGGCGATGTAAAAAATATTAAAAAAACCGCTGGTGGTGATCTATTGATAGAAGTCGCGAATGAAAATCAAGCTAAACTACTTATGAAATTAGAAAACTTGGGAAACATGGAAGTCGTCGTCTCTCCGCACAAATCATTAAACTCTTGCAAAGGTGTAATCTCTGAACCCGATCTTTACAATGATACAGAAAACGATATCCTCTCTGAACTTGAAAATCAAAAAGTAATAGATGTTAAAAGAATTGTAATAAAGAAAAAAGATCAAGTAATAAAAACCAAACACATTATACTTACATTTAACACTACTACACTCCCCAAGTCTGTTAAAATAGCCTATCTCAATATTCCAGTCCGCCAATATATTCCCAACCCCTCGCGCTGCTTCAAATGTCAGAAATTTGGTCACACTGCAAGAATTTGTCGTGGAATAGCAAGATGTGGCGAATGTTCAAGCCTAAAACATATCTCTGATGATTGCGATGCTGCCACCGCCAAATGTGCTAACTGTGAAGGCGAACATCCGGCCTATGATAAAAAATGTCCCAAATGGTCAATAGAAAAAGAAATTGTCACTCTTAAATACGAAACTAATATAACTTTCCCAGAAGCTAGAAAAATAGTTTATAACAGAACACCCAAACCTAATATCTCCTACTCTTCTGCTGTAAAATCAACTAGTACCCGAGGAACCCAGACAAACCTGATATTCAATAACAATTTCAAGCCCAAATCACTAAGGGCGCTTTTTCACTGAGCGATAAAATCGTACACGATTTTTGAAGGACGACACAAGTGTTATCGTGTCGTTCGCGAGACGTTTTTTCATTGCACCGATATCGTTCGCTGAAAAACGTTTTTTCCACTCTCATTTCGATTTAGAAGTTCAATCAGTAAACATCTTCTGAAATGGCCCACTGCAATCACCGCCATTATAACAAACTTAGATTGTTATATTTATTATATTTGCGAAGAAAGAAGAGGGGTGTAGTTAAAAGATTTTGGATACATGATATCGTTAAATCGAGACCAACGGAAGGCGCATTTTATACGCTATTTGAAAAACTGCAAAAAGATCCAAACAAGTTTTTTAATTATTTCCGGATGAGTGAGGAAACGTTTAACTATATTCTGCTCCATATAAAGGAAAAAATACAAAAACAGAATACACATTTGAGAATGTGTATTCCACCAAAGGAAATGCTGGCAATAACTTTAAGGTAAGTTATCTATTTTCTTATATATTACACTCCAATCTTTATTATCATCATTAGATAAATTAAAAAATTTTAATCAATAGTCTTGACACTAAAAATTAAGTCAGAAGTAGAAATATCTATGTAGTGTTTTCGCTGTTTCTACATCAGTTTACTTTAAAAGGATACATGTGAATATTAGTTAAAATTTGTAATTTCTTAAAATATTAGTTTTTTAATTTGTAAAAAGATTCTTTACATTGCATCATATAGTGTCAATTGAGAAAATATCAGTGGTGTAGAACTGCTATATTGAAGTGAGACAACTGAGATTATTAAAAATTGTAAATTTTTCTAGGTACAGTTCCAAGAAAGCAATTTAAAAAAATTGTGCATCTTTATAGTTTGATTTTACTAAACTAAAATAATAACTGTAATGGGTTAAAATATGTTAACAACATTGAAAATTAGTTGGTAGCTCAGTCTTTGAAAAATAATAATAGGTGTATGGGGGTCTAGTACACAATAATTAATATGCATTATTTGACAATCCCTAATAGGAATTTTTTGTGTATAACTATATTATATAATGCCTTTTTTCTTACAGATATCTAGCTTCTGGATGCTCCTTCACCGATATCTATTACAGCTACCGAGTAGGAATTACGACTGCTTCCAAGGTAGTAAAAACCACATGTAGCAAAATATGGGAAGTTTTCCATCAGCAACATTTCCCAGAAGCCACTCAAAATAATTGGATTGCCATTTCAAAGAATTTTGAGAAATTTGCAAACTTTCCACTTTGTCTCGGTGCAATTGATGGCAAGCATGTGCGGATAGAAAATTTTCCTAATGAAGGTTCTATGAACTACAATTACAAGAAGTTTCATTCGTTTGTATTGTTAGCAGTCGCAGATGCTGATTATAAGTTTACTTATGTGAACATTGGGGGTTATGGCAAAGACTGTGACTCCAACATTTTACAACAAACTGAGTTTTGGAAATTACTGTGTTCTAATAAACTGAACATTCCAAGTCCAACTCCTTTGCCGCCAGAAAACACTAAAGTACCATATGTGTTCGTGGCAGATGATGCCTTTCCCATGCATCAAAATATTATGCGTGGATATGGGGGCCACAATTTGACAGAGAAGCAAAAAGTATTTAACTACAGGCTCTGTAGAGCCAGAAGATATGTAGAATGTGCTTTTGGTATTTTGACGAATAAATGGAGAATTTTGCATAAGGCACTAAATTTGTCTCGTGAAACTGCAATTGATGTTGTTAAGGCATGTGTAATGTTACACAATATTGTACGTGAGAGAGACGGATACCGTCCAGAGGACTTAGTACCTTGTACTCTACAATCCATGACAAACGACACAT